>JAWNMZ010000137.1:7695000-8295000 GCA_035043445.1 Drosophila silvestris
TTGGTGCGAAACATCAAACTGATGCGTATCGTTGAGGAGTGCACCCGATCCTTCCAATCGTATATCCTATACGACACATAACTGGCACCGCGCAGTGTAATTATTGTGGCAGCTAAGCGGGAAATTGAGTAGATGATTGGCATTGATTAGGAATGTATTGAATGGAATTAGAATGTAGACCATGTCCACTTGCGTGAGTTCTGATCCACAATGAATTTGTCAGATTTAGTAGGATTAATCTAGAGGCTAAAACATGATAAAAAATCGGTTGACGAAGTTATGGCTTTTTGAAGTGTAGACCCATTTCCATATATTAATTTTGAGAAAATAATTCTTACATTAATTTTGATCCATAATCGCATTTTAGAATTTAAATGTAGTATTATGCTAGAGGTCAAACCATAATCTAATTTCAATTTCGGCATATGCTTTATATCTAATAGCTAATAATTTCCTTCAGCGCCTAGTTTTTGTTTAATTGAACCTTTCCACTTTCGGTGTTATCTAAATCTCAAATAACTACTGACAAGTGAAAGGTCCTTTTCCAACTGGCCTTAAAGCATAAGTTAAAAGCGTTTCAACTTTGCCACTTTGTCATTTAGTTCAGCTGTTGGCATATTTGCACTTGGCTGGCTGTGTTCGCAGCATGCCGCAAAAACCCAAGCAAATTTAAACAACTTTTTCAGTTATATGGGTTTTGCTTTTTTCTCCAGTTAATTTTTTTTGCACCACTGTGCACGCTGGTTCAGCGATGTCCTTGCTAGCTGACCAGCAAGCAGGCTCTGTGCCTGCTGCATTATCTGCATTGCATACAAAAAACGTCGAGAGGGTCGACACAGAAATAGATTATATTGTGTGCACCATGACTGGGTTTGGCCTCTAGGCGTTTATGCGAGCAACTTTCCTGCAATCCGCCCCTGCTCCACGCCACCTCTCTCTCTCTTTCTCTGTCTCTTTTTGGATAGAGTGCGAAAGTGCAAAGCATGTTCCGTTTTTTATACCCTGTAACTATGAGTGGGCTTGAAAGGATATTAGATAGTTTAGAGCAGAAAGAGATGGGAAGGGGTAATGACAGGAAAAGAGAAAGGACGAGAGAGAGAGAGAGAGAGCAGAGACAAGGAGAATAAGAGAGAGAGAGGTAAAGGCAGAGGCTGAGATAGAGGTACAGACAGAGGTAAAAACAAGGGCAGAGCGAGGGTAGAGATACAGATACGTGCGGATAGAGGGAGAGAGAGAGATTGGCAGAGATGCAAATAGGTAGAGCGAGAGAGTCGATAGAGAGTGGGGAAATAGACAGACAAGGAGATATAGCGAGGTAGAGAGTGGGTGAGAAAGTGAAGTGGAGAGGAAAAAGTATAGATAGAGAGAGGGAATAGAGAGATATCTACAGATTGTGATAGATAGATAGATAGGTAGAAAGAGTCAGGTAGACCGCGAGAGAGAGAGATAAAGAGAGATAAAAGAGAGCAATACTTTCACTTCGTTTTTTTTTTTAATATTAGTAACACAATTCACCTTTGCTTTATCTTTGACTTATTGATACAGGTTTGAAAAGTGGCTACTTCTAAATATGTGTGTACAGTATTGATAAGAACCTAGAACTAATAGCAGGGTATCTAGTAGTTCACTCTACGCACACCCCCTAAAAATCTGCTCATTTTTTGTCGCTTTGCACGCTTGGGGCCGCAGAGACAGCGAAATGTGCTAACCGCTTATCTGACACACACTTACACAACACACCCACACACACACACCCACACACACACGTGAGTGTAGAATAGGGACCACGCCCCATCGATAACGCAATGCAGGCATACTTAATAATTTGTATGCTGGCAATTTGTTGGAATTGTGTGCACAGTGCCGCAGAAAAGTATGCTACAGATTTTGTAAGCGCACTGGTCACCTTTAGGCACAGTTGCAATGATTGCTAGAGGAAACCACACTGGATAACATCAATGCAGCGCTTGGGCTTGCCACACCTGGTGCCAAAATCGTGACGTATCCTGTGCTGCTGATAGAGTCCATCCACAGATCCGCAAGGATACGCGTGAATCTGTGCGACTGGAGATCAATATCGCCGCTGACCAGGCGCACTTTGGGACTCACCTCGGTGTGGAGTTGGACAAGGATGCTATCAATTGGCTGATAAACAATCACAGCTAGCTCAAAGTACATGAGGGAACCTAGCAGCTGTTGGGGATTGGGTTTATGCACTAGAGGATCGCTGTTATCACGGATTGTTGCGGATGGAGGAGTGGGATGGGCTTATCACTAATCAGACGACAGCCTTGCACTCTTTAGATCTCGCTCATCTGATGCAGCATCATTAATCATGTATAATAGCTCGCTTGTAGACAAGATTACGTAACCGGGTACTAAAGTCCAGCATTGATGTGCGATTGAAGGACGATAATTGTGAGCTTATCGTCGTCTGTAAACTCTTTACATTAGTTTGATCTAGGCGTCTTTGCTACATATCCCTAAATCCCTCGGAAATATTTTTGCCGTGCACACAATACACCAGCTGCTTGAATTCCCTTATTTTGGGCAGGCGATTGTTGGGCAAATTCTGCTCCACTTGTTGGCCATGTTGCATTCGCTTCTTGGCCAATTGGTGGGAACGTTTGACGAATGCACACTTAAATGATTCATATCTTTGCCAATTGAATTGAAAAGCAAAAACCACATTAACAAGAATAATCGTAATATGAATATTATTCGTTGCCCGTTGTCGCTTTGCAACCGGCCAAGTTTGACTTGAACTTCAGCTGTGCAGAAAAGCGCTTTGCACTGACATTTTGAAATGAAATTTTTGCGCAGCCAAACAGAGTTGTCAGAACAACAAACAACAGAGTTGTCTATCCAACAGTGCTGTCAAAAGGCATCCGTCAGCATTGCATTAAAGTGAAGTTGTAGACAGTGAATCGAATATATTCCAGAAATGAGAATTATTCACCAAGTAGTATCCGAATATTTAACAAGCATTTCAACAATAATCCCAATTATAATCATAAATACCCAAATTATATATTTATTCATATTGATATCGAGCAGCTCAGAACTAACTCTGATAGAAATCCGAGAGAAAGCTGCGAAATTAGCTCCAGGAAGGAATAGTCTGGATTACAGTTAAGAAGTCAGGAAATTCGACAACGAAATCCACAACTTCAGAAAACTGTCATAATTTTATTAATACCAAGGGAATAGGAAAGAATATATTTATTAATATTAAGGTATATGATAATCAGCACTAATGAAGCCAATATGGCTTGTAATATGTGCATATTCTATTCCAAAAATTATAAACTTGTCTTCACGAAAATGCTGAAAATGCTCTACAAAAAGCTTATACTTTTTTCATATACAAGTAGCTCGAAAAGAGCTAAAACTTAGTCTTAAAAATTAAGAAAAAACAATGTGAGTACAGATACTTATTCCACACACAACTTTCTCGAAAACATCTAATAGCTTACTTGAAACCTCTTCCAAAAATGGTCTGAGTACAGCTTATTATTATTACATACAAGTAGTTGAAAAAGAGCTAAAATGTAGCATGAAAAACCTTCGGAAAATGTATATCGAAACGATTTATACTTATTGCACACATAAGATGCTCGAAACGAGCTAAACGTTAGTTTGAAAAATCCTCAACAAATGATCTTAGTAGAGCTGATACTTATTGCACACACACTGGTACCTCGAAAAGAGCTAAAAGTTAGCCTGAAAAAGCTGTTGCTGTTTGAATCTAGACTGCACCGTCCCTGACTGTGCTGCTTTTCTGTCGTCTGCCAGCTGACAACTGACAGCTGAACCAAAGTTGAGTTGAGTCGAGCTGAGAGCCGGGCAAACCACGTTTGACAGCGTGTACCACACTCAGCTACTGCTGCTGATGCTGCTCCTTCTCCTGTTTGGGGGAGTTGGGATTTCATTCCGGGCTTATGCCGGACTATGCAAAAAAAAAAAAGAAAACCAAAAATCTGGCAATTGCGTTTCGAGAATTTCATGGCTGGGCTAATGATTTTCACGCTGTTCGCATACCGTTGACACTTGTGAGGGGGGCAAACAGAGAGAGAGAGAGAGAGAGAGAGAGAGAGAGAGAGAGAGGGAGAGAGAATATATCAGACAGTGCTTGTCGCCTGCTGCTGTGGCTGTTGCACATAGAGACAGACAGACAGACAGAGAGAGCATCGGTTGGTTGTCATTTTAGTTATTGCATTACAGAAGCGTCTGCGTTTGATTATGTCGCACATTCATGTTCTCGTGCTACCTACATGTATGAGTATTTTGCTGCAGCTGCCTCCTCGCGTTGCTGTTGCCTCCATTGCGCTTTTAATGGCCTGACACTGTTTCCGTTGCAGCGTTGCAACAACAACAACCGAAAATGTCGACAACTGCAACATGCAGCTAACGACAATCGGTCCTCGAGGGCGGTCCTCGGCGACGATGGGGTCATGCTCCTCGACTACATCTGTGCAATTTGCTTCCAACTTGCCATATATACCTATACCCCCCGCCCTGTCTTTCCCTGTGTCTATCTCCTTTACTCTGTCTGTAATAGTGATCAGTGTCGCACACGTCACGGCGCCATTTGTCCTTGACAGACGCGTATTTCCAAAATGGCTGCCACATGCCGTTTGCCCTGCCAGCAATTGTGCAATTTGCAGCTGTCCATTGCCTCAATTTCAGTTTCGCGCTTTCATTAGTTGCTGCCGTTTTTGCCAGCAAGTATTCTGCACGTTTCTCGTCGCATTGTTGCACAATATTTCCGTACAAATTTTCTAGCGAACCATTTCTACCGAAACTAAGTACTTTTTATATTTGTTTCGTTTTTGGAATGCTGCCAATTTGAGCAATGGAAGAGCAGCTCACTTCGGGGTTACTGTTATTAAATGAGACTATATTTACGATATAGTGAAAAGATCTCAAGGAAATAACGCTATTTAGTTTAGAAGAAACATTTTTTGTTCTTGATATAAATAAATTGAATTCATTTTTATATATACCTCATCTCGGATATATAAGATTTTAGTTTTATATCACATGAATTTTAAATAAGATATACTAATAAAATCTCAATCAATCAACGCTCTTTTAAAAAAAATATATACAAATTCAATCACCACTTTCAATTAACAAACAAAGAGCAATTTTTTGTTGGCTAATTATTATTATTAATCCAAGGGTATCCCTAAATCAGCTTAAAATGTCTATAGTGATTACCCTCGTCACATAGCCTCCCCATTCCATCTAATTGTGCAATTTCAAAAAAGAAAAAAAACTTAAATGAGCCGCTCAATTTTTAATGGCTCTGGCATTTTTAATGGGCTTGCGTGACTTAATTGGAATTATGGTGGCATGGAATTATCTTTATCTCATTAACTAAATGGCTGCCAAACTGGCGAATGACAGCCTGAGCAGAGAGGGAAGTTCAGGGGAGGATCTAGTGTGGTAAAGGCCAGTCAGTATATTTAGAGCTCAACAAACAAATTTTGCACACATTTTGTGCCCGGCAGTCAAAAAGTCAAACACTATTTTGCATAATTTATGGCCAGGTCATTAGCGTGTTTGAAAACTACAAGCGGGGCTGGAGCGCCCGGGGGCTTGAGAGGTAGGAGGCAGGAACAGCCGGTTAACCGCAAGCAAACAAACATAGTTTATAATTAAAACAAAATGGCGCCAGCAGGACCTCTCACTGCTGACTTCCTGACATTGTCTGGCCAAACAGACACATGCTCCCCCTCAGAAAAAAAAACACATACACTGAAATTTACAAAAATCAAACTAAAAAAGAAACGCTTTGAAAATATAAATATTTTGTGGATCTCAGAAAACATGTCTAAATATACGAAAAAACAATTCTTCGAATAGGAAATAGTTTCAGAAAACTTTCTTATCATTGAGAACCCAATTTCTAAAAATGATATATCTGTTAAATTTTAAAACGTTTTTTGTGAATTTATTTTTTTTTTAGAAATTTATTCATAAGTGATTTGCTAAAATACAAATAACATGTATGACTGTGTGGCACACATAAAATGCACAATAAATTAGGCATCTTCTTTCTAAATTTTGGGAAAATGTAACCCATGAATTATGGACAGGAAAACTCTGGTTTTTAGAAGGAACTCTGCGTTTTATAAACAGACTTTGTGCATTATAAGGCGAGCCAGCTAAAAGTAAAGCTGTTTTCCAAATTTTAAGGCGATTTATTTTTTGTAAGTGCACTCATACACGCACTCATACTCGCACTCGCATTCGCATTCATACTGGTACTCACTGTAAATGTCACAGTGCTCGCCCTCGTAGGGGTGCCGAAGCAGTCGCAGGAGATGCCGGCAAAGTGGTTGATACAATGGGAGCCGACAAAGCACAGATTGTGCCTCGAGTCGCACATATCGGAGCAGCCCTCGTTGACATTCTCGTGCTTGGTGGCGACCAGTGGTGCAATCGGCAGCAGATCGGATGCCGCCTTGCCAGAGCTGAGCACCACATTCCTGATGCAGCCGACAAACGATTCCGTGATATATTTGACGCCGTGCAGCTTCTCCTCGGACGAGAGGCCTGTGTATTAAAATTGAAATATGGAATTAGAATTTTCTAATCTTTTCTGGTTTGAGTTTCATACTAAATAGTTTATCAACAAAACACACACAAAACACACACAAACAAGATTAATTAACACGAGCAAAATATTTGCAAGCGGACTTAAGTTGAGCTGTATAGAAATACAAAATTTTGTTTGCAGTTCAAAAGTTTTAGTTGGACGGCGCCTAAATAGTGTTTAATTAAAAAAGTTGATGCTTTTGTTGTTGGCCAAAAAATGTGGCCGTGTTAGCAACTTTATTTATGACCAAAACTAGTTGGCCAGCCTTTTAAATTACACAGTTGCTATTTAAAACTGCAGGAATGCAGCAATTATGCAATTCTAAGCTGAAAATCTGTTGAAGCGCATTTCATCGATGTTATCTAGAGTTTTATCAAAAATTTCCAGGCATCAAAATCCTTTTTCAAATAACACTTTTTTAAAGTACAATTTTTGCTCGATTTCCATGCGGATTGCAATCAACTTTTGTGAGCTCAACATTCTGTGTGCGGCGCTTAATAATTTAATTTTCAAATAGCATACAGAAGCAGATTTGAAAGTACACACACACACACACACACACACACATGCATAGAATAACTATTTCAATGGCAAATGAGCAAATTTGATTTTCAGACTTTTCGTTTCGTTTTCTGTTAGATTTTTAATTTTTTTTGTATGTGTTCTACTTTTTTGCATGTGTTCCCATTGCTTTTGCACGTTGCATAGAATCAGGTGCCGGCTTTAATAGCAGCAGCTAGATTTGGAGGCACACACACACAGACACACACAATTGATTTAGCACTCACCTCCAACCAGCACCACGGATGGCAGATTCGTGGAGACGCCGTAGTTGTACTCGTGATTCAGACCTTTCAGATAGACCTCCTCCTGACTATTGTCGACGCGTGCAATTAATCTTGCCCCATGGACATCGATGCGCACCTGTGCACCAGTCAAACACATACGAGAGAGAGACAGAGAGAGAGAGAGAGAGTGAGTGAGAGAGTGAGTTGGATGTGAAAGATATTGAGCATAAAACCAATAAACCAGCTAGCTAGAGGGCGTGGCAGTCGCGCCCAATCACACACATATACACACACTCAGACACGCCCACACCCACACCCCCACAGACAAATGATAAAAATTTATGAATTTATGCGTTTTGGTCCTGAATTGAAGTTGCAAGCGCTGTGCGATAAATTGTTGTTGCTACTGTTGCTGCTGCTGCTTTTGTTGTTGTGGTTGCTATTACAGTTGTTGTATTTGTTTTTGCTGCTGCTGTTGTATTTGTTGTTGTGGCTTGTTTGTTGCGCATGAAAAATCTACGAAAATGAATTGCAATTGCTGCGCGCACATTGCAGGGATCAGCTGAAATTCATTAGGAATTTGCGTGTTATTTATGAGTGCGAGTGTGCCAGTGTGTGTGTGTGTGTGTGCCAGTGTGTGTGTGTGTGTGTGTGTGTTTTAGTTGCCGGCATCTGCCTGAGTGTGATTAGTATAGTGGATATGTTTGTTTTAAATATGAATACACGCAACGATTTGAATGCTTCTTGTTGTTCCTCCACCTGGTTATGATGATGATGATGATGATGATGATGATGTCGGTTATTGATGATGATGCTGGTAAACATGGTGGGAGGTCCTTACTAGACAACTGGACTTTGAATGAACCAGCACGTCCGTTTGCAGGTGAGTTAGCAGAGTGGAGCGTTCATAAATCAACCAGCTTGCTTTGTTAGAAAACTTTGATAAAGCGTTCACCAGTATCCATAATGGTAACAACAACAATAACAACAACAATATCAATACACAAAAACACACGCATTGCAATCTTGCTAATTGCTTGCTGAACGTATATGCACCCTAATGTGATCAGGACTATATATGTATATATGGCTGTCTATATACGACTAGCTTTTATACCCTGGCAGCGTGTTTATTCCCTTGAGTGACTTGCTTGTTTCCCAAACAACTTGAACTTCAGCAAATTGATTTTACAGTGCGAAACTTTTGTATTCCCTGCACTCATTTAAAATGGGAAAAGGGGTATAATGAAGAGTAGCACAAGTAAAGGAAAACATGTAAAAATGAGCATTAATACCAGAGTTGATACAGGCAAACCGATCTGGGAGACTACACAACTCTCCAAAGACTCCTGCCTACTTAACTGCTTTGGCAAACAGCTTGACACATTTGAATTACCCGCTGTGAGTGCAACAACTGCAGCAACTGTAGCAGCAGCATGGGCAGCAGCAGCAATTACAGAAACAACGCTTAGCACATGAAATTTCAACTGCAGGTCGGAAGGAGAACAGAACAGAACAGCACACACAAGACAAGAGCAGTGAAAAACTTGAAGCTCAGCAGCTGGAGTCAAAGTCAAAGGCGACAGCAGGCAATGCGGATGTGGCAGCCAGGCGAGGCAGACGCAGAGGCAGAGGCAGGCAGCCAGGTGGCATGGGGCATGTGGCTGTTTGTAGTGTTGTACTCACCATAACACTGTGCCATTCATCCCGATTTAGACTCTCGCCCACAGTGACGCTCGTTGAATGCTTGCCAAAGACATGTACAACCTTTAGCTGACCCTTCTCGACAATCACATAGAGTGCATAGGGGTCCAAATTAATGCGATCCGGATTCTTAACGTTGTGATAGACGAGCAGCCCATGCGGCAGTCTTGTCCGAAATTGAAATGAAATCTCACGACAAAGTCTGTAAATGACAGAAAGAGAAGCAGTTACACACATAATATAAGATAGAGAGAGAGTGAGAGAGTGTGAGAGAGTGTGAGAGATAGTGAGAGAGGTCAGCTCACTGCCTGACAGACTGTTTAATTTATTTGTTGGCAGCTTCTGTCTGTCTGTGTGTCTGCCGGCGACAACATGAGTTACAATTAAAACTACAGCCAAAAATTGCCAACAATGATAACAACTTCTGTGCCACAAACTTGTGCATGAATTTTATTTGACTTGCAAGTCTGGACGTGTCCTATTGTGTGTGTGTGTGTGTGTGTGTGTGTGGCCTTAAATAATATTTTTTATCTTAATTTAATATGCAAATGGCAAATGCTTTGTCCGAATTGAATTTTAAATTTTGTGTCCAGCTGCAAAGTTTTTGGCAAAGGTCCTGCTGCAATTGGGCAGAAAATTTAATTTCAAGCATGTTCCCAGAAGCTACCATATAACTATTAAAACACTTAATTGCCGAAACCATTAAAGACATATGTTGAAGCTGGCTACATTTGTACTAATTGCACCTGCCACAAACTAAGGCGTTTACCCCACTAAAGCAGCAATTTGCAACTGGGTTTGCCTTGGGCTAAGCAGCTGTTTTTTGTTATATATATATGTATATATATATACATATATAGTTGACTAGCATTATTATAGAAGAAACACAATGTGTATAAAAAGTTAAAGGCTGTGTAATGTAACTTTCAGAAGGAAGCAGAGATTTGGAATATGAATTCTTATCAGACACAGTCAGATCAAGTTTATTTCATCTAATAGAAAACTGACCTTATTTTACGAATATCGAAACAAATCGATTACCTATGGCAATACAAGTGACAATTGCTTATTATTGATAAACTGATAACATTTAAACTAAATCGGATATGAAATGCTGAGTTTCCACAAGCCACAAAAGTTACCACTTCATAACCAGTTATTTATGTATAATTGAGTGTGCAAATCTAGAATTTATCTTTTAATCTGTGTTTTAATCGGTTCACATATTTAACAGCTTGGTTCGGGATAACTGCCCCTCTCTCGACTATCGCTTTCTATCTTGTTAAGTTCACGGATTAATAGGTAAATATAATATAAACATCACAATTTTCAATTCAACATTTTAATTTTATGGTTTTATTTAAAAAGAAAAAAAAATAATTAATTTGATTGGATTTGGAATTTATATGCAAGAAAATTCGCTATTAAATTAAAATCGTTATTGGGATTTGCAAATGGATACAATTAACATAATCATTAAAATTTTGCCACGTTTTTCACGATTTTCCTTTTAGATAAAATATTATTTTGTCGTTGATATTAAAAGAGATAAAATAACGTTATTATGTCTGAAAAATGATTACTTAAACAAAAATTATTATTGAAAATGGGCAAAACTAATATAAACACCAAACATTTCAATTCAGAAAGACTCTAAAAATGAAATTTACATTTTGACGCCAGCAAAATTGTTTTTAAACACTTTGCATTATTCAGTTAACCCCGGCAACCCTTTTAATATATACGAAATGTCCACCAAATCATACTAAGAAAATATTTAGATCTTTAACATGGTTCGTCTCATGGTTTGAGCGACTATCAAATACATATTGAGCTGAAAAGCCAAAAATCTGGAAAATGACGCTCGATTCGCATCGGGGTTTGTGGGGGCATGAAAAATGCAAAAGACTTCAAAAATGCCGCACAATGAAATTGAGGTATGCGTTTCGAGCGAAGAGTGGACTGAAATTCAGTTGCCGGTCGGCTGTTCAGGCTGCTGAATCTGCCGAGGACACTCTTGGCGCGTCCACTCACTCACCCACTCACCGTAATTGAAATGTCTGTATGATGTCGCCGTCCATTTGGATGAACGTGTTGTTTTTGGCGAACACGAAGGTCTTGTCCTGGCCCGTTTCCGCAAACGTCAACTCGGGGCCACGCTGCTCGATTGGCACCGGCGTAGTGCCAATACCCACACCCATGCCACCACCACCAGCACTACCAAGACCACCACCACTGCCACCCAGGCCACCCACACTGTAGCCCAACGGTGACTGGGCGGGCGATTGTGTGTAGCTAGTCAGCGTTGACTCTGTGGTGCTCGGTTCACGGGTGGTCGACTGCAAAAACGGTGGCAAAGTGTCTGCAAAACGGGGGAAACAAAATTGTGTTCATATTAAAATTGATTGACAGCCCAGTTCAGCTGCGAGTTTTTTTTTGTCAATTCGCTCACGTGGTCCGCCAACGCAGTGGAAGAGGCACTCGGCCTCGGTGCTGAAGCGATTGTGCGGATTGCCGTCGCAGCCGCCCCAAATGAATGTGGTGCATTCGCCGGTGGTCGGCTCGAAGCGCCACTTGTAGATGTATTGCTTGCACGGCCCAGGATCACCGGGACCCGTGCAACGTTCATACAGCTTCTCTTTGGGCGCCTGCATCAGTGCCGAGTTGTTGCCGCTGCTGCTGCCGATGACACCGCCGACGCCGCTGCCGGCAATGGCGCCCAAAGTGTTGCCGGAGTTGCCACCCGCACTCAACTCGCTGTTTGATTGAGCGCCAATGCCGCCAATTGTTGGATTCGCACCACTGTTTGCGCCACTGCCGCCGCCACCACCACCGCCAGCACCGCTGCTGCTGTTGTTGCTGCCACCAGCGCCTAAGCCGACGCCAAGTGTTGGCTGATTGACAATGCCGGCAATGTTTCCGTCACCCAGACCCACAACAACGCTGCCATTTGACAGGCTTAAGCCCAAAACTGGGCAAGTGGGGCACAGCAGCAGTGGCAGCAACAGCAACAACAACAGCTGCTGTTGCAACATCAGCGAAGACAGCACTTGCGGCATTCTGAGATAGTTCTGTGTTGCTCGAGACTGCAAGAAGAGCAAAGTAAATGCATTTTAGTTGAGAGTTAAAGGGGTAAATCTTTAATAAAATGTTTGAGTTTTGAGAGAGTTAAAGAAATATATGTGTTAAAAGCAGATTTTGTGGCAAAGATTATTAGATGACTTTGGTAAGTGTAACTTTGACATCTTTTTTCTCGGGAAACGATTTTACTTAATTTTTAAGCTGGATTCCTGGTCAAACCATGATCAGAACGCGGGTACTTTTGAAAGTCGATTCAGCTTTGAGTAAGTTATGGCTCTAGAAAGCGTAGACCGACAAATATACACAGATTTTGTGGCTGGGATTTTTACATGATTGTCGACCTAGAATCACGTTTTCAAATTTGAGTGTAGGATTAATCGAGGGGCCAAACCATGAATAAAACGCACTTCCTTTTGAATGACTGCTGAGTTTTGACAAAGTAATAGCTGTAGAATGGTGCGACTAATGTCCTAATGCTATCTTTGGGCGAAAATTGTCACGTGATTGTCGACGCCGAATCATATTTTCAATTTTAAATGTAGGCTTATTGAAAAGGTCAAACCGTAATCAAAATCGTTAAAGTCTTGATGAAGGTATGACAATTTTAAGAATTGCAAGGGCATTTCGTGCCTCTTTTGGCTGTTTATAATGAAATACATTTATAATTACTATCTATATTTATAATGGGGCCTGCTATGCTCTCAAATCTTACAGTGTGCCTTCTCTCGCAACATTTGTTTTGCTGTTTTTGCGCGCTGCCCGATGAAGTATGCAACATAAGAAATGGCGCTGTCAGCGCGGGTTCTTGCTGCCTCCCGCTCTGCCGCTTGCCACCCTGCCCCCTTGACACGGCCCCTCAGTAATGTCAGTGCTTGGGAATGGCTCGAGCTCATTAGATTTGTGGTAATTGTACTATAAATTCAGTGAGGCAATTTACTGGCTGGCTCGTCACAGCAGACAAAGCACAAAGGAGCTATCACAGCTTATGATTTCAGCTACTTGTTAAACTTGCTGTATATCTGGGTGTGTCTGTGTGTGTGTATGGGTGTGTGGGTGTGTGTGTGCTAAAGCAGTTTACTATTGTCATGGCGCACTATAAATCCCATTTACATCATCATGCTCATCATCATCAGTCAATGTCTGGCTGGAAAATGAAGCGACGTTGCATTTCTTGCTGGCATTTAACGAAAACGAACTTTTGTGCTTACACTTCCGCCGGAAATGTGACAGCACACACACACACACACACACCAACGCACACACACACACACACATAGACAGCAGAAGTTGCTGCAAAGATGCGTGTGAGGTTGAGCTGGAGCTTGAGTTGATTTACAAGTAGCTTATCGTCGTGGAAAAAACTGTCAAAAATCTAAAAATAATGATGCGCAAGAGTTTACACTAAATGCTCAGATAGGCGTTACCGGTTTTGGGTATATGTGGAGCGGGAGGCGTGACTGACGGCCTGATGGCCAAAACGTCAAAGGGAAATGGCATAAAAAGGGAAATTAAGTTTCTTGCTCTTGGCCAAAAACTTTTGTCAGTTTTGCATAACGTTCAAAATGGGCGTTATTCTTGGAATTCTTGTGCACGGTAAATAAATTGGCTGTTTTTCAGTGAATCGCTTGATTACTTTAATTACCATATGGTAAACTAACTTTATTTTCAAATAAATTGAAGCTTGGAGTAAATTACTCATTTGTAATTAAATTCAACGAATTTCAGAATAAACATTTGGCTTTCAATCATAAAATGAATTATTATATATTCTGTGTTCATTTCAGAGATTCGTCAAAAAAAGAGTGTGCTTTTTTTGCTGATAATAATTTCCAAAAACATTATTAATTATTTGCATATTTACTCTATTTCCCATGGCTTTCATAAATGTAAAGTCGTATTTTTTACGGTGTAGCCAGATATCCCATTTCCCCCTTTTTGTAGACATTTCCGTTTCATAAGCAATTTTTAATTGCGGCCTTAGCTGTTGGGGACTAAAAACCCAACCCAACCCAACCCTGCTCGGCACGGCACGGCACGGCAATGTCCTGCAGCATGAAAAACGAGCATTGCCAAAGTTCATGCAAATTAATAAACCTCAGTAGCAGAAAAAGAGAGAGAAGGAGATAAGAGAGAAAGGGGGAGGGAGAACGGGGTGGCGCACATTAAGCGTCAAGTTTTTGTGTGGTCATGTCAAGGATACGTCTTTGGCCGAGTTATTGATGCCAGAAGAGACCAGGAGCCGGGCCAGGAGCCAGGCGAGGATGTGCGTATCCTCGACCCATTCGAGAAAATTTCCATTGCATTTTGCTTGGCAAAGTTTTGCCTGGTGAGTTTTTGTTTCTTGCGAAAAGTTTACCTAACTTTTTGGGGCCTGCTGAAGGCAGACGCCGACTTTTATTCAGCGAGTGTCCTGCATATGTGCGGGATTTGCCTAAAGTGCATTAATGCCACAACACGTAGCCCGAAAACGTGGCACTTCAGATGATAGCACAGCTGCTACCTGCGGGGACAGGCTGCTGCTGCGATAACAGTTTAACAGGTACAACAAAAAAGATGACACCCCAAAGAGTTGAGCATGAAAAATCATGTGGATCCAGGCAAAAATCCAGGCACCAAAAAATGGAACCGGCAGGTATTGCGCATTCAGGTCAGCCCAAGCAGGATATAAAAGACGGACGTCCCCCGGCAATCCTTACACATTCACTGAGCAATCGTCATGGCAGCAACAACCTCATCATCATCATCATCTTCTGCCAGGACTGGCTATGCTCTGTTTTTGCATCGTGCCGAGTTGCAGCGTCGCTGCGCTCATTTCGCCAAAAGTGTCCCAGACGAAAATTCAGTTAACTGGACAATTGATTGCCAGGGTGAAGCAGCATGGCCACCTGCAGCTACGAGGATCTGCAGATCATGGTGCGGGAACAGGAGTTCAAGCGTCGGCTCGAGAAGAAGCTCAAGCATCGCTCCAAGCAGCTCAAAGTCCTGGAAAAACAAGCCGGCAAGCTGAAGCGACTACAATAACCCAAAGGAGACTTGGATTCGACATTAGCTAGGATTATTCCAGCTTTAATCAACTATTAATTAGTTTTATATATCTTCACTAATGACAAGCAAAGAAATTCAATTTCTTATGTTAAATTTCAGACAATCTTTGCAATGCAAACATATTATTTAGTTATAGTACAGATTTATCTATAATTCTTAAATATTTTTTAAAGAACATTTAATAAAACGTTTTGAAAGTAAAAAAAATATATATTTATATTACTATATTTTGAGATGCAAATGATTTAGGCGAAATTGCTTAATAGTGATCCACTATGTGCTTTCAATATTTGTACAAAAAATAATCAACATCGGAAAACTATATCGTATAGCTCCCATGGGAATAATCATTCAATATTTAAAAAATTTGTTATGAAAAATTTGAAAATTGTATTTATCTTTCATTACTTTTTGTTAACTTAACTTTAGTGTGAGTTGACAGACTTATAAACTCTTACTATAGTTAGCAATTTGAAATTTTCACTGGTGCCTTTTATGATCTCTGTGAATATGCAACGATCTACTAATTTTATTGAAACTGTTAAAAGTTATCACTATAAATATACATTTTGCTTAGCTGATATGATATGTTTAACAACAACTTAGTGTTGAGTGTGGAGTGTGGAGTGTGTGCACAGTTCGCGATGTGGCAAAGTTTTCCCCCGTTTCGTTTCCTCCTCCATTTGCCGCCAAAGAACGGAAAACGTTTTAAATTATGCGCGTGTGTGCGTCACACAACAACAACAACAGCAGCAGCAACAATAACACCAACAGCAGCAACAACAGCAGCAGGCAAAAAGAGCAGTAATAACAGCTATAACAACAGAAACAGCTCGCTGTTAACTCCCCCGCCCCCCTCCCACAACCAACGCCCATCCAGAAAATTGACGTTTTAAGGCAGGCGTCGACGCCTTCGCTGGGAAAAAAGCTCATAGGCGGCGAAGGGGGAAGGGGCGAAAGCCAGAAGCGAAGGCAAATGCGAAGGAGAAGACAAAGACGAACAAATGAAAGCAAGTGAAGTCAAATTAAATTAAATGACAGATGTCTGACATTTTGCCTGTGTGTGGTGTGAGTGTAATATAAACACAAGCAAATAACACACACACGCACACACATATATGTATATATATATATGTATATATGGTAAGCGCGAGAAATGCATTCGAATGGGCGCAAGAGGGCGTGGCCTGTGTGTCATGTATTGTGTGTTGCATGTCTCCAAAGTGTTGCTCGCGTAAGCGTAATGAATTAAAATAACTTGATTGCTTCAAATTGAACGAATTGCGCCGCAAGAGAGAGAGTGGGAAAGAGAGAGAGGGGGAGAGAGAGAGAAGACGTTGACGGCGAGGGGAAAGCTCTTTGGGAATATGCAGTAACGGAAATTTGCTGCAGCTCTATATGTGTATGTTTGAGAGAATGTGCTTGTGTTTGATTGTGTGTGTGTGCTTGCGTGTATAAATATTTACTGAAATTTGTATATTAAGTGACGCAGAAAACGGCGCCGTTGCTGCTGCTGCTGCTGTTGCTGCTGCTGCTGTTGTTGTTGGCAAATGGCATCACGCACACACACACACACACAGACACACACATGCACTTCCCATATGAGAAGAGCGCGGCTAACTGCATAGATTGGTTAAGGAAGCTCCCAAGAAATGGATTAAAGTTGACTGGAAAGAAGGAGAGAGAAAAAGGGAGAGACAGCGAGAGAGAGAGAGAGCGAGTGAGAGGGAGAGCGTCGCTGCTCTGTATTTCGATAAGTAAATTGTGAATAGCTTTAAAAGGCATCTCTGTCGCTCAAAGCTGTTTTTCTTCGAGCTTTTTTCTTCTACAGTGCTCAATGAATATGGTGAAACCCATTTTATTTTTTATTTTAGTTTCCATTTGAGATCTGACAATCAACTATCTGATAATCAAAACAAATTATATATATATCAAACAAAACAAATTATATATATATTTTTTAATTGCAAACTTGAATCCATGCTTCAGATATAGATTAAGTATGTTTATAAATATTCATTACGCCATATATGCACATTTGTAGAGAGCATATGGAAAAGAGATTTATAG
This sequence comes from Drosophila silvestris, assembly GCA_035043445.1. Taxonomy (NCBI): domain Eukaryota; kingdom Metazoa; phylum Arthropoda; class Insecta; order Diptera; family Drosophilidae; genus Drosophila; species Drosophila silvestris. Next base: position 7,712,296 of record JAWNMZ010000137.1, read on the forward strand.
TAAATATATATTCCATAAATATTCCTTATGTGTCCTTGGGTTAGCACTATATTACATTATAGTAGTTGGACTATCGTCAAGGACACCCGAGCTTAACTAAGCCGCACTTCCAGTATATATTTCTATAAAGTTGAGATGCCCCCCCCCCCCCAGCTCCTCTGGTCTACACCCTTGGCTGAACTGCTGACTGACTGACTTAATTAATCTCATCGCTGCGACTGACTCACAGATTCTCTTTGACTGCGGCTGCTTGACAACAGCTTCGACTGCTGACCGCTTGACTTTTGAACTGCTGACTGCCCGATTTCTGCTGCACAGTCTGGCAACTCTAACCGATCCTTGCTAACATTCGCTAACTGTCTGATATACAATGAAAACGCTGGCATCTCTTTTGATATTGTTAGATCATATAGTAATATATTGGAAATAAATACTGAAATAATAAAAGTTAAGCCAATTTATAACGAATACTGAAAAACAATTTGGTAATTTGATTGAAATTCAAAATCAAATCGAAAATTCAATATTATTATAGAAAAGCAATTACAGGAAAGTTACTTAAAAACATATAAATCAATTCATAAGCTTTACGGGAACCGTAACCGAAATATAATTCGCTTTCACAATCTGTCTTAAGCTCTCCTTAGCACATGTATGTACATATATTGCTCACTTAGTCAAGCTGCACTGTGCCAACAATTTGCACTAATAAATTAAATGATTTTCAAGCACCATAATAATTTAATGGCATTAACTTCAGCGTCGCCATCAAAGACAATTCCATTAAATTAAACAACAAGTTCTCGAATTTCGCCAAAAGTTGATGCAACTTTGAGACACACACACGCACATATACACATACATACACACACACACACATACACACACACACGCACACACACACACACACACAGCTGTACAGTACATCAAGCGCATAGAATATTAAATGAAATTTACACGGCTGGCTGAGCGCGCGACTTTTGTGCGATTGCCTCTTGTTGTTGTTGTGTGTGTGTGAGTGTGTGTGTGAGTGTGAGTGTTCATGTGTTGTCTTTTGTATAAATAATTATTGTTTAATTTGCTTGCATGCACCACATAGCAGCAGATACTTTGTAATTAAGTTGTCTGTTTGACCATTTGCCGCTGACAGCCAAATGACGTCGAGTGCATTGGCTGACAGACAGCCAGAGTTGGCCAACAACAACAACAGCCACCCGATTATGCAAATTCAAATGGGCACTTTTCAATGCGGTTGACGTTCAAGTCATTTTTTAATAGAGCTCTCCCTGCACTCTGAAAAACGAATCGACTTGAAATTTCTTAAGATGCCCTAAAATTAAATTCCCCATACAAATTATAACATTTTTCAGCTTGTTAAAAATATTTCGAAATATAAGAGAACATTTTTCATAAAATTCGAAAGATTTGCCCTAAATCTAGTGTTCCAAAAATGTGTTTTTTTTCTTTCATTTTTAGAAATTTGAAATTAAGAAATACATTTCTAAAAGTAGAAATCTAAGACAATAAAAATTATCCCTTGGCGCCAAAAGTATGCCGAATTTCTAAATTCCGGTAGATTTTTCTCTGAGTGTGTAGATGTTATAGTTTACTTTATTATGGCCATTATGAGTATACTTACAGGCATAAATAATTACAAAGCAAAGACTTTCAAGCTGCTTACCTCTCCCCCTCTCTCGGCAGCCTGTTTCCATGTCATAACTTGGCCATTGACAGAGCCTGTGGCATCTTCTTAGAGTCGAAGTTTATTATATGTTGCAATTTTAATAGCAATTTATGCACACACACTCCGTTACGGACACAGTAGTTTCATAAGCAATTTCGTAATTGCTTGTTGGCTTTTTATATTTAGAAATCTCAGTTGATTATTTCTGGAATTTGTGTATTTTATTTTTGTTTGCATTTGGCTTACAAGTTTTGCCAGCAGTTTTGTTTATTTTTGCGCTACAAAACTAATATTCAATTTATATGACATTTATTTGCACAGCTTTTTACATTTGTTTACCTTGACTTGATTCAATTAAGATTAATGCCCCCTTTTGACTTTATCACATTAGATTGCGATAGTCGAGAGTGCTCGACTGGGAGATACCTGAAGCCAGTTGTTAATTAGACGAAGGTTTTCGGTGTACAATTTTACAATTGATTTGCAATATTTATGGATTTATTATATTTGAATTTCAAGCGTCTATTGTTTTAATTGCTATCGTTAACCGATTTATATCGATATTTCGAAACGGGTGCGGAAATAATCTTGATTTGCGATAACTTTTATTCCAAATTTGAAATCACTAGGTCTTATAAATCGTATAGGTTGCTGATACTGATCAGGTATATATTTAATTTATGGGTTCGGATATTCCACACGCTTGCACAAATTCATTAGACATTTTTGCCATTTTCAGGGCATAAAATGGGTTTCTGCGATTTATAATTTGATATTTTTAATTAATACATTCTGTAAAATAAGTCAATTATTGCCAAGATTGGCAATTTATTTTCCATTTGCAGTTGATTTTTAATCACTTCAAATATATGACAATTTTATTAGTCGAAAATTAGCACTTAAATTGTCATATACATATATATATATATATATATGTAATTTGCATTAAGACATCGACAAAAAATTAAATTGCGGTTTAATTTCGCTCGTTATTTTTAATGACACTTTGAACAACTGCACACATACAGACACATATATATAAATATATATATATATGTATAGATTAATTCAATTGATTCGTGTTGCTGATATATATATTTTTATTAACTGATTATCGGGCTGTAAATGGCTTAATTACTTGCAATGTGTACAAAATTGAGTGTTGCATTTAAAATTGCAAAAAGCAAGAAGCGTTTTACACACGTTTAGTCTGCTTAACTGTGTAAGTGATGATATGGACCAGCTTATTGATTTAAGTCACTTCCTGCACCACTCTGATAATACATGTGTGTGTGTGTGAGTGCGTGTAGGGGTGTGGGTGTGTGTGCTTAACACACTAACACGCTTATATCATTATAGCGAACACACACACGATAAAAAAAAAGAAAAAGAAAAAGGAAACTTGGGCAAACACACTCAACATGGTGGGTGGTGTGTGGTGGGTTGTGGGAGGTTTTTGGTTTGCCCAAAATGAGGTCAAAGTGTGCACACGCTTTTGCGTGAGCGAGGCTTCAAGGATATGCCTCGCTGCAGTAGTATTGCGTTTTATATATACATATATTTTCACTATTTTATTTTCTGCTGACGCAGTCGAAAAAAATCAGCAGCGCCGTGTGTGTGTAACGGGTGTCTGTGTGTGTGCGTGTGTGTGTGTTTATATCCTGCGGCTGATGAAACCACGTTTGCCTTCACTCAAGTCACGGAACACAAACGAAACGAAATTCGCAGCGAAAACAAAGGCGGAGACAGCGTTAAAGTCGAGGGATTACATTTGCGTGAAAATCAGACACAATTGAACACAGCCAATGTTTTCTTTTCCCCTCTCTCTATCTCTCTTCTTTCTCTCTCTCTCTATCTCTCTCTTTCTGTTTTGTTTTCCTTTTTTTTTGTGGGTCCTTAGGCCGCCCGGCTTGATTAAACGAATCAGCTCTGCCAGCCCGTGGCCGGCCAACGTGACGTATGCGCAACGCAACGCAGCGCAAGGGAGACAAGATTGCAGCAGACTTCTCATTGAGTTCTTTGAGTCGCCAGTTCAACCTTTTAGTGCTAATTGCTTGGCCTGGGCTAACGAGCGACTATTTCTCTCTGTGTATGTGTGTGTGTTTTGGGCCAAGTCTTCCACTTGGTTTTTTGAGTCTTGTGCACTTAATCCACTTGCTTTGACCTACGCGGCGCGACTAAAGCCAGCGCAAATGTATAACTTAAAGCGACTGCGTGCGACTACGACGACGTCAGCTGTGGCAGCGACGCCAGCTGAAGCAGCGACGTAGACTAGTTAGCACGCTAAGCAGCAGCGGCAACAATAGCACGGAGCAATAACAACAAGTAGCAGTCAGCTACACAGTTAGGCGTGTGCTCGACTCTGAGATAACCTGTAGTCAGTCATACAATTATTAAATTGTCGTTTTTAATACACTCAGAAAAAAAATGTCATTGAAATGTAGAAAATTGTCATACTTTTGGTGAGCAGGGCAAACCCAGCTTAATGTGCAGAGAGTATAGGCAAGCTTGTGTCTTCCCTAAAGCCACAATTTTTCTTCTTTTTTTAATTCCAAAGTCGATTTTTCTAAAATGTAGAAGAAAATGTATAATTTCCAGTGCAGATTTTTCTAATATGTAGAAAAATTATGTCTATTTGGCATTTCAAAACTAAAAAAGAGTTAAACTTGAACATGAAAGTCAATATAACAAATTTCATTACTTCTTTCTGTATTTTAGAAAGAATATTTTCGTATATACAAAAATTATTTTTAAAAACAGCTTCGTTTAATTTGCCTTTAGTGCCGTCTTTTTTGCACAGTGTACAGACAAAGTTGGACTTGTTTGCTTAACGCTTAACTAGCATCTATAAACTTAGTAATCTGTGCCACACTAATAATAAACCTTTGCACAAGTGCAAACAACTTTCCAACGATTCGTAGTGATTACAGGGTATATAAACAACGACAGTGTGGCACGCATATGCCCACAAATACAGCAGCAACTACAGCAAACACCACTCTGCCCCCTACTTCAGATGCGAGACAACGTTTGTCGTGCGGTCTTCTGTAGTGGTTTTGTAGTGGTGTCCACAAACACACAAATACACGTACTCACCCATACCCGCGCACACACACACACACACACACACACACACACACAGTGACATTGTGGGTGAGTTGAGGTTGGATGTAGTTTGGGTGTATCTGGGATTGGCCCGGCGATTTGCTGCGGCTTAGCCATTAAACTGTGCACATTATTAGTTTAGGTTCGTCTGGACTTGGGTCACTGCTACGATTAACCGTAATAGGCGTCAATTGGAAAATTGCCACTGATACATGCCGCACACCCAACTCAGTCAGAAGTCTCAGACAGAGCCAAACATAAGTGATTTTTTCCATATACTCATCTCATGCAAAGAGTACTCGAATGGGGACCCTGAGCTGGTGCAAGGCTACCGTCGACATATGCAATCAAATATAGCAGAGTAAGTTGTGGATACTTAGGAATTGCTGGTGAAAAGTATACCCTATAAAAAGTTGCTAGAGTTTATTATATAATATTTATTTATACTTATTTATTAGATGTGATTTTAGATTGAGTTTTAAGTTGGAGGTTACGTTGTGGATATTTAAGAATTGCTGGTTGAAATGTTTATATTATGTGTAAGAAGTGGCAGATAAAAAAATAAGCACTTTAAATTATGTATTTGATGTACTTTTAGATTACGATTAAGATCTGGCAGCTGTATTTGTATCTAGTGTTAGGATGGGCATTACGTTGTGAAAACATATTTATGAATTGCCAGCCTACTAAGAATTTACTACATTTATTTTATTTACTTTTCAAGTGAGCTGTATAAATACATATATATATATATATATTGCAATGTTTGATTTAGATCTAGCAGCTATATCTATGTATTTTCGAGCTGCTAGATAAATTACTTTTTTTATTTTATGCATCTTCTGTTTCTTCTATAAATGATTATCACATCTGTTTAAGCTTGTTTTCTCTAAGGGAAACTGTAATTTATTTATTGTTAATATTTATTATTCCCTGAACCCTTTTAAAATTAAGAAACTATACAGTGGAGTTGTGCAAAAGTATTTAGCAGACAGAAGACCGTATAAGGCATGTATAGTCTTGATAGGTATTTAATGGCTGTGTGTAGGATATCTCCTAGTCGGGTATTCTTACTTGTTTTCCCTTTCTATGGAGAGAGGAACTGCCAGTCCAACTGTTTTCCACAATTTGACACTGTGTTAAATAATTGATGGCATTTGTTAAGGCTTGCATCGAGTATTTGGCACCCCTTTGATTTGTTTTCTTGCTGCTGCTGCTGCTGCTGCTGCTGCTCATTGAATATTCAATTTACTTTCAAGCCAAGGCAAAAGATACGAATTTGCATAAGTTCTTTCTGTTTTTTTGTTCTTTGTTCTTTGTTTTTGGCATTGATTTGTGCAAACGAGATGAGTTGCTGCTGGCCACAAGAAGACGTGACTGATTTAGTTACACACGGGCTTATATAATTCATGGCGCAATTGTCTTAATTCGAAAATTGCAGCTTCTCGCAGCTGCTAGACAAATTGTAGCCATGTACATATATATACTATATATATGTGTACATATTTATTTAGTCGGATGCACGCATCTGGCAATGATAATCGTGTATCTTGTATCTGAAAGATGCGACAGTCGACAGTCGACAGTCGACAGTTGACGCTTGCGTTGACGTTGACGCTGGCGTTGACGTTGACGTTGACGTGGACGTTGACGTTTTGCTTATCTGCTCTGGCCATCGCCAGTGACAAGCTGACATGTTTAACCTTTGACCCTGAACTGGCTGCTTTGCGTGCTTCGGTTCAATATTCGCCAACTGAGCTGCATAATTCATCAACGCTGCGCAGAAATGCGATATTAAAACTCAGCGCACATTTCTGTTGGCTTAATTGGCTTTAAGCTTTCGCGTTTATCATTCTTATTATTATTATTATTATGCTCTTTATTCTTATAAGTTAATTGCATTTGATGACTTATAAATTTGGCGAGGCCTGCTTGAAATTTGTCATGTGACAAAACCGCAGATCGCCGACTGAAACAGCAGCTGGCAGCTCGGCTACAAAGTCAGCAGCCAGCTAACAACAATAACAGGCAACAACAACAATAGACAACAACAACAACAACAACATTGGAGACAGACTGACAGCATCTGAGCTGAAATCACGTGCGGTTTGTTTGTCTCACTGTCAATCTCCAAAAATATATAAAACAAATCACAGATGCAAAACAGTAAATATTGGTATGAATATTAGTCGTCTGAACGGGTTAATACCCTGTAACAAGTGTAGCTACTTGACTGGGGGTGAGCCAGATCCAATATATGTCTATGTATATATTGGGAAAATATATTTACAAATTTAAAAGAAATTCAAATTTGTATGTGAATTGAGTCATTGGTTTATTTTTGCTTTATTCTCTCTCGCAAATAAGAAAATATTCATTTAAGCAGATTTTCCCAGCGATTTATCCGGTGAAAACCCGTTCTTGCATCTATATTTATATAGCTGTATAGAAACACCCAGTTCAAAGTAGTATTTCTAAAATAATTAAATTAGCAGAGAATCGATTATTATTATTCAAATCAACAAGTATTAAATAAGTGAATAAAATAAAAAGAATAAGCTATAGGATATAGCAGTCCGATGTTGATCATTTTATAGACATGATTTGAAGCATATTTGGTGAATTTAATTCTGATAACTTGTTATAGCTTCGATGCTATCAGCTGTGACAACAGCTCTGTTTAACGGAAAACACATTTTGGCCCGTTTGGTGTTTGTTGCTGTTGTTGTTATTGTAGTTGTTGCGTGTGTGTTTGGCTTGTCAATTAGCGGCTTATTAAATGCTTTAGCCAATTATTAAGTCAATTATGTGGGGTTTCATTTCAACTCGATTTTATTGTGCGATTGTAATTTAATTGGATTTTTTTGCTCGCTCGACTTGCAATTATATTTAAATATTCAACAAATCGCACGCGTTCAGTTCATTGTCGATTCTATAATAGACGGATATATGTGTGTGTGTCTATAATTGTTGTTTATATATTGATATATTTGTTGACAAAACGACTGCATGAAAAGCGGATCAAATTAGCCAGACCACAGTCAGCGAGAGAGTTGCTTAAAATATGTAAATTCAATTTGATGCCAGCATTGGCAAGTGTGTCAAATTAGTTGTTCATTTCCAAATAACGCACAGCTAATGAAATTGCTTTAATTAAATAATGCAATTACCAAAATTCAACCAGAACTAAGTGACATTAAATAAATGCATACTTCAGTTCATTGGAAATTCATTGCATTAGTTTTCTTTGCAAACATTTGAACATTTTCCGGTTTGCCTTGCAGCACTTTAATGAAGTCAGCTGATTGCTTAAAACAACAATAACAAAGCCACAGATCTTGTCCAAAATTTCAGTCTTTATTTATCCATTATAACCAAATGTAAACACAACCTTCTTAATTGTGATAACAAACAACGGCGACAAATTTAAGCCCCGAGCTGCTGACTTTGTGATACTCTACTCAAAATCAACAATCACCTGAAAATACTCTCACTTAAAGTTGAACTTATAATTAAAAAACCCATATAGGGTATAGCTAATTGATCAGAAATTAGCATTCACATAAAGGAGGGTATAGCTGGCTGATCAGAAATGGGCATTCACATTTTTAACTGTGTTTTTTTTAATCAAGTTGGAACAAAGTCAGTCGGTTTATTGCCGGCTTTTCTAATCTGGGCCACATTATCCATGTGCAAATATTGGCCCATGTTCTGGGCGTCATTGACAATACTTTTTCTCATTATCAGCCACATTCAAAATCTATGAGTAAACATCTAATTGTTTTTTGCCTCGCAACCGACTTTATTTTGTTTGTTGTTTTATTTTTTTTCTCGCATCTTCTCAGCTTTTGTCAGCCAGCAATTAAGAATGGGGCAAGCTGCATGTTAATCGAATGTGTCAAAAGGGGTTTGTGCGGATGGGCAAAACAACAGTTGTCAGTCTCTACTCATGAACAGAGATAGATAAACAACGAGTGATTTTATATAAGTGTGCTACTCAACGGGTAAGCATGCGCTAGTCGAGAGTGCTCGACGAGGAGATACCTCTTAAACAGAAATTAAGCTTGCTGATTGGTTGGTTGGCTCATTGTGAATATACACAGAATCTGTGATTCTTATAAAATATCAATAATATGTCTGCTTATATTATTTATCAATTAGATAAACGAGAACTTATACTCCAAGTTCTTTGGCACTTGTAATCTTTGAGATCGGCTGGCTTATACAGATAAACACATGAATAAATCGACTTGCTGATACTGATCAGGAATATATGTACTGTATGCGGTCCAATATTGCCTTCTGCCTGTTCTATATACTTGATTTTCTGTTTATTTAATTTTTATTTACTCATTCACATTTAATTTTATGTCATTTAAGCTGTAACTTAAATTTCAATTGTAAATTTATTCTTAAAACACTTTTTATAGAATGTTGATTCTTTTAAATAAACATTAAGAATAATCCAAAATTGCTAAAATGATTTTAAAACAAGTGACAAATTCAATTTGATTTATTTCATATTTATTTTCAGCAAGAAAACATATTACAATAGCAAAAAAAGGGACACCAAACAGTAAATACAAAAAGAGCTTCATTATACCCATTTACCCATTTTAAACGGGTATACCTATATACTAAAATTTAAATTTACAGTGTAATAATTCACATTAGTGTAGTATTATTAATAAATGACATGCAGCTCCACAAAAGTCATTCAACTTTATTGCCAGTCAATAAGACTTCACTCAAAATTGATTAGTGGCTGAAGTCATAATTTATCACTTACCTTTATTGGCGATATCGGAGATACTTCTGTTTGTAGACAGACAAGCAAGTAAAAAAAAACTGACAAACTGAAGAATTTACAATTTACAATGCCTGTCTTTGCACAATAAATAAATCGCAGGCGGTAATTAATTTATCAGCTGAATCACAATTTACGAGAACAGATAGCGACAGATAGGCTTCTGCCTCTGCCTCTCTCTCTCTCTCTCTCTCTCTCTCCTGCTCCTCTCTCTCTCTCTCTCTCTCTTGGATAGAGCTTGTAGCTGTAGCTTCACAATGCCAAACACTGATTTATCTCAGCCGTATTTAGGCATTTAATTAACACTTCCGCGCTGCGAGGCGACGCTTCAGACTCTGATTGAGACTCAGATTCGGATTTGGATTCAGCTTGAGCTGCACATACTGACGAGAGCCAGTTCAACGGCTACTTGAAGATTTAAGTGGCTTCAATTTAGCAGGAATCTTTTGGGCTTAGCGCCACACAACAGCCTCGCTGCAACAGTGCCACCAACACAATGCAACAATGCAACAATGCAACAACCGAAACCGAAACCGAACCGAACGATCGAGCTGCTGAAACCCAACTGACTGCAAGCCACACGCTGATAACACACACATCTCACACGCGATCTACACTCACTCGCACACACACACACACACATGCACACACACACACACAGCTGAGAGTGAGAGTGTGCTCTGTAAAATATATCGCATGCGATTTACGAGATGATCTCAAAATGTTATTATTATTTTCTTGATGCCAAAGTTTGAGCAGCATATTTCCTGCTCCTAGTTTTGGCTACATTATTTATTATCTATAAAACGATCTTAAATATATAATAAATAATAAATAATTGAATATGCTGATGATTTGTGGTTGTTTCCAGCGCATTTCTTCTGCTGCCCGTCGATCTTTTGGTGTTCTGCAAGCACATTTCTTATATATTTATGTATAAAATGCACTTAGGATTGTTATCGAGATCTGCTTCAGCAACATTAATACCAAGTCTGTCCGTCATTTATACAGGCAACAAACAAACTGAGTTATAGCGACGAGGAGGGCTTTTAGAGACCAGAACCGGACTGCTTGTCGCCCAGGACATATTTGCGGTAGGCCCCGGTGAGCTGCTCGAGAAACACGAAGGCGAGCACCGTATGCGGCCCAATCCGGCACAGATACGGCGTGAAGCCCTTCCACAGCGATGCGATGCCCTCGTTGCGGACGACCTTGCCGATGACGTCCAAGGCACCGCTGTACTCTGGCCGGCCGTCGACGAGCTTCATCTGCTGGATGCGCGTCTTGGCCATGTCCAGCGGCATCGAGGCAATTGTGGTCAACAGGCCCGACATCATGCTCGCCCCAATCTGCAGCGCAAGGCCCTCGTCGATGTGGCGCCCAAAAGCCGACTTGAACTGCGAATAGGAGCCCAGCTGGACCATGTTCACGACCATGGCACGACCCACAGTTGGCAAACAGCCACGCCACAGCGCCAAGATGCCCTCCTCCTTGACGATCCTCGCCAGAGCATTGCCCACATTTCTGTAGTTGCGCCTCTGATCCGCTGGCAGTCGATTGTCGGCCATCATGCGAATGAGCGAGACCTCTGCGGGATTGCCAACCATTGCGCCACAAGCGCCGGCAACAATGCCCATTGCCAGGCTGGCCAACACATTGGGTTGCTTCTCGTAGCGATTGCGGTACGCCTCCAGCGCCGTCTGATAGACGCCCATGCGGGTTGTTGTATATGTGGCCTGCCTCAACAGCGCAGCACTCACTCCGTTGTAGAAGCCCAGGAATCCCTCGGATTTCAATATTTTTGCCATGCAATCGAAGCTGCTGCTGTATTCCTTTGTGCCACCTGCGCCCGATATTTGCATGCGTGTCTTCACCAAATCCAGCGGTTGCACCACAATCGTTCCCAGCATGCCGGCCATGCCACCGAGCATGTATTTCATATAATTTGGGATCGTCTTCTTCTTTTCCACATCTTGCACCATGTTCACCAAAATAGCATTCAGCTCAATCACTGATTTTTATATATATATATATATATATGTATAGCAATATATCAAATTTCGAGTTTAGACATTTATTAATTTAAGTGCGACACTTGACTTGCCACTTGCTTCAAAGATAGAGTGACCAGATTTGAAAGGTATTTTGCTGATTTATTTCTATTATTAATTATTTATTATCTATTATATATTATATATTATTGTTGTGATTTGTTCAGTTTCAGTTGGGTTTTTGCTGTTTTATTTGTTGTTGTTTTTGCTTGCCGATAATATTTAATTTTGTTACGTTGGGTTGTTATTTGGGTTGTTGCCGCACTGATTTGAATTGTGGCAGTTAACATTTAACATTTAACAGTTAAGAGTTAAAAACGAACGCGAACAGATCAATTAACAATTGTTTCTAATTTTGCGCACATTTCCGATAATTGCGGAGCTTTGTCGTTGCAACTGACTAAACAAACAAACTAACGAATGCAGACACACACACCCGCATTCAGCAACCTCATTATGTGTGTGTTGTCATCATTAGATGAGTGCAACAAATTGTTTGCCGCCGATTCGAGCTGCAATTAGAAGAAAAATAGTGTTGCGGGCGTAATTAGACATGCACTCTTGCTGTATACACAAATATTTACAACTCATTGTGCTCTAATTAAGAACACGACTCGACACGCAAACAAAAAAGGCAACAAAAATAAGGTTGCAAGTTTTCGCGTGCGTCAAACAAAAATCGCATGCAGCAGGCAAAATTCTCGATTAATTAGTGTCGATGGTTGCTGTCTTGGCTAAATGTGAGTGCAAATTTAGAGTCTACTTTTAGGATGCGAGCGTAAAACCAATCGTGGTTTGTTGCTTGCTGTTGAAGTAAAAGTGGAGCAAATCGATTACGAATGTCAATTAGGCAAACTGCAAATGAAGATTAGCAGCAAATAATAACAACAACAAGAACTACAGCAACTTGTATCTAGATATCAGATCAGATCCAACATGGCGAGCTTGGTAATTAATAACAGTATTTTCTATCTGGCCTGCAAAGCGTGTGCATATTTAGAGTCTACTTTTAGGCTGCGTTCAGAAACGCAAGTCGCTGCCAAAGTAAAAGTGGGACAATAACAAGTAAATCGGTTTCGAATGCCAATTGTGAAAATTGTAAATGAATATTTGCAACAAAAATGTCAGAAACGAGCCAACAACAACAACAGCAACAACAACAGCAGCAACAACAACAATAAATCAGATCATATCGATAGCAGCGGGTTTTGCGGCAGCAGCAGCCTTAAAAGCGCAACAAGAGAAAAACAATGTTGACAATGCGATGTTTTATTTTTTTCTGATAAGCGCAAAAAAAGGTAGCAGCGAATGAAAACCGCAGAAAGTGCATAAAACTGAAGCGAAAAGCAAAAATGACAATAACAGCTGCAATTGAAAGAGGTAGGCTAGGGAAGGGGCGCGTGGGGTGGGGGCAGCGTGTGAGCGACGCGCAAGCGACAAAAAGTTCACACACACATACACATAGACACGCACACACACACACAGAGAAAAATCAGCAAAGCATTAAGTGGCGAACCGTTAAGAAGTCATTGTGTAGACGAAAAACCTGAAACAGCAAATATGGCGACAGCGACAGCGACGTCGGCGTCGGCTTCACTTAATGCGGCAATTTTGTAAAGTAAACAGAGCAAACTATCAAAGAGAGTAAGCAGAAGCAGAAGAAGAAGCAGAAGAAGAAGTAGAGCTGTGCTCATAATTGCAGCAAGCCTGAGAGTAAAAGTTTGTCAGAGAGAGAGGGAGAGAGAGAGAGGAAGAGATAGCGCAAGCAGCGAAAGCTGCATAAAATAATTGAAAACAATGCGCATAAATTTAAATGTGATCAGCAAAAAATATATAAGACAAAAAAAAAAACAAAAAGTGTAAAATAGATTTAATTAAATTTAATATTAAATATAAATTAAAAAATAAGAATGAGTAAATATAATAAATAGGAATATAATATTAGTAGTATATAATAATGCAAAACTATGAGATTGAATTAAAAATAAATTGTATAAATTCAAATAAACAAGATATGAGTTATTAATACATATTTAAAGCATAATTGTATAATCTCAGATGGAACCCAAAACAAAGTTATTCAAATGTGTGTCAAATCAGGCCGGTTTTCATTTTTTTGTTCGTATGCACAACAACGGTTCAATGCCGACGAAGAAGAGGCCTCAAATTGAACGCACAATGTAATAAACAGTTATATTTCTAACAACAATCATAAATCAATAGGCCAACAAAACAAAACAACCAAATTCTAAACGAATGACTTGAGTAGCAAACTTGCGATCGTCTACTCTCGCTCTAGCTCTCTCTTTCGCGCTCGCTCGCTTGAGCTTGCGCTCTCTCCCAAGCTCGAAAGAGAGCTCAAGCCCGTTTCGAATTCGACTGTCGCACAGCAAGCTGAAGCTGCAGACGAAAACTTTTGGTCATTCGTCAGTGAACCGTCGTGTGGCCAGCTTGATCTCGGTCTTCGTCATCGTCCCGATATCGACACACACACACACACACTTAAATTTCGTAGCGTCTTCTTCTTCGCCGAAGAACGAACGTTTTACTACTACTACTAAAAGCGTCGCTTATCGTTCCGTGTGCGTGTGCATGTGTGTGTGTGCAAGTGTTCTGCATCTGTGTGCGTGTGTTTTGTTACCATTTGCATTTTCGGCTTTTATATTGTTTTTTTTGTGGGATCTTTTAGTCGTCGTCGTTTTTCTGTTTTCGCTTTTGTGTACTCCAAATTTTAACGTCGCGTTCGCTTTGCACTGCTGCGCTTTGAGCGCATTTTTCGTTCAGTTTCGTATCGGTTAAGCTTTCGTTCAATTTCCAAGTGAGTTTTTTGCTTAGCGTTTCAAATTAATTACTAAAAATTATAAAATTAAATGAAAATTTCATTAGGAAAAAAGTGCTCGAAAAAAAGTGTTGAAAAAAGGTAATCAATAATAAAACGGCACAAGTTCTGTTTAGCCATTTTATTAACAATGTGTTCATAATTCCAACACAAATACAAATACAACAAATATAAATGCAAATAGAAATCAAAGCCAGAAAACGGAATAAGTCTAGAAACTAAGCAAAAAGGTAAGTACAAAATAGAAAAAAGATGCAAATGCAACATTGTTGAAAATGGAACTCAGAAAGTAACTGTTTGATGATTTAATTGGCAGGCAGAACCGGAAATTCTGTTAACGCTAATCAGTCAAACTCTCTCATTTTCCATTCATAATTTATATTTATAAACAAATGTATTCATTAAAACCTTTCTCTTTCTTTAGATTTTGAGTTTTGTTTGAAAATCTTTTAAAAAATACACTCAGAGTTGAATAGACAAGAAACAGCCAAAAAATAACACTTGCTGTGCACGATTGAACTTTAAGCCGCATTCTTCTTCGTTCAAGCTGGAGTTGTTTTAGTTGCTGTAGTTGTTGTTGTTTTAGTTGTTGTGGTTTTAGTTGTTGATACTGAATCTGAAGCTGGCCAATTTTCGCTTCGTGGGAACTGTTCGACTCCTCTGTCTGTCTGTCTGTCTGTCGGCCTGTCTGTCTGCCTGCCCCTCTGTCTGTCAGTCTCCCAGTCTGTCTGTCTGACTGGTATTTGCCTGTGCAAAGCGACGACGGCACACATTTTTCTGGCCCAGACCAAACAGGCTTTAAGAACAGGCATTTCCACTCCTACAACAACAACAACAACTAGCAAAAATACACTCAGACAATATGCAGATTCGTTCTTGTAATGACTCAACTTATGACTAAAGATTTGTTGAGCAAGCTTTTCTTTAACTAAGCATACTTTGTATATTTATCTTAGTAACAACTTTATTTTGTTTCTCAGAACGCCTTTTAACCTAACTGTTTTACTCTCTGACGAAGGTCTCTTTTGTGAGCTTTTTCTTTAACTAAGCATGCTGGGCTTATCTTAAAAACGAATTATTCTGGTTAATATGGTTAAATGATTCTAATGAAAGTCGAAGCTAAATTAAATAACTCTTTGAAATCACTTCCTTTATTCATCTACTCATCTCTACTTATCTCATTCAAGCTGCTGTTCACACCAATGTTATATTATCGATATTGATATCGTATGTTATCGCGTACAGATTTGCATGTTGTGTTCTATATGTTATTACTTAGTGCTTAGTCTTAGTGCTACATCACTCTATTGAGTATATATATCCCTTATCAGCATCACTCTTTCTACTCGCTGTTTATCTGTGGGAGAGCCTAATCGTTTTTCATACATATTCTGTGAACAGATTGAGAAATGTTATTTCTACAATTTTCCCCTTTTCCATATTCGTTTCACATTTAGCCTATCCCCATTAATTGTTTTTCTTCGTATGCACGTTTTTTCGCAGTGTAATGTTCGCTGTAATTGACATTTTTGAGTAATTTTAAAAATTGTATTTTTAACTTAAAATTCTTTGATTTTTAATCGTCAACAATTAAGACATATAAACAGAACTACAAACTAGAATATATATATAAAATTGTATATATATATAGTATATATATATGTGAAATGGATTTATAGATTTATCTCATATTCTGCTAGACAAATATTTCCGGTCAAAGATGGACACCTTTGACTCAAACAACGCTCTTGGCTTGGGCGGCGTGCGAGGAGCTGGTTGAACTGGCGCCGGCGAGGGGGAACTGGAACGGCAGCTGGAAGTTGAACTGGAAATAGTGTTGCAATTGCGTCGTCGCAAGGTGCGCAGTTCGTCACGCAACTGTTCCTTGTAGACGAGTTCCCGTTTGCAGGCCTGCAGTTCCTCAACGCTGCAGTGTTTCAGCTGGCGAATTGTTCTCGAGACGAGATTATCAATGATATGGATTTTGGTGCGGGATAGACGACTTGGTTCCGCGTGGCGACGAGTCAGTTCACTCTGATATTGGAACAGGAGATATCCCACACTGGGACGAACACCACGACGATGGTTCTGATTATTGCTGCTGCGTTGATTTTCCATAATTGCAAAACTTGCTTGGCACAATTAAACTCAGAGCTGTGACTGCTTGGCAGGATGAGCTGTGAATGATGTCCTGTTGTCTTTTATCAGGATTATTTATATTGTGGCTAGGCGCATAGCTTAGCTCAGCGGGTGTTGCAACTACCTGTTGACCCTGCGACAACCTGCGAATTTGACCTGCTTAATTACCTGGCGTCACAAGCGTGCGTGGATAAAACCCTATTTTCTCTCGATCTGGTGTTGTAAAATTATTATTCGTTATATCTCTTTGACGAGCCTCACAAAGGTTGTTGTGCGAGCGTGTCTGCAGGTATAAATGGGAGTATGGGTGACTGATATGTGTGTGTGTGTGTGTTTGTTGTGCGCTCAGCTTAAGCCGGCAACTGCAATTTATGATTTGACCTTTGCATAAATATGCCCAAAGGATACCTGAGAAAATACCGGAGCCTAGAACGATAGCAAAATACTCTGTAACAAAATCGAAAATAGGAAATAGCTTTAATTTTGAAAGTATCTACAAATCGAACATATTTATTTATATTAGTAAATACCCTCAGTTTATCTTCTGAAAACTTGAAATATATTCGTATCTTTATTGCAGGCATACATATAACCCAATGTCGACCGAATGTGATCACATTATTATAGAAACAATCGAGAATAATCGAGAAATGACTTCTCCTAACTCATCCACATTGCATTACTAAATCAATAAGTTTCCATTTAAATTTATAGAAAACTTTTGATAGCCGTTCGATCGTGATTTATTTGGATTCAGTGTATCTCTTAGTCGAGCACCCTTACTTGTCTTATATTTATGAAAATAGATGACCCCAGAGTCAAAACATAGGCGCAATGCGCAATTTATAGCTTTAAACTGGAAACGTTTAAATTTATACGAGCCGTCGTTTAGTGGAAAATTGTCTAAATTGCTTTAAGTTAGCAGAGTGCAAGTTGAAGCGCTAATAAATATACCAACGTTTTCACGGGAATATAATTTGCTGACCCTCGTCTCAGAAGTGCTTATTAAATATTTATTTGTAAGGGAATTAATGGCACACGACCCAAATGCTGCCCCTTCAAGCTGAAGGACAGCCAAGGAGGGGGAGGAGACGGTTAGGGTTTATTTTATTTAAAAATGGGCTGGCGCATAATTATTATTTTCATTTAATTTAATTGAGATGAGGGCTCCAAATGTGCTTTTCAACTAAACGTCGCCAGCTTAATTATGTTAAAATGTGTGCGCCAAAAAAAAAAATACGAGAAAGAAAAGTGAAAATTCCTATTTGGCCTTTGTATTTCTTTCACTCAACAATAAAGCGCTTGGCGACTTGTCAAAATTCTTTTCAGACTGCAACAACTGCAACAATAACAATAACAAAAAACAATAATAAATTATAACAAATGCATAAGCGGAGTGAAAGTTGATGCAGACATAATTTAAACCCTAAGCTGCAGATACAATATCTATCTATATATATATATATATATATTGCTATGCTTTTACTCATTTTTGTACGTATTTAATGTTAATGCCTCGCTTTTGAGTGTCTGTTTGTCCGTTTGTCTGTGTGTGCATGCCCATATTTAAATACACTGTTAAAATGCAGCGGGTTCTTCCCCTCGAGGCAAGCAAACAATGACGACGAACGACCCATAAAATCAGACACACAAAATCTGTAAATATGAAAAATGTAAAGAAAATCAGATAGAAAAAAAAACAGAAAAGTTAACTAAAGAGAGACGAAGATTAAATACCCTAGAATAGACTGGAGTAATGTTTTGAATTTGAATAAAATGCTTACAGCTGATCAATAATATGACAGAGTATGATTTATTTTATTTATTCTATTTATTACTGTTTAATTTATCAATTGGAAAACTAAATCTGTAAAATAATGTCTCTCATTACTAAAGAAAATCGAGTTGATTATCGATAAACTGCAATAGACTTGATCTGCTTGAATATACGACTATTTATTTTCTAAATTTAAAGTCTCTAGCTCTCATAGTCTGTGGGACATGACTAAATAAGTTGTTATGCTATATTATTATTATAATACTTTATTTACATGCTTTCTGCTGCCTGTTACATATATCTGCACAAGTTCAGCATACCCTTGCTATCCACTAACAATGCAGTGTATAAGAAAAATATATTGTTGGCTCATCCATCGCTCTCGATGATACAACAATCGTTTTGTTGACTTGATTATGATGATTGTCGAATCAGCAGCAGTAAAAGCAGCAGCCCCATTACCAGTTGGCCGATAAATTTGTGTAGCATGTCTGAGCACGCACAATTCCCCAGTAACTGCCACGCCCCCCTGCCCCCTAACCTGACCCGCTGCCTCGTTTTGAGATGCTCATTGAGTTTTGAGGAGAGCGCGTTGAATTGGAAGCTGTCTGCAGAACTGTCAAGAACAACAATATACTTGCCCCGCTTGCCCCGCTTTCTGTTTTTTTATTTGACCTTTGGCTATCTCTCTCTCTCTCTCTCTCTCTCTGGCTTTCTACCTGCCCCTGGGCCAAGCGCCCTAGCAGGGTAGGGCGGGTCAGCGGAGGCAAGCGGCCATAAAACACTGATGCATATCTCGAATTTGCTTATGCTTAATCCGGCGCGTGGTGTTTCCCAAAGTTGTTAATCCGTCTGCGGAAACCTTTTGTTTTTCAGTCACCCGCATTTCCCGCTACTCGATGCAATTATAAAAGGATTTTGCCATTTTCTGCCCTGACTGGCCGAAAAGGAGACTCTGTCGCCGCTGTCCCTCTTCCCACCCTGCTGCCACTTGCAGTTTTCATTATGAGCAACTTGAATGAATTACCTGGAAGTTGTTAGGTGGACAAAAAAATGAAGAGCCAGCAATCGGAAAGTTTTCTCAATGTCCCAGAAGCGGTGCAAGTTCCACAAAAATGTTTCTCTGACTCTCACAATGTCTATGTATGAGCGAGTGTGTGTGTGCGTGTGTGTGTGTACGCTAATGAGCTAACAAGCTACAATGCGACACATGACACACATGACAAACATGGAAATGAGGAAAAACAGCCAACGGAGCAGATGAACCTAAATAAACAGTTTTCAAGAAATGTGTATAGCGTCTGTAACTTGAGAGAAGAACAGAGCATTTAACTGACAGTCTAAATAAATATTTGTGCAAGTACAGTAGTCGATCGTTAAGTGGAACGTTTCCTTATACAGCTCTATAATTTGTTTATTATATTTTTTAACTAAAAGAGTTTTTAAATGTATAAATTAATTTGATATTTTATTTCTATTTTATTATTTAAATAGTTATTTTTATTTCTTTATTTATTGACTGATATTAGTGGATATTAGATAAGTATTTATTAATATATATGATTTTGATTGAAGGTCTCAATTTAAGATTTATGCACTTAAGCAATTTGGCATTGCTCATTGATTAGTTTCATTATTTGATTTCCTTGAGTATTTGTTATTTTTTGAATTTCTTGTATAGTATTTGTTGTATTTATTGTTTCCCTGTTGAATTGATATTTTGTATAGCTTTTTATAAATAATGTTTCAATAAAAATATTGAAACGATCATCATTTTTGTTCAAATGTTATATAAACATGGATAAATATTCAGTAAACTAACTTTTTCTTAACGTCATATAAGAAAAATTAATTCAAAAAAGACTTTAGCATATTCATTTGACATAGAAACTATTTTCAATTATATTTTTTTTGTATTGCTGACAATTAATATATATATATTTT
Organism: Drosophila silvestris; assembly: GCA_035043445.1. Lineage (NCBI taxonomy): Eukaryota > Metazoa > Arthropoda > Insecta > Diptera > Drosophilidae > Drosophila > Drosophila silvestris. The sequence continues at coordinate 7,732,642 of JAWNMZ010000137.1, forward strand.
CATTTCTGAATTATATCTGGTTAGATAGACAAACAATTAGGTTTATTTACTTTGTTTAATAATGCTGAGAAGTAATTTAATTTCACATTTGCATCTAATCTATTTTAATTTCTGCAGTATGTTTGGTGTACTTTCCATATTTATTAACAAAATGTAGTACGCCTGAGTGCTGCCAAGTTCTTTTGTTTAGCTGACATTTTAACTGGGTTAGTGACCTGTTACGACCCTCTTCAGCTCTCTATCTCTCTCTCTCTCTCTCTCTCTCTATCTTCATATATCTGCCTGCCTCTCTCTCAACAAGTTCGTTCATGCAAGGCTGCATTCGCAGCTGGCTGAAATTAGCGTTTTTCCTTTTTGCATTTTGCAGCTTTTGCTGGTCATCATCCTCATTGCGCTTACTTGTGTTTATATATATATATATACATATATTATGGATGCGCACATATTATGAGTGGTAAACCAAGCCAAAACGGTTGCCAGCCAAAAACGGATTAGGCCGGATTAAGCCACGAAATATTTTGGCACAAATATTTACAGTTCTCTGTCTGCCTGTCGGTCTGCTCGTGTGTACCTGAACAGGTGAAGGTTAAGGAACAGGTAGCTTCAGTTTACTTACCTTTCTTTGCATATAAGACTGGCACCTTGCTGCAACATTGATCACTTGACCAAGAACAGTCAGAGAGTTGAAACCTTTTTAATAGCCAAAATGGATCACGACAAGCTAATCAAGCCAACAGTCTCTTATCATTTGTTTCTCTATCGTGAGGAGTTGGCGCGTCGCCAGTCTCGCCAATTGAGGCTCTCCAGAACCAAGATTGAGATAACGGATGAGCTGATCTCGAGAACGGTGAAGAACATCAAGACTTGCAGCATGGATGATCTAAAGGCTGTGAATCGTGAGCTGCTCTTTAAGCGCAAGCTGCGACATAGCGTGTCCAAGCTACGAAAACAAGCTAAATTAATGAAGTCCTAGACGGAAAGAGAGAGAGAAGCACAAGAGGAGAGAATCGCAGCAAGAGAGAGAGGCACAGATGCGAAAGCAAGTCTAAGCAGCCCTAGACGGAGAGAGAAAACGGAGAAAACAATTAAAAACAAAGCTGGAAATGTAAGCCAAATTAAAGCCGTCCTAGACGGGAAGAGAGAGAAGCACAGCGGACAAAACGTGAAGTAGGAGATAAGCACAGCGCGGGGAAATTGTGTGTGAAGAGAGAAGCACAGCACAGACAAAGTCTGAAGAGAGAAGAGCAAACCGAGAGAGAAGACAAGCAATTGTAAATAATCGTTTTTTCTTCCTTTTGTAAATAAATACTTTTGATAAGAATTTCTGCACTCTGTTTTCTTGTGGTCTGCATTTCTGTTATTTCGTAAAACTTGTTAATATTATGGTCTAAAGACGAGAATAGCTTCAAGCCACAACAACAAAAAGAGAAAAAACTGGTAGCTGAATCAGCAGCAAACAAAGGCAAAATGTAAACTTCCCCGACTGAGACTCCAAAACGGAATACGAATGAAAATAAAAAAAATGGTCGGAAAAAAGTCGTTTGCATTGAACAAAAGTAAATGGCTAAAAAGCTGAGCAAAATGAATTTCATGTTAACGACAAAGTCAAAGCCAAAAGACAGAAAGAGACACAAAGCCAACAAAAACTGACGCTACATCTGCTAAGCCACCCCCAACCACTCCCCCCGCACCACTCTCTATTCTAGTCTGCACATATTTCTTGTGATTTTTTTTCAGATTTATTTTTTGACCAACAACTTAATTAGAAATGGCAAATGCAATTAAGAACGCAGCGCACAAAATGTGTATTTGATTAAACACATATATAATATACAATATTTTCGGAATATATACGTATATATATTCTATATAAATGTGTATACATATATTTGTGGTTTTTGTGTAGCCGTTTTGTGGCGCCATGAGAAATCGAAACAAGTTCGCTGCATAAATTAACCAAAGCCAAAGCGTACAAAATTGAAGCAACAACAGCAACTGAGAAGAGCGCAAAGATCAGAGTTGATTTAAGCCAACTATATTGCTGCAAAACAAGAGTTGGCCAAAGACTAGACGAAGATTTTATGCACTTTTGGAGTAAGTTTAAACTTGTTTAAAAGAACAGATCTTATCACAATAAAATGTACCATTAAACTGAGAGCTGAGAAGAAAGTGAGACTGGCAGTTGAGATGCTTGTTTTGATCAATAATTATAATATCATATTATTGATCATTTGTCAAACGTATTCAACATCATTTAAGAACAATGAAAAATACATAATATATTTTATATTAATAATATATTATTAATCTCACGACCATTTTTACTTGTTATATTAAATACGTATTTCAAAGGGAACTGACCATCTCTGTAAAAGTGTCTTCAAGATCGTTTCAGAAATTAGGAAATCGCCTGTAATAACACCTGATAGGTAAAGATTTATGTTCAGGTCTCAGCTCTTAGTTCTGTCTCTAAGTAAATGTCAGTAATAAAGACCATAAATTTTCCATAACAAAGCTGGCATGCTTTGCTGGGGCAGTGTATGCGCAGAGTTTAGCAACAACTAACACCAAAGTCACGATATAAATAAAGAGCAGTCAACGTTAACAGCAAACTGCTTTTTTAGAGCTGCAAAATTTTGTAAAGTGACATTGTTAAATTTATGTGCCCGAAATGTTGTAATAAAATACAACTTCAAGTCAAGTCTATAGATATGTTTGAGTTTGGCGCGTGTGCTTGATAAATAATTGCAAATATCATTCTCGATTCGATAATTGACTTAATTATATATATGCACATAACTGAACACTAACTTTACTTATTGATCTAACGCCAAAAGTAAATAATAAACTTTTTGGCTTTAATTAATCTTGATGGACTTATCCATTCAGTTGGAGTTCAAAAAGCATTTGATTGATTCGGAAATTGAACTATTCTCTCTGTCTCTGTCTGTGTTGTCTGTGAGCCTAAATCCATAAGACCGCAATCCGCGTATTTATATCATTAAATGCTTTGTTTTCATTTCGTGGCATTATAAAAGTCGCAACCTCCTCTCCCCAATATTGAAGGACAGGTCAGCTTTGAGCCGCATTCAATGCTGGGGTTCTCGCTTGACAAATCGCTTTGGCCATTTTGTGTGGCTTGGCCAGAGACAGAAAAAGAAACCAAAGCAAAAACAGAAACCGATATAAAAACAAAAAACAACAAGAAAATCGCGTAACAAAATCATCAAATCACGACTTGAGCGCCTTTGATTGACATGCAGCAAAAAAGTACAAAAAGAACAGCAACAGCGGCAGCAACAACTTTGATAGCAAGAACAACAACAACAACAACAACTTTGATTGTTCATAATTAAAGCTAAAAATGCCTCGAGCCAACAAAATTTTCGCAATGATTCTGTTCGCTGTCGTTGAAGTCGTTGTTGAAGCCGTCGCGGCAAATGGCAAATGGCAAAATTCAAAGCGTTAACCGACCATCAAATTGCCTCTCACAGCAGTAACAGTACATAGATATATACATATATATATATTCCGTCAGAAGCATTTACATAGACAACTGGCGACAACTCAAACTGCCCGCGTTCCGAGCTGCCCGCTCCCTCTTCTCTCAGGCGGCAGTCTGCTTATTAACGCATAATTAGCATATTTAGTCTTGCGCTAAGATTGCGCCTGCCTCCAAGCTGTTGCAGGGGTCTGCCACCAACAAAACCCCACTCATTTAAGCCAACCCCTACACTGTAGGAAATTGTGTGTTGCAATTGAATTTCTTGTTTTATTATAATAAAATTCCATTATGACAATCTTAACTGGGGGTTATTTTTTAAGTTTTAGTTTTTTTATAGGATCTGCAGAAAGTTCCACATTTTTTTTATTATTAGCATCTTTAATTTTTGTACGCTTCTGACAGCAACACGATTATGACATTTACCTCCAACCGGCAATTTAATTTTTCAATATTTCTTTAATATTTTGAAATGAACACTTTATGCCAAATAATTATTTTGTCTGACTTTCTCCAATTTTGAACTTTACATGGGAGCACACGCTGCTAAAGCTGTGTTTGCTTTGCTTAAAAATTTACAAAATTTAAATTGTTTGCTTACGTGTTTAAAATTAAATATTAAATATTTTATTTACTACGTTTCTTTGTGTATGTGTTATTTTTTTATGTGACTGTGTGTGGTCGGAAAAGAGTATTTTATTTTGTATGTTTTTTTATTATTATTTTCAATTAACTCAGAAACAGCAAATGAGGAAATAATTCTTCAAATACCAATTCTGTTCGTTTACAACTCTAACCTATAATTAAGTCGTTGAAGAAAGTATATTTTTTAACGACATCAAAAAATGTGTTGGGTTTTCACCTAATGAGTTTTTTAATTGCAGCTTTGGCATCTATTTAATTTGACTTGAAAGATGTTTTGCGTCAGTCGAGAGAGTTTAACAAGGAGTTACCTGAACTATTTGATTTGAAGATATAGATATAGAAATCAATATAACAGAAATCAATTTCTGTTGATATTCAAAAATCGTAGGAAGATATCGTTAAAATTTGATGAATCAACATGATCTTGTGGCAAACGAGCACTAATATTCAAAATCTGATGCACTAGCTCCTTAGACTCTGAGATGGGGTTACTTATTCAACGTTTTTACCCATTTTAATTTGTTCTCAGTTTTTTTGCCGTGTAGCTTGTTTGCCCGCCTCATTTGAGAGTGCCTGCAATTTGTCGATTTGTCACACAATTTGAAGCCAAAGCAGATACTAAAAATTCTCTCAGTTCTCGGCGTCTTTGGTCGTTGTGGTCAATGCGAGTAAAGCCTCATTTAGTTGCTGCACTCTATTACTCTTGGCCAAAAGCAGCAAACAGTCGCCCACCTTCCCCTTGTTGTTGTTTGTGTTGTTTGTTGCCATTCACTTTATGAACATTTCAGTTGGCAACGCCAGCCAACAACACTAGCAACAATTGTCGCTTTGACATTTAACTACAATTACTTTTTAGTGGTCTCTCATTGGCTTTATGGTGGTTGTGGTTGCTGTTGTTGCTGCTGCGACATTTTGGTCTGGTTGTTTGTTGGTCCGTCTGGCTGCATAATGAAACTTGTTATAATTAAAATATGCCACCAGTTTTGTTTTATATTTTCAAGGTGTTGCCGGCAATTAAAATTGAAATACGAGTTTGCTGCAGCGATAAACAGGTGATCTGACAAATAGAATTTATTTAATTTTGGCCATAATTGTGCTGGGCCAAAAAGGGTACTTTCTAGCTACTGCTGGAATGTCTGTGGTCTGTTTGTGGCTTGTGCCAGTGGTTGTGAACTAACCTGCTAACCTGTTGTTGCAGTTGGGATAAAAGGCTTTCAAGGTGTGGCAACTGCTTTTGGTTATTGTTGTGGGCGAATTTTGCAATTGTTGGCCAAGTGGAGCTTGGGTTGGTTCACTTCTAGTTTCAGGCGCCTCCTGCTCATAACTTTGGCATTTACGATATTTAATCGTGTTGCACGACGGAGCAGATACTTGGATGCCTTGGCTGGTTGCTGGCTGGCAGCCTTGGAGCATGCGGCATGTGGCATGTGTGCCATCGACTGACTCTGCAATTTAAGCGTTTTTCATTTTTTATGCATGCATTGCGTTTGTAGCTCATTTGCATTGCTCTTTATTGTGGTTGTTGCCCGTTGCTGTTGTTGCTGTTGCTGCACGTTGTTTTTGTTGCTGCTGCGGCTCTTGTCTGTAATGCAATTTGCTGCAAAATGAAACCGAACAAACCGAAGCGTTCAGCATTTGCCAGCATTAAATTTAATTTTATTAAAAAAGTTTTCGTGTGTGTGTGTGTGTTGTGGGTGTGCGTGTGTGTGTGTTGCCTGAGAATTGTACAATTGACAATATGAGGCGTGCTGCTGCTGCTGTTGAAGCTGTCGTTGTTGTCGTTGTCGCCGCATGTTGTTGACGTGTGCATGTTGCTGCCGTTTCCTCGCGCTGCTTGCAACTGATGCTGCTGTTAGCCTTATTATACTCTCACAGAAGGTATTGTAATTTTGTCATGATGTTTGTAACTTATACGACCCCTTTAAGTACATATATTCTCGATAAACTTCAGTAGTCGAGTCGATATAGCCTATGCAGACTAGTTGTCCAGCTTTGCAGCGATAAAACTTGAAATATGCTTGTCTTTTTTTGCTCTTCTCCCAACATTTTGATTATAAATTATTAACATCTCCCATAAGAGACATATAGTTGTGAGATGAATTCTTGTATGATTAACTTTTTGTTTAATAATACTGTATACTATATCTAGATATTTGGCTGCCATGGGAACATTTGTTCTAAATGCTTCCTGTTAAACCACTTTTTGTTTAACAAGTTATCAAACCAAATGTGCTAACAAAATTTGTGCAAGCAATCATCCACATTCTACTACTATATCCTATAGTTCCCATAGGCACAATTGGTCGGTTTTTATTTTGAACTCCACTCTGCAAGTGTATTTCGTTTTCGGCTGTATTCGTTGTTTTATTGTGGTCGTGTTGAGTTTGGCTGCTTGGTTTTTTATGGCAAACGATACTTTTCCGTTGTTGTCTCGACTGAAATGGCTAACAATTATGGATATATTTGTACTTGCACTTTTTATGGTAATTGTGCGATAGTTATCGTTATCGTTATCGCTGTCGACTCTCATCGCAACCCGTTTTTATCTTTTTATCTTTTGCATATTCATTTATGGCACACAACCAGCCAACACACCCCACACAAGGACATTGCATATGCTCGACTCTTGGTTCTTGATTTTCATCATCATCATTTGCATATGTTACACTTTTATTTATTATGTTTGCTTTTTGCTGTTGCTGTTGCTGTTTGTTGTTTTCGGTGCTGTTGTTTCGCATTACAACACCGAATATAACTCATACGCAGCGTTAACCTCGCGCTTTCTTGCACCGCATTGTTTTCTTGCCATATTTATAGCCGTTACGTGAGACTTGTTTATGTGACAATTGCTTTTTGTTCGTTATACATTTATACTCAGACTCAGACGCAGACTCAGGCTCGAAACTCAGAGTCAGACTCCTACATTCATGCATATTTTCTGTATGATATTATTGCTGCGTGCTTCTCTTTTCTTTTCACTGCTGCTTGCTGTTATAATTTTGATTGTTCGCTGTGTAATTTATGCCTTTAAATTGTGCAAGAAATTTGCAAAACATTTATATTGGCAACATTTTTGCCGTTTGCTGTTTTCTGCCCCCGCTTAACTGAGTCACCCTGTAAATATAATGAGCGTTTCTGTTTGGGCGTGTAGAAGCCTTTCAAATCCACTTTGTTCACCTTTACTCAAAGCGGAAAACTTGGAAATATGTAAAAAATCATAGAGAGATTATGCACATTTTTATTAAATTCCTATTTTACCTTGTAGGCTAAAAATCTAGTTTTTATTGTAATATGTCACAAGTTATTGTAAATATGTATTGTTATAGAATGAACCCACAAAGAATGGATGCAAAATAAATGCAAAAATATGAAAATCTTTGAGAAATCCACAGATTTAGTTAAGCAAAAAGTATTATCAAATGGAACTAACTAATATTCCCATTGTATCTTTACCAACTGGCTTTAGGGTATCTGCTAATGCATCAATCTACCTTGCTGCATAAGTATTCCTAACTAAATTCTAGATTTAAGAATGATATCGTATTCAAGTATTAACAGCAGCAAATGTAATTCAATTAAACAATTGAGAAGCTGAAAAATTCCTTGAATTTACTCGGTTTTGACATAAATCGAATGCTTTACTAATTGAGTCTACTAAATAACTAAATATGTTGCTTGCCAAAATGGAGCAACAAAAGCGTTGTGAAGAAGCAAAAGCTACAATAAAACTTTCAATTTAATGCAATTTACTAGCTCTTAATCACTTTTACATCACATTTCCCACATAGTTTTATTTCTTCTTCTGTAAGGAATAATTCAATAGCTCAGCCTTCTGTGTTGCCTCGTTTTGTTGTTGTTATTGGTCAACAATATAGGTAAGAATATCAGTTTCGCATTTTGATGTCCGATTACAAGCAGACAACAATATCAGCCACAGCAACAATCACAACAATAACTACAATAGCAGCAACAATTACAACAAAAGCGATAAGTAGAGCAGCAACAATGTAAAAGGTACAAGAGGCAATAGCCAAAGCAACAACAGGCTGAGAAGCAGAAGCAGCAACTATTATGACAGCAAATATCTAAGACAAGAGTCATTTGTTGCATACACAATATTTACCGTAGCTTTGAAAACAATAACACCACTGTTAGAAGAAATGTTTTCAAAGGTGTTAGATCGAAAAAAACATTATTTTTATCGTTATCAAATTATTTACATTTAATTAAAACTGTGGGGAAAATAGAATTTACTTAAAAAGGACGAAAATTAACGACAAATATAGAATATATAATAAATAAATAATAATAATTAAAAATGTATAATAATATGTATAAGTATAATTAATAATTCCAAAAGCAGTACTAAATTTAAGGAATATGTTGAAAGTCAAAACTTGAAAAAATTGCAAAACGAATGGATTGTTCTTTCATGCGTAGTGGTGCTATTATTTTGTTCACAACTGTAGTTAGATACAGCAACAGCAACAGCCAAAGCAGACAACAAAGATACAAATGTTGGTTGAAGACAACTCAATGTTTGCTGCTTTTGCTGCTTGGCGCAAAGTTGTCGGCTATGAAAAATGGATCTGCTCCAGAAGATTTCAGTAATCTCGTTCGTCACACTTGGCCGCTCAACTACGAATTTATGAAGCCCCATCCAAGTTGCACAGCTGGTTCAAGAGAGGGAAGGGCACTGAGGATGGGGAATGGGGGAAGGGTTGTGTGTCCAAGTACAAGCTGCAAAGTTTTATTAACTTGCAACGCTTGTTGCTCGATCTCGAATGCACTTTAGCCAGAAATATGCACTTCAAGAATGTAACGCGCGACTGGCCAAAGTGTCGGCCAACTAACTAGCTACATATATATATATATATATATAAATATATATATATATTTGTGTTTGTGCGTGTGTGTGTTGCAAGTTCAATAGATTGCGCTGCTGCAGGGCCATTGTCTGGTTACAACAAAAATAAATATATAAATATATACAATGCGGCTGCAACTGCAGCTGAACTAGATAATTTGGTTAATTACAGATTGCCACAACTCATTTACATAGCAAACACAACGCTCTCTTAGTTCGCATAGCTTGCGAAACACAACTGCAAGTGTGAGAAATGTGTAAGAAAGTGCTTGACTAGCTGATGCCCTGTTAAATAGATAATGGACTTGCTGCTAGTATAAGAACTGATCAAAAAATGCTTCCCATATTTTCCAGAATCCCATTTAAATTTACAAAAAAAAGCAGTCGCCACCAACTGGTGCATGCCACTCTTTATGAACCAACGCAAAGTTTTTTTTCCCATTTGTCAATTCTGCTGTTCTCAGCAAAATAATTTTATGGATTATCCTTCCCACAGTTGTTGAGCTTAGAAAATTCCCAATTTCACTTTAATTCAACACGTTTAGCCAATAGAGCAAGGCGATTCTCGTTTGCTAATGAAGTTTTCTTGCATTCTCGCAGTTTCCCAAGAGTTTTTGCATTTGTAACGAAATCAGAGAATGTTCAATTGATGTGGCTATGAATTTCTAGTGTTTTCCTTCTTGATCTCAGAGCTTATCAGAAGTCATATCTCCCCAGCAGTGTAGTGATGTGCTCAAGACCCCTAATATTGTTATATAACTCTTATTACAATGAATGTTTAAGTATCTTTTTGTGTTGATAAGTTTCAAGGTCCTGACTGTCGTAAAATATAGGGTCGGGTTTCAAAATATATTGGAATAAAAAAATAAATAAATATATCACTTGCGAAAATATATTCAAATTATTGAATGAGCTTAACAAACAATAAGCTACAATGAATATATTGATTATTTATCTTTTGCAAACAATATCAATAAATTAAAGCTTTCATGCAACTTAATTTGCGGTTTTAATAAAGAGACGTGCCAACAAATTTGACTGTCCGCAAAATGAAGCTGGGAGCTCCCAGGTTTTATTACGAAACAGTGATTCCACACTGGTTAGAGAGTTTGGTTAGTTGGTTGCTAATGGCAAAAATTGAGATTGTAGATTGATTTTTCTAGCATGCAAACCTCTATGAGAATTCAATTCCTAAAATTGCAAAAATTTCATCTTTGAATCTTTTAAGTATGCATAATTGTTTAAGTAAGTTACACTTCAAAATTACCTTTTCCTTATGATTTAATTTAATTTAATTTCTTTTTTACTTCTTGTATTTTTCTGTAATAAAGTTTTGTAGTAATTTATATAGTCTATTTATTTTCCATTACTAAACCAAATGCTCAATTCTCTGCACACACTAGTTTATAAATGTATAGTGTATATTTGTAATAAACAAGAATAATGGGATCCGAATTCTGTCTGCTCCCTTCTGCCTGTTACAACCTTTTGCAACACTTCATTATACCCCATTTCCCACTGTATGAGAAATCGGTAAGATGGGCGTCAGCACCCGGCTCAGAAATGTCGACAGATTTGCCCCATACAATTATTATGATGTCGCCTTCGTCTTTTGGGGCGTAATGAACTTTTCACGCAAATACACAATTCCATTCACATTTTGTCTTTGGCATATTTTTTTGCCAAAGGGTCCCCCTTTCCCATTGCCGTGGTAACCGTTTTTTTTTTTGGCGAGCCGAGCCCTTTTTGGAGCATTTAATGCCGCCTCGTTGCGCCACTGTTTCAATTGCCATTTCGGCCATTGGCTTTTGCCACACACACATTTCACAATTAATTAAATGAAAAATGGTTTTCTTGTTTGCTGTTTGCGATTGTTTCACAATTGACGTAAAATATAATTAAAATTGCTCATACGCAAAAGGGAGTATCTGCCCCTGCCCCCGCCACCCTGCCACTGTGTGGCACGCTGTTCGCGTTGCGACGCATTTAATCAATGAATCGCAGACAAAATGCCAAATGCACTTTTATTGCATTTAAAACAACAAATTTTCTGCAAAATGCCAACGACACAAAAAAATCTAACGGAATTTGCAAGGCGTACAATATCAAAAGCATTTTGAATGCTCTTTCCTCGAGTTGTGAATACATTCATTTGCAGATGAGCTAATCAGAATTGAATATTCCAGTTATAAATATTAACTAATGAAGCAGAAAAAACAGGTTCTTCTCCTTTGCATTCTGGTTTATTTTTAATTAATTTGCTAAATTGAGAGAAAAAAGTTCGTTTTGCTTCTTTTTATATCTTTGTATCTGCATATCTGTATATGTATCTGTTGAGCTGTAGCTGTATCTGCATTTCTGTGTACTGCTTCTTCTCTTGCTTTGTCTACTTTTGCTTTATGGTTGAGTTTTATGCTCGATTGCTGCCATTAGCTGACATTACGCGTTCATTTACAACGCTGCGAATACCGTTGATGTGCTTTTGACACTCTCTAAACATATATTTGTATATATATGTGCCTCTTATGGGAGAGAGGGAGAGAGTTCTGTCTGCCATTATCATCAGCAGTCATCATATGCACTCTTTGTGGCAGTTAGGGCATTCAAATTCCGCAACGACAACATGGCAAAGGAAATGCGCATTGGCCATGTAACCGTTGTAAAATGTAATAATAAATATTTGTTGGCTTTTGTAGTGCACGGCTTTTTGATTTTTTTTAAAATACTCTCAATCAATATTAAATATGTAGAAAGGGTATACTGGAGCTGTTGCTAAAGTATTTAACGGGCAGATTACCAACAACAGACAAGTCGATTTAGATATGGAGACTTCAAAGTTGAAAGTAGAGAATGGTATGTACACCAAACACATTTAGTTGATCGATTAATATCGATTAACGATAACAATAAAGGGATTGTTAAGATATAGCCTTCCCCTTTATATATAATATACACTGACATATTATTGATCAACAGTTAACATTTTTGCAAAATCTGCTAAGAAAAACAGTTTTATTTAAAATTCATATTTCTTTTCATATGCTACTTTGAGGGGTAACTCCTCGTTGAGTACTCTTTACTGCCACATTCAGACTTGTTGTATTTGTTTTGCTTGCTAGTTGCATTCTGTGGCTGTCGACATTTGCCACATGTTTGACTGTCCATCTGTCCTTCTGTCTGCGCGTCCAGCTGTCTATATCCCTGTGTGCTTTTATTTTCTGTTGATTGTTTTTTGCATTTAATTTTGCATTACTTTTGTGCTTGCAATGTTGCAGCTTTGATTTCTGGCAGCAGCAGCAGCAAAAAAGGGCGTGACTGCCATTTTCGAATGTGTTTTGTCTGTCACTTTGTTTATTCATGCAAAAGTTTTGCTCTGCTGAGTTTTTTATACCTTTTTGTACTTTCACTGCTCGTTAACAATAACGTAGAGAAACAAAGTGCAACCAACTTGTTGTGTGTGTGTGTGTGTGTGTGTGTGTGAGTATGTTCCTAACTGTTGGCCACCCGCAGGGCTTAAAACTAAATTTCGACTTCTTTCACTTGTCAAGTCGAAATGCAGCTGCGTCAAGCTGATTATGAGCACAATTATCATCATGTGCATTTACCACTGAAAGACGAAAGCGCAAAATTTTCCTAATGAAGCCGTCTAATGCAACGGGGCAACGGCAACTATATGGCCATGGCCAACACGGAGAGATGTGAGTTGTTGCTGTTATTAGTAGCTGTTGACTTTTATGATTTCCATTGGATGGCATCATTATGGACGTGTGGCAAATCAACAAAGCAGCAAATAGAAATCACGCCAGCAAAACCAGAAAATCAATAGAAAATCCTCCCCTCCCAAATCAAGTGTTGGTCCAAAAAGGTGAGGTGGGTGAGGTACTTGCACAACGCTGATCTATCTGCGTAAATGCCATAAATCGTAACAATAACAACCACTTGCCAGTTGCCACTTGCCACTTGGGCAGCAACTACACTACAACAAGCTGAAGCTGCAAACTGAACCTGGACAAGCGATTTCACTTCCAGACAACAGAAACCAACACTCAACAGATAACAGACTGCGTTGTGCACAGTAAAAAATGAAGGCTTTAAGTGTTATTTATTGTTATGTTTACGGTATACAAATTCGATTAAATCACAGCAGTTGCATTTAGATATTATTGCTTAACTAAAGGCATTCAAAATATCAACTGAAGGGCTTTATTACCCCATAAAGTATATATACTCCTGATCAGCATCGATAGCCTAGTTGATTTAGCCAAGTTTTTCTGTATGTCTATATAAATAAGCGCATCTCAGAGACTGTAGCTAACCTTAAGGTTGTCTTTGCATCGATGTATTTTAATTTAATGCAACATCTAATTCTCAGTTCAAATTCACCAATAATAATATTGAAAACTTATTATAAATTTAATAAAAAACACTTTGCCTGGAGCAGAGTAAGCAAAACAACATATTATAATCAGTCTTTCAAACGAATATTTTTGTTGGGAGGAGAAAGAGTATCTTAGGGGTCAGGCTATTCAAACTGTAGAACCTGGCCAATTATCAGCAGTTTTAACAAATCTTAAAGCTTTGCTAAAAGTCTGTTAATAGTAATTAAATAAATAATTTGTTTCATAGCCTTCATTGCAATACATGGCTATAACTACTTGTAATTATATTGGTTATTAATAAACTTTAATAGAAATTGTTTACTGTGTGAGTCACAAGTGTTTGGTTTTACTTTAAGATACGTTTTGTACGCCTTTTGTCTTCACTCTGAGCACATTTCAATCGAGTGACTTTCTAAGCATCCTCATCTGTGGCGATATATGAGTTTGTCCGCCTATTTGCTTGTTTGTTTGTTTGTTTTTGTCGTCTTGTTACCAATTTCGAATTGTTGCAACATGAGAAATGCGGAGCTGCTCAACATTATCATTGAAGAGGAAGAGACAGATGAAGAAGATGAAGCCCATTGCTGGGCAAATACCATTTATTTCATATTACAACACTTCAGCCCACTCTCAACTCTTCTCTCCGCTTTAGCTTTCATAAGTATTGTCGCACACACAATTTACACATACACAATACACACGCAACTCATAAAAAGCCCATTTATAACTGTTAACTTGTACAAAAGTATTTACAGGCGATTTAGCCGCTCACCGAATTACAACCAGCTCTTTCACAATTGCAATTGTTTATTTTTGTTTTAGCCACAACAGCTTCAACACCACCCTCCCCACCCCCCTTACACACCATCCCCTCCCCTCCATCATCTGTGTTTTGTTCCCTGCCACTTTTCGGGTGGACCATAAAAAGTGTTGCTTGTTGTTGATTGTAGAATGCTTTTGTTTTTGAGTTTTTGCTTGTTGGCTGTTATTGTTGATATTATTACAATTGTCGTTCTAGTTGTTATTGTTATATTTGTTGGTGTTGTCGTTGCTGTTGTTGTTTAGTGACTAACACAGCTGCTGCTGACACGCACAAAAATGTTTCAATGCAACAACAACAAAGCAACAAAAACAACAAGTGCAACTGAAGTGCGAAAAACACAATATAAATGTGTACATATTTATGTACTCTATTTATCATCGGAAGAGAAAAATGTAGTGCCGTTGCTCTGCTATGGACCAGTGAATTGAAGCGGGAGGTGAAGTTGTTACACTAGAAAGAAATAGTGCAAAGTATTAGAAAATTGTACATTAGAAAGCAGCAAATTGAAACTCTTATTACTTTCAATTAAATTCATGCAAAACGAACAAACAGAAAATTCTAATACATTTTTTTATGACTGCAGCGTTTTTTGTAGAAAGGTACGATTTTTGGAGAGCGCTTTTCCCGCCCATTTACTTTTTCGTAAAGGCAATTGGAAATTGCCTAGAAAGGTAGCTAAATTTACTTTCACAATCAGTGTAAACTGTTTTTGAGAAAAACTTGTGCCTTTTTTTTGTTTTGCAAATTGTGTGCAAGCTGCAAATCAAACAGAGACAGACATACAGAGACAGAGGGAGGGAGACAGCGAGCACTCATGAGAATCGCATAGAAAGGCAGTTAGCAACACATTCACCACACGTTGAGCTGTGAAGTTGAGTGTGTTTGTTTTTGGACTTGAAACAATTACAAACAAATACAGAGATTAAAAAAAGGACAGCAAAGAATGTCCTAGTCGAGAGTGCTCGACGAGGAAATAACCTGAACGCAGCTGTTATATAGAAAGTAGATATTTGAGATATTTCAATATGAAGATAAGGTTTAGTTGTTTAATAATATGTCTAACAATGTATTATACCAAGGGTTTATCTTTACAATTGTGTCTTTTATTGTTATCTTTAATCGATTTGTATCGATATGCGCGAAATTGTTGCCGTTATCGATAATAAGAACTTAGCCTGGTCTGCTTATGATAAACTAGAACTTTTCTTCGAAACTTAAAGTCTGTTACTCTAATAGTCTCTGAGATCGGCTTACTCATACAGACAGACAGGCAGACATGACTGATCAAGAATATATAAATACCTTATGGATTTGGAGATGCTTCCTTCTGCCTGTTGCATACTTTTGCACAACTTCAATATACCCTTTTCCTCATTTCTAATGGGTTCGGGTATAACAGTAACAATATTTGCATTTTTTTTAATCTGCTGTTGCGCAGTTGTATATTTTGAATATATATATTTTGTATTTTTATTTTTATATAGTATAGTAAGAGTTTTTGAAAAGGCATTAAATTTATGTCAGCTATTGTTAGCTTTAATGCGTTTGTCGTTACCGTCAGCGTAATATTTCATATTGACTTTTCGCTTTAAATAATCAACTTACAGTTGTATTCTTCTCTTGTTTGTAGCGCTTCGAGGGCCGTTCGATCGTATCATCAAGGTAAGTGTGACAAAATCGAAATAAACAAATTCCGCGTTTCTTTCATAGTTTTTTGTTTCTTATTTTTTGTGTGTGGTTTCTTGTTGCTTATTAAAAACTAGACAGGCACTTTACAAATTCGGAAAAGCGCTTGCACAGTCACGGAGAGGGACAGAGAGACTTGATTGCATGCCGCATTTCAGCAGAATTGGGACAACAAGACGCATAAATAACCAAGATGCTAGCCAGATAGACAGATAGATAGAGAGTACGAAAGAAATGCCCAACGAAAACTTTGACAAAAAATAACAAACAAAAAAAGAGAAAAAACAACTAGAAATTCAAAACAAAACTCAAACCACAGCACTTAGAATAGCAAACAAACAAGTGACAAAGAGACAAAGTCTGCAGACAGCGTGAAACACATGTGGCACTTGGCAAGGAGGGTTGGGAATCGGCGAGTCGTAAAGGTATTGCAACTAAATACAAGTGCAACTGTGTGGTGAGAAGATGAGACTCAAAGCGAACTCTCATTGCCCCCACCTCTGCCTCTGTGTGTGTGTGCTGGGCAAAAAGAAAGCTCCGGCAAAACAGATACCGGTTCTCAATGGACTTCAGACGGACAGGTTTACTTTTCCGTTGGGTAGACTTCTAGTCCTCTCTCTCTCTCTCTACACCCCTTTCCCTATCTCCCTATCTCTCTCTTTGTGCGACAAATCAAGCGTGTAGCAAAAAATTAAGAAAATAAGCCTTGTGCGAGAACCGCGCGAGAAAACGTCAATGGCCAGCAGTGCAGCTGGCAACTACTATTGCACTTGAACAAATTATATGACTTTCGACTAAAATCTGGCTAAACTTTAATATAATCTTTGTTGTTTTCGACCAATCCAAACTTTGCAAACTCAGTAAATATCATAAAGAACTTGGTGCACTTTTATACCTTGGGAAAAATCGTACATTTTTCTTAGAAATTCGTTTTTCATAATTCAAACGTGTTTTTTGCGTTCTGCCAGTTCACAGTCTTTTTTTTATATTTTATATACTCCGATATATTATGAATTTTTTAAAATTTGTCTTCAGGGCTGCATGAAGATTACACAAGAATTAGGCTTGTATATTTTCAACATAAAACACTAATTGACTTATGCAGAGATAAGAAATATAAATTCTAAATGGCAATCTTTTTCTTTATATGCTATGTATGTATTTTTCTTCAAGTGTAGCACTCGCAATGCGTAATGGCAGCAGGAAATTGAAAAAGTTGCCCGTTGTTCTTGTTGCATTTTCATTACTTGTTTTCTTCTCTTTTTTTTGCGCCTAAGCCCTTTCCCCTGTTTGTTTGTCAGTGAATTCGGACACTTTTCTTGTTTTTCGTTTTTCGTAAGAAACAGAAAAGAAGAAGAAAAACAGAAAACCGAAACCAGAACAGTTGGGCTGCTGTTGTATCTTTGATGATTTATGCGGCTTTATTGCTTATCGCTTAAGCTGCGACTTTAACAAAAACTAAATCTTAAAGTTAAAACTTAACTTAAAACTTAAACTGTTTAACGTGGCATTCATCGCTGTGTTGCTCTGCAGCTGTCTGCGAGTGTGTCTAGTTTGTGTTTTCGCTGCTGTTGCTGCTTTTCCAGCTGGCGTTGCATGTTGCGCTTTAATATATCGCGATATTGGCGCTCACGATTTAGTGCGCTTCTCTGCTGATAGCTGGGCACCTCCAGCTCCCATTGGCGTCGCTCCATCCAGATCAGCTCATTTGTCAGCTGCAACTTGGTGCATGCCACTCGCATCAGGCGACGGCTGCGCTTCGAGCGCCCCAACTCCTCACGATGCAAATACAGTGCATAGCTGACAGACTCCGCCCGACACGCCTCCTCCTGCAACATGCCAAAGCTGACTGACATTTTTGTTCTAGATATATATAGCAGCATGTATTGGCAAGTCTCGCTAAGTTGACAACGTCTGGGCTATGGAAATCGCTGAAACGTCTCCGCTGCGTGTCTCTGCAAATGATGAAATCTGTGCAACTGCGCCACATATTTAAGCTGCCCCAGGTAGGTGGCAGCAAACCAACATTCACCGCCCAATCTCTTTGTCTGACCTGTCTGTCTGTTTATCTGCCGGTGTGCGGCAATTGGCGTTTGATACCAATAGCACACGTGCTCTTTTCAGGTAGCACTCGAAATATTTATCAACAGGTCAGCAATTTTCCAAAATACATCCTCAATATCAGCTTGACAGATTTGTCAAAGGGGAAAAGTGAAGGAAAGTGGATAACATGATTTGACTTGTTGGACTATGATTTTCGAACGGCTAATCCCTTAATGATTAAAGATGATTCATTTATGAATAACGTTTGTGTTCTCTAAAATAACTTAAAGAGAGCGAATAGCTTGTCCACATTTGTTGTACTAGCATCTTAGTAAATTTGAACCCTTAAGTGTGTATTCTACAGTGATGAAACTTAATAGGTTTCAAATGTTATAATATTCCTCCTAGCATTTTAGGATCCTAATGAAGCTAATCCTTGGGTCTTTCGCCTAGCTGCCCTGGAAACTCTGAAACTCTATGAAAATTATAAATGTTATAGGGCTTCTTCTAACAGTATTGATAAGCATTGGATTTTCTTAACATCGAGTTGCTGTTATTAATAAATTTGAAGAAACTTTTCATGAGCTCGGTATTTTTATTTTTTCCGTCTACTCTAATTGTTGAACGATTAATAAATATCTCTTCATGCTTGTCTTAATGAAAAAATTGACTTAAATCTTAGCATAGGGTTTCCACAATGAGGAAGTCTTAAGAATGCCATAAGAAGTTTTTCCCCATTATTTTTTTATAGTTAGCTGAGTGACTGAGCTGTGCTTTGAACTCGCTGCGAATCATAGACTCGGCAGCTGATTGGCACTGCAATCAAGTTTACTTCTCTTGCATAGGTTAAAGCGTCTTGCGGAACTTTAAAGCCTGTGCAATCTAATCACATCCTCTGCCATTATACCATATAATGGATAAATCGTTAGCTAGCGGGCAATGAACAAAAAAAGAAACTAGTGTTCTCTTTGAATATGTTGCTGGTGCGGCTGCTATTTATTTTTTTTGCTGCGATTTGTAAATGCGCTTTGCATGTTTGCTGCTAATTGGCAACAGTTGTCGATGCGAGAGCTGAGTTTTGCTTGCTGCTCGAATTCTAGACTGGGTTTTTCTTCTGTTTTTTCGTTTGGGTTGCGTTTGTGTTTGGAGTGTTTTGGATACTACGCAGATTGCATGATTAATGAACGCCGTTATGCTTTTACGAGCAGCTGAAAAGCTGAAACTGAAGCCGAAGACAGCAGCTGCCGTGTAATTTGAGCGCATGCGCCGCTGCCTTTGCCACTGCCAATGGGTCTGCTCTGGGTCTGGGCAGGGTTACATAAGTGAGCTCTGGTTGTTGTTGCTGTTGCTGGCAGAGCAACCTCCATAAAAACCTGGGCGCACAAGCAACAATAAAACACCAGCAAATTAGAAATTACCTTTTATGTGCAATACAAGGGTAACAAACACACACACGCACGCTACACCAAAAAAAAAATGGTAACAAATTTACACACAATGAGCGCTTGGTCAAACCCTGGGCACTTGTAGGGAGGTGGGGCGTTGTGGGGAGCAGGTCTGCTTTTTGCCTTCTGGCAGTGCGTGCATTACGTCAACAGCAGCAGTCGGCAGTCGGCAGTCATTAAGGCCTGGTTAATCGTAAATCGGAACTGTATTTCCAAGCATATGCCATGCGGAAATTGGAGTGTTACTAATGGTATTGTGCACAGCTACACTCAGCAAAAAAAGACTCTGTATACATACTTTTGACATCAAGGGATCCTCTCCTTACTCTGCAGAATGTAAAATTCTCAAATTTCAAGTTGTGGCTTTTTAAAATTCCAGGGTTTGCAATTCTTAATTTCAGTTGAGATATTCTGAAAAATAAACATATGTTTAGATATTTCTAGGGTGCGGCTATGTACCGTCGAAGAATTCGTATATTACATTTTATATTACTTAAATATTATTAATAAACATTTATATTTTAAGATTCCACATTACAAGCTGTCTGGAGAGCAAATTTAATTACTATTTTCTGAATTTTAGAAAGGATATTTTCTAAGAATCTGGATTTGCATTTCTACTTTTAGAAATATTTCTAAAACAGACAAAAAATCAGCATCTCTCTAATTATCAGCAAAATGTTTTCCTATATATTGAAATTATTTCTTAAGGCGAGAAAAACTTTCTAGCGTTCAGAGCGAGTTTTTCTGAGTGTACAAACACAAAGATTCAAAAGGTACGCAAATGTATCTGCAAAGTGTTCGTTGCGCCTGTGATTTCAATTTCGCACTTACGAGGCGCAGATATTTTGCTAATTAACACACACACACACGCACACCCAATGTGTGAAGTGTAAATAAAAGCAATGCCCAAGAAGCGAAAGAAATGAAGAGAAAAATAACAACTTGTATTTTTGCAGTCAGCTGATGGCCAAAAACTTTGTCAGCTGCTGTTGCATTACAATTTTATATCCGACGATAAGCAGAATTTTAAGCCCGCTGCCATTTGTCCCTGTGCTGCTGCTTTGACCGAGCGACACAGAAAACTTTTTCGACAACGAAAAATGTATTTCTGGGCAACATAACAGAAAACTGTAACTACAAACTACAACTACCAAAAAGCAACTACGTAAAATCGGCCACATCAAAATGCACATAAATAATAAAAATAACCAGGCGAACGAAAGGACGACCAGCACCGGGACACAACACACACAGACTCAACTCAACACAACACACACTCAACACAACACACACCCAACACAACACAACTGGACGAGAATTGCAAATTGTTCGCTGAGTAGTTCGCATTGAATGTTTTGTTTCCGACACACAACTCCCAAAAAAAAGTAAATAAAAAAAAGAAAGAATTGTTAATAATAAAAGCGCTGCAAAATTATGAAATTAATTTGAAATTTTAATTATGCAACACTGGCTGCAACATGCAAATTGAGCAGCAAAAAAAAAACTGTTACAAAATTCTACTACAATTTTGCCGCAGGAATTGTGATTTTGCTGTTCTACTTCAACTTTTGCAGCTGCTTTAGAACAATGACAGCCACATCGATGCTCGGTTTCAGTTTCGGTTTCGGTTTCAGTTTTAGTGCCAACTGTTATTAAATTCAGCTCACACACACTCGCACACACACACACACACACATACATATAGGGTCCCAAATGCGGGCCGTGAGAATCGTTTCCCGCTGCTCAACTTTGATTAGAGTTAAGCCCTAAATTAGTTGGCCGCTGTTGGGTGCTAGCTGGGCGACCTTTTGGGCCCATATATGCCGTATACCTTTTGTTGTACGCCGGGCATAATAATCAAGTCATGAAGTGTGTAACAGCTACATTTATCGCTTGTTCTTAATTATCACTTTGACTTGATTTGATTTAAGAATTTAGCATGTCTATAAGAATATGATTAGACACATGTTTTTTGTCCATGTATTAATTTGGAGAGTTGTGCTAAGTATAAAATATATATATAATTTGAACCCTCACTGGATAAACTTTAAGCCAGTAGTTGGCTTGCCCTTGCTAAACTCTTTTTAATAATTTTAATAAGTATTTAGCTGTCTATACGACAAATGCTTTTTAAGAAATCATTTAAAAAATGTCACTATTCTATTTTGAAATATATTCACTTGCGGAGAACATTTTTAACTGCATCCACAGCGTGTTGCTAATAAGTATAATAAGTAATAAATAATGAATAATAAATCAATAATTTAATCAAAATAACTAATAAATATAAAGTTAACTCTGGCTAGCTCAACTGAACTCTGCCTTATAATTTAAATAAGTATTTAGCTGGCTTCAGCGAGTCATTAACCATAAAAAACCAAGCTATTTTATTTTTGTTAACGTTAATAGTTTGTTTTATTATATGCACTTCTTGAGAATGGCTTAAGAGCATCCCATGTGTGGCTCAACTCAACATAATGGCCTTAACTTGGTCCGCAACATGGACAAAAAGGGGCGTGTTGTTAATGTGCCAAACGCTCTTGAAACAATCCAAGTGTTAATCGTTCTGATTCAGTCAGCTGACAGGCGAACAAGGCTGACAACACTGCTAACAACAACAGCACCAATAATTTTTGGTTAAGGAGAAACGTGGTCAAATAGAAAATACGCAACTTCTTCTGCTTTTGCTTCTGGCCCTGTGCAACTTATTAGCGCACAGTTTAATTGGTTCAATTAATGTCAACTGCCACGTCGAACCAGTGTCGCCTTTGGGCCAAGTGAAATTTTGCTGGTCAATGCGAAACGAAAGTTTTGGCGTTTTTTTTCATCTTGTTTTATTTTACTTTATTATTTATTTTTGTTTTTTTTTGGGCGCTTCGCTGCATGCGAACAAAAGTTGAGTCAAACTTTTCGAATTCGAGCATTTGTCGAAATGCATAAAAATTAATTAACAAGCAGCTGGCTGCCTCTTAGATGTCTGCTAAACTAAACTTGTGGAATTATAGGAAGAAAACGACAATAAACAAAAAGCAAAAGGCAAAAGTATCAGCATCAGAATTTTTATTGGCTTTCATCGTAGATTTTACAAAGTAAACGACGACTACTGAAACTGGAGTTACACTCTGAAAAAAATCACATTAAAATGGAGAGAATCGCTATGAAAACTAAAAAAATTATTTATTTTTTAGAGACATTAGAGAATATTAAAATAATACGAAAGCAATTTTCTAGAGAGAGCCTATTTTTGGAAATGATTTCAATTATTTGAAATAAATTATTAGAAACTACAGACAACAGCTAAACTAAAAAATAAAGTATATATATTCTTGATCAGGGTCAACAACCGAGTCGATATAGCCATGTCCGTCTGCCCGTCCGTCCGTCCATCTCAGAGATTATAAGGGCTAGAGACTTAAAATTTGGAATATAGGTTCGTATAGTGTTCGTCGGCAGAGCGCGATTGCAGACCTGCTCACATTTTGGTGTACGACTTTTTCCAATAAAACTAGAATATATTTAACAACTGGGTTCAGGGTAGCTGCACTCTTACTTGTTCACAATGTTTTCAGGTATTTAAATCTTAGATTGATGTTTAATAATAATTTGATTCACATAAAAGCTTATGTAAGAAAAAACATGAAAATTAAACCAAATTTTTCTAATTTTAGAAAAGAAGTATGTTTGTTTCATGAAAGAGGCAAGTTTGCTCAAGTAGTCTAAAAGTGTGTCAATTTCTTACATTTCAGCCACGATTTTTTTGAGTGTACAGCTTCAGCTGCAGCTACAGTTTCAGCTTCTACGTTAACGTCAACGTCATCAACGCGTTGGCTTCTCGCACATTTAAGCCTAATTAACTTTCTACTTAGTGCCTCAATG
This sequence comes from Drosophila silvestris, assembly GCA_035043445.1. Classification (NCBI taxonomy): domain Eukaryota; kingdom Metazoa; phylum Arthropoda; class Insecta; order Diptera; family Drosophilidae; genus Drosophila; species Drosophila silvestris. Next base: position 7,755,911 of record JAWNMZ010000137.1, read on the forward strand.
TGCTTCTACTTGTCTGCTGCCGGCCAGTGAATGAATCTTCAGCTTCGTCTTCTCCTCTTCTTCATCGTGTGTGTGCATTTTACATAGTTTTTTTGCTGTTTGTTTTTTTTTTGCCTGTTACAATGTTGTTGTTGCTGTTGTTGCACTCTGCGCCAGCTTCTAATTTCATTTGTAGCCTTCGCGTCCGCCTTGATGCCACGGCCGCTAAAGCGTTGAATTCTGCTTTCAAAAGTGGCAACAAGGTGAAAAGTAGGTGAATGTTAAGCAGTCACCAGCAGCTGTCTGTAAAGGGTTTGGAAAAACAAAAGAAAAACGCCAACAACGCGAAGAGTAAACAACATTTAGCGCAAATGTTGAAAAACAAGGCACAAAAAAAACAGAAACGTGCAAAAGGGTTAACAACAACGTCAACAGCAACAACAAGAAAAGTCAACAATAGTCGCCAAAAAAACAAAAGACAAACACAACAAACATATCAACTTGAAATGCGAACCATTCTCCCGAACCCCTTGCCCCACCCCTCTCCCCTTTGCTGTTGTTGTTGCTGCTGCTTTTGAAGGTGCTGATAAGTTGACTGACTAACTGCAAAGCTGCCAGTCGCCAGTTGCCAGTCGCCAGTGATCGCCATTGCCAGTCGCCAGTTGCCAATCGACAGTTGCCTGTTGCCATTTTCTGCTGCTTCTTCTTGTTTAATTTCAGCTTCTTTTTCTTGAACTTTAGCTTCCTTTTTCGCCCCCCAACCGGAAGTGCATATTAATCGTTTTTAATTTTCAGCTTCGCACAACTTCAAAGTGTTTACTGAAAAGTGCTTCGATTTTTTTCCGTTGCTGCTCAAAATTATTTCCATTTCGGTGTTATTTCATTTGCTGGCACTTTTGGGCTTATATTTAATAATGTGTATACTGCAAATAGAGCTGTTTGCCGCAGTTAGGCGCTTTAATTTAAATAATTGATGTGCTCAATTTGCGCTAAACCAAAATCATATAATCATCTTCAGCAGAATTAACTCAATATAGATTGATTTATTTCACTATATAATAATTATATTATAACAAGTTTATCTTGTAGTTTAGTTCTTAGTCATTTGCCTTAAGTTGGCCAACTCGCGACTAGCCGTGACTATCAGAACACACTCTCACGCGACCATCGCTAGTTGGCTGTCAAGTTTTGCAGCTAACAATATCTGGCAATGAACACGATTTGTGGTGTTTGCTTCTTGTACGCGGCTGCAACACAAAACTAGTCAAGAGTGCTCGACTGGCAGTTATTCTAAAGCTATAATAATATATTTGGCTATATTAGATATTAATTTCAAGACGATATCTTTATAATTGTGTATTTTATTGCTATAGCTTATCGATTTGTATCGATATGCTTGAAAGTGTGGAAGTTATCGATAATATGAAATAAACTTGATCTGCGTTTTTAAAGTATCTAACGCCTATAGTCTCTAAGATCGGCTTATTCATACAGATAAATAGACAAGCATGGCTAAATCGAGTCGGTTATTCATGTTGCTCAAGAATATATATACCTTATGTTTTCGTAGATGTTTTCCTCTCACCTTTTGCCTACCTTTGCACAACTTCATTATGCCCCTTTGTACATTTCTTGAATGCAACATCAAAGGTGCAACAACAATTTCATTTCTGACGATTCGTGTGGCGTTTTAACCTTTTTCTGTTGTGTTGTGTTGTAACTCTGTGTGGCCTTTTCTCAATCGCAATCTTCGTTTTGAGGCTTTTGTTTCCTGTGAATGTCGCATTGTTGCAGTTTCTCTGGGGCTGTTGTTGCTGCTCTTGCTTTAGAGCTTAGCTTAGCTGCATGTGAGAAATGAAAAGCTGTAATTGTTTCTCTCATCTCTTTTTTTGTATTTTGAAGTGCAGCGCTTAATTTGATTTTACAGCGAGAGCTATAAAAAAAGTTTAATTACACATTTTAATGGCACTTTTGGTAATTTTGTGTAAAAAAATTTGTTGGTTGACTTTGACACTAATCATGCGCTGTTTGCATCGCTGGTGCCGTGAAGCGTTAATGATTAACTGACAAAGTTGCTTGGCTGCCTCTGGCTCTGGCTCTGCGTGTGGGTGTGGACTGCTGGGGGTCTAGATCGTTGCCAGAAGAGCACGAAGAGCCATGTACAAATTTGCCAACAAACTGCAGTTGCTGTCTAAATAAATATTTTGTTAGCGTGCATTTGCCGCACGGGTGATAAATTTTCCAATTTTCGAACGATTCACTGAAAATGTCACACAGATTACGTGACTTTGATGCGATTGACATAGCTGCGAGATTTATGCGTGAGCTGCAATGAAAACCAGGCCCTAAAAACCCTATGACACCCTCACATGTCCCCTTGACGAACGTGCGTTGCCAGCAATTAGAAGAGTGCCAATAGCAACAGCAACAGCAATTGCTGCCAGGTAGTCAGCGGCGCCCACAACGACAGCTAATTTAAATGCCGCGTGTTTGCCCAGACCAGACCAGACAGACAAGCAAACAGACGGACTAACAGACAGACAGACGGTTGGTCGCTTCGAGTGAAAGATCACGACCAAAAAGTTGGCAGTGTTGCCCACTAACAAAATAACAACAACGACAACGACCAACTTAACGACAATGTTGTAGGCGGCACATGAAAGTTTACAGTGTCGGCGAAAATTGTTTAGCGCATTATTATTTATATACCCTGTTCACAACAAATTGCCAAAATGGTGTATGTACAGCTTTAAGAAGCCCATCCTTTGGTAGACAAAGCTTGTCAGTAATTCAGGTGGAATCCTGACTAGAAATTTCGTCCAATAAAGCTAATAAGTTTTAAGATAAAACCTCCAAAGTCGAGTTAAAACTGAATCAGCTTTTAATAGCAATAACAAGTTGATTGATAATGCTGAGAATTTGGCCAATAGATGAATACTAATATTTATGTTGAAAGCTAAAATGGGCCAATCGAGACTATGAAAAAATGAGTAAAATGAGTATATATCTATAAAGCCATATCTATATAATCCAAATCTATCGCAATACCCATACTGAGTATTTAACGAGTCAATCAGCATTGTGATCAATTTATTATCAAATTATCATTGCTCAACTCAATACTGAGTATCTATCTAGTCGTTCCAAATTGTTTACTATCAATATGCCACAGATTCGAATCTTCCGCAGCCCCTACTGTGTATCTATGTAGTAAATCAGTCACGAGTCGAGCATTCTTGTTTATTAACGCTTAATGCAATGAAAATGGAAAGCGAAAACGAAAACGACGCTGAAACCAAAAGCGAAACTAAAAATGGGATCGAATGGGTTGGGCCTTGGCTTTGACTGGCTTGGTTGGGCTTAAATACAAGAATGCTTGAATGCAAGGGTTTTCTGTATATCTGAGATGGTTGACAGCGCTGGAAATTGTTGGCTGACAATGAATGAGGATTTAATATTGTGAACAGAACACAATTCAAATGGAGCATTGAAGTGCATTTAAAGATGCGAGTTTTTCAATTTAAGCATGAAGAGATATTTACAAATGGAGATGTGCAGAGTATTCATTGTATTCAGGGTTAGGGCTGCCGTGTATTTGTATTTCATTTCGCTTCTCTAATTTCCTTTTATGCAATGCAACGAATTGCAAATGTTAAGTATACGCCCCTTTGTCTCTCTCTCTTCTCTCTGTCGTCTTGGACTTTTGTTTGCCCTTGCGATTATTTCGTCAACTTCAGCATCTGCAGTTGATTCACTTGTGCGCTGCATTTGCATTGCATTAGCTTTTAGTGGCAACTGAGAAACACCCTCATCTCCCACCACCAAACCTACATTTCCACTCACCTTTATGCAGCTGCTATATTTGCGAGCCATTACCAAATGTTTTAATGTGCGGCGGTTTTGCTGAAAAGCAACATTTACAACATTTGCAACATTCTTGTTGTCGTTCCGCTGTCTGTTTGCCATTGTAGAACTTTGCCTTCGCCCACCGCACCCAATCTGAAACTCGCCCTTTCATTCGTTGCATTCATTCAGACACTCATGCAACTTTCATTCATACCAAACGGGCGACGCAATGAATGCTAGCGGAAAATAAGTGCGGGGTGGGTTGGGAAAAATGGGTGTATGCATGTGCAAAATGAAAATGAAAATGAAAAAATCGTAAATAAGAGCGCAAGAGCTGAAATAAAACACACACTCGCGCACACAAACAGGCAGACAGAGCACGCCTTTGGCCCGGCTAGAAGCAGACAGACAGAGTGGAGACCAACATGGACAAGTCAGCACCCGGCGCAGACCCAGACACAGAAACAGACAGATAGACAGACAGACAGATATTTTTCTTTCGCTGGGAAGCGCATTTTTCTGCACAATTTATGTCTTTTAATGAAAATGAAAAAGAGAGTAAAATCAAAATAGAAATAAAAAATAAAGGCGCTCAGCACGCTAATAACTTTTAAGAGCAAATGTATAGCTGCAGGCCAGCCTTTCTGCAACTTATACATATATAATATTATATATATTTATATATATATCTGTATGCACTCAGAAAAATCGGAACATTTTTGTTTAAAGGGTTTCCTCACCTCATTATTTAGAAAGCAAATTTATAAAATATTCTTAATAGCACGCTTTTCAGACATTAAAAAAAAATTTGCAGACATTCAGAAAATATTTATAAAACAGAAAATGTTTTCACTGCGATTTACGAAATTTCAGGCAAATTTGAGTGTATACATATGTATATGGCAAATAAGTTACACTCAGGGGTGCCCTTTTTCATGTTTAATTTTTTATATTTGCTTGTGAAGAGGGGGGGGGGGGGGGATTCGCTTATGAAATAAGTTGCACGGGGCGTGCAATTTGTATATGGGCATGTAACATTATGTGGAACTGCTTTCATGTTTGCTGGGTCGTTTATAAAAAAACGAGGCAGCAACAACTTGAAACTTTGAGCCAATTTGGCTTTTTGCCTGCCTAATTATATATCATTGGCTCACATGCTGTGGATATATAAAAGTAAAACAGCACTCGTCAATTATCCAAATGCGAACGAGAGAAAGAAATGTTGCAATTGCCATTGTTATTATGGCCAATAAATTCAATTCAAGTTTAAAGCTTCACATTAAAAACTCAACAAAATGGCCGGAGAACATTTCACAATTTATTTATGGTCAAATTCCAAAAGACCATTATGATTTTTATGACTTTGCTTAATGCATTTAATTGCAAAAAATGGGCACAACACAAATAAGCCAAAGAAAAAAACAAAAAAATAAAAATAAGAGGAAACAATGGCAAAGTCCATTAACGAAATTAAAACTGAAGAAGACTGACAATGTTCAAGAGAATACGGTCAATGTGGCTATTTTTAGGCGATTATTAGTTGCAATTTTCACTTAACTAACAAATAATATAAGTAAATAAAGCTCATTATCCGAATGACTGGCAACTTGTTGTAGTTGTTGTCAAATGCAAATGCATCTTTCGCAAGCCGATCAGCTGACCTTAAAGCTGTGGCTTTAATGGACAAACAGACAGACAGACAGCAGCAGCAGCAGCAGCAGCAGCAGCAGCTGCTTAAATCAATTTTGGTCAAGAGAGCGGAAGCCACTGAATAACAAAAAGCTGAAAGCAAACAAAAACAGTGTATCGGTTGTCAGGCATTTCTATTGTCTTGGCCCCAAAGTGCAGCCTCAATTGCTTTGTCTAATTGTTCAATGTTTGTCTAAACTATGAATCGCCAGGCAGCCACTATATGACTTGCCACAAATAATTATGAAAACTGACATTGATATTTGGATTTTGTATACTATAATTGCGTATATGTTACAGCTTATGCACAGTTATTATTTATTTTTAGTTCCATGAATAAAACTCGGACTCAAACTCAACACTCAATCTCAGACTCGTTTAGCCTTGACTCTTTGGCCACAGACAGAGAGCGGCGGCTGTCTTATTGTTTTCTTGCTTTGCTTTTGTTGTGTTATTGATTTTGAAAATGCGCTACAATGAACCATAATTGATCACGTTCATGGTCCATTTTTGTTGTTGTTGTTGTTGTTGCTACACTCAGAAAAAAAATCGCCCTAACTTTTAGAAATTCGCCATAGTGCTGCTTTGGTGCTAGCCATTTTTATTCAGGAAGTAAGTTTCTAAAATTGAAGGTTGTAATTTTTTTAAAACCAAAGCTTGCATTTATTTATTTCAGTGTGGATTTTTCTAAAATTTTGAACAATTTGTCTAATTTCAGGTGTTATTTTCTATTATAATATTAATTGTTATAATTCTTATATTATTGTTAATAAACATTTGTATTTTAAAATTACACATAAATAAGCAGTCGAGAGAAAGGATATATTCTAAGGATTTGCATTTATACTCTCTAGAAATGCATCTCTTTATAATAGAAAATATTTCTAAGAAATAGAAAAAACACCAACAAAAAAAACTTTATATATTTTTGGTTGATTTATTAAATTTTACTTTGACTTTTTTCTGAGTGTGCACTTCACTTCAGGGCTGTTTGTCAGAATTTTTTTGGCTGCTTTCGTTTTGTGCCACAGCAATTAAATGGCCAGAGTCTCCTCTTGCGAACTGTCTTAGCAGATTCGCATCAACGTCACAAAAAAATAAAATTTCAGCATGGCCAACAACATTTTTGGGAGGTGCAACGACTTTGGTTACTTTTCGGTTTCGGTCTTCGTCCAGTTTGCAGCTAACAGCTTCCGTATGCTTTATAAACTTGATCGCTTGCATTGGCCTATAAACTAAAAGTAACACACACACATACACACGCCACACACACATATAAAGCCGGACCGGAGCCGGCCCAGCCCGGGTGTTGACGTTGCTGTTGGCAAACCAGAGGAGGAAAAAAATAGACAGAGAAAAAAAACAATATATTTGACCTACATCAAGTTTTCAAGCTGTTTGTTTGTGTTTCTTTCTTTTTAGTCAAAGATGTTGCTCTTGCTGTAGTTGTTGTTGTCGTTGTTGTTGGCTGAGGCTTCTTCACAAGCCTCATCATCATCAACAACATCATCATCAGCAGCAGCAGCATCTCAATCATCATCATAAACGGCCTCTACGCTTTACTTTTCTTGTCTCGCCTGTTTCTACAACTTCTTGCTGCTCTCCAAAAAAAACGAGAAGAAAAAAAAACCAACCACAACATTTGGTCAACTGCATTTTGCTGGTTGTTGTTGTTGCTGTTGTTGTTGGCTCAGCGTTTGTGTTGCCAGTTTTCTGTCCGTTATTGTTTTCAATTTTGTACAGCATTTTCATTAATTTTTCAGCAACATACCCACCTCTACACCCCCTCTATTGTGTGGCGTGTGTGTCAGTGTGTCGTGGTCATCATCAACTCTCTGAGTCTATGTTGTTGTGTCGGCTTTGGTAACCGCCCACGCATAAATTATTAAAAGCCGTTTGCACTGTTAGAAGCTGACCAGCCAGCTTGAAGCTGAAGCAGACGTGGGCAACGTGGTCAATACACAGATAGAGAGGGGAGAGCTGTGGGGAAATTGTAGGCTACGTCATTTTTTGTAGCATCTGTTAAAGCTGATTCATAAAAATTTGAATTTTATCACCTTTACATTTTGTGTAAATTTGTAAAAAGAAAATTTGCATAGAAGCTGTTAAAGCAACATGCAGCCAATTTTTAAATTTATTTTTAAATATAAATTTATGAATTAAGCACGAGCTAAATTTAGACCAGGTCTACAAAAAATAGAGTCAAACAATTTGGTTAGCTGCTCGCAGCAGACATAACCGTTTACGGTACGCGCACCTTTCCACGGAGCCTGAGTCTGAGTCCGAGTATCTTTGTATCTCTTGCATCTTTGTGTCTATTTCTGTATCTGTGCATGTGGTCTATGGGTGTGGGCGGATCGTTTGTTTAAGGCGCATAGCTTCAGTGCACACGGCTCCAAACAGAGCGCGGCTCACGTTTTGATGCAAATCAGGCTGGCTGCTTGAGCTGCCCCCATGCCACTAAATGGGTGCAACATTAAATAATTAACAGCGCAGACGCTTAAGTATGACTCGAATGTGTGTGTATACAAAACGAGTACTCGGCTGTGGTCTGCAATGAATGCTGTTGTGGCTGCTAAACTGGCACAGCAACTTTTTCTTTGAGCCGAGTATGAGCTGGATTTGATATTTTAACACGTTTGCCAGCTCCCTCTCCATAGCTCTGTCTATCTCTTTGAAGCGTTAATGAATTGCGTTAAGCTGGGGTGTCGAACCGGATGAAAATATGAAAATGCTTTGGCAATTAAATGCCAGCTACAATTGTCGTCCAGATTGGCCAATGTCCCCACTTACCAAGAGTTGGCCACTTGGCCACAGCAGCCGATGTGGAGCAGGCGAAATGTGTTGCAAGCCATTTGTTAATCATTAATATTTGCATTTGCATTTAATGTGAACAGTGATTGGTTGTCGTCGTTCCACTTGGATGTCATTGAACTGCCTTTACTCCCCATATTGCTCATACGCCTCGTGTGTTGTTTGTTACACATATTTGTATGACTCAACAGCACCCAAAAGCAATTCGCATATTTATGCTAAAAATGAAAATATAACGCAAACGTTGACTTTCCATCAACCAACAAGTATTGAGTGTAACTTTAAGATAAGTGCGAGTTCTATTTTGTGAATCTCTCTCTGGTTTCCAGTAGGTCAGTAGGCTAGTCAAAAAACAAATTGGTTGTTGGAGTTTTTTTTTGCTCTCCACTAAGTTTGACTTGACAATTGGCGCGTCCAAGTTCAGAGCGAAGTAATTGTTTGTAATTGGAATTGTACAGCGATTTACTGTGAAATCGAGTTGAGTTGAGTTGTGTTGAGAACGAAGCGAGGCAAATTGTGTTCCAGTTTTCATTACTAAACTGTGCGCGTAAAGGAAAAGTGCCGGAAATAATTGCGCAAAGTAGTTTGAACTTTGTATTTGAGCCAAGAGCAATGAAAACTCGTCAACTTTGAAGACCTTCTAAGTTGGCTAAATTTGTCACACAACACAAAATACCCCAACAAATATACACACATATCTGAGAGTGTGCCCGAGGCGTGAGTTGGCCATGCGCTCGAGATTTGAGTTTGGAGATTCGAGATTAAAGATCACTTAATGAATATCATAATAATTGGAAATGAAAGTAAATATTGTGCGTAGGATTTGCTCAAATGACTTGCAACAAAAAAAAATCAAATCTAATAAAAAAACACATAAAACTCTTTTGGCCATGATTGGGCAAATTTCCAGACATAAATAAACAATTCAAGCCGAAAGTGTTTTTTTTCTCAAGTGCGTTCTTGAAATTCAATTTCAATTTCAAATTCGCTTTCGCATACAGTAGCCGTAAACGTGGCTCATATATATTAAAGCCACAAGTCTCGATGGGCAGCCGATTTCAATTTTTTTTCTTTTATTTCGATTCGGTTTCTGTTCACTTTCTAAAATGAGTTCATGCAACAACCACAATTTTTGTTTGACACATAAAATACACATTTGATAAATGATCGACCAGCATATTTATACAAGCAAGCAAACAAAAAATCCGTAACTAGTTTTGATATATATTACACCATGGACCCAGCACGCCGCGCACTCAAAATTGATTGCCAACAATTAAAACTTAAACATTGAAAATTAAAAAGCGACTGCCAGTTTTTTTGTTTTTCACTTTTTACACATGTAAAAAACAATATGTGTGTTTTTTTTGTAGAGGCTGTCAGGGTTTTTGTCATAACTGGTTAATTTATTTGCAGCAATTATTAAGGCAAACAGAAAATATGCATATATTTTAATATACGATATATAAATATATATGGGTGTATAGGGAATGCGACATTTTGTTTTTTATCGGTATATCTTTGGGTTTATTTCATGCATAAATCATTTCCGTTTTGTTGCTGCTGCTGCTGCTGCTGCTGCACTTTAGCGCAGTTTATAATTACATTTTAATTTATGCAAATACAAATTAGCAGCATTCAACATTCAACAGTAGCCATTTTATTTGACCCACACGTATTTGCCTTAACTAATGCCAAAGTGCAAAGAGGAAAAGTAAACAATAGCCAGAAAACATATAAAATCAACAAGTCCTTGGATCTGAGATTGGTGTGTCTGTGTGAGGTCAGGTGAGCTTTTTTACAATCATAAATTAAATACGTTATCTGGCAATTGTAAATATTAATCATACGACATGTGAATCATGCCACGGCTTACACGTATCTATATATAACAATTAATATGTACATTTATATTAAATAAAATAAAAATTACTCTGTGACAGTGAAGCACTGCAAATCATTGTAGAAGAAGATTATGTAGAGAGTTAGTCGTTAGTAGGAGATGCCCTTTAAATGATTAGTTGTCTTGCTGAAAAAGTAGCGTTTCTAGCGATTTTAAATATTTACTGTTAGTTAATAATATGTCTGGGTATATTAAACCTCAATTGAAAGGCTATAACCTTACAATTGTGTCGTTGATCGATTTATATCGATAAACTTGATCTGCGTTTGGTAAATGAGAACTTATAATCCAAATTTGAAGTCTATGTCTCTTATAGTCTCGGAGATGGGCTTATTCGGATAGGCAGACAGTCGTACAAGGCTAAGTCGTATCGGCTGACTATATATAACTAACGGCCTTGGACATATTTTCTTCTGCCTACTAAATACTATTGCAACTCTCCATTATGAATCCCTTGACACGCTTTAAAAAGGCTATCAATATATTTATCAAAAGATAATCAAATGTTCCTTGGCGCTATTTAGCAACAATGTTATTCTCAATGCAAAAAATCGAAAGTAATTTGCATTACATCACTCATTTAGAGGCCGCAAACAGCCTTGCTCCACACACACACAACCACACACACACAGATATTTGGACAGACGTTAGACAAAATCCAAATCGAAAACGAGCTCAGCTCGACTCATTGATCAATTTTTGATTGACATTTCGAGTGGTTTTGCTTGCTCTTTTGGCATTTTGCTCTATTAAGCAAATTTGTATGTCATTTTATGGCGTCTTGCAGTGTTGTGGTTGTTGTTGTTGTTGTGTGTGTGCCTGGTGTGTGTGGTGCTGTGTCCAATAATTTGATCATTAACGACAATTAGTGCGGAGTGTAAGAAAAAAAAAGAAGAAAATATCTGAAATTCATTTTGACAGCTCAAGCAATATATTTATACATTGCGGTTGCTATCGAAAATTGAAACTTAATTGCGCGCATAATTTTTGATCTCTTTGGGAAATAAACATTGACAGGCCAGATGCAGATAGGGGGAGCGAGAGGGAGAGATACAAGTACACACAAGTTGCATATTGAAATGTGACACGAACATAACTGTAATTTGTGTCACATGAGCCAACTGAGTTGTCGCTTTGGTGTCACCTGATAGTCTTAGTTGTGTTGTATCAACTTTGGGGAATGAAAGCAAAACGGAAGTGTTATGTTTTTATATGAAGAACATTTGATGCCTTCCACTTGATAAGTGCATGAAATACGAGTAAACACACATTACACACACACTGAGACACACACGTATGCAAATTGAGCTGTAGAAGGTCATCGGTCAGACAATGACAATGGCCAACTCAAAATGAACAGCTAGCCACAATTTGACATGCCCAAGTTAGATCAAGATATCTTCAGACGGACCTGGCAGGTCAGTAAACACATTATGGGTTCAGAGAGACGTCTTCTTCAAGGCGACTAAATTAAATTACAAGTATGTATCACAGATATGCGAAAAGTTCTGCTGCGGATTTGACATCAAATTGAGATTTGACAATTGTTGGTTGAGCCCCAGCTTGGGGCACAAAGTAAATTCATGTTGAGTTCAAAAGTTTGAGAAGACACTTGAATAGCGCATTTTCACATTTCCATTGCCAATGCAAAAGTTTTGTTCAGCTCGTTCGAGACAATACCGGTTTCGGTTCAAACTGAGTCAGACACGCTGCGTTTTGACTGTCCGTCTTGACTGGTTTTTAGTTAGCCAACTTTATTTATTTATTTATTTTTTTATGGCTAGGTTGCACGCGTCGCCAATTTAATTGCCGTTGACTAAAAATTGCAAAAATTTAAATGTATAAAAACCAATTCGCAGTCTCGTGTCGTGACGTGTCCATATATATACGTGTATATAGTGTGTATACACTCGAAAAAAATCGCCAAGGGCAGCTCATCATCATTACTCGGAAAGTATATTTTCAATACAGTGTAAGTTTGGATCCTTCTGAAAACCATTGTGTTTCTTTGCTTAATTTATATTCTAAATAAATAAATATAATTTAATAATAATAATTATGACAATTTGAGCTCAAGAAATATGTTTTATTCTTAAGAAATAAATTTCTTGAAATAAGATCTCTTAGAATGTTTATAAATACATTTCTTACACATAGCAAATATTTCTAAGAATTGAAAAAACCCGTTTTCCAGCTTAAAAATATTATTTCGTGTATTTTGAAATTATTGCAATAAACAGAACATTTGTCTATAATTCAGGATTTTAATTTTAGTGCGATTTGTTTTGCTGAGTGTATGTGTATCGTGTACATGTGTGTGTGTATGTATGTAGGTATGTGTGTATGTAGTATTATGTATGGTATGTATTGCTATTTTTGATTTCAGATGTCATATTTATTTATAAAAGCCAGAAAATTTGTCCACTTTTCAGGACGATTATAATTTTACGGCAATTTCTAAATTTCGAATTGGTTTCTGAGTGTATGTATTTAGTAAGTGCTTTTATGTTAGTATGTATGTATATGTATATATATGTATATATCGCCGTTTTCGCTTTCAGATTCGGCGCTTAATGCGTTTATTTTTGTCTGCTTTTGTGGTTGCTGTTGCCGTTTTGTACGAGATTTATTTAAATGCATTAAACTTTAGAGGTCAACTTCCTTTCACCGGCGACGCATTGGCGTCAACGCCAGCAGCGAGTGACTTGATAACAGCCTCAGTCTCCGTCTCCATCTCCCTCTCAGTGTCTCAGTCTCAGTCCCCGTCTCGAATTCCTGCTCTAACCCAGCCCCTCCCTTTCTCGTCGTGCACAGGCCCAGTTCATCCGCTGCTGGGGCGAGAGATTCTCAAAAACCAACTCAGCCACAAAATGTGACATGTGACAAGTGGCGCGTTGTATTTCAATGTCATATTATTGTTGTAGTTGTTGTTACAGCCTTTTATTTGCATACCTTTTGCTGTTGTAACCGTAATTTTCCATATGAGCTGCTAAAAACACAAAAACAGACACAAAACAAAAAAAAAGCTGGCAAAAAAATATTGAATGCGTAAGAAAATAAAACGCTCGTCTGCAAGTTCATTTAAATTGAAATCCTGCAAGGACTCTCTCTCTCTCACTTCGATGTGTGTGTGTGTGTGTGGCATATTTACATAGTCGTTGTCAATTTTATGGCTCAGCCGAGGCAGAAGAATGAATGAAAGGAAAGAAAAGGCGACCATGTCAAAAAGTAACTGCATAAAAGTTCCTTATAAATTTAATAAACTTTTATAGATGCGTGTGTCGGGTCGCCAACAACAACAGCAACAAGGATAACAACAACAAGGACAACAATGGCGATGACAAAGCACACGAATTCTGAGCAACAGCAGCTGCCATTAATGCGTGGCCTGCCAGTCCCTTACCCTCATCCACCCCTTACCCGCCCCTTTCTTTCAATACTCTTGATGGGTTTCTTCCTTGCTCCGCCTGCTCGCCGGCATCGAGTGATTGCTCCACAGGGTGCACTTTGAGCGAGACGCTGAGTGCAAAAAAAACCAAAAACGAAAAAAAGAAAATATAAACTTTTATTGTATCCGCATTTCAGTGTCAAGCTGTCTGTCGCGACAGTCGCTTTTCATTGCTTTTCACTGTACTTTCCTTGCGGCACACAGCACGAAAATTTTTGATCTAGAAATTCAATAAGATAAATCACTTGAAATCTGAACTTGAAAGTGCCCCTAGAACGATTTAAAAGTGAACGAAGCGATGCGATTCTTAAACTAAAAATATTTATGCTTAGATTGAGAACGCCCGTTGATTACTTTTAATTTATATATACTATATTGTTGCCATATAAGTTATATATGCATTTGTACTCTATTTGTTTTTTTTTTATTTTTCAAAACCCAACTGAAACTTCCGTTTCCTCACTCAAGTTTATTGCCTGCTTCGCAAGAATAAATTCTTGTTTTGTTACATTTTTTGCAGTGCAGTCAAAGAAGGCTGATGATGATGTGTGTGTGTTTGTGTGTGTGTGTTTGTGTGTGCAGATGAGATTGATACTTGTGGTGAAAGTGATTTATTTACTGCTGAGCAGGTGGCAACTGAAAGCAGCCAAACAGCGGACCAGATGACCCCATATTGAGCCAAATGGTCAAACTCATAACAAGTTGATAATAAAGAAAATAGCTGCTGCTACACACACAGACAACAAAATGGTGGGGGATGGAGTAAAGCATAATAGTTGGCAATAGTTGATTTGCATTGAAATGCATTTATTCCAGCAGCAGAAACACCGAGTTGAGTTTCTTGTTTGGTTTTGTCTGCTGCTGACAGCTAAATGTAAAGTTTTGTATCGAACACATATGCGACCAAAAATGGCAGACATTCAAAGTTGGACAGCAGCAGCAGTGGCAGCAGTTGCAGTTGCAGCGTCACCCACACTGAGCGAAAAAAATAAATGTATTGACTTTGTGTTTGTTGGCGCAAATAATAAATAAACATAGCAAACGCTCTTGTTGTAGCAACCGTTGCAATTGTTGCAAATGCACCCCGAAACCAGTTTGTTGTTGTCTGCTGAACTGTGTCTTTCCCACACACACACACTAGGAGTTGCGAATATACTATTGTAATGCGAAGTTATCGTTGCCATTGTGCGGCAAACGAATGCAGTCCACCAACAACAGCAGCAGCAACTACAGCAGCAACCCAATAAAAAGAAGTGCAACAACAACTTTGGTTAGCTTGGTTGCCTGGCTTGGCTGGCTGCTGCACTCGGAAAAATCACTAGCCCAACAAATTAGAAGGTTTCTCTTGGGTTTGGAAATAATTTTCAAATATAAGAAAACATTTTTCAAAAATATAAAAGACCCTAAGTAGACCATCTCAAAAGTATGGTGGTTCTTATTTTTTAGAACTGTTTTCTTCTATTAAGAAATGCATTACTAAATATAGAAAAAATCGTTTCTGGTATTCAGAAAATAGTAATGCAATTTGCTCTCCCAACTGTTTGTATCTGTGAAATCTTAAAATACAAAAAAAAGGCCGACTTTTTCTCAGTGTGTGCGCCTTCCAGTGTCCAGCCCAGCCAATTGAAAGCTTAAATTGCATTTTGTGCTGGCGACTGGGGATCGCTGGCAGTTGCATTGTAGTTGTTGCCATCATATCTATAAGCCCGGCACCTACGGAATCCCAGTTTCAGTCCCAGGCTCGCTGGCCACAATCTCTTCTAGCCCAAGTTGTTTGTTGCTTACCCGATGCGCCCTTACGTAAGATGGCATTATGACTCAGGCATGCAATTTGTGTTGACACAGCCAGAACCAAAGTCCCCCCAATTCTCAGCTACTGTGTGGCAATGTGTGCCAATGCTGTTGTAGTCTTCAATTATGGTCTAAAGCATTCATTCAGTGCAACAATAACTTATCCATCCAATTCTGCATTGTATTCAGCTTGAAATGTTATAGGCACAGCAATTTGCATTTTCTTTTCTTTCTGATACTTCAGACAGCACTTAGAGTAATTTGCTGTGAGAAAATGTAATGCGAGCCTAAAGAATGGATTCTGCCTACTTTTCTGCAGGAAAGCAAAATTCCTAATGAATAGCAACATGTAACTTTTTGGTATTCAAATATTGTTTTTAGCCATATATAACTTTTCTAAACTAGAATAATTCTTAAAACTCCTTCTGCCACAAAGGAATTCTTTCCTTTTCAGAAACCATATTAAAACATCTACATTGAGGGTATTCCATAACAATAAGAGGAATAATAAATAGGATAATAAATTCATATTTTTGTTCAAAAATCTAATTTTATGCCTGCCTTTCGTAAACAATCAAGTAAGCTGAATTTGAGAAATATTTGTTTGTAACTCATGTAAGACATATGTATGGTTTTCTATAAATACGAATTATTTTGAAATTCTTTCCACATCTCAAGGGTATTCTGTAATAGTAATAAGAATAAGTTTTTCTTCTCTTTTTTCTTATACACTCAACCAAACTAGACTTGAGAAATAGATAAATGTAACTTGACATTACAATAAAATTTACTGTGAAAATTCGTGCTACAACCAACCTATCCAGCATCGCTCACAAGCACATCTGTGTCTAGGGTATACAGAATTCAGCTTCTTGGCTTCTTGGCTTCTTTTCTGTTGTTTATTGTCTATTTGCATTTTGTTGTTTGTCTACATACATATATATATTGTATGCATATAGTATTTGAATAACATTTTTCTCTTTTCGCTGTTACGACGACATTCGTCATGAGTCCTGGCTGTGCAGGCGGAGGGGATCTGTAGGTTGGTTCTCTACGCAGGCACTGTCCATAAAATTTCGCTGCAGCTGCTCGGATCTGCTGGATGCGGGCTTTTGTCGCCTTTTGGCGGCCAGCCTGCCTGCTTTCAATTGCTGCCAATTTGTTTGTGGCTAGCTGCTCGTTTTTGCTGTTGCTGTTGGTCTCGCAATTTCCATCTAGGGTATATCCATATACACATATATATATAGATATATATAACCTTTTTTTTTTCATTTGCTACTTTGCTTTTCATTTGCGCTATGTGTGTATGGGGGTCCTGTCGCTGCTGCCGTTTGAGGTCAGTTTTAATGGTTTCCTGTCAGTTGCGGTCTTCTCGGTTAACCCTCCACAGCCTGCCCAGCCTGCGCATGCTGACCATCACTCAGCACAATTCCAATGTGAGTATGGCTGTGAGTCTGTATTCAATAAAATATTCATTCATATATTTGCTAGCCCTAAATAACAACTGCAGCAGCAATAATTTCACTTGCAACACTTTATATTACTATACGATCTCTCTTTATCTCCCTCTTTGGGTTTTAAGTTGCGTTTTTCGTTTTGTTCTTTATGTGCAACATTTGAGACACATTTGTGTCTCCAGTTGCACAGAAGTCATCCGAAGACATCGCTTGTGGATGGCCTCCAAAATAAAAATAAAGCGACATTTGCATTAGCTTTTGTGATTGTTCTTGTTGTTGCTGGTAGTGGTGGCAGCGACATAATTACGCGCATTTTCTTGTGGCATGAAAATTAACACCTCAAGGTGCTCTTAGCTTGGAATTCAATATGAGAAGAACAAGCAACATAATAGGAATGGTGTCTGTGTCTGTGTCAGTGTTGCTTGGCTGCCTTCGTCTTGCAGCTCATTTCGTTTTATTTGCAAATTTCATGCCACAAATACCACAAGAATTGCAACAGCCAACATCGGAATGGAGTTTGACTGTTGACTGCCAACTGCCGGCTGCTGACTGCCGACTGCTGACTGCTGACTGTTGACTGCTGAGTGTGAGTGACGGAGTGACGACGAATGTGACACCCCCCGGTTAGCTCAAGTGGAAATGGCAAAGGCAGTTGATGTTCTCGTTGTTGTTGCACAGTTGCACACACACACAGTTGAAGCCCTACACACATTGCCATGCTATGGTTTCTCGTTGCCACTGCGGAGTTCTTTTTCTTTTTCTATTTTGGGGCCAAGCACTTGAACATGATAGCTGCTTAGTTTTCCCGAAGTCGGAGTCAAATCAGCCAAGCGAACTTCTTGCAAATATAAGTGGCACATGCGAGCCGTTAAATTTCAAATGCCCCGACAGCAACCAGGCAGCAACTGCAACACTTTCAGCAGCGACTGCTGCTGCGGTTTCTGTTGCGTTAATGATACGCCTGTCTAGGCGGCAGCCAGCAGCTACCTTACTGGATCTGACATACGCAAATGTGCCTGACTCTTTGCCACAGCCACAGGGGGTGCTGCCGCATATGTGGCGTATGCGTAATATGTGCGTGCGTGTCTGTGTGTGTAAGTAACTGTTTGACGATGCTCTTTTGTTGCTAACTGTCGATTAAGCAAAAAAAGAAAACATATCGCTTTGCAGCAAATTGCCATTAATTCTAGTCTGTTTAATGAATTAGTGTTCAAGTTGGTTTCTATGAAAACTATTTTAAGAAAAACGCAATCTATTAAAAAATAGGGTATCTAGCTAACATGTACTGAAACCACAGCAGCAATCACTCAAATTGATCGCAAGAATAAATATAAATAAAAGTACATAAATTGTAAAACATGCCTTGATTGGCTTAGATGAATCCCCTGTTATGTCTGTGCAGCAGACAAATAAAAATTGAAGACTGTTAGCTATATAGACTAGGATTTTGAGAAATATAACCAGTTTGAATTTACACTTGAGCTCAATTGTGTTGGCAATAACAATTAAAGTTGTGAAATTCAATTTATCTTGCAGTTCTTAACTGTCTCTCTGCTTTGATGAAGAGAGAACTAAATCTGCTCTTGGCTTCCATTCAAAATGAACGCAGTCAAGGTGATTAAGTCAAGTCAGTATGTTTCTAAGTCCATCTCAAAGACTAGAACATCTAAAGACACGTATATATATACGTATATATATATATATATATATTATATAATTTATAATACATAATCTCCCAATTGATATATAATCTAGATAATTTAGCCCACATATAATAGATATATAATATAAAAAGGTATTTTAATTTTAAACAAACTACCATCAGCCAGTCGTGTCTACTAACTATTTCATAGCTGACAGTATCTCCGAATTGAGCACTCTCGATTGGCGCCTTCTAAGTTATTTCATTTCAGCTTTTACATGTTTTGATTCGTGATCCCACAAAAACACACAGATTTTGTTAAACAAAGCGTTATTTTATACTGAACAAACTACCATCAATAGGCGGACTATCTATTTAACAGCTCGAGCACTCTCGACTAGAGCACTCTAACGACTTGTTTTATATTTTATATTCTAATAAAATACTATCAAGAGGCGTACTATCTATTTAACAGTTGAGTTCTGTTCATTTCCCAGTCGAACACTCTCGCCTACAACATTCTAACACGTTGTTTTACATTCCGTTGATGGCATATTTAGAGCAGACTAATTGTGTTCAAATATTCAATTTGAATTCTACTGCATTTGACTAGCATTTACACCCACATAATGTACCCTCTGGTTTCTTTTTTCTTCAGTATCTTATTGGCAGTGCTAACGATGACATCGACTTGGGTTGCTCTATTTTCTAATTTGCCCTGCCCAGTTGTCGGTTGCTGTCTCTGTGTGTGTGTGTGTTTGTAGCGTTGACAGCGAGTTGAGTGCGCTGCATAAACAAAATGACATGGCAGCCAATTAATGTCTTCCATGTCGACCACCTCCCTCCCCCTCCCAGCACTGCCCTGCCTTTAACTGTCTCATCATCTTCTATGCCAAATGGGCAATTTGTTATCGTTATAAGGCGCATTCTGTGCATTTTCATTGTGATTATTGCACCGCCTGCCTGCTAGCCAGCCTGCCAGCCAGTTCTTCCTTTTGCTCCTCCCCACACAATTGCCGACTCAGTTGTCTGCATATTAATTTTAGATGCTGGCCAACAACAAGCAGACCAAGAAGACCAAGCAGTCCTAGTCCAAGTACAAACTGCACATTTACATGCAATGCGGGCTTCGTCGGCGGACGCGTCTCTCTAATTTGTGGACTCTTAACAAAGTATCTTTCCGACTGTGTGTGTGTGTGTATGTGTGTGTACTGCCACACCCTCATATGCCCACACTCAGTGGGGGGGAGAGAGGGGGCTAATTGAGTTCATGTCATGGCTGAATCTTGGCTTCATTATCAGCCAAGATTGTGCCGATGGCCTTTAACTGTATATATATACATATATATGCGCTTGAAATATTGTTGCTCTGTTTCGACGATTCAACTGACCCCCACCTCCCCCACAATTGCTAAATAAGAACCTGCCCCGCCCCCGCAGCAAGTTTAGCAGTGCTGTGCAGTGTTGAGCTAACAATTTCTATAAATCCGCGCTTATTCCCAAAACAATATAACGCGCAACAATTGCTCCACTTCTCGCTTAAATATGCAACAACAATAGCAGCAGCAAGGAGTGCATGGAGTGGTAGCAGAGTAACTGCACTCAAAAAAAAAAAAAATGGATAAAACTTGCCATAATTTTGGCATACATTTTCCACACATTATTATTCAGAAATTAACTTTCAAAAATTTAAGCTTGCGGTTTTCTTAAATTCAGCCTGGATATCTCTAAAATGTAGAAAAAGTATGTTAAATTTTAAGGAATTCTTACATTCGATTTTTTAGTATTTGAGGATTTGACATTTCAAACATTTTGCATTGTTTTTAGTAAATGCATATAACTTAATTTGAAACGATTTGACTGGGATCAGAACACGATACCCTCCTCAGAGCTAATTTCATTATTTGTTTCTGAATTTTAGGAAAGAGTTTTTTAATTCTACATTTTAGAATCGTTATATTTTTGGATTGTCTATTTAGAGCAAGCCTTACTGCATTTTTGAAAAATGTTTTCTTGTATTTAGAAAAAATATTTCTGAAAACAAGAAAAGTTTCTAGTTTTCGGTAGGGTTTTAATTTTAGGAACATTATTTTATCTGAGTGTAGTCTTCATATTAGAATCGCCATAATTCAGGCGGCGGCAGCCAAAAAGCGCTCCGAAGAGCTTTGCAGAGCTCGAGTTGGCGAGTCTTGGACTGAGCCCACTTTGTAGTCATTTGCCAGCAACAACAACAGCAACAACAACAGCAACTGCAACTGCAACAAACAGCAACTGCAACTGCAACAACAACAATAAATACGTTGCCACAGTGGGCAGCACAGAGCAAATGTATGCCAGCAATTTAGACGACATCGTTGGCGCTCTTGCTAAATTACCAAAACAAAGGAAGCGATAACTTGCAACAGTGCGGCAACAGAACAACCAGGACGTCAGAGTCGGAGGCAGAGTCCCACTGGGAGGGGCAGCAACGTGGGCGTTTGCAACGAAACACAATAAAACTTATTTACGAGTCACGGCGGGGCGGCCAAAGAGTAGCAGCAGCAGCTTCTACGTACTTCATTGTAATGCACTTAAGGGTGCGAGAGAGACAAAGACACAGACAGAGAGAGAGACAGAGAGAGATGGAGAGAGAGAGGAGTCGACTTCCCAAAGATGCGCGCAAATGATATGCAAACGTGACTGGGCTGGGCTGGATGGAGGGGAGTAAGTTTGGGTAGGTGTTCAGTTCATGTTGAGCGTTTGGCTAAAGGGTAAATGAGTGCACAGCATGAATGAAAATGGTGCAAGGAAAGGGGAAGGTGGAAGGGGGGGGGGGGGGGGGGGAGCGAGGAAGAGTATAGGTAACTGGCAGGAGGGGAACTGGTATCGGACATCGTGTTGGCGTTGGTGTTTGGGGTCCAGGGTAATATAACTGAAAGCAACAGGAGCAGCGACAAGAACAACAATAACAACAGCAGTGGACACAAGTACAGAGAAATACACTGTGCGAAAAGTGGAACTGAAATAAGAGACAATTTAATATCAAAGACTATAGGCTAGAAAAATATTATTATATATGAAATATGCTACTGTAAGGTTAAACCATATCCATATCTAAGATTTGTAGATTTATATTTGGAATGTTTTACGGCGCAAAGCTTTTGCTTTTGAAAATCGAGTCAGTTTTGACAAAGTTATTACACTGAGCAGCTTAGATCTTTGAGTTTTGATTTTGACTTGATTTTCGAGCTAGCATCGCGTTTCTAAATTTAAATGTGCTTCGTGCTGCATAGTTATATATTTTATTACATTTTATATATTTTGTGTACTTATAATTTAATTTGTAGACGAGCATGTAAATGATTGCATTACTCTTACAGTTATCATATTTATATCATATTTCTAACGAACTATTTGCTTATTTCTTTGCAGGTGAGCAACCCAAAAAACAATGCCATTTAATGTTGAACTGTAAACTTTGAGGTAAGCTCCTTGCCTCTTGCTGCAAGCTCAAATTGATTTCTTAAGACGGTGCTTTCAGCCAGCTTTAAGTGGGTCTTTAAGTTTTAATAAGCGTGCAGATTGCGTATACGCCTCTGCGTCATTAGCGAGTGCAACATGCGTTGCAGTTGCACTTAAAGTTCCATTCACATTCTATTCATTTCGTGCAGTGCATTTACTATTTGAAGCTTACCCTCGAGCTTCCTGCCACTCCCCCCGCGGTATCCTTCTGCAGAACGTCACAGTACGTAAAATTCTCAGTAGTCAGTGAAATTGCGCTCCTTGTTTATTGTTGTTGTTGTTGCTACATTGCTGCTGTTGGCCATATTATTGCGCTTTATTGTTGTTGTTGGCTGCATTAAATTTGTGTGAACTCAGCGAGCAGAGCCAGAGTCAGGGCCAGAGCCAGAGCAGCGTATGCTGTGCATCTTTTGGCCAAGTTGAAAGGCAGACAGACAGGCAAGGCAGGCAATAACAGCAGCAAGAACCCACCGCCGAGCTTCAATATTTACGGCTTGCCATAGTTTGTTCGATTATTTATGCATGCCTCCGTTTGTTTGACAGACCGACGATGGCAATATGATTGTAAATAAATATGTTTGCACATGCAAATTACGCCGCAGGACGACACAAAGTGAAATATAGTCGCTGTGGCTCATTACGAAAAAGTGAAAAATGGAAAAAGCTTCGATTCTCGATTCTCGACTCGCAATAGTGTAATGAGTTGTAAGCCATCTGCAAACATTCAGCGTGCCAAATGACCTTTAATTGGCTCAAACTGATGGCTCAATTGCCATTGCGGAATTTCCGTTTAAATTGCTGGAATTTAGAATGATTTTGGTTTCGGTTTCGGTTTGTTTGAGGATTGCCGTTTGTAAGTAGGAATAGATGACGGTGCACAAAAAATTGATGCGTCTAACGGCATCTTGTCACGCCAAGCTGTAGTTAGGCATACAAATACAAACATATATATGTATATATACACATACTTATTTGGAGCAGACTTTTGGCAGTAGCTGTAAACGTTAAGCGGATCGGCTAAAGAAGTTTTTGCTTGCCACTAATTAGCAGCCGCAAAATTGACGCATCATGCTCATCATTTGGGCTGCCATGGCAAATGTGCAAATATATATACATATATATATAGATATATACATCGGTCGTCATTATAGCGCTCTTTGTTGTTGTGCCAGTTTTTCGGCGAACTTGGCTGTGGTTAATTAGCTAGCAATATTGAGCGTTAATGCGAAATAAATCGCAGCAGTCGAATCAGCTGGAGAAAAACCTCTGCAAGCAGTTCTAGAAAGAAGTCTCGCAGAGAGGAGAGAGAGCGAGTAGAGTGAGAAGTGTAAAAGGAAGAAAAAGCAGTAGAAGAAGAAGAAGAAGCCGCTCACTTAATTATGTTGACGTTTGTGCCAAAGACGGTTATGGCTAAGACACCCCCACACACACAAAAACAGCAAGGCGATGGCAACGGTAATCATTATTAATGATGACTTTTAGTTTACAAGCTAATTATTTGTTACTGTTACTGTTACTTGGCTTGCTATGGCTTGAATTTTTTTTGGCGTGCAAACGCTCGCGGCCAATTTGACGGAGTCTCACACAGTCTCCTCTCTCAGCCAGAAAATATTCTAGCCACGGGCGACTTTCGCTTTGATATAATTTTAATTAATTTATGACATCGATGTGATGTTTTGATGTCTTACTAATAACATTTTGTGTACGTTTTGCATATTAACTTGGTCTTATGCAAGCAGTGAAATGAACAGAAACCAAATACAACAACTACAACAACAGTTAGTCGAGACTCAGCTAAAGACTTTTCATCCCGGTCAGTCCGAGAGAGTCAATTTGGCAGTTAGTATTAATGTCCAAATCATTTGTTTCAACTTCACCTTTAACAATATTGTTTTTCAAACGGCAAACAACAGCCAATATAATTGGGCAGCCCATAATTGCCATATGGAAATTTCGTAAGCCTCTTACACAGCCCCGACAAAGAGCGGCGACCAAAGCGAACAACATACAGACAAGAAGCTTACCTAACAATTAAGTCCACAATGAATCAGACGATTGAACCATGCCAATATGGAACAACAACCACAACACCGCCCACCGTCCAGCCAGACGTGGCCATAAATTAGACATGACCCCGGCTCGAGCAATAAATAAATTTAGGCCGCAGATAGAGAAAGGGATATGCGAAAGATTTGTAAGCCTTTGCGAAAATGGGTTAATAGAGTGCGAAATAATAAAACATATACAAAATTTTGAAAGAAAAGCTCTTTTAATATATTTTATATGAATATATAAATATTGTATACCAAGAATTGAGTTTACACTCGCATTTATACCTATTTAACAATAGCATAGAAATATTCTTCTTTTAATTTGTCTCTATGCCATGATGTCAACCCTAAACTAATTTAGATTCCGGTTTCGCTAACTAAGGTTCCGGTAAAGGTTATATGTTGGTTTCAAATTTTGTTCGGTATTCATTTCCGTTATTGAATTTCGGTTTAGATTCTGAATTTAAAATGATAAAGTGCCGATTTGGGTTCCGGTCTAACACTCTTCTATATTATTATTCTATTCTACTTTCCACAAAATAAAGTAGTTCAATCCTTAAATCAATTCAAGTCCATAAAAGTACTCTTCCAGTTTTCTACCCCCTCGGAAAAACCAAAATAAATTTTGCTAGCTAATTCGCAAACTGATCAATAGCATTATAGTATAGTATTATGTAAATTTCCATAAAATAAATTAAATCATTTCTAATCCAAAAGAACTCTTCACACTCTTTTCTACCCACATAATAAGCCAGTGCTGTGCAATGCTCCCGATAAAAGATAGATAGATACATAACTTTAACGGTAATCCCAAAGAAAATCGTGCTAATCAGCTCGCAAACAGAAGACTGTCGCAATGACGAAATTATCATTATTTTTATTATTATTATTTTCTTTTTTTGTGGTTTTGTTTTGCTTTTAACAATTACGTAAACAAATTCACGACGAGAGTGACAACAATAACAATCAAATTAACAACAACAATGGGCCAACAACATTTGCAGACAGTCGCCGCAAAGTGCGTGGGAAGAAGCAAAAAAAATCGGACAAAAACAAAAGCACAAAACAGTAGCGAATATAAAAGAGTAAAACTGAAAAGAGCTAAACAACAAATATTACAAAATAAAAAGCGCAACAACAGCAGCGTTGACAACAAATTAGATGCAGCACACACTGAAATTAAATCAAAATGCAATTAAAATGCACAGCAACCTGTGCAGAAAACGCAAGCCAGGTGAGAGTGAGGGGGAGAGGGAAGGGGCGGGTGGAATAATTAACATAGTTTGTGTGTGTGACACAAAACAAAAGCGAAAGTGTTGAAATATATATGCAGAAAATGCACAAATAGAGAAAAAAAGGCAGCAGAAACAAAAAACAAAACACCAGCAGAGGCCAAAAACAGCAGCAGCAACCGCCACAACCAGCAAACGACAAGTGTCACCAACAGCAACAACAGCAACAACACTAATACTAACAGTACTACAACATCAACAAAAACAATGCCAACGACAACGATACGCAATCCAAGCAGCAACAACAAAGAAAAAAACGACAACAAGTCGAATTTTAATTCGCATTTTTAATGACAGCCGCAGCGAACTCTTGAATCTGACTCTGAGTCGCAGTATTATGTTATTTTTGCAATTCGCGAGGGTCGCCTGAAATGTATGAATTATATTATTTCAAAGTATAGCTAAGACGGTTGTTATCTAATAAAGCCAGCTCAGTTTGGGGTCCAATCGGATGCGTTAATTAATTTATGCATTAGTTCTGATTTCTCCTAGAGTTGCTTACTGAGATAGGTGGTGGGCTAGAAAGGGTTGGCTTAATCACTTACTAGCCTAAATGGCAGGCAGGTGCAGCAGAAGTGTTCTGGAAACAGTTCTTCAACTTGCTGCTTATTATGTATTTTATTTCCATTAAAAATAGGTTTAATGAAGTTGTATAAATTATAAAGCATTCTTAATCTAATAACGGGCGATTCAATTTAGCCAAGTCATTCTGTCCGTCTATAAGAAATAGAGACGTCAAATTTGAATTATAAATTCATGTATATCATATACAGATCAAGTTCATTATATTTTATTGATAACTGCAACCGTTTGTCGAATATCGATACAAACTGTACACATTTTCTTTAGAAAATCATATTTTGTTGACCAAAACGTATTTTCATATTAAACAAACTAAAATCAGCAGGTCTTATCTATTTAAAAGCTGGGTTGAAGTTATCTCCTAGGCGAGCACTCTCGACTACAGCATTCGAACTTTCTTTTTAATTAAAAATGTTAAATGCACCAATAAACAAACAAGAATTTCAATTTTATATGCTTTTGACTAAATTCTTAATGCAATTCACGTGTTACCAGATGTGTGTGTGTGTGTGTGTGTGTGTGTGTGTGTGTGTGTGCGTGTTTGTGTGTGTATTTAAAGCGATGCATGCAATGTGTGACTAATTTACGACATTTTTAGTCGCACTTATTGTTTTTGCTCTTGTTGTTGTGTGTCTGGCAAATGTCTGGCCATCGACTCAGAGCCAGCCCCAATAGCCAATGTTGCCATATCGCTAGTGCTGCTGTTGTTATTGTTGCTGGTGTTATTTGGTTGTAATTAAAATTGCATTTGCTGTTTTGGCCCAGACAAACAATGAATGCGATGTGATGCGATGTACGAACGAGTATCACATAATGAAAGAGCTGTGCTTTGCTGAGGATGCTGTCTGATTGGTTGGCTGGTTGTTCGCAGTTGTTGGCTTAGTTAAATGCGCTAATAACTTTATTCACTTGTTGTTAGCTGTTGGCATTGCAACAGTTTGGCTCAGATTTCTATCAGCAGCAACAGCAACAGCCAACAGCAACCAACTTGAGACAATCGCATGGAAATTACTAATTAAGTTGTTGTTTATTTATGTTGATGTTGCTGTTGTTGTTTTTCTTGCTGCTGTAGCCTATTATCATTACAAACATTACATTTATTGCCGGCAACCACAAACGAACCGAACTTTTTATGCAGCAACTAAATAAATTTATACGTCACACTCGCCACACAGAGTTCATGCGTGCGAAGGGCAAACAACAGCTCTTATCTAATACACTCACATTCACACTCGCATTCACACTCACACTCACACTCATAGTAGTACTCACACTTGAATAGCTGTGAATTTTGCGTTAATGTGACGACAACAACAGCAACAATAACAATAACAATGACAATGACACTGATGATGGCCGGTAACAAAAAAAAATAAAGAAAAAAAAATAAAAGCAGCGAAAATTATCGCATTTTCATGGCGATTTAATTTAATTTTGAGTGTAAGCAACAACAAATGTCATAAAAAAAAGCAAGTCTTTACTGTGTGTCAGATGGATAGATAAAGGGCAGGGCAGGGTCGGCTGGGGTGGGGTCAATTGGCTAGCGGATTAGGCGTAAAAGGTTGGCCAAAGCGGTTGTTGGTAATTCAATTCAAATTCGTTGGCACATCAACTTTGGCGTAGATTGCAAATATATTATTATTACATTGCGTAGCGGAAGCGCTATAAAAACGCTAGTAAAAGTCGAGAAAGCTGGTTGGGCAGCTGGAAACACAGACAGACAGATGTGGTTAGATTGATTTGGCTGCGGTTGCTGATCAGGGTCGGAACTGTTCATTTAGGTTAGTTAAGGCTAATATTACAAAGAAAATATATTATTACTCATTTGGGTAGCGGAATAACTAAAGAAAAAGCTGGTAATAGTCGAGAGAGACAAACGAAAATGGTTAGATCGATTCGGCTGATCTGAACTAAAGCTGTCTATCCTGGGTTAGGTTAGTTAACGTTGGGCTAGTTGTTGGGAAAAAAAACAAACCCTTCGACCCACTTGAGCCATGACTGGGAGACCTTATCCCCTTTGGCTATATTACTCCTGCAACTCTACAACATGTTTGAAGATTGGATAGCTTGTTTATTGAATATTATAGAATTGCGAGCTCACCAGAAATTGCCATCTTCTCCTGGACAAGGAAGATCAATCCCAGGAAGTATAGCCTACTCCTGGACAAGGATGGCAGAGGCCACAAAATCACTAGCTTACTTTTTAAATATTTTTAGCTCAAAGGAATTGATATAAGCGCAAATTCAGTGAAACCAGCAGAAAAACAAAAGAAATTTCCAATAAATAGATTTAAAATAATCTCAGTTGGCTGGCAACAGTTTTCGTTGAGGTTGCATGCCACTTATTTGCATAAGTCTAATAATGACAAATGACATTTTTAGAATCAGTTTGTTTCTTGTCGTCGTCGTCAGGCAATTAACAGGCCATAGTTTTTAACGGTTCTAACAAAACATATGTATCGGGTCATGAAGCGCTCAATGAATAGCCACAAATTGGCTAACAGCAGCAGCACCAACAGCAGCGAGATCCAGTCACAAGAATTATTTATTAATAAACATAAAGAAAAAGCAACAATAAAATAAATACTGTGAGGGGGAAACCTCTAATTCAAGCTTTACTTCCCTCTACTGCTCACATTCTTCTTGGCAATTAAAATTCAAGTCGCATCGTCGCTTAATGTCATAATTATGAGCCAACTAAAGAGATTTACGCATTTTGTTTCATAAGTTTTTGCCCAGCGCTGCCAAAAACTCAGTGCAGAGTCTTGGCCAGGCCAAAAAGTGGTGCGTGTGAGTCTTGAAATTTCTGCCAAAAAGTTGCTGTTGTTGTCTGGCATCGATTATATTATGCACAGCACAGGACGTTGGAAGATGGATGGGTCGAGGGATAGACAGATGGACAGCGACAGTTGGCACGTCAACTTCTGGGCGTGAAAATAGCAGCAACGGCAGCAGCAGCAGCAAGGGGGAAATATCTGTATATGTATAAATATTAATAATTAAACCATCATGTTAGGCACGTCACGTAACAGAAATACGAAATTTAATTAACCAAATTAGCTACAAAATTAATCAAATATATATACACGACTAAATACATATATTTATATACGTACATATATATATATATATATAAATATATGTATACTTGTACACAGCGTAGATAAAGCAGTAAAAGTTATGAAACAATTAAAAATCCGCCAAACGCAATTAATCAATTAGTAAAGTTAACAACAAAAAAATAAAGCACAGAAAAACACAGATAAACATTAATTACTTTCTGCTGCTTGCTGCAAACAAAAAGCATACAAAAAATGTAAATTGTTAAAACAAAAGTTACGAATACTCCTTTGATGTTTCATAACTCGCATAACTGAACCGATTTTCATTCGGAATGGGTTTTTGGTTGATGATTTATATTCGTGATTCCTTTGTTGTTTGGCTTGGCTTATGTATTATTTAATTGTGCAATGGGAATTCAATGTTGTATTACTTTCTTTCCTTCTATTTCAATTTTTAATTCACGCATGAATTCCTGTGCTGATCAGCTTAGTTTTGTGTTTATCTGGGCGACAATTGTTAAGCCCCAATCGACCTGGCCCTGAAAATACATCTCGATCCTGTAGAAACCCGGTAGCATCACTTCTGCCAAATTGCCATCAGTCATCTGACACATGGTCCAGTTGTACACACCTTTGGGCCACGGCATCACATTTTCACTTGTCAAATTCGGCATGTTTGAGCAGCCATGCAAATTGCTGTATACGAATTCTGGGTAGAACTTTCTCAAGGCCTTTTCCATGGTCTGCTTTGGAATAGCATAGGGAACTATTCGAACTGCAATATACCTTCATCTCCATCTGTGATAGATAGACGAGTAAACAAAGACAAGCCAATAATGCATTATTCTGTTAAATGCTCATCGTATTCGTCGGACCAACATCATAGGCCCATTTAAATGTGCCCGAGATATACCCATCACTGCGACCCACGTAATAAATGGGTTGACACCCCCATCAGGCTCTCATCGGAGCTGTAGCCGGAGAAGGCAATCAGCTCGTACTGATAATTGAGCTATTCTCATATATACAAATGTATATCTACTATATTCTATATATGTATACTTGAAGGATGGCTCACCTTGCAATCACAGCGCCCAAAATATGAGCAAAAATATCATCGGCAACAGGACGTAGGACATCATTAAGCAGTACACTTCACAAAACTACTGATTTGTTATATGTCGAAACACAGGCCATTTGTAGCGAATGCTTATCTCTTTCTCTGCTCTACTAATAATACACTGTCATTTTAGATCGTGTAACTAAAATAACGAAACATGTTTATCAATTAGTTTGGCTACTAATTATATCCGACTTTAGAATTCACAATGAGATTTGTATTTGCTCTCTCTATCTGTATCTCTGTGGCAGTTGCCATTCATTTAGCATTGCATACTTTTTCGAGTCGATTAAATTTAAATGTAATTGTGAACAATAAATATTTGCAGCAGGCTGCATTTAAAAAGGCAGAAAGCCAATTGACCTGCTGATTATGTCGCTCGGAAATTTAATCAAATGAAAGCTAGAGGCAATTATGCTTTAAATACAATTAATTAATCATCAAAGTACACACACTCGCACGCACACACACACACAGTTATTTACACGCACAACAACAACTATAATGTTATTTCAAGCGTGCACAGTTGCTTTTTTCTGGTTTGCTTTTGTTGCTGTTGTTGTTGTTTGCTCCACGATATTAACATATCCTGCGTGTTTAAGTAACGCATAAAATTATATCCTGATTGAATTGACCAGCATCGAGTCGCGTGCGCACGTAAAATATGCGAATTCCAATAAAGTTGCTAACGCTTTTATTGTTGGTGTTACTGTTGCTGTTGCAAACCACGCCGCATTCCAGCACTCCCCCTCCCACGTCCATTGGTTTTGTTGCCGCGTTAAAATGCGCGCCCACGCACATAAATCACGTGCGTGAATCTCTGCAGATGTGGATTTCGTAAACGGAAAATCAGCCGACGCAGTTTCTGCTATATATATATGAAAGCATATATATTTATAAATATATATATATACATGTGTGTGTGTGTGGGTGTGTGTATTAACGGCCTATCGGCTGCTGCATATCCGGCTGGGCACCGGCTTCAGTTTTATTATTATTATGGTTGTTGCTACCACCGCTTTTCGCTGTTCTCGTTGTTGTTGCTGTTGCTGTTCCTGTTGCTGTTGTTGTTGTTGGTATTGCTGTTGTGCACACGTGTCAATGACAGCAGAGGACACATTTTCAGTTTCGTGTTTAATTAGAGTGACCCAAAGGTGCACAGCACAGCGTCATTTGCACATCTGCTCCGTTATTCATGGCGAACTCAATTAGTTGCCCCATTCCAATCTGGTGCACTACTTAAATACCCTATTCTTTATTTCAGTTGATTAGCAGGTATTCTCAATTTTTATATTCAGATAATTTAGTTGTTTTTCTAAACTAAAAGATAGTCAACGCATTTTCACGTTTTACTTTCGATTTTACTTAGCTACTGTTTCTGTTTTGATTTTTTTTGTGTTTTCGCCAATCCTTGCAAATTAATGTTTAATTCAAATTTTATATAATTTAACTTATAATTTAATCTAAATATGTGTTAGGTTTCTTGTATCATTTTAAAAAATTGTGAACGGCTTTAAGCCCACATAAAATAAATTAAATAAATGCTTTTGCAAAGCTTATTTTGCAGAGAAGTCGCATAATTCTTTTTAATATATCTGAATCAGGCAAGTATTTTATTGAAACACTTTTAAATATTTTATTTGTTTATTAATTTAAAGTGAACTAAAAACAATACCCAATTGAATTAAATTAAATGTTATTTAAAAAATTAATAATTTATTTACAAATTAAATGATATAAAATGATAAGTGCATAATTAAACTACGATTCGAAATAAACCAAATAAAAACTCATTTAAATATAAAATGGTCCACAATTTATTGCGACTATTGGGAAAATCCATTCATAAAATTTTAATAACTTAGTAAAAAGAAAAGTTAAACCTTAATAAGGCAGAGATAAGCAACATTTTAAATACTGAGTAATCTAGAAAGCCTAACTAGACTAGTTCTTAGTTTATAGACACGATGAATTATCGGTTTATTTGTCAGCTGCTATGCAAACGAGTCTCTCAGCTTTGCTGATATCTTTGCAAGTATATTATTAATTATAGTTTGGAGGGCTTAGAAATTGATATATTGAATAATCTGATGCTAAATCGGATAGCTATATCAAATAGCTTCCATAATAGTTTTGCAGATGTCTTTGACTAGTTATGAGTAACATTGTGATCTCAAATCAAACAACTATAGTATCTATCTGGCGCCCATAGTAACTAGATATATGATGAATATGATCTATTTTCTCAGACATGCAGATTTCTTTGCCCAACTGACTGGATATGATCTGTCTACCTCCCATATTATCTGCAAGTGTATCTGTTACTCGACTTGTCTCAGAGTCAGCTGTTGGCTGTTGCTTAATTATTTTTAGCTTAACTCGTTGTAGTTACACGTAGTAGTTATGATGTACAATTGATGGAGTGCGATGAATATATATATATATTTATATAGGTATGGGTTGAAGCATGGTTTGGTAGCAATGAAGTGCTCTTTGTGGTTGCCACTGTTGCAGTTTTCACACTTTATTTTCGCCCACTTTACGTAAGGCAAACTGTTGACTATTTGGCTTGATTACAGTTACACGCAACAATATACAATTATTAAGCTAACAAAATGTGTTCGCCTTTGAGAGATGGGGCGTGCATATGTATATTAATGAATAATACAGTGGCATTAGAGGCGTGTTGGGGTTGTTTTTTGGCTAACGCCACGGGCGTTGCGCATACGTCGCGTGTGCCATCAATTTGATTTTAAAGTGCACACTTTTTGTTTCGCTTGTCTTTTTATTTCTTTATATCCATTCATTTTTTTTTTTTTTGTCATCGCATTGAAAATGTGGCGGGCTAATGGGCCAAGCCCGCCCAGAGTCAAGCCAAAGTGACGGTACATTTCTTATCATTTAAAACGCATAGCGAGCCATAAACGGCTCGAGAGGGCAAATATCCAGACAACAGGCCAACAGGCTAACAGGCCAACAGCCCAGAGGCGCATTTATGCAATGAGAATGGGGAGTAGTGATTCGAGGGGGGGCAGGCAATAACAAATCACGGCAGAGCACTGGGAAGCGGCGGCCCAACGCAATCCCAGCTCGGGCTCAAGAGCTGCCAATTGAGAACGATGATGGGGCACGCAAAAACAGAGCGACAACGTTGACAGTTCCGCATATTCGCCATGCCCACAGAGTGTCTGCCACTGATGCCATATGCCATATGCCATATGCCATCTCCCAGAACGACTTGCTGCATGCCGCTCTGTCATATATGCGCAAATTAGTCGTTAGTCGACATTTGAAACTCACGATGCTGTTGCCGTTGCGAAGCGCGAGTTTAATGACTTTGGCGGTAGATGTGGATGTTGTTGTTGTTGTTGTTGTTGAGGTTGCTGATGAGGCGCACAATAATGGCCTATGATGGTCGCGTTCTTGTCAAAGTCAACGCAAAATGGCAACATTACTGAGAAAGCATATGGTAAGTGGGGGAGGGGGGGCAGGTGGATATTGAGGTATATGAGTTCAGGTCTAAGGTATAAGCCTCAACCGGCAGTTTCATGCACTTCATGCACAATGCACATCCACTTTCCGGCTGCGTTTTCAGTATTCAGCATGCACCGTAAATAATTGCAGTTTAATTGGCAGCAATTTTGATTAAAAAAATATGATAAATGTTGCAAGCTGCTACTGCATGCAGCAGAAATCAAGAGTTCTTATTGGAGTGGAAATGGTTAAATAATGTGCTTGATGAATTTCAATTAAGAAGTTAATAAATGTATTTTGATGCTTTGGCGCTCAATAAATACCAACAGAATTTTCAATTGATTTTGAAACTATAATTTGATTCACTACAATTCTATAATTCATTACACTCTCAATGGAAAATGCTGTTTTCTAAGCAATTGTGTCTTTATTTTATAACTATAAATAAAAATGGTTGATTGTTATTTCTTAAATATTTTTATAACTTAAGAAAATAAAAAACTGAGAGAGTCCAACTTATTTAAAACTGAGTGTTGAAAAATTAAGCGAACTCGGCTACTTATCAAGAATATACTTATATAAACTTTGCCAACACAAAATTAGTATACCCTCTACAAGCTTATAATAATACCTCAATTCAACCAAGTAATTCGAAAATAATAAAACTCAAATTTGTTGCAGTGTATATATACATAACTATCTCTGTGAATATGAGTACTGGCATAAGTAGAGCATAATTAGCAACTCGCTGGCTGATGTTCTGGTCCCCCTAACCCTCTCTCCGACACTCGCCTTTCGCTACATGCACTCGCACTCGCTGCCGTTACGCACTGAGTCGTTGCAACTGTGGCAACTGCAACAAGCTCTCCAAACGTATTGTCAGCGTGTATCTCATATGTGCTTAAGGGTTCCTTGACACCGCGACGACTTTTGAGTTGTGTCTTCCAGTCTTCTCGACTCCATTTAATTTTACTTGCTCTGCAGTGAACAGTGAACCCAACGTCGATTTCCACTGATTTATCTCTGTGTGTGTGTTTGTATTTGTGTGTGCATGTGCAGGTGAATCCCTCCCCCTTCTCCACTCCCCTCTCTAACTTCATCCTCATGTGATGCAATCAGCATCAGTTGCACACACGCAGTTGAACTTTAGCTGAATTATGCGCCAAGCTCTGTGCATCTTTTGTGCATCTAATGAGCTCCTAATGTTTGTCCAAGCTAATGAAACTTTTTGCTCAGCCAGGCTTAAGCAGCCATGTGTGTGTGTGTGTGTGTTAGTGTGTGTCTTTGGCCAAGTGGCATCATCATCATCTACTGCGAGTTTGACATAATCTTACAGTTTTGTAGCTGCCACAAAACTCCATTAAGTCGACTAATTGACACTTGTCTGATTTTACACAGCTATAAACAAAGTAGAAAAAAACGTTTTCTTTGACCAAACAAACTAAACTAAATCCTTGCTCATGTAATTGTTGTTAGTGTTTCTTTTTTGTATCTGTAACAACTGTGCGATTGCAGTTTCACTTTCTATGCGACAAGCGGAGGCGACACTTGCAATGAAAGTGAATTTTTCTTATTTTTTCTTTCGTTTGTGGCTGTTGTTGTTGCAGTTGCTGTTGTATTTTTGCCAAGTTGAAGTGTCGTTAACCCAATTTGAAAGCATTTGGGCAAAGCAGTGCCATGCAAATGCCAACTTGGCTGTCTCGCATTTTTCTTCTTGCTGCGTTTTTTAATGCTTTTTTGTCATTGTAGCACTGAGACAGATTGCAACTTTTGCTTTCGCTGGCCAACTAGCCAGCAACAACAACAACAAGCCTCATCGAAACGAAACCAGTTCAAAAAGTTTGTTAACAGGCTAGGTTTTTTAGTTTTGTATTTTTTTATTTGTTCGATTGCAGCATAGCATACAAAAAAAAGCGTCGCTGAGTCAACTTCAGGTTTTATCTATGCCTCAAGTTGTTGCTGCTGCTGCTGCTGCTGTTGTTGGTCGTTTCTCATATTGCACCAATTAGTTGAGTGCTGGACTCTATCTATCTCTCTCTCGCCTTTGGCTTGAAGTTATGTGCCCCGTCTCGGCAATTAAGCTGGTAATTTTATCATGAACTTTGCATCTGCTCTCACTGCTTTTTGGTCAAGTGCAGACACACACACAACACACAGCTTATGCACCATAATTGCTGCAGGCCTTGAGGCCTTTCGTTCTGGCCCGGCTCGTTTACTTGCCAACAAATAATTTAGTGCAATTTGTCTTGGCCAAATAAAAAAATAAAAATAAAATAAACCATAAAAATCGCAAAAAATGTTGTGTGTTGAGGCCAATGCAGCAGCCCCCTCTCTTAAATAATTAAAGCTGTGCAAGCATATACATATGTCACTTTCGTCTAGACTTGGCCATAAATAATGTTAGCCTGGCCACAAAATCGGCCTGGCCCCACTGTGCACTGTGGGCCTCGACTGCTGTGGCGGCGGCGGCGCCTGCTGTTAGGCAGCAATTTCTGCAGCCATTTTTGGAAAAGCACTCGAATGTTGAATCAGTTGCAAATTGCATGCGTCGGTCAAATGGGCTCGAAAGAGCTTCTCTTCGTGCATAATAGCCCCTCTCCTCCCCTCCCCCTCCCCCTCCCCCACTCCTGCCATTGGGAGCGCACACTTCATACTGCACTTGGCCCAGTTCAACGCCGAGCGATTCAAATGCGTTAAGAGTGCGTTTTGTTGATGTATCTACAGTTGCGGTCATAAGAATATGCTGATTCTCAAAGCATTTAATAAAAACATGACCCAATTTAATGTGATCAGATCGAGACCTCGTCAAAATCTTCAATACAAAGAAAGATTCAATTCGGAAAAACATAAAATGTTTGATTTCTCATCTGGGAATGTTAAATAATAATTTAATGAAAATAAATACAAAAATTATGAAAAAATCTAGCTTTGCCAACTTTTAATGTTTACATAACTTCAGTATTGATTGGTTGTGTTTAAATGCAAGTTTCATAATTGTTGAACTATATTTTAAGTATTTTTTTTTAAATATTTTTTTCAATGTGTTCACTACTATTATTTTGACCCCAGCTGTATATATATATCATACATATTTGCCATTGAATACCCTTGCAATGTATATATCAATATTAATTCTAGGCTAGAGCATCTGTGCTCGTCTTAGCTGAAAAGAAATAAAAAAGAGAGAAAAAAAAATGCTGGTTATATTTACCTTTTTTTTGTGGAGTATGTACTTAAAGTGCTCGGCAATTTGCAGCAAAAGTGTAAAATAAATTGGCAAATATGATTCGAGTATGAAAGCAAAATGAAATTGATATGCAGCTATTGCAACTATGAGTTCGAATTTGAGGTGGCCTTTTGTGTGACAGTTGATTTCTGCCAATTTGTATTGCAACATGAAAATGCAAATATATATTTCTATATATATATATTACATATATATAGAGTGCTGCACTTATGCTTCGGCAGCTTAAATCGCCTGCCATTTCATATTCAAAATCGAGTGCCATTTTTAGTGGCCTGGCAAATATCAAAAAGTCACAACGATGTTTGCTTAAAACGTTAAGCACTGCCAATGAATTCTGTCTCAATCAATAAGGCAAACTGGCAAGTCAAAATCCGAGAATCAGGAGTCATACATACACACACACACACAAACATCAGGTAGACAGACACACAAACACATCGTTAGCGAGCTGCTTCTTCTCACGTTGGCGTTAGATAAATTCTTGACTGGCTATGCACACTCCATGTGAGTGTGTGTAGCAAATGGTGTGCCAAGCTGACAGTCAACTCAATTGCTGTATAAAAATACGAAATTTACACAAATATGCGATGCACACACACATATTCATCCCCCTCTCCCCAACGCCTTCTTTGCCTTTGGCAATGCCGGCCTGTCAAACGCGAATCTTATCTTCATTTGCCAACCGACCAGAGCCGCATTGAACTCCAACTACTCGTAAATATTTTGCTGTCTCTTGTTGCTGTTGCTGTTTGCTATTACTGCTGTTGTATCTGTATCCGCATCCGTTGCTGTATCTGTATCTGTAGCTTGGCATTCTTTCTATTAGCTGCCTGCTCACTGCCTTCTGCTCGGTGCTCGCTGCTCGCTGCTCGCATCGGCCTTTGTAGCTTGTCCGAAATCATTTGGGCTATTTAACTTTTAAGACTAATTAATTACGAAACGACGAAATGAACACTGTCTGAGCGTAGAACAAACTCTAGCTGCAGCATTCTCTGCTGCATGCACTGTGAGAAAAACAATAGATCCAATAGAGTTCAGTTTGCTTAGTAAATGAAATATATTTGAGTTGTTGGCCTGAATCCGAGTCGATAGCTTAGTTTATTACTCGCTAATAAGACATTATTTCTTCCTAAGTAAATAAAAAATAGAAGAAAGCATCTACGATTCCATAATGTATATATATTCTCGATGAGCATCAAAAGTCGAGTCAATTCAGCTAAGTTAGTCTGGCCATCTCTATAAAAAGCCAAGCGCAGAGACTATAAGAGCAAAGGACTTTAAATTCAGAGAAAAAATGCTCCTTTTCCACATGCAGCTGAAGTTTTGCGTAAATCGATACAAATCGCTTAACGATAGCAATAAAAGACACAATTGATGTATGATTTACACAGACTTATAGATCAACTATAAAACTTTCATTAAGAGCGCACAAGAAACTATCACACAACTATCATCATGCAACTACTAATAGCTAATAGTATCTTCAAAGCACTCTCTTTGCCATTTTTAAATTTGTTACATTCCATTCAGAATTATTTCTCAAAAGAAATTTCATTTGTGTTTTTTTGCGAGTGCAGGCAGAGCTGCTCCTATGAAAGCCTTAGAAACGTGTGGCAAGAAAGATTCAACGCCATAGCTGTTATTTTCCCTTTTTCTTTAGCTTTCCGCTTTCCACTTTCCGCTTTGCTACTTGTTCTTTTTGTCGTTGTTGTTGTTCTTGTTGTTGCTGCTGACGCTTTTTAATTACTTGGCTCGCCGTACGGCAAAAGTCAAGTCAAGTGGCCAAAACCCTGACGTCTATGTCGATGTCGAAGTCGATGTCGGCTTCTTGCTGTGTGCGGTTAAAAGTTAAGCCTGTCCGGGCTGCCCACTTATAACTAGCCATGGCCAATTCGTAGCCTTTGCCCAGTACTCCCCAACTCCCTTCCCCCACTACACCTCTCCTCTGCCGCTTTGCCATTGGTATCAACTTCGTGTCGCGTGGAATTGACGCCGTCGCGTTCTGTGTGAGAATTTTCTGTTTTACACGGGACGACGGGTTCATGAACTTTAGCTTCAGCTCATTAAAGTTTTAGGATGCGCCTCGTTCTGAGTGATTTTAAGTAGCAGTCAAGTGAAAATCGGTAGCCACAAAAAAGAAGAAAACAAAGAATCAACTAAAACAAAACATTTATGTCTACCAAAGTGGCCATAAACATTTTACGTATATGAGCCTTGAAAGTGTTTTTGCTTTGCTCCATTGTGTTGGGGCTATCTTCAACAAAGTGTTCTAAATTCGAGTGTAATAATACGTAGATTAATGAACGGATGTGGCTTGAGGTTTTTGTTGTTCCTTTTTTACTTGCCTCGGGCTTTTTAGGTTCACTTGACCAAAAATTCAAGTATTTTAACTGGAATATTTATTTATATACGATATGTATAAATGTTAATCGCTTTCTGCTTTTGTGATTTTTGGCGATTTTTGTGATTAATTTAGATGGCAGTTTGTTAATTAAAAAACGTCGACACAAGCGCAAACACAAACACGTCAATTGCCAGATTGGCTGATTGAGAGATTGAGCCATTCAACTTGAACTCGGCTATTAGGCAAACGAGATTTTTGAGTTGATGTTGCTTGGGCAGCTTGGGCAATCAGCTGCTGTTGTTGTTGTTGCTGTTAATGCTGCAGTCTCGGCCATCACTCAATTAACAGTTGCACGCACCTCGCCCCAGCAACGAAAGCTGCCACGAGGCAATGAACGACGCCAACGCCAACGTAATTGCTCAGACGACAACAGCAACAACAACAGCAACAGCACCAGTAACCAAAAACTTGCCCAAAAGCTTAACTGACCACTTTACTCCTCTTCATCACCAACAGCAACAGCAACACAACCACAACCACCTTCACTTCACCTCTTTCCACACTCACCGAAAATTGTTCGACCTGCGCCTAGCCCATTTCATCCCCTTTTTCAGAGAATATATTCCTTAAACGGAGGGTTCGGGTTTTCTTAAAATTGTGCTTTTTCTTTGCTTAAATTCAGATTAGATTTTTGTAAAATATAGAAAAGATATCTAATTTTCAGGGTTGGATTTTTATTTTTATATTGGCTTTTCTTTATTTTAAATACATTTTTAAAATTATTTCTTAACATTCATTTTTTACGATTTCATATTTACAAACGTTTCATTTGGCTTAAAAGATTAAAATATTTTAATTTGAAAATGTTACGATTTTACGGCGATTTTAGTTCATTTCGAATTTTAGAAAATATTTATCTACAAATAAAAGTTTTCATTTCAACCTTTCAGATTTTTTAAATTAAATTTCCTGTGGATTCTTTATTGTTTCTCTGAGTGTACTGCCCACTCACATAATTGCAGAAAATGGCTGCGATTAGCGTTTAATCAATTTGAGAGTCGCTTGCTGTTTTTGTTGGCTATAAATATATACTACGCATATATATAAGTATATATATATATATATATTCTTGCGCGCAATCGTAAACTGGCTCAAGGTCTGGTTTCGTTGCGGTTGCGTGCGTAGCCAGCTACACAGACACACATGCAGAGCTACAGATACAGATACACTGATACAAAGATACAAATAAGATGTATGGCATAATGGTAAACGTATGTGTAACGGCCTCCTCGCAAAGCGGATCACAGTCTCTTTGGGTTGTTGTTTGTAATAAATGCGTTGGCATCGCGTCGTGTCCGATTTGCGAGTTGTTTGAGTTCATCAACTGCGAAACCTTGTCGCCAGCAAACATGTTGTCCTCTCTCTCCCTTTCTATCAGACTCTATCTGCCCCTGCCTCTCCGTCGCTCTCTGTCTCCTTGGCTACTCTTAACTGTGTCTATGATACGTAGGACACAGTAGCTGCTGCTGCTGATGCTGCTGCTGCTATCGGCCAGTAGCCACAATCATCCTGTCCAGCATCAGCTTCTGTCTTGTGGCATTTAAAAATTGTTCGACATCAATTTAAATATATAGGTATATATTAAATATTTATATATTATATGCATATATGTATAGGTAAATTTTAGAGCTTGTTTGTGTGTAGCATTTTTATGGCGTTCATTTCTTGAACGCTTCAGCTTGTTTTCTCTTTCGCTTTATGTTTGCTTTTAATTATCAAATCATCACATGATCATTACACACAACTGACAAAGTGATGATGATGATGATGATGCCAAGCTGAGAGCATTTCCCTTTTGGCCATTTGTTGCGGCTGCTGCTGCTGCTGCTGCTGTTGTTGTTCAAAGTAATTAATTTTTACGTATAATCATTTTATCTTCTCGCTGCCCGCATTTACATTTTGCATTCACTTAACTTTTGCAATTAAATGCAAGTGTGATTTATATTTATTTATTAAATTCAATAAGAATTAAAGCTATTAAACTGTCTGTAATGCTCTTTGTTTTTATTATTTTTTATTTTGTGTAAATTACTTGGCATGTCTCAAAACACTTATTGCATTTTCCATGCAATTTGTCTCAGTTTGAATTCGATTTTCCCAAAAAAAAAAATACGTTCATCTGTTATGCACTAATCAAATTGCAGCCCTTTTACCCGGAGTTCGTTCGGCATTCAGCGCCATAAATCAGTGAATCAAATGCTTCATTGTTATCGCAATCGAAATTCACTTTTTGGCCGGAGATGCGACTGAGAGGCCTCAGTCTGAGAGCCTTTCACCTTTCAAATTCAATTAACTGCAAGCGAATGCCGAAAAAGCCAATCACCCAAAATTTGTAAAACGAATTGCAAAGCGTGGGATGCTCTTTTTCCGCTGTTGTTGTTGTTTTAGTTGTTTTTGTTGCTGTTGCTGCTATCCAAATATTTGCCATCAACATTTTTGTACGCTAATTTTCTTGGTAAATTTCGGGCTGACATCTCGCGCGCAACGCATAAAGAAGGGTAGGATAAGGGGTAGGGGATGTTGGTGGCACGATAGACATTTAAAAAAAATAAAAAACCCAAATTGTTGCACTAACACAAACACAAAAGGCAGAAGAAGAAACAGCAGAAGCAGAAGCAGCAGCAGCAGAAGTTGCCGAAATTTCGTCACATATTTTTGCGTAAATTGCCGGAAAATCGCAAATCATTGCAGATAAACATCGGAGTCAAGAAATGAACAGAAGCCAACCAAATATCGAACAATGTTAAGCAAACACTCAAACAGGCACACACACACACCATAGACACACACACACACACACACACACACACAAATTTGGCAAGTTGTGTTTCCGCTTGCGCAAGAAATGGAGGCAAAAAAAATGCAGGGTTGGATAAAAAAAAGAAAAAAAATGAAGAAAAAATAAAATGCCGACAGTTCAAACAGACAAAGCGTCTGGCGGTTGGCGGCAGTTCAGTGCTGCGGTGTTGCCACCGCCTGTTGTCGAACTCAATGATGCCACTAAGCGTTTCCCAAACAGCAGGCGTTGCAAGTGTGGCAAGGGCAGATGTTTTTTGTGTGCTAACAAAACTGCATGAATCGCATGCAGCGTAAAACGTTTTCGCCACGCTTCAATTGAACTTCTGCTAAGGGGCTGCAGCTATAGCACATATATCTATAGCTGCAGCCTATATATATATATATATATATATATGTATGTATATATATATGTATGTATATGTATATGTATATATGTACCTATATAGATATATATATATATATATATATCTATATAGGTACATAGATTCTCATTCGACATCCGGACGGATAGACAGAAAGTCAGTCCTCGTCGTCATCTTCATTTCCGCAACTTTGAGCGTCACAATTCGCTGCACTTCTCTTGTTGCTGAGGCCGGCTTTGATCTTTTTTCTCGTTGGCTTTCTGATTCT
Source organism: Drosophila silvestris (assembly GCA_035043445.1). Lineage (NCBI taxonomy): Eukaryota > Metazoa > Arthropoda > Insecta > Diptera > Drosophilidae > Drosophila > Drosophila silvestris. The sequence continues at coordinate 7,798,642 of JAWNMZ010000137.1, forward strand.
TGTCAGAGATGTGTCAGCCTTGTAGTTGTCAACTGCAAATAGCCAAAATTTAGCCACATTGGCAACTCCTTGTAATTTTTTCCTAAACGAATTTTATTTCCTTTTCTATACTGTAATCAAATTTGCAAATTATTTGGAAAGCAATTGCTGGTTGCAGCCGTGGTTGAGATTTTTGGGGCAACGTTTCGCTCAGTTGGCCCAGTTGGATTTTAATTTGTATTTAGACGCAGCTGTTAAGCTAAAGCTATGTTGCTGGTTCTTGCTGGTTGCTGGTTGTTAGCTGCGTTCCAGCTCACTTCACTTCAGTTGAGTCTTCGAAGCAAGTTGACTTTGGCTGGCCAGAAAATTGAATTCAGTTTGATTGCATTTGATTGTAGCTTATCAGATAGCGGGGCAACAGCAAAAGCAACAGAAACAGCAACGATTTATGCATCGTTAGGTTTTTAGCACAGCTGACAGTTGCTGGTTGCTGGTTGCTGGTTGAGTTCAAAATGCTAAGCATTTGCATAATGTGGCAAGCTGTCTGCTCAAGTTGTGCCACAGCGAGTCAAGGGAATCGCTTGAATTTAATTTGATTTTAATTAAGTTTATGCAAAGACGCATCGTGCAACTTGCTACGTCTTGATGATGCCACGTCTCCAGGCATCGCTGATGAACTGCTGACAAGCCGCAACGTGTGGCACACACACATGCGTGTGTGTCTCTCTTTCTCTGTGTGTGTGAAAAGGCCTTGGGGCATTGCATGTTGACTGTGGCAGTCACTCAGTCAGTCCGCCAGCCATTAGGGAAGCTGCGGCTAAGAAAGACGTAAAAAAAGAGCTCTCACTTTGGTCTATTAATGATAATTCACACGGCACTGGCAGCCTCAAGTGTTTTTTGTCGTTAACAATTTTGCTGCGCTAATTGCAGCAGTTATTTCCAAGCTGTACTAAACACAATTTTCGCTTTTTTTTTTTTTTTGTGAACCACCTTTGCCAGCTGAGGCATAAAACTGGCCCACAAACGGGCAATCGGCAAGTGCATCTCAATTTGAGTTTCTGGCCCTGACATGATGCGTTTTGTAATTGCATAAATTGCTTGTTTTTGCTGCTGTTGTTTTTGTTTGAGCGAATGTTTCGCACAAGATTTGCACGGCTCGCTGCACAATTAAAAGCTGTCAAATTTTGTGCTTTGCTGTTTGTAGAGCCTATCCCCACACACGCCCACACCACCTGCACAATACCCTCTATAATAATATCCACAATTCAGATATCAAATCTCGAATGCCTTTTGATTGTCGTCGCTCTTTTGCGCAATTTCAGGCAACAATTTTAAAATCATTTTCACACACGAATGCATTTCACAATTCGTATTTCGCACTTGGGCCCGGAAATGTTTTTGACGGCCCAAACCTACCCTTCCAACTCGCCACCCCAAAAAGAAACTGCCACCCAGTCAAGCGATAATGAAGCCGCCAATAGGCGTGCAATCAAGCAAAGTTTTGGTTTATCTTTTTCAATAATAATCGTTTGCGTGTGCATTGCCATTCAATTGTGTAAAGATTACAACGTACGTGCCCAAAATGAATTGCCAAAAAAACAAGAAGAAAATATTAATAAATACATAAATTCATAGTATAAATTATTAAATATAAGCTATCTAGTGCCGCCACAGCAAATAATTATATTAATATTTGTAATTTATTTATTTGCAGCAGCTAAGCACCCTCAACTAGTGCGCAGATATTTCTCTGTGGTAAGCAACAATTGCAATAATCTCACGTAATGTTTTCTGTTTGCACTAACACTCAACACTTAAGCAAAATATCAGCCCACTTTTGCTATATGAGATTATAACTAGCAACGTGCCCACACTCAACACTTATTGCTCATTAAGTGCTACCCACAACCAGCTAATATGCAAATGATTATTTTTAGTTGATATTTAAACAAGTACTTAAGATTTGTTAGATATTCTTAAGTAGTAAATTTCTACATTTAAGAAATTAATCTCTTGATAATAATCTCTGCAAAATAATAATAAAAGTATATTGATTGTCGATTTAGGGGAAGCCTCTCTAATTTTATGAACATTTTTTTACCCTTAAAATTATTTAAAAAAGCAAGAAAAGCTTTCTAATTTTAAGTGTGATTTCCAAACTTCAAGGCGACTTTTTCTGAGTGTAGTAGTTTTAGCATCAGACGTTTTAAAGTGTTGCACAAAGTCGGCGCTGGTTGCGGTCAGCGCTGTGCTACGTAATGATTAACACTTGCTGGTTGCAGTGTGGCAAGCACCGACCGCAAGGCCAATCAAAGCGTCATTGAAACGGAAACGGAAACGACAAGTCAAATGGAAGTCGGCCGCAGGAAATGAAACACACACAAGTGGCACACCAACGCGCATGCGGCAAAATGACCGCAAATTAGCGTGCAACAAACGCTAGACTCAAAGATTTCTGATGAATTATTAAATATAAGCAATGACAAAAAAAATTGGTGAGAAGAGCACAAGGTTTGGAGGGTGGTGCCAAGTTTGCCAACGTCAACGCTGCAGTTGCAGCTTGCCGCTTACCGCTTGCCGCTTGCCTCTGCTCAAATGAACACCGCAATGAATGTGCGCCGCATGACAAATACGTAAAGTTTCTTTTGAAATTAAGCAGCATTTGCTGCCAATTCTTAACTACATCAGCGACAAACTTTGTCCTCTCGCACTTGCTCAACTCGTCGCCAGAGTTGTCTCTCCTCCTGCTCAACGATTTTTTCTCTGCAATTCTTTTTTGAAGGCTTCCTTGGCTTCCTTGACTCAGCTGTCGGTGCTCACTGAATGTCTGTACACGCATAAAAATGTGCACTGTGTTTTAGGGAAACTAGCAAAAATAGAAAGGTTTCTTTTCTAGTTTCCAGAAATAATTTATTTCTAAATAATAGAAAATATTTTTTTAAAGTAGAAATTCACGTTTTTTTAGAAAAAAATCTATCTAAATTTGGTTGTATTTGTGACAACTTAGAACACTTATATTTAATTAAATTAGCAATTAAAGACTAAACGTCCTCAAATGAAAATCATCCAGGAAACAAAAAGTTCTTACTTATAGAATAGTGTAAGTTATAACAACTTTTAATTTCGAGAAATATGTTTTCTAAATATAGAAAATATTTCTAAAATCTAGAAACGGAAAACCTATATTTTTACAATAAATCTGCTCTAAATTTTATATGCATGTAGTATGGAAAGAAAAGAACATCCATAGTTTTTAGCCAGACACAAATTTTCTTTTGCTTCGCAAAACTTAGATACATTTTTTTCTGAGTGAAGCTTGGCCTGGCCGCTTGCTCATTTCAAACTTTTGACATAGAAACTAATTTTGGCAAGCGGGTGCCGCCAACCGAGCAACCAGGCAGCCAGGCAGCTTCTGGCTCCTTAGTACTTCGCTGCTGCTGCTGGCTGGTTGCTGCTGCTGTTGGTGTTGCTGTTGTTGCTGTTGTTGCTGGTGTTGCTGTTACTGCTGCTTTTTAGAGAGCTTCTTCTTCTGTGCATTTGGTGGCTTTTCATTCTTTTGCTGATTGCAATATTTCATTGCCTTTGCGGTTCGTGTGTTGCATACTTTTTCAACTTCGCTGAGGTTTGCCGTAATTAATTGCTATCCCCTCAACATCAACACCAGCCCCATCCCACCTTTTGGTAATCCCCTCTGCTACTTTCATCACCGCTCAAGAGGAGCAATCCAAGTCGCTGGTTTCCTTTTTGCCCATCGCAATTGTCGCCTTTGCCAGCTGCATTTTTCGAATGCCGCCTGCATTTTATAGTGGCTTTGCCAGCCATTGAATGGCACTTTAATTGCCATTTGATTTTACTCACCGCCCCCCAATTCCATCTTTACAATGGACAATTAACGTCCAACGGGGCTGTCAAATGAACGCCGCATATCACATTTCATGATTTACGGCATTTTGATTATGCGATAAGTTTGCCACCTTGTTCTCTGCTCCCAGATTGTTCTCCGTTATGATGGTCAGCAATCAAAAGCTAATCGAAAATGACAGCCGAGCAGGGAGTGAATGCAGATATAGACAAATGTCAATTGGTTCTGCCGGAAGAGTTATGGACTATGAGCAGAAATGACCACAATTAAACATTAAATCAAATAAATAAAAGTCAGTTTTTCCTAAAATATAGAATTCCCTAAGCCACAATTGTTAGTGGGCAATTCAGTAAAGCTTATTGGGTTAAATTCTTTTTAAACTACACTCTTCCACCAGCCAACAAATTAAGCTCGGAATGTTTTAATTTCATTCGACAAAGCTCTCTCAGGCACACACACACACATCTATATACAAGTGTGTTTAAAATGCAAATAATTTGCTTTGAAATAAAGCCATTAAATGGGTCCAAAAGGCAAGGCCAAGAATATCAGTTTCAAGTGCTGCTCTTCAGGAATGTTTGCCATCATATTTCTGCCCCAAAAACTGTGTGTGTATATTGTGTGGGCGTGGCATGGAGAGAGTGTGTTGAATCAATACAAAGATTATTATGCTGTCGATGATGGTGAAATTCCTGGCAACTGCAACGAACGATGACCAAAACAGCGCAAAGATTTGAACAAATTGCATATAGTAAAAAATTAGCAATTGAGATGTGCATCTTTACAATGAGGAAAAGCAAAATTAAATGCTATTCAACTCACGTGGCTAAAACCAAAAAACAAACCGCTGATCATTATTAATGCAAATGGCAGATGTGAATGGGAAATGAGAAATGGGAAAATGGCAGCAATGAACAAATGAGCAATTGAAGCAATGGGCTAAAGAGCTGATTTCATTTGAAATTTGCAAAAATTTCATTTACTTTTATTTGAAAGCAAACGTTGCTTTTATTTCTCCTTTTTTATATCTACTGCAATTACCACCACGTTAGGGGAAGGGAGCAGAGGGCGGGAGGTAGCACCGAAATGCGGGTCAATTGCATTTTCAATCATTTTTAGCAGCAGTGCAGCAGCAATATCATATTTTTTACTGCTGCCTGCAGATGCTTCTGCTTCAATATACTATGTCTATAAATTTTTAACTACGAGCTGCCTTCAATGCAATTACTTTTCAATCTTTATGCCCTTCACAGTCTCAGACAAGGCAGACACAAGGGTGTCTCTGCCTGTGTGTGTCTGTGGGTGTGTATGTGTTTCTGTGTGTAGTTGAACGCGAAAATTGCTTATTTCAACATTCAAGTTGTGAAAAGTTGGCCGGCTCGTTTTCGTTTCGCTTCGTTTCGTTAGATTTAAAAAGCAAAAGTTTGCCATAATTTTTGCACAGAGAGGTTCATCACTTTCTTCTTTCTCTGTGTCCAGCCCCCTACCGCTTCTTGCTCACTTCTTGCCACTTTTTGTGTGGGAAAGAAAGTGGCTTGAACTTTGTCTTATTTGATCTAGAAATTGACATGATTGTTTATGTAAAAGAGCGAAAATAGGCGAGAAAAAATTGGCATGGAAATGAAAACTTTACGTTGGAAATATCAGCGACACTTTTCATTCAACTCTGCTGCTGCTGCTGCTGCTGCAGTTGCAAAAAGTTTATCTTGTGATTTAAAACTGAAAACTGTTTTAACTCCTGCATAGAAAATGAGAAAAGACATAAATCGGGCTGGATTACAAAGCTTAGGCCATAAGCCAAAAAGCTGCTTGAATAACAAAAAGAAATGATATCTTAAGGAATTGAATTTATCCAACATTTTCATGTGGCATAGTTCGCACAGCTTTTGGCAGGCTGATCATTAATGAAAAACTGACGTTGCAGCAGCTGCTCGGCAACTAATCCTTGGCAGCCTTAAGTTACCCTTTTGTGGGCAGCCAGGACATCATCATGCAGTTCCTTGTCAGCTGCTTGGGAAAATACTTGCACGTTGCTGAAGCTGCTGCTGATGATGCTGATGCGTCTAATCTTTTTATTGGTCAGAGGCGATTTTTTGCAGTTGTTGTTGCCGATGGCCTGAACGGATTAGTGATCGGATTAAGAATGAAAATGTTTGCAAAATACGACAACTTTATGGGCGGCAAGCAGATTAAGAATGAATTGTTTTTTATTGCGGCGGCACTCACAAATCAAAATTACAGCAGCCGAACAGGTAGAAGAATATAGCTAGGTAAGCCACGCCCCAGACCATGCTTGCTGCAGTGACCTAAAAAAAAAGATGACTCAACTGGCAGTCAGGCGGGTGGCAGGCAGTGGCAGGTAGTGGGTGGCAAATAACCCTCTCTCTGTATAAAAAGTCAAGCCAGCGCTGTGTTGACCATCAAACCCAATGCAAACACAGCAGCAGCAACAACTACAGCAGCAGTAGGAGCAGCAGCAGCTAACTTGTGGCACGATCCTTGGCAACAAATATCGCAAATCCCAATCAACAGCAACAACAAAGCCCTGCAACAGCTGCACCTTCAACTGCCACTGCAACTACAACATGCCACGCTATCAGAAGCTTATCAACGAAACCGACTCTGAGCAGCAACAACAACAGCAGCAGCCACCAAATGTTGGCTATCATCTGTATTTGTATCGCGAGCAGTTGGCTCGTCGCAAAGTGGAATATATGCGACTCTCGAAAGCCAAGTATTTCATCACCGAAACCCTGTTGGCCAAAACAGTCCGCAATCTGAAGGGTTGCAGCCTCGACGAACTGAAGACGGTCAACAATCAGATTGTGTTCAAGCACAAGTTGCGCCACCAAATTCATCGCCTTCGCAAACTACAAAATATGGGCATTCGCAATGCCAATCCGCACATGGAGAGCACTGAATTGTAAGTGGGGGAGTCAAGGATTCAGCATGAAGCCACAGCCCACCGTGTAGGCTATGACCTGAGCATAGCTTACAACGTTCTTTTGGGGCATCATCATCGATTAGTTTTTAGTGGCGGGCACATCTTAAGAATTAGATTCATAATTTGTTTAAGTTAATTATTGTAAGCCAAAAACTGTTGCTTGTTTTAAATTCAACTTAAAGACTTGTTCAACAGTACAACTCAAATAAATATACATGCATATCAAAATCCATAAATAATTTATATTCTGCCTAAATAAACTGGGCATCAAACTGGCCGCCATTCAAAAACACTCATTCAAACTCAAAACTCATACTCAAACACGCACTCAGCAAATGCAACCTCAAACTATGGCCACAGTTTGACAGGCATTTGCGGCGGCGACTAATTGAGTTCTCTAACATTTTGACATGTGTCAAATGAAAGTCGCACAACTGCCAAGAAATGTCAAGTCGTCCTTCTTCGCCCTGCCCCGATCTGCCCCGCCTCACCCTCCTCAGCACTCAGTCCAGTCCACGCAGAGAAAGCACTTTGTGCCACTTAATTTATGCACAATTTGTGTGCTTTGAACTTTTGCATCGATTGCAAATGGTTTGCTTTCGCAATTTTCATTTTTACAAAAAGGCAACACACTTAGAGTGGGCGTGCCACATGTATTTGGATTAACATATATACGCATGTAAATTCACAAGAGAGTACACAATATGGGTCAGTAAAATTGGGTTTGAACAAGCATTTTTATCTGAGCCATCATCTCGTTTTCAAATGTAAATTTGGCTTGGATTGATAGGTCAAACCATGATCAAAACGAACATGTTTTTGAAAGTCGGAGCAAATCTAACCAAGCTATGGATAAGACAAGCTACGATCCATTTCTATATTAAATTTTTGAGATACGATTTTGACATGGCTCAGATTTTATTGTAGGATTAATCGAGAGGTCGAACCATAATTGAAAGGCCATTACTTTTGAAAATTGTATCAGATTTGACAAAGTTATGGCTGTGGGAAATTTTGATCCATATCCCAGGGCTATTTTTGGGGGCTTGAAATCTTACTTGATTTTTGACAGTTGTCAGATTTGAATGTAGGATTAAGTTAGCAGCGAAACCTTAACTAAAACGCCCATTCTTTTAAAAATCGGTGGAGTTTTGACAAAGTTATGGCTATAGGAGGCTATTTTTAATGTTTTTTTCCTCATTTTCGACTTCGAATCAGGTTGTCATATTTTAATGTAAGATTATTTTTAAATCGGTTGAAATTTGAGAAAGTTATGGCCCTGAGAAGAATCCATATGCAATTATTTGGACAAGGAATTTTACTTGCTTTTTTAATCGGTTGATATTTGAGAGATTTGTGGCATTAAGATGCTCAGACCCATATCCCTATCCTATTTATGGGAAATGATATTTATATGAGTTTCACGTTTTAAAATTGAAATTTGGGATTCATGTTGAGGCCAAGCCAAGCCAAGTTTCGACAAAAGTTATGGCACATGAAGATGAGATTTTATTTTTGGAGCAAAAGCTCCCATGGCAGTCACATAATATATTGTTATTCCATGCAGCAGTTGCTACAGCAACAGTAAGATAGCTGTAAAATGTAAAGACTAGTTGGCATATAAAAGGACAGGCAGCCAGACGAACGTGGCTGTATCGACTTTGATACGTTAAGTTGTATGCATATTGGCTGCAATTAAATTGCAAATAATATTGGCAAAGTGTTTTATGCTCAACTTAACGCCAACATAATTATTTGCGCTTGAACAATATTTAAAAAAGTACACATCCATACACATACACTTAGTGTGAAATAACTGCAGGCATAATAATTAAATGCGTTGCAGTAAGTCAATTTTATTATTTAAATTGCCAGCAACACAAAGTTTAAATAATAACTGAAGGCTGTCCTGCGCGTGTTTGATGTGTGTGTGTGTGCTTGTATGGGTTTATTGACAATTAAATACCAACACACACACACACACTCTGGTAGCCACAACAAATATGTCTGCAATTATTCTGCGTTGCAATTTGCCAAACACTCAAAAGTATGCTATGAAAAATGTTGCATACATTAAATTTTCCACTCAATCAATTTCACACACACATCAGTCCGTCTGTCCGCCTGTCTGTGTGTGTGTGTGTCTGTCATCGGCAATGCAGAACTTATGTTAATTTCTACAATATACGTTTATATATGCAACTACACACACACACACACACATTAAGCTTAATCGCTCAAACTTCCTGCTGTCAATTATCATGCAAAACATAAAGTTTTGTGCCAAGTGTTTTTTCAAGTGTAAGAAATCTCCTTTATATAGTTTACAGTCGTGCGGTTAGTGCATAGTAGTGTATATAGTGCATATTTTATAGTATATATGACATTTAGTTGTTACCACTAAATAGTTTTGCAACTCAGCTCGTAAACATGAAGCAGCTGCGCCTTGCCAGTCAGAGAGCAGGGAGTCGATTAGTGAGCTTCATTATGAGCATCATTTTCATTAAGTTTATTATGGGCAGCGAGCAACTGCCACCCACATTCGCCGAGCGGTTTCAAGTTAATGCAATAAATAAAATTTCAACTGCACCGCCGGGCATGTTTAGCCGCATGAAAAGCGACAGTAAGCCGTTGTGCCCAGCATAAGGAGAACTTGCCTTGTTTGTCTTGGCCGGGCGCACAGCCTTTTGTTTGTCAGCTGCCCAACGGGTCGCACTATATCCCTCTCTCTCACTCGACGCTCTCTCTCTCTCTCTCTCTCTCTCTCAGGCTGTTGTTGCTACCGTTGCTGCCTGTTTTCTTTCACAAAACTTGCGAACTGCCCTTCGCCCCTTGTCTCTGGCCTGCTTGGATGCTTGGCCGACTGCTCTAATGAGTTTACAAAAAGTTTTGCTTTAACAAATGCTCAGGGTGTGGTGTTGAAGTTGAGCTTGTGTCTGCTGTCTTCTATCTTCTTCTGGCCGGGCCAACACAGCCCAGCCAACTGCCCAGCATGTTATACAAATTGCAGAGTAAGCTCAACCGAAACTGTCATCAACGTGTCTCTGTCTGGTTGGGGATCTGCAGCTGGCTTAAACTGAGACTGAGAATGCCATTTATATTTGCTTAAAGCATCCGCTCATTTTGCACCAGGTACACAACGAGAAGACTATATAGCGAAACTTTTCACATTTATGTGCAACCAGAATATGCATTTTAATTAGTTTAGCAAAGTTGTCGCTGCTTTTGCTGCTCTTTCCTGGTTAGTTAGAAAAATTTAATATCTGCTGTTGCTGCTGTTGTTGTTAATTTTGCTGCTGCATTTGTCACTGCACTTTAATGTGTGTTGTGCTTTCAAAGTTTTGCATGCCTACGAGCAAAGCCACCCGCAAAACTTGTTAACATTCCACAAAGCAGCAGATTCAATTAGTTTGCACATACATATATAATATATATGTATGTCCTTGCCACTGCTTGAAGATAAATCTTTGTCGCCTGCTGCAAATTTAGCTTACAATTTTGTTATAAATTAATATGTCTAACCATAAATCTGTTGGCTGTTTTGTGGACAAGCATTCGGCCCAACTTGATGGCCAACCGAGTCTGTCAGCTGTGCAAAAAAAAAATAATAATAATAGAGAGTGAAACTCATTAGAATTTTCAATAAATTAATTTCAATATAAATAAAGTGGAGTCCCTGCTGTCAGTCTGTTGGTTGTTGCTGTTGTCGTAATTGTTGTTGTTGTTGTTGCCACTCCATCTTCATCTCTATCTCTGGTGTGTGGTGTATGGCTTGGCAGGCAACCCGCTTCAATGGTGCACACGTCAGTTGTGCCACTTTAAGCAGCTGCTGCACATTTTCACTTAACGCTACACACATAGAATATTACATGCTACTGCACTCAGAAAAAGAAACGAGTTGCACTTTAGAAATTCGGCTTGGCTAACTTACCTTCTTGTTCAGAAAGTAGATTCCGAAAAACCAGGATTTTTGCTTTATTAATTTCAGGGGAAAAACATGATCATTATTTTTCGGGGTGTTTTTTCAACACTGATAACATTCGATTACTAAAAACTAAATATTTGGATATTTTAAGATTTCACACAGATATATTCCATTTGATAGATAAATTGATAGTATTTATATTTCAGATATTTGCGATATAAGAAAAGCACCAAATTTTGGGATTATCTATTTAAAGCAGGCCTTTCCAATTTTTAGGAGAACTTTTTTTTTTATTTAGATTCCAAAAAGAAGAAAAGCTTTACAGATTTTATCGCTATATTTTTCTGAGTGTAGCTCCCCTTCACTCAGGCAGTTAGCCTCCTCCCTCATGTTCTTCTCTTTCGCCCCTTTACTTAACCTGAGCCGTACTTAGCTGCTTGCTGCTTGCGCGGATTGGGCGCTCCAAAGCGGTGATTATGTCGTCTCTGCATCGCTGATGCTTAACGCTCAATGTTTCTTGTTGAATAAACTCAGATGGTCTCGCCCCCACCCTGCCCCCCTCCCTCTCCCTCTTTCTTCCCCTCTCTCTATCTCTCGCTCAAGTAGCTAAATGAAATTGGTAATTTTACAGCGCACACAGCGCGTATACTTGATGTACATTTAGTTGGCAAAGCTGCACATTGGTTTGCCTTGATCTCTGAGTCAGCAGCAGCCCCTCTAACTCCTCCCCTTCCTCCTCCAGCTGCGAGTTGTTAACTCATTCGTTTCTTATTACTGGTTTTTTAAGCCGCTTATTGTATGAGGCACAGCCACAGAAACAGCTTCAGCTTCATCCTTCACTTAAGTCTTGTTAGCTGCATCTGTGCTGTGCACATATTTTGTGTGTGTGTTCTAATTGCATTTTAAATGTCTGAACTGTTGATAATTGACAAATGATTCGTTGCATTTGGATTAAACTTGAACCGACAGTCACTTAATTAGCGACAACTCGTGGCTCAGCTTGTCGTTTTAGCCACTTTGGCATTGCGTTAACTACTTTTTTATAAGACCATCAATCTGCAGCCAAGTTTTGTGGGTGGTTGCAACCATAACTTAAAAGAAAGAAAAGAAAACAACAGCAAGTTAAGCAAAACTTTTGTGCAAAGAGTCACGCTGAAAATATATCGAAAAATGCAGTTGTAGTTTTTCCACGGCGTGGCCAAAAAGTTTTGCTTCTTCTTCGTTCATTTGCTTTGGGACTGGCTTTGCTTTGCCTTTGCCGTTGCCTTTGCCCAAACTGACGTAAATTTATAATGACAAATAGCATTTGGCACAAATGCAGCGCGAAATAAGCCAAAAAAAATACAACAAAAAACAAATTGTAAAAGGAGTCGTTGTCCAAAAGGAAATGGGCAACTCTAACTCTCTAGCTCTCCCACCCTCTCGCTATCTCTCTCTCTCTCGGAGCCAATTGAGCGTGAAAAATTATGATGCCAAACTGAAGTGCAAGAAAAACGACTTAAGCCAAGCCAGCAAGACAATCAACGCGCTTAATTACTGACTGAGTGTCTTTGTTGAAATCCGCTTAAATGAAAATTTATACGTTATGCAAATACGTGCTTACAGTTGTTATATAGAAAGCGATTAGTATAGGTATTAGTATAGGTAACTAATTGAACAAGATTAAATACAATTAGTGGGCAGACATCAACCGAATAATGCCGAATGTGGGCCCCCAAGCCCAATTATCGTAATTACAGTCCATTTCATCAGCATGCTTTGCTGCTGCTTACTGCTGGCTTACTCGACTGCTTCATTCATTCATTCACTCAGTTAGATCAGTTTTGGGATGCCTGAACAAATTCCATGGCACATTATTGTGTTTGTTGTGCTTGTTATGCTGGTTGTTATGCCTTCAACCTTAGAAGCAGCATTGCTGCTTGGCTGCAACCACAATAACCGACTATGGCCTGCATCAAACAAAGTGGCTCAAATTTCACTCAAAACATTTTGCTCGCTTGTTGTTGGCGCTGGGTCATGGCAACATTTTGTTTATGTTTTTTTCTTTATATTTCCCCCAAATGCGCGTCACGCGATAAAGCAAAAAATGACACGTTTTTAATTTTACTTCACACCTACACAACGGCAGCAGCGACAGCAACGAGAACAGCAACAGCAAGAGCAAAAACTTGGCAACAGCAACAAGGAGCATGCTGCTATGTAATCAAAACTGCAACAGAGCAACAGTCACAACAGCAACAACAACAACTGTTAACTGACAACAATGCCGTGGGTGCCAAAGCAAAAGAGAAAAATTAGATTTATCACGAGTGGTTGCCGGAAAAATTGTCAACATTTATCAACATTTTTCAACGCGCGCAGGCTACGTGTTTTGGTCGAGCACCTCAAGAAAAAGAACAACTTTAGCAGCAATAACAGCAGCAGCAACAGCAACAGCAACAGCAACCACAGCCACAGCAACAACAACAATTGTAGCGGTAACTAAGCCAAAGTATGCCAACGTCTGGACAACACAGCAACAGTAACATAGCTGCCAGTTCAAGTAGCTGCCGGAGATGCCAGTTGAAGGTGGAGACGCAGATGGAGTTGAAGATGGAGACGAGGACGCAATCGAGGTTGCGTGCAGAGCACATTTTGATTAATATCCGCAAGCGTTGAGAGCGACCTGCTCCGCTGCCCAGAAGGAGCTGAGCTGAGCAGAGCAGATACCAACTTGATTTGATATTGCGGCGCCTGCAAGAGAGTGTTGCTAGAACTCAACTGTAAGCCGCTTGCAAAGATTTTGTAGGCGGTCAGTTGATTGTGAAAAGTGGTCACGATGACGACAAAAATTCACTCGCGAAAATGAAAACAAAGTTGAGCAACAACAGCCACAAAAATAGTGAATGCGCGTAGGAGCATTGACCAAGTACTCGCCAACAATCCTCCATTTCCCACGCGCCAGTCATCCGTCCCACTCACTCCTGTCTCTCTCTCTCTCTCTCTGTCTCTCTCTCTGTCTTTATCTCTGTCTCTCTCTCTCATTCTCTAGTCTGTCAGTGAAAACCACTTCAAAAAGAACTTTCACAAGCGTGGGTGACAGGGGAGCTGAGCATGGTTTATATTCTTTTGACTGGTTTATTTGATTTCGCATTTTTTGTAACACTTTTATTATTTTTTGTATTTGCTTCGGCTGTGAAAATTGTAAAAAATGACTTAGGATTTGTTTGGCACTTCTTGTGTCTAGTTAGGGGGCACAAATTGAGTTGTAACCTTGATTGGATTCGAGCAGCAACAAGGCTGCAATTAATATTTTTTGGCATAGATTCCAAAAAAGAAAAAATAAAAATACCAGAAGCTGTTGAAGTCGGCTGATATTGACTCGGTTTGTTTTGTTTATTTTTAGGCGAAGTGGCTTTGTGGAACAACCCTTTAGTAAATATGTTTATATATATATATATATATCGTATATATATATATGTATTCGTGTCTGGCGTGTGGCTCGTGGGCATTGTGTAATCTGAGCTATTTGTCAGCAGCTAAGCAGCCGGCTTGTCTCATTAAATTACTCAAAATATTACTGCAGCTGCTGCCAGAGACGACACCCTTTTAATTTTTTTTTATTATTTTGCTGCTCTGCTTAACCTCAGCCTCATCCCTATCCTTTTATTTAAGGTCACATATAATCGCATTTTAAACTTTTTCAATAAGAAAACTTTTGTAAACGGATTTCCCGCTGGACGTTGCGCTTTAATCATTTTCTGTCATATCTTTTGCAGGCAGGCTGACAGGCAGCAGTTGATAACTGGCCAGCACCGAGCGACAAACTATATCAAGGCCATTAATTCAAATTGGGGATTATGAGCACAGCAGCAACAGCAAGAGCAACAAAAGCAGCAACATCAACTAATGAAAGGTGAGTCTTTTTCTCTCACTCTCTTTGCTTAAGTTAAAAGTTTTTGCAACTAACTTAAGCAACTTTCCTCTCTGCCCCAGCTTACCACGCCGATGTATGACAAATCAAAGAAAACCTGGAGTCAGCGGCTCAAAATCAGCAGCGATAATAAGAGCTCGTCTCTAGCAACTGTCGGCAGCATGCAGACGATGCAAATGCAACAGCTGCAACAGGCGCTGCACATGCAGCAGCAGCAGCAGCAGCAACACCAGCAACAACAACACCAGCAGCAGCAGCAAAATCATCAACAGCAGCAACATCAATACCAGCAGCATCATCTTGCCCATCATCATCTAGTGCAACATTTGGGCTATCAACTGCCACCGCCACCAGCCGCACCACCGCCTGGCTATGAGTTTCTGCCCACCGCCTTGTCGCGCTCGATGAAGTATGCGGAGCCCTGGATCTATGGCACTGTGCGTGGCATACCGTCGCGCCCGCACTCCTCCTACTACGGCCATGGGCATCCACATGCGGCAGCCATTTTTGCCACAGAAGGTGAACCGGGCACAGCCACCACACTGGCCGTTGTGATCTGTTCGTGTGCAGAGTACTTGAGCGGCACGAAACGTGACGTGAAGAAGGCGAGCGTATGCAAGAAATGCAAAGGTTCGCGCCTGCCTCTGGCTAACATCGGTGGCACTGTGCGATTGCCAACAGTTGCAGCAGCAGCAGCAGCTTCGCCGCACAACCGTCGACCTTTGGCGGCAACGATGCGTGTGGTGAGCGCGACAAAGAAGTCACGTCCCACCATACTGGATCCACAAAAGGATCCCTATGACCTGATGCGACGCACGCGTCTCCTTTCGCCAGAGCCAGTTGTCAGCGCGGAGCCACCAACTGCTACAAAGGACAGCAAGTCACGTGCAGCAGCAGCAGCGACGACAGCAACTACTGTCAAAGCCAGCAGCAGTAGCAGTTCGATGCAAAGGGGCAGGACAAGGACGCGTGCATCGCTGCCAGTGATTAAGACGCCTGTGCAGAATGTTCAGGACTGCTGGCTAATGGAGGACAATGAGTCGCTGCTGCAGAGCAGTGGCTTAATCAGCAATCGCAGCTCGCGTCGCTCCATCTTGCGCTGCAATGTCAATCCCTACGATCTGATCTCAGTCAATTGCCAGACCAAGAAGACACCCAATGCTAAATGCTTGCCAGCTGCTGATGATTTTGATGTGGCCGATGCGCAACTGCACGAGGAGGAGGACGTGCCACATCTGGAGCAGCAGCCCCAGCAACAACAGCAGCAACAACAGCAGCAGCCACAGCAGCAGCCACAGCAGCAGCCACATCAGCAGCAGCAGAAGAAGGGCAAGTTCTACAGCAATATTGCTGGACAGCGCATTAGTCTGGGCGAACAGGATACAGGCGATGTGAGCGATAGCTACGAGCGTATAATCATTGCTACTGCTGCTGCTGCTGAGGCGACAATAAAAACAACAACGTCGCCAATTGCAACAGCAGCAACAATAGCAGCAACACCGCCAGCAACTGCAGCTAGCAATCCAAGGCGACCGCCGCGCATCAAAAAGCCCGAGGAGCTGTTGAGTTTGGATATTAGTAAAACTCCAGCAGCAACAACCACTGCTGTTGCTGCTGCTCCTTTTGTTGAGCTGCAGTCGAATGATGCAGCCGATGCATTTACAGTCTTGACAGTTACACCAACCTCGCCCGGCATCAAGTCGATACTGAAGCGACCTACAACACTGGACCTAGCAGCTCCTTTGCTTGCGTCAGACAATGCCACAGGGCCTGCAACGCCGTCTGGCAAGTCACACTTTTATATACCCACGCCGACAACACCGGCGACAGCAGCAGCAGCAGCAACAATAACAGCTGCCACGCCTACGCCCACATCGGCGACGAGTGCGCGCAAAAAAGTGCAATTTATGGTCGAGGATAAAATCATAGTCACAGCAGCAACAACAGCAACACCAGCAACAGCAGCAGCAACAACTGATGACAGCGAAAATGATGTTGTTGCTGCTGCTGCTGCTGTTGCTGATGAGACAACGATGCCAGCAGCAAAGCCAGCAAACTATGAGTACTATAATCGCAAGCGCAACGCAGCCGCACAACAGGAGATAGCAGCAGCAGCAGCAGTCGCACAGCAACAGCAGCAAGAACAAACAACAACAACTGAGCAACAACAACAACTGACATTGTCATCGCTTGAATCTGACGTTGATGATGAGCATAACTTGTCTGCTTCCGCTGAGCCAACAGCAACAACAGCAACAACTACCAGCAAAACAACGTCGCTCTCCACGCATATTACACCAGATAGTTTGCATTATGAAGATGTGCAGCCGCCTGTGCATCAAATATTTGACAATAGTTGTAGCAGCAACAGCAACAGCAACAGCAACCAGACTGATGCTGACCAAGTATCTGAAATTTTGCCAAACTCAACGACTGCTGCTGGCTCCAAATTATTATTGTCTGCGTCGAGTCCGAGCCCTGCTGGGTCAACAGCAGCAACAACAGCAGCAACAAAACCAGAAACAGCAGAAGCAGCAACAGCATCAGGAACAACAGCAGCAACATCACCGCATGTCACTGCAAATGCTGTCAGCGCTTTAACAGCGGGTAAGTACAGAATCAACAGCAGCCAAAACCAAACTGCTCTTGCAACTAACCAGCCCTTTGCTACCAACGCCTATCCTGTCCATCCATGACCCTACCCCTGCCCCTGCAACTAAGTGCCTGCCACAAGTTTCTACATTTCTGTTTGGTGCGATGCGGCAACTTTTGCCTTTTGTTAGCTTTTAATTATGAGCAAAAATTCGCGCGCTGCCTCGAAAAGAATGCAATGTGAGCAGTTTTTTACCATGTGCTCTCTACACAAATCTGGGTATACTAAAAATCTCAAAGCTTAGATTAGTTGTCTGTCTAACTTAAGTTGAGCTTAATTATAATTCTATAATTAATCATTTAATTCCCAGTTGTAACGAACATTAAATGACTTAGGCTGTGATTCGATGTCCATCTAACTTAACGTGAACTATAACCATTATAGTACACACTTGAATAATTCCCAATTAGCTGTCTTTAATTTAAAGTACAGATTGAAATATTAAATATTTCTAGCCAAATTTAACTATTATAGATTACATATTTATCTAATTAAAGTTGAACCCCAACTGTAATACACATTTACTTAATAATTCTACAAACATTAATTATTTTACGCTGAGGCTAGCTATATGTCTAATTAACGCTCAAACCCAAGTTAAATACACATTTACATAGTTAATAATAGCAACATTAACTCAACCTTTCTCTCAGCTTGTCAAACTGTTTTACTTAGCCAAGCAACTTTCGCTTGTCCTTTTTTCAATTGCTTTTGCTGAGTGTCATTCTTTGGGTCTTGTCCGCATTTCGTCTATCGTTGCTGCACTCTGTTTGTTTTTTGACTAGAAACGTTGCAATTGTTTGTTAATTGCTCATCAGCAGCAACAGCACCAGCAGCAGCCAGAGCAGAGCTCTTCATACATTACGTATACGCCAAGTAACCGCCACTTCATGCATTAAACAAATTTCTCTAACAACTATGAAATAGTTGAGCAAACAATGAAACACCCACACACAAGCACCCATATACTCATACACACACACACACACAACTATCACATTTTCACACACATTCGGGCAATTGAAATAGCGACATTGGAATGGAAGCTGACATTGGCGCACCTGGCTGCAAGTTCAGCGGGTTAACACTATAATCAAGCACAGGGCCAAGCTAAATCCACAGCCGGAGCCTTTGACATACACCTACTCCCTTGCCAACACACACACACCCCTTCGAGAAGGCACGTGGCTAAAGTCAAGTTGACATTTGTACCCGCAAATGGCAAACCCGAAACGATAACTCCAAACTATGTACTTACATGCATGTCGAACGTGTGTGTATTGTTGTGTGTGTGGTTGTGTGTCTGTGTGTGGCCAAACGCCTGCAGCGAGTCGGCGGCGTCACACATGTTCAACTTCATTCAAAGCAAATTAACAGACGACACAAAAAGTTTTCATTCAATTAAATTTTGACTGCAGCAAACGACGCCAAACACAGCAGAAAAACAGAAAAACTTGAGCCATGCAATTGAGATCGCGATTGTCACCGTTTACACTCTGCTACAAGAATTAATTTATTATTCAATTATTGACTTAACAAGATGCCTATGTCGAAAGTGGGAGGATTAATTGGCAATTGAAGATGGTTGTTGCAGCTTAAAATGCAATTGAATTCTAAGATGGTTCATCGTAGAATGATAAAGAAACTCTTTAAGCCATTTATATAGTGACAAAGGAAATCCTTGGGAAATCAATATAATGATCAGCGAACTCCATAGAAAGTCGGTATAATAATTAATGAACTCCTTCGAAAATCGATAGAATGATAAAAAGAACTCCTTAGACATTCGGTATAATAACAAAGGAGCTCCTTAGGCTATCGGTATAATGATAAAATTAAAACTCCTTAGACAATCAGTATAAGTAGAAAGGAACTTCTTAAGAAATTGGTGTAATAATAAAGGAACTCCTTAGGCTATAGATATAACAATAAAGGAACTTCTTGGGCGATTGGTATAATGACAAAGGATCTCCTTAGGCATTCGGTATAGTAATAAAGGAAATCCTTATGCAATCGCTATAATAATAAAGGAGATTCTTATGCAATCAGTTTCAGAAGAGAAGCTTTCAGTTTTACTAGCTTTTCTCTTGCTTTTATTACGCTCTTTTCACAGATTTCAACTGCGTAGTTTTTGTTGTGTTTTCACTTGATGGTTCGAGTGCACGTGTTGTGTTGCATAGTGTTATTGCTTTGTGTGTATGTGTGTGTATGCCTTGGCTGGCATATCTAATGCTCTGCTATTTCAGTCCGAGCCACAGAAGACAATGCAACAAACGCATTCAACACACGAGGCCACAATGGCGATGATAATGATTATGGTTGCTCATTACCGGCAACATGCCAGCCACTCCATTTTATGCGATACGTTGCCATGAAGCTGATACCTCTACCCCAATCCTCTCTCCGCTCCCTCCCATCCATCGAATGGTCATGAGGGGGTGCCCACGTGTCCGGGCTAGACAATTACAAAAGTTGCTCCTTGGCGCTGCTTTGGCTGCTTTGGCATTGGTGTTGTTGGCGTTGGCGTTGTTCGCGTTAACCTGCCCGAGTTTGGCAGTGCCAGCAATTCTGCAATTTGTTGCATTGTCTGTCGCCTTGTTGTTGGTTGGGTGTGTGGGTGTGTAGGTGTGTGTGTGGGTGAGTGCCTTGGCCAAGAGTTAAGCACTTGGAACTTTTCAAACTATTTTTGATTTGATTTTTGAATTGGGTGCGCGGCTCGCTCGCTGGCGCTGCTTAGAGCTAACTTTGCGTGCCACAACAGTAAACAAGTTGATTTATAGCGCACGTGTTGCATTTGCCTCGCTTGGTCGTGATTGGCGCTTCAAATCAAAGTGAAAGGCATTAAAGGCCGACAAAATTTGCATTTTTCTGTGCCACGAGCTCCCCAAAGCAAACACCATCATTTTTAATGTCCTAGCTGGTTTCCCCGTCCAACCGTTCCCCGCGCTGCTGAGCATTATTAATATTTCATATTTGTCTTTGAAAGGCAGCCATGTTGTGGCAGTGACTGAAGAGGGCCAGTGGCAGTGGACACGGCAGGTTGCCACAGCTCATTTGAATAAGCCTGAAAATTGAAATTGCAGAAAATAAAACGAGAGCGGGAGGTGGGTGGAGGGGCTGGGGTAGCTTCTGTTTTGAAGCTGTGATTATTTGTTGTGTAAATTGTTTGACTAGCGGCTTACCATCAATTTTTTTAATTTTCAATATTTACATTTTCTTTTATTACATTGATTTTGTAATACAAATTGAGGGATCTTCTTTTGTTTTTTTGATATTTACAAAAATGTATTTGACCGACTACAGCAATTCTTTGAACCATTCCAAAAATGCGCAATGCGAAAATATCAGTTAAATGTGAACCAAATCAAAACAATTCGCTTATTAAATACTGAGTTTTTTTGACTTTTTAAAGTTGAAAGCGAAAAGCTTTCCGCTTTGTTGGCCATTCCCAAATTGGGTTTGTAGGGCGCAAATTACGCTGCTAATATTTATTGTCTGCACCCAATTGTTATTTTCTATTTTTGCTGTTGCTGTTGCTGTTTGCCGTTTGCCGTTTGCTATTTTCATTTACATTTAATGACATTCGCTTTAAATTTCCGCGCTCCTCAAATGAGGTGTGAATGAAATATAAGCGAGAGGCGCACACAAAATACTAAATAAGACATCTTTAAGTGTTTATTTTAAAGTAGAAACTGCAGCAGCAGTAGCCACTGCCTTAATGCGAATGCCATTTCCCTTCACGCCCTTCACACACTATAAAGGCATGAATTGCAGAGGCCGCAACAAAGTAACACTTTGCATTTTACATTTGAGCAGCATTCAACATTTTTATGGTTATTTCTCGCTTACGCTCATAACGGAAGTGGAGCCTCATGTCTTCATGTACTTTGCATATTTACACTAATAGAAAATGTGGTTACCAATTGAAATGGAAAAGGAAAAAACTAAAAATACATTTATATATAAAAATCCAAGGCGCATGCAAAACTTTGTCATGTCCTTGTTGTTGCTATTGTTGCTGCTGCTTCTGCTGCTGCTGCTCCTGTTTTATGGGTTGCAATAAAAACTGTCGCAGGCGACAGGCCAAGGGGCAGTTTTTACTGTTCCTGCTGCGACTGTTTTATGTTGGCTGCTGCTGCTGCTGCTGTTGCTGGCTTTGGGGCTAGTTGTCCAATTGCTGCGACAACATTTGCATATGTATATGTGTTGGTGTGCCCAGCGACCATTCCTCAAACTTAATATATCCTGTTTCCTGATTTTCATGACGTACTTTGGATTGGCTCCCCCCACCGTTAAGCGCTCAGAGAACTGTTGTTGCCTGCTGCTGCTGCTTGCCACAATTTCCAGGTTCTATTTCTCTCTCTCTCTCTCGCTGCTGCTGCTGCTGCTGCTGCTGCTGCTGCTACTACTTATCCTTGTTCTGCGTGCTGCAGTTTTATGCTTGTGCCATTTTCTGCATTTAAGTGAAATTCTATGCAAGAATTTGCCTCTGCCGACATGCATATTTGTGTTAAAGCCATTCCACAGGCCATCCACCCACAGTTGGGCATGTTGGTGCTGTTGCTGTTGCAATTGCTGATGGGGCAACTTAATGCCATAAAATGTTCGTTTCACTCGACTAATGCATACAAATGTCTGATGCGCATTTTCCATTTTACACAAACGAATCGTGTCATGTTGCCTTATAAAACATTCATTTCACTGTCACATTCAACTCGGCATCGAAACATTTGGTCAAAAACAGAAAAGGAAAACCGAAAAGCCTGGCTAGATGCGAAAGCAAGGAAATGGCATTAAGTCTTGACATAAGATGCCACTTGATCTAAGACAAAAACAAAAGCAAACAAAACAAATCTCATTTTTGAGACAAAGTCAGGCCGAGAGTCGACTCAGCTGCAATTTATGGTAAACATATGCAAAAGTGATTGCAATTAGGCGCTGAGAGGGCACTGGGAGGGTGCCACTTGAGACTTGCAAAATGCCAAAACGATACAAAATAATTCGCAGCTGTTTCTCCACTTTCACATGCAGTATTTGACTCTGAATTTGGCATAAATAGTTCAACTAAAAGTGAAATATTTAGTTCGAGAGTCAAAGTTAATCTATAAAAGAAAGGCAAGTCGAGTCTTGTGTATATATATATATATATATATATATTTATTGTTGTTGTTGCTGCTGCTGCTGTGTCTGCAATCGATTTAGTTTGGAAATAAATTAAATTTCTCAATGTGAGGCAGCGCAGCCACAAGAAGCAGCTACAACCGACAGATGTCGATGGAAGCGGACAGGACAAGACAAATGCACTGCTATTAAGGATGCGAAGCCTGCCAGCTGAGTGCTGCTCTAAAATATCGTGTGTCACTCTCAATTTTTCGCAGTGTGCATGTCAATGTAAAAGATACTTTCCAAGTGGTCCACAAGTAAAATCTATCAATGTGTAGCTGACATCTCATTGTTGTTGTTGCTGTTGTGGTTGTTGCTGTTGTTGCTGTTGTGAATGTGGTTGTTGCTCTCAGTGAGTGCCGGATGTGTGTGACCGAAGGTAGCCAAAATATTTGGCATAATAATAAAAGTGCTCGATGCGAGGCGACACAAAACCCCAACAGCGGCCAGTTGGGCCAGTTTGCAATTTTCTGATTGCTATTGCAATTTTTTATGCATTTTTGTTGCATGCAAAAGTTGCCTTTTGTTTTGTGGCAGCTTTGAAGCGAAAGCCAAAATGAAATTTACTGCAATCTCTTGAGAATTTTTGCGACAAAGCCAAGCAAATCGAAACCACAACTTGCTGCTGCTTTTTCATGCTCTTCCTGTATGGATATTTTTCGATGGCCTGCCAACAGCAGCACCAACAGCAACTAATGCCACTTGTAATGAATGGACTGATAGCAAGAGACAGACAGAGAGAGGCAGCGAGAGAGAGAGTGAGAGAGAGATGGAGAGTTGTAGGGCTTAGGGACAAGAAAGAGCGCAACAACAACAAAGATTGTTGTAATGAAACGTAACGAAACAAATCAAAGCATGCGCCATGTGAGTGCTCGAATATGTTCATCTTGATGTAGATGTGGATGCCAATGTGAATGTGAATGTGAATGTGGCTGCTGCTGTTGACGTTGTAGCTGTTGCAGCAGCTAAGGGCCACTGACCGAACGACCGGACTGTTGTGCCAAAGCAGAAGTATAGAAATTATAAAACACATTGGCCAGCCAGCGAGCCAGCCAGCCAGCTGCAGAGTTTACAGTCTGCTACTACAGTATTCGACCAAGTGTATAAACTGCTTGCATATTACTTCTGCTTCTGCTTCTTGTATTTTATTTTCTTTCCTTTTTTTTTGCGGTTTTTGCCATTTGATTGGCCAACTCTGTCGCTGCAGCTGTGGACGTGTTGGGGTTTTTATGCCTGAGGTCACAGGAAGTGACCTGCTGCATCCATCTCTCCCCTCCCCCCTCCCATTCCCCTCATATCGTGTGAGAAAGTTGCTGACCAGCTTCATACCTGAAGGGCTTAGTTTACAGTTTAATTTGTGTATCACAATCAACGACAACTCTGCTCGACCCAAGCAATCAATATTTGTAACTGACTTAACTGTGAAAAATACATATATACAGAGAGAGGGCAGTAACTATTGCCATCTTGCCAGTTTTGAGCTGTCAATCAAGCAACAACTAACTTATGCAGCAATGACAATTTTTTGCAGCCACCATTTGCCAAAAAGTGTTGCAGCTCTTTGTGCTTGTCACTCAGTCAGTCAGTCAGTCAAGCAAAGCAGTGCTGACTGACAACTGTATGGCCGTGAATATCATCAATCTTTCAATCATTCAGTCAGTCAGTCACTCTGTCTCTGTCTGAGCACATCAGCCTGGCGCGACACTTCTGCTCCTGCTCCTGTTGCTGCTCCTGTTGCTCTTGCTGTTCCTGTTGCTGTCTGTTGCAGCTTGCAGCATTTGCAAACTGGCAAAAATCATAGTCAAATATTTATTCAGTAACAAACACGGATTTTTGTTGATTTTTCAAACGGGCGCTTTATCATGCGTGACATTTTTCCCAATTTTTGAGCATAACTATGAAAGTTATGCAAGACAGGTTGATTAGCTCATCTGCTCTGCTCAAAATGATGTCATCTATAGCAAACTGTATAACTAAAATTGCAGCCTTCTAAACCCTTTATCAAATCTCAAATGTTTACAATATATATAAATATTTTAAGTAAGGCAATCATGCGCTCACCTATTATACCCCATGAGAGGCATTTGCTTTGGCAGAGTATTATTAAAACTGACAGCAGGAACAAAATCAGGCAATTTATGAGGCTTAACGCGTATGCGAAAAATTCCCACCATGAAAATTGTTTTGTATTGCATACAAAGCGGCGCCAGACGATGTCAATTTCACAGCAGTAGCAGCTGGAGCAGCACGTCAAAAACTTCGCTGTTGCCAAATTTGTGCAGTGTTGACGTCAATTGGCGCATTGTGCTGGAAAAATCAATTAACTGCACTTTCAAATGTTACGTGAGCAGCAGCCGCAGCAGCAGCGGCAGCACGCCCCATGCCACACCCCTAGCTGGCCACAACCACATCTATATTCAGTTCACTTTTGCTTTAGAGTAAACTATTGCTTGCAAATATCTTTTGCAACTAATATTGAAATTCCGCGGCAGCCGCAGTACATAAATGCATCCCACCGATGGCGGCGTAAATATTTTTACTGAATCGGCTCAGTCAACAGCAAACCCTCTGCCCCCCTCACTCTTCATTTGGCCAGCAAAAAAATAACATTTTTGACATGATTTCGTTTTTTGGTTTTTGTGCCGCACAAAATAGCCATGACGTCAACAAGTGCACTTGACAGCACTGCACTGCAGCGGACGGGGAAGGGGAAGGGTGGCGTCAGTGAATATTACAGCGTCAGACACGCAGTGAAAGCATGGGAGGGTGTGGAGGGGAGACTCGTCACTTGCTGTTGTGCAAAATAAAATTGCGGAAAAAGGTTGGCGTTTATAAAAATGCAACTAGTTCCCGAGTCCATGCGGATGGCTTGTCGGATGAGGATGCCTAGCTAACATTAACAACAATAACTAACGTACTTCACTACACCCACCCACACACATACACGCACACACACACACCAGCAAAGGCGACCCCTGCGTTAGGTATTTCCACATGCGCAAAGTTATAAAAACCAGCAGACTTGTCAGGCGGGGTTGGTTTTTTTGATTGTGTCTTTGTGTGTGTGGCAAGCCAAACGTTGCAAGAAAACTCATTTTACAAATATGCAAGTGGCACCGAAAAAAATATGCAACAACTCGGATACCATAGGATGCCTTAGACAGCTCTTGCTGCAGATAGAATTGCATTCCACAACAGATCCAAAGCTAAGCTTAGACAGAATGCATCGCAACTGCTGATTGATTTGCTTTAAATGCAACACAATTCGTATGCACTTCCCCTAAATGCTGGTAAATTATTCAAGATTACTCTTAACTTAAAAGTGACCAATCAGCAATGATTTCGTCACCTTTGATCCCCATTTCGATAGCCATTGATTGCAACCGTAAAAAGAGCATTTGAATTTCGTTATTTTGTTGCAGATAAATCGATTCTTATCTTATGTATATTTCTTTGCACGACTTGTCGACTATTTTTCTCTTAACTTGTCTCATTTTTGCCTGCTCAGATATTTTCCTATTGTGTTTGTTTTTTAAAACAACAGCAGCCAGCAAGAAAAATAAAATGGCAACTTTTTCAGGGGGAAAACAAAAATTATTTGCATTTCACCTGCATGTTGGCACGTGATTCCGGCATGTTGTCCTCCTACGCCACATACCCTGCCCCAACCACCCTTACTCTACTGGTAGTCCCTTTTTCCCGTGCTGCCAGCCCGGGAGTGCAATTCTCATGTGCTGGCATTTCATTTAGTTGCCTGGTCGCTTACACTGTTTTCCGTACAGGGCTCAAAAATATTTGTCAAGCTGCTGATGCTGCTGCTGCTGCTGCCCGGATGTGGCAAGAGGCAGGCGGGAGCAGGAACAGGGGCTAGCAAGCTGCGGGGCATCGCCATTTGTGTAGGTGTTTAACAAACACACTGCCAACAACGACGACTACATTGCTGTTTAGAGCCGAGTGCACTTCAGCTAGTAACAGGAAGAGGAACAACACCAACAGAAACAACAGCAATAGCAGCACGTGCAACAACAATAATGCCACGCCTTCTCCACTCTTCGCTGGTGTCATGAAACAGAAGGCTGAAATGTCAACAGTTTACATTGCGCCCATTTAGCGTGGGATTAAATGGGTTTTTGTAACTGCTTTTGACCCACAACGCCTTCTGGCTTCCACTTGCCGCTTGCCACTCGCTACTTGCCACCTGCCTGCATATGATGATGAAAATTGGAAAGCAACATGTCGGCGAAACTTCAAGCAGCGTCAGTTTTTTGATTTGGCGCAAAATACACGCCACAAAAAAATAAAATCGCCTGGTTCTTATCTGATTTGTGGGCGCGGCTTTTGAAGGAGAATTTGTAGTCGTGCCAGAGTTGACGAAGTGCTTGAAAGCTTCCGCTGAAACGTTTGCTTGACGCCGACTTCCACTTTTAATTCAATGCGACAACAAAAAACCCAACTCGAGTGGAAGTCACGAGGCATAAATAAAGCAGAGCAGAGCAGAGCAGAGCTGAGCTGAGCAGAGCAACAAATACGCAGCAATAAACATAAAATATACTCATATACATATTTACATATGTGTGCGTGTGTGTCTGTGTGTTAGCGGAAGTGACAACAAGCAAACTAGAAATACGGCTAAAAACAAAATGCTGTCCACTTGAGCCACAGGCGCCGCAAAAGGTGCAAAAGGCAGCGAGGCAAAAAGGGCAAAGGCAAACGGCAAACGGTGAAATCGCAGGCCAAAAGGACTTGTTTGCCATTACGCACGTGATTCATATGCAGAGTCGTTTATAAACGTAGCTTTGCCACACCCCTCCCCCTCTTTCCATACTCTGTGCGAAATAGGTGTGGAACGCTTGTCACAATAAATTTACTAAAAGTGACAAATATTTTATGCTTAAGAATAATTGATGAAGTGGCTGGTTGGGCTGCCCTGGCTACAATGGCCTTCACACAAAAGCCAGGCGGCGGCACTGAAAACGGTCACGTTCACACTTATAGGCAGGCAGGCCGTTTTTGGGCAGGTTGGTCTAAACAGCTCAAGCTGCTGCCTGTTGGCAAGGCAAATAATAAAACGCTAAATCATAGCTACGTTTAGTACTTTTGGCTGTGCTGCTGCTGCCGCTGCCGCTGCTGCTGCTGCGAGTCCTGTCACAATATTCTCACATGTGCTGTGTGTATGTATGTCTCTCTCTCTCTTTGAAATGTATGCGAGGCAAATAAAAACTGGCAGCGGATATTACGACATATTGCTCCAGAAACGGTTTGTGCACAAAAATTGCGCCAAGGATTATGGCACTACATTACAGGACCTCTGCAGGACTCCCAGCTGCAGCCACAACTCGCCCCTATCCCCACCCCGCTCTGCCTCTTGCTGTGTTGCTGGCATATGAATGATGAGCGTCATTTAATCTTTGTCTATGGCGCCAACACCTCCAACACATATATATATAAACGTTTGTCGACTCCTGCTGGCTGTGGGTTTCCTGTTTTTGTTTGTATACGCGTACTGTGCTTGACATGTCCTTAGCTTTGTTTGCACTGAAATTTAACGCGAGCAGAGCGACAAAGAGAGACAGACATAGAGTGAGGCTATGTAGAGTGAGGGGCTATGCCCAATTGCTATGGTAGTTATGCGAGTTCACGCAACAAAGTCCTTGAGTCCTTGAGCACTTGCAGCAGCAGAAGCAGCAGCAATTTGGCTTGGCTTTAAGTTATGTACTTGCTAATGGAAATCAACTCTCACCAAAATGACCCCCACCCCTGCTGCTGCGTTGCGTTGCTTTGCTCTGCTCCCCTCCTCCTTCAGCCTGTCCAATAGCTATGACAAGCACACACAGCCGGACAGTTTCCCAGAGCAATCTGCGAATTAATTGAGAAATTTAATACTGGCCTGGCAACTAAAAAGACAAGCCTTAAAGTTGCCAGCAAACTTTAAATTTGTTGGGTTGTTGAGTTGCTTGCAGCAACAAACAATTATGCGCAATGAATAAATAAGCAGGCGGCTGGTTTTCCTTAGATCTTTGCACAGATCAATTTGGCAACAGCGTAATAACATTTAAAATTCAAATGCCAACAAATAAAAAAAACACCCAAAAACGAAATTACTGGCATAAGTACAAGGCACATGTGGCAGATAAGCGTCTGTCTGTCTGTCTGTCGTCCTGCAGCACTTAGACGCTCATTGTCGACGAGTGGGCGCAGTGGGTAGAGGAGGGGTTGTGTCTGCCTGCCAGCCAGCCAGCCTGCCTATGCCTGCTTGCAACAAAGTCCTTTTTGGAGAATATGCGAAATTAATTGTCTGTTTGTTGCTAACAAATTTGAATTTAAACCGCATGTACGCTGCCAAAATGTGTGAAAATGTGTAGCGGGCAACTAACGAAGCAAAAATGGGACCCCCTCTCCTCCACTCCCACCCCTTGCGACACTTTAGATCCCACTCCAGTCACCCCTCATCCCCTTGCTGTTTGTTGTGGGTGCCTTTTGTGTTTGGCCGAGACAAGAACTTCCACGTTGCGAGTTGAGCTCAAGTGGCAGTCGCTTCAGTTGTTGTTGCCAATTTACAGTTAGCCGTACAGTTTGGTAACTGTTCTCGATGTTCTCGCCGCGGCAAGCAGCGACTAAAAGTTGCTTGCGGTGCTTGGCCAGCATTCAACTTTTCACGTACAGCAATTGTCTCCACTAAAAGTCCCACCCATGTTGCTCTTGTTGTTTCATGTTGTTGTTGTTTAGCCCAAAGTTCGGCTAAGCACACAAACACACACACACACACACACACACACACATATATATATATATATATATATATATTTACCCAAATACACCCACACACACGGCGTAAATTAATTACTGCTGTTTTCGGCGCTTATTTGTCTTTGAAATTTGTTTCTTGAACGGCACAAAACGCTGCTGCTGCGGCTGCTGCTCCTTCGTCCTTGGACCATGGACCATGGACCATGGACCACGGTCCATGTAGCTCGCCTGCGCATTTAATTTGCTGTTGTTTTCATTTGCCTCTTGCCTATTTGCTATTTAAATTTAATTTGCATTACTTGTAGAATTTAAAAAGCAAAAATTTCTCATGCGCAAAGCGACAAGCATCCCTGCAAGGGTCCAGTGCGTGCCTTATCCCGTCTAGGAGCCCACCACCCACCGCCCACCCCCTACTTCGCATTTGAGCAGCTTTTCTGCTTCAACATTTTTATTTACTTGCGGCCTGGTAATTTCTGTTTATTCTTGGCAAGTTTTTACAGCCTCCCGAAAATGTCTTTGGTAGTTGAACGTTTTGTGTTTTTTTCTTGTTTTTGTTGTTGTTTGCCTTTAAGTTGTCCAATGTCCTCAGACCTCTGTTCTCTTTCCGCCATTCACATTCACCGAGTCCCTTTTACATTTACGTCAACTTAAAGTTTTGCGCATTAAACTTGCTGACCCAACATTACGCATACGCACCATTGGCCGCATAGTTGGACTCTGTACCCCGAGTCCAACTCCCAGCATAGCAACCATCAGCCATCAACGGCAGCCGACCACAAATTGCATATTACCACAAAATCAATTTACATTCCTAAACTGATTTTCCGTCCTGCATATGTAATAGCCATCCGAGTCCTGCTCCTGGTCCTAGTCATGGACCTAGTCGTAGTTCTAGTCCTAGTGTAGTCCGCCTCTCTGCGCGAATGCACACGGGAAATTATTAAATTAAAATTATGTTGCTGCATGCAACGCCGCTTCCTTCACGCTCTCCAATTAAAATCCAACGCGACACTCTCTACCACTCTCTCTCGGCCATAAAAGCTCTGTTAGCCAGTCCGTGTGCCACACACACACACACACACACACACACAACGCACACACAAGCTACGCACCAGACACACACTCCATTACTGTTCCTATGCTACTTAACCCACTGAGTGCTCTAATGAAAAATAAAAATTAAAAAAGTGTTTTTAAATACATTAGATAGTGAATAGTTTTAAGTATTGTATGCCAGCTTGCATGTTTTACTTTGGATAGCTTTATTAAGTATTATAATGTTTTTAACTTGATTAACTCATTTAATACGAATTGTCTGACAGCATAAAATATCTACTAAGATATAGCTAGATCAACTTGTATCTTTGCTTCTATGCATCCTATTCTCTCAGTTTGCAGGCTATTTGGAACCCCGCTTATATACATCAGCTACGGATTGTATCATAAATATTAATGTCCTCTTCAATCTGTATAAGGCAACATTTTTAAAACAGTTATTTTTCTTCTTTATATTAATATTATGATATAATCAGCAATGCAAAATAGTCGTTATAAATATAATTTTAAGTAGTTTATGCTGAGGTAGAGACTTTGTAAAGAGATCAGATTTTTAAATCTTTTTATTTATTTTAGCTCTTTAAAACGAAGCTAACATGATAGTTATAATGATTATTTTATATTGTTTAATCAACATTTTCTTTTGCTTTTCTTCTTTCTTTATTCTCTTTATTATACGCATAAGTTCTCCTTCCGAAAAGTTGGCCTTAAGCGGGTTAATCGAAACTTTGGCCAGTACCCGGGCAGTTCCAGTCATAGTTAGAGGTTTAAACATTGCCATTTCCAGTGGCATCGCCATGGTCAAGTCGAGGCACGTACATCAAAGTTGGCACAGGCAGGTGCTTGGCCTCCATTTCTACTATTGCTGCTGCTGCCGCTGCCTCCACTTTTAATGCTGCTGCTAGTTTCGGTTTTGTGTTCTCAGTTCTGTGTTGTGGGTTCTGGGTTCTGGTTCTGTTAGTGGCTTTGCCGCATGCGGGTGCCACATGCCTCATATCCAAGTGCTGGCTGGGTGCGTAGCTGCCTGACTGCCTGGCTGCCTGGCTGGCTGGCCGGCTACTTTCACTTTTAGTGCCCATGGTCGTTCTGGTGCTCACGTCGTCGGCCATTTAAGCCTTAAGCAGGCCACTTAGTGGCACAGACATAAATCTGTGCGCCAAATCCGAGCAATTAAATGCATCGTAATTTAGACCCGTCGCTGCCGTTCTTGCCGCTGAATGTCCTCGCACAGTTCGCACAGCTCGCTCTTTAGTGCACAATTAAGGCGAAGTACGCAGCATTCTCGTGTCTCCAACTCCCTCCTTTTTGTGGAGGGGACACACACGTGAAATAATCTGTGCTGTGCGCCATTTTGTTTCGCTTTGCCACGCTCCACAATTCCTTATTAATTGACGTGAATTTATGTATTTTCGACGCGTTATTGTTGCCCTCACAAATTAAAAAATATAAACAGACATCGCGCGCCAGTCTGCAGACAAACACACAAATACAAACACAAACAGCAGAGCCAAGCCAAGTGAACGACACACAAAGCATATCTGGCCAAAAAAAAGTAAAGATGAAGAAGACGCCAGGAAAAACACGCATTTTTATGGCACTTGGCAATTAGTGAGAAGAGCTCAGAAAAGCAGCAGCAACATTGCCCAGGGGCGTTTTGTAATAATTTGTGTGTGCTTTTATTTGTACTTGGATATCAAACATGTTGTTTTGGCCCACGCACCAACTCCCCTCCCAGGCATTCTCTTTCTGCCTGTCCAGTTTGCTGTTTGTTAGTAGCCAGGTTAATGTCGGCTTGTTGTTACGGCCCCCACTCGGATGTTGGCTATTAGACGGCCATTAAATAATTGCTAGCAATTCAAGAAGAAGAGCAGCACCCACTGCTGTTTATGTGAGTGTTTGTGCTTGTCTGTGTTAAATGCTCCCTTTTTTTATTGAAGACATCTAATTGCTGACAATTTGTCGGGGGTAAATTGTGGTCAAGAGTCTTTTGCGGCAACTACAGCAAATATAATATAATTTAATAAACCACTCAGCGCAAATGTGTCAGAGTTGGGAAATAAGTGCAAACTGACCTTTTTGTATGGTCCACAAGCGGCAGCAATAAATATATACGATAATGCCCCAGCTTGCAACTGCAACCACTCGCACGCCCACACCTGAATGCAAATCTAGAAACCCGAAAACCGTAAGCCGAAAAATAGCTCCGGGTGTGAGACCTGAACGACCGCAGAGTCCAACCGAACCGAACTAAAACCCAAACAACGAACTGAAAATTGTAAAGCTCGAGAACCAGTTGAAATTGACCATTGAGAGAGTTGCTTGAAAATTAATTTAGCAATATTTATGTGTATTAGCAATTTATTAAATAGCTGCTAAGCTCGAAGGCATCAACTGACTACAGCAATAGTCGACAATTAAAACTTACAGCTGTTAACGTAATTGTTAATTGTTGCAGCATATTGCAATCGAGATACACATATAGATATATATGTGTGTGGGCAGCAACAATAACAGCACTTTAAGCCACTTTAATTGTTTCTCATAGCGCAAATTGCAAATGAACACGAAGCTCGAAAAGTTGCCCTCTTTAGGGTGCAACGTTACGTATACATAACAATTGCTCTCTATGCACTAAACAACATTTTACACTTGCCTGCACAAATTGTGCTTAAAGTGTAATCATGTAAATCGCAAATAATTGAGCAACAACAACCAAAACAGGAGCAACATCCCTGCCACAACAACAAGGATAACACTCGAAACGAAACCGTTTCAAATGGGATACACTTAAATTAGTGCATATGAGAATTCGAGTAGACTCAAACTATTCAATTATGCCAGTGAATTTATCCGCTACATCCTTGCACAGCTACAACTTCAGTTTTAATATTAGTTTCAGTTAAATTCTCAGCTAATTTTGTAAGCAATCTTCATAGGAGACTACCTGCCAGGAGCCGAGCCAAGACCAGGTCGAGGACCAGCTGCACTCGGCTTTAAGAAAGTCGACGTTTATTTTGCAGCTTGCAGAAATGTTTGCTACTTTTGTAGCTGTTTTTGTTTGTTGGCTTTTTGCAAAAAAATTATCGTAAAAGAATTTTACCTGAGCTACGTGACTGCTGAACTTAATATCCGTTTGTCATAAGCGTTTCTAATGCACACACACACACACATAGAGAGAGAGAGAGAGATAGACGCAGACATGACTGCACTTAGCACAGACACACACACACAGTCATAGAGCTTTGGGGCTTGCACGTACAGCAGCTAAAAAGAGCAGGCAGAATAGGAGCGCTGAAGGGTTGCTCAGGTGTGGCTTCAATTCGGGGGTCAGGACTGCCGGGTGAGAGGGGTACGGAGTGTGCGGTAGCTACGCGTGCTGAGAAACAAAAGCCAGTGACATTTTCTAGCTAAATTAAGTATTTTTAGTATTTTTAGAAGTTGCCTGCAACACACACAGCACAGCTTCCGCTTCAACTATTGTTGTTGTTGCTGCTTGCTGTGCCTGGGTGTGTCTCTGTTGTCTGCCAATGCATGCGCAAATTTTACAAGTGGATTTCTGAAAGGTTCCGTCCTTGCAACGGCGCTTTAATTGCATTTAGAGCTGCTGCTGCGCTTGGCCTGCTTGTACTCTTTGTTGCTGCTGCTCTTCTTTAAATAATGCAGTCATTGTGTCTGCAGCAGTCAGGTAAGTAGCAGCAGCAGCAGCAACAGCAACAGCAACAGCTACAACTGGCCACGCCTCCAAAAAAAATGCTGGCCAGCCATAAAAGCAGCAACATAATTCTGCCTTTTTACGGCTGCTCCCCTTTGGGCAGCCACATCTTGCTCGATGCCGCAGGTACCCTAGCAAAATTTGTTGATTATCTAACAGATAATCATAATTCAATACAAAATTGGGCAGCTTAAAACAAACAACTATTTCCAGCTCAATTTAAAGCTTATACTTACAGTGAGCTCAATTTATTTATTGTTAGGGTATTCGCACTGCTGTTCAACAGTTTCATCTTTTGTTTTGTATTTTCTTTTCTTTTTGTTTTGACATGAAAAGGACGCGACTGCCATTAAAGAAAAGTGTAGCATACTTCTTGGCGCTGGCGCAGATTTCCACACAGCGAAGGAAAAACGCTTTTCGCAACGTTGTTATAACGTTGGCCCGCCGTAAGAAATTTTCCAACACATTTGGCCTGCAACTCGGGGCCAGACTTGTTTTGGCCAGTTCGCTTTTGTGTTCGCCCTCCCAGCGCATTATATTTATATTTTTTCTCCTTTTTTCCTGCTTCTTTTTTTGCCATTTGGGCGCATTCATTTTGCACGTTGTCCCTGGGCAAATAATTTCACTGATAAAAGATTTTCAACGCATCTTATGCTCGCTGTTTTGCGCTTTAGCAATATGTTTTTCCCTCCCCCCGCCAACAGCAGCCTCAGCTTGTTTGTTGTTGTTGTTGCTGTTGTTGTCGGACTGCTGTTAAAGTGGGGTAAATATAATATAGGCAACGTTGTTGTCTGCTGCTTCCTTTAAGTAGTTTACGCGCATTTAAAAGCAGCAGCCAAAACAAAATAGAGCCAAAGAGCGAAGGAGAGAGCATTGGAAGTAGCAACTGGAGTCCTGAAAGCAGTCCGGAAATGACAAAACGTGCCACGACAACACGACTCTAGCAGTAAAGAGCAATCGAAGCAGCACTTCTTGTCTTGTGCCCCTTTTTTCCCTCTGTTTTTTGGATGCCACCTTACGTTGCACTTTGTTACTGCTCAGATGTTGTTGCTTGCAATGGGCATTGTTTGCTTATTTCACTACCAAAATGAAACTCAAATCAACTCGTGCATTTCTAATGCGACTTTATATGCTTTATCCCCAGCATTCTCATCAGCAACAGCAGCAACAGCAAGACATGTTTTGGCCTTTACGAATAGCAAATTTTTTCCCTGTCTTGCTATTTTCTTATTGAAATGAGTCAAAATGTACACAATGTTTGCTGCCAGCCAGCCAGCCAGCCAGCCAGCCAGGCAGCCAGCCAGCACTCGCTGCTTATTCTTGAGCAATATTATTACATTGCCAGAGCTCGTCCGATAGCAATTCCAATCCCTGCCCAACGTTCTCCCCCAATTCCTATTGCAATCCCAAAACCCAATTGCTGCTCGGCAGTTTGCCAGCGAGCTGCTCTCAGACTCTCGAGTCAGTTTGTCAGCTTGTCAGCAAGTTGAGTGTGGGCTGGTTGAAGGGGGGAGGGGGCGTGGCAGATGTTCACTTTGGCTCGCCGTTGCTTTTGTTACTCATTTATTTTGATTTGTTTACCATTGCGATTTATATTTCTTCGCTTTCCGTTTGCGCCATTCGCTATTCGCTATTCGCCATTTGCCATTCACCATTTGCCACACTCAAAGTTCGCCTGTGCGAAATAGTAGTGAGAAGAGTGCGCCGAGCAATAAAATTAAGCTCGGATTTATTGACCTATTTCAGTTTGACTCGCTACTCGATTTGCCCTTTTTCCACTCTCCACTCTCCTTTCGCCTTGTCTGCTCGTTGCTGTCTGTTCGCTTTTGTGCAACAACTAAATTAAAATGTTTTACTAATCCCGACAAGTAACACTTTTAATTACTTTTTCTTCTCAAATGCACACACAGCCCCATTTGTAATGGACCAACGCCCACATAGCCACGCCCACCAATACGGGTCGTTAGGCCCAACTCGATTCCCTGCTTATCCATTTTACTTACTCCGACATATAGAAACATATATGATATGATGTATGTATATATATGATGATGATTGTGTATGCTTGTTTGATATTGTAAAATAGTAATAATGGAATGAACAACAATATTTCTGTGTGGAGATTGATTTTTGGGCTCTGCTCCTCTGTTTTGGGACATTTAATTTAATTAAAAATGCAAAATCTAAAAATCCAATAACAAATTTTGTATATCAATTGCATTAAATTGAAGAGTTTCAGTTCGATGACAAATAAAAACCATAAAATCCAAGTAGACTCTGCTGACTAAGATAAAGATGACTTTAGTCAGTTCTAACTCCTAGTTGGCAACAACCAATTGCATTTTGAACACAACTTTAAGAAATATCACGTTCAAATCTTACTTGCCTGTTGTAGAACAAAAGAAGTCTTGTACAACGAGCACGAGAACAAAAGGTGTTAATTAAATATTTCAACGCAAAGACAACCGAATGTAATTTTGAACCTGAAATCTCATTAAGTGGCTCCGACTCAAGTTGAGCTAAGCAGGTGGCATTTAGTAGTCTATGTGTGGCACTAAGAAGAGAAGAATAAAAAAGGAGTAGCAGCCGGCAAAAAGGAAAGCCAACCAGGAAAGTAAAGGAAATGAATGGGAAAAGTTGATTTCGTTTTTCGTATTTTCTTTTCGCCCTAACAATTTCAGCTCTAATTGTAGTTTTGCCTCAGCTGCTGGTGCTGGTGGTGCTGCTGGTGCTGCTGCTTCTTGTTATTATTTTAGCTATTTGTTGTTGTAATTTGTCGATGTTTTGCAT
This sequence comes from Drosophila silvestris, assembly GCA_035043445.1. Classification (NCBI taxonomy): domain Eukaryota; kingdom Metazoa; phylum Arthropoda; class Insecta; order Diptera; family Drosophilidae; genus Drosophila; species Drosophila silvestris. The sequence goes on from JAWNMZ010000137.1 coordinate 7,835,386, forward strand.
AGAAAACTAAGTTGGTTAAATGAGATTAGCGCACAAAGGTTCGATTGAAATTCAAGTGGCTGCCACAACATAATTAATTTATTTCAAAGCCAAGCCAAATCCACTCAACCACAGCCCCGGTTTCGCTCTGACAGATGTACATCATTAATACGAGCTTATACTACCATAAAAGTTGAAGTTGAAGCTGGAGCGGAAGCAAAGAATGGGGTTCAGAGTGCAGCACTGAGCAGCTCAAATCTCCAGCGTTGATGACACTCATTAACATAAAACGTCCACCTTTGGACGTGGCCCAAAAACAAAAAGAAAAAAGCTGATGCCAAAACCAGTGTGACGGCCATAAAACCAGCTCACTTTTCACACTCATTAAAATGGACAAGAGGCGAGCTTGATAAGGACGTTTGCTGCTACTGCTGCTGCTGTACTTCAAGGACGCAAGTGTGGTGGCAGGTGGTTGGTGTGGCTGAGTGGGTGCTAATGGGTGGCTCTGGATTGCTCTGCTGGTGTAGTTATCGTCGCCGCTGACGTCAACTTCCAAAAAGATACGCGTGCAAAGAAACCCTTTTTCTGCTATCTTTCTCTAAATAAAAAAAAAACAGAAAACATTTAAATGTAATCTATTATCTTAATTCCGACACAAATTGTTTGGCTGCCGCGAATATCGCCGGCAGTTGCCTGCGGTGACAGCCGTCGTCTTTTTGTGTTGGCTGGCGGCAGGCGCTGCCTTTAACCCGACTTTTGCGAAAAATAATAGCCCAAATAATGCCACAATGCCATTTAGCACTGCTGAGCAGCTGAGCAGCAGCAGCCGCCAAGTCAAGGACTTGAGCTGACTAGCAATTCAAATGCCATCGCAGGACACTGGACGGACGGACCAAGCCAGAGTGAAGGAAAGCCAAGCCAAGCCAGGCCAAGTCGAGACTAACCGAACAAAACCAAACAGCGACAAGGACCAAGGAGCAAAGCGACAGACGCTGAAAGCAGCGCTTATCGGCCGCAACGTAAATCACCCAATTTACCATAAATAAAGATATGTACATATTGTCAGCGAGCAAGGGAAAAGGAGAATGGCAATGCCACGTGTAAGAGGCAGGAGGAGGAGGTATGTGGGAGGAGGGAGGAGAGGTAAAGCCGTTGCCGCAGCCAAAACCAAAACAAAACACCTTATCGCTGGCAAGCACATCTTTAAGTGGCTGTCAACGTGACCAGGACTGAGGAGGGGTGGCGGGGAGCGGGCCAGAGAAGTTGTCAGAGAAGAAAGGGCAACGAAATTGGGGTGGCTGAGCGGGTGTGGTCCTAACTACTGGCTACTGCTGCTACTTGCTGTGGCAGTGGCATAGAAATCTGCATGCAGAAAGTTGCAGAGCTGCCGCAAAGCACGAACACTTAGCCAGAAAACAGCTAAAAGTTGCAGTTTATAGTCTCGTTTTAAGCTTCGATTTATAGGCTGATATGTAATTGGACTTCTGTGCTCTGCTGAACAGTATCATTATGTTGGCTAAGTCACAGTCAAACCAAAACTTCTTCTTGCTCTGCCCTTTCTTTGCTTGCCTTGGCTGTATTCGGTTTACTTTCACAAAAGCAACATTTTGCTAGTTGCGACACGCGATTCACCACTTGCCACTCAACATTTATCCCACTACTCTTTTGCAGGCGCCACACCAACAACAACAACAGCAACAGCCATAACAATGGCCCAAAAGACGACAGCAGCAAATCGCGATTATGACGATGATGACGAGCACAACGACAGCAACAAGGACCTGGCTGAGATTGGAGAGCGCAAGGAGAGTGGGGAGGCACAGGAGCAGGAGCAGGAGCAGGAGATGGCTGTAAGGCCGCGAGCAAGTCAAAAGCGTGCAGCACAAGCGACACAATCGCGAAATCCCATCAGACGCGCTCACAGCGAAAGGCATTTGTCTGCCCCGACCAGCGCCTCCACTCTCTCTGTGACCAACCACGACAACAACATTGGCAAGGCGAGGCCACAGCATGGCCAGGCTGTGTCGCAGGCTAGGCCCATGTCTGCGCCAACGAATGTCATTTTAAATTTTAAGGATACAATGGCGCTGCGCATAAAAAGCAACCGCAACGACTCAAGAGATTTATTTCAAAGGCGGCCAACGGAGCCGCCACCACCACCACCCCAAAGCAGCTACAGCAACAGCAGCAGCAGCAGACCCCAAAGACGGAGACGACCGCAAACGCAAACGGATTAGAGAAGAAGCAGCATCAGCAGCAGCAGCAGCCTCAGACGAGGCCATCGCCACAACCACACCAAATCAATAAGTCAACTGGTCCCCAGCAGCAACAGCAGCAGAGGACTGTGGTGCGAGTGGCGCCTTTCAACAAGCAAAGCGACGGCGGCCACGAGGTGCATCGTTTAAAAATCTCGCACAGCGAACAGGACGAGCATCCTTTGTTGCTTCTGCTGGATCACACTGCCATGCTGCGCTCGCCCTGCTCAAGGAACGCTCAAGGATACGCCGAGCTTGACGTAGATGTGGCACCGAAGAAAACATCGATATTGATTAATGGTGACGATTGCTATTCCACAATGAATCTCAGCACCGATGCCACCCAACCACTGTACCAATCCTCCGTTGTGGTCAACAGCCAGACGGCGAACAGTGTCTGCATCAGTGTGAGCAGCGCCGAGGAGCTCATCCAGCAGCACAATCTGCTCAACACTCTGCGTAGTCAGCAGCAAGAGCAGCAGCAACAGCAGCTGGCAGCCATTATACCCATCCGGAGTAGCAGTAGCAATGCCAGCGAGTTGCATCTACATCGTTCCGCCTCCTGTATCTCGTCCACGTCGAGCAGCTCGACGTCGAGCAGCAGCAGCTCCAGTGGACGCGGACGCACACTCATCCGGCTCGATTATGACAAGGACAAGGAGTTGCCCAAAGGCGTAAAGGTGGCTGCCACAACAACAACACCGATTAATACACCATCGCCACCGCCGCCGCCACCTGTAATCAGCTCAACGCCAGCAACACCACCACCGCCAGCATCGCCACTGCTGGTGCCGCACGAGAAGGAGCTGTTAAAGATTTTGCGTAATCCCGTCGAGGCTGTCAAACGGAATTTGGTGCCGCATGTCTGCGGCTGAGGGTGCCGCCAGCGGACTCGCCACGCAGCAAAAGATGCTGGAGTCACCCACCACCAACAAGGATGAGGCAACACCCTCTAGGGAATCCCCAGTAGTAGTGGTAGCTTTATAGCCAAACTGTTGCAGGATCCCATGCTGGGTCAGGTGGCCGATGGATTGGAGACGGACACGGTGGCAGAGCTGATTGAGAACTCGCTGCAGAGATTGCAGCTGACGCGGCAAACTGTCGATATGAGCGGCACCAAAGATCACGACGACATGAGTCGCCTGATTAGCGTGTCGCTGCAACGGGTGCGCCAGGAGCGACAGCCTGGAACGTCCAATGCCAAAGAGGAGGATCGTCTGTCCAATCGGGGCAGCATCAGTTCCGCCAACAGCTTCGCCTCCGCCCACAACTACGAGCTGTTTGACTTTGAGGCCGCCGCCAATGAATCCGATTGCTATCAGAGCTGCTCCAGCGAACTGGCTGTGGAAGAATCGGAGCAGGAACAGCAGCAGCAGCAGCAGCAACAGCAACAGCAACAGTCGCATCCTGATGTGGATGCCACAACACGCGCCAAATTCTATCAGTTGCTGGTGGATGCCACACTTGCGGAGATTGAAAATACGCACAGTGCCTCGGAGTCGGAGCATCATTACGAGTCCATTCGGCTCAATGGGGATCCGATTTATGAGGAAATCAATGAGGTGCCACCTCCACTACCATTGACTGCACCACCGCTCAGCGATGCGGAGCTGGATAAGAAGTCGGCACGCTCCATATTCGAGGGTGCCTCGAAGTATGATATACTCTCGTACCTGGTGGATGCCAAGGAGCGTGGATTGGTGCGCGAGGAGAGCTTCGACTACAGCAACAATCCGAAGATCATCGAGGAGGAGGCGAGCGATACGCTCAGCGAGCTGGAGAAGCGTGTTAGCCATGTCACCAGCAGCAGCGATGATGCCTGCCAGAGCCTGAATATGATGAGCTCCCTGTCGCCGCCGCCACACAATTTTATGGCCTGCAGCAAGAGCTGTGGCGGCAGCGATGTGGAACGCCAGGATTCAGGTGTTGGTTCCGAGACGAGCAAATCTTCGCGCAGCAAATACCAGCCAGCGGTGAGTCCTCTGCATCTGTGCGAGGATTGCGATGGCGCCGTCGAAACGCAGCTCAGCGAGGCGGGTGTATTGTATGCGCCACTGGTGTGCCGCAAGTGTGGCAAGAAGCGGGTCGAACGCAAGGAGATCATCACCGAAATTGTGGAGACGGAGGAGAAATATGGCCGCGATCTGCAAATAATACTGGAGGAATTCTGCCATCCGATGCTGGTGGCCGGCCTGCTCACTCAGGAGCAGCTCTCCGCAATCTTCCTCAACACGGAAGACTTGCTCGAGAACAATCAGACGCTGGCCGAGCGGATGCGTGACGCTCTCGACATATCGCTGGAGCAGGGCGATGATGATCTGCTCACCGTCAACATTGGTCGCATCTTCCTGGACTTCACCCAAATGCTGCATGCCTTCGAGAGCTATTGTGTGCGGCAGGCGGGCGCCAGTCTCCTCCTTGCCAATCTCGAGAAGGAGAAAGAGCTGCTGCGCATCTTTCTAAAGGTCTCCCAAATGGAGAATGCTGTGCTGCGTCGCATGAATCTCAACTCGTTTCTCATGGTAAGCAGACGCCAAACTCTTTTGGCTCCTCTTCTTCTGTATTCTCTAAAGTCCCCTCCATTTTGCAGGTGCCCGTGCAGCGTGTGACCAAGTATCCGTTGCTGCTGGCACGATTGTACAAGGTGACGCCGTCACATCTCGATGGGCGTGAGCTGCTGAAGCAGGCGCAGGAGAAAATTGAGTTGCATTTGAATCACATCAACCAGGAGGCCAAGGATGTGCCGACCAAACTCTGGCGCCGCATCAGCTCATCCAGTCCCAATCGGCGCGCCTCCTGCGAAATTGACATGATAAACATCAAGTTGCGCAAAATGGCCATCGACATACTCGAGTGGAATCACGATGAGGTCCGCTTCGCCATGGAGGGCAAACTGCTCTACATGCAGCCCACAGACAGCAACTGGAAGAAGGCACGCACTATCAAGCTGACCCCACTCAATGCTCTCCTCGTCACCAATGGCAAGGTAAGTGAGACAGAGAGAGGGAGAGAGATGGAAAGTGATAGGGAGCTGTGCAAGTGATGTGTAAACAGGCGCGTCTGTCTCGAGTGCCACTCTTGAAATTGTTCTCTTGCAGCAGCAGCAGCAAGTAGGGCTATCCCTTTCAAGCTTATCCTTATCTTATTATAAAATCGATTCAATTTTCAAATTTGGGCAGTCAGTATGCACATTGAACACATGTCCCATATGCAACTTTGCTGTGTGGTTTTGTGGCAATACGAAGTCTAGATTCATTTCCATACTCAATTTTTGTATGGGATATTTCAGAGGAGTCTCGACTCAGAATCACGTTTTTAAACTTAAATGTGGGATTCATTTAGAGGCCAAACATTGATCAAAACGATCAGGCTTTTCAAAATTGGTTCAACTTTGACAAAGTTCCGATTCTAGAAAGCCTAGACTCATTGCCATACTTTCATTTTGGTCCAGCAGTTTTACGTGAATTTCAACCAAGAATCACGTTTTCAAATATGAATGTAGGATTATTCTAGAGATCAACCCATTAGCAAATCAAACTCTTTTTTGAAAATCGCTTCAGTTTTGACCAAATTATAGCAATGCGCAAAGTTATAGCAAAAAACTAAGTCAAATTTCATATAGAGACACACTTTAAGCATCAGCTCAGATTTTGCGGCTGATTAAGAATATGCATAGTTTGCTACGCATTTTGTGACAATAATAAAACTGGCTGCCAATAAAAAAATTCCCGGTAGTCAAATGCTTTGCCACTTTCCATGTTGTTCCTTGGCTTTAACCAGCCACAATTGCCACGAGTCCGTCTCTGGCAGTCACCACGAGTCAGTTAGGTCTCTGCTACGGCTGGTCACGTTTGACAGACGACGGGCGACAATCGACAATCGACAAGCGACAAACGACAATCGACGTGCAGCAGATTTGAGTTGAGGTGTGGGCAATTAGCGAGCGGCACTTGCACCTAATAGCCCAGCCTCTGGCTAGGATCAGGCCTGCCTGGATGCCTGGAGGGTGGCTAGTCCGGTCGTATGCTGATGTCATGGCAACAGCTTGGCGTGCGATAAAAGATTTCAACAAATCAGAGACCCATGGAGTCCATGGAGAGTCATCAAGTGGAACGGAAGCGTATCCGGCCCATTCTAATGAAAAGTGCTTATCCCAGCAACTATCTGCTTTTGATGCCTAAAAACAAAACGAATTTTCTCAACAGGACAAAAAACAAAAACGTAGTATCGAAAGGACTCAAGGACCTATGTAAAAAAAGGGGTGGATGAGGTGGCAGGCTCCGTCGATGTCGTCGACGCAGTGCGTATGTCACTTGTTTCGTTTTTTTTTGCTGGCCTGTTCTAAATTGTTGGAAAAAGCCTCAGCCGACAATTGCTCAATTCAAGAACGAGCACGTTGGTGTTTTTTGTTTTTTGCTCTCTTGGTAGTTTTGCTACTGGTTGGTTGGTTGGTTGTTCTGCTTGCTTCCTGCCTGCCTAGCTGGCTGACAAGCTTTGTGTGTCTGCTCGCGTTATCTGAGAGGGCAGCCCTCGGCTCCATGACTGCCACTGCTTGTCTGCCCACACTTTTGTCGCATTTTCCAGTTGTAATTTTGTTTAGTTTCGTTTTACACAATTTTCTATTTTTATTTATTTCTCGTTTTACGTTTTTTCTTTATTTATGTTTTTTTTTGTTCTGCTCTTTGGCACGAGAACAGCCAAGTGCCAATTATAGGGAGGAGAAGGCCATGTCGGATAAACTGAATTTCCCGAAGCACACTGGCATCCGAGAGGCCTCCCTGCTACTAGTGAAGGAGAAGGGCGGACGCTATACACTGATACGGGAGCCATTATATCTGGACAGATGTGTTGTGTGCAGCGAAGCGGATTGGGATGATTATTTCGAAGTGCAGGAAATTTCATCGAAGGACACATTCATATTCAAAGTGAGTATGCCGAAGTCGTAGTCGTAGTCGTGGTTGTAGTTGTAGTAGTAGATACCAGATCCTACTCCACCTACAACTACAACATCTACAACACATTGTCATTCCATTTTCATAGCAGCCGTTATTGTTTTGCCCTTTCCGAATCCGGTTCGTTTCGGTTTGATTCGGTTCGGCTTGAAGGAACTCCTTGCTCCTTGCTGCTTGCTGCTTGCTCCTTACTGCTTGCTCCTCCACGCCGTGTGTGCCAGTTCACTTGGCTTTCGAATTAGACCATTCGTTTGCCTTTTGACTGCACACCGGCAAATGTTTGGGCTTCGTTAGTTTTTGGCCCTGCCGTTTAGTGACCTTCCCAGTCTCTTTTGGGTTGGTGTAGCTCAAAACCCTTTGCTGCCAACTTTTGACGCCCAACGAAAGCTAGTTTTGTGTGCAAATATTGAAGTAAAAAATAAAATAATATAAATTCAAGCAGCTATATCAATAAAAGTGATTCTCACGAAGGTGCGCCCATTGAATATCTAACTGAGTTGGAGTTATAACAGCTATAGCCAAGTATCACAGGATTGTGCTAGAATAAATGTATGGAATTGAATAGAATTAACCTTCTATAGGTCAATGAAGATCTATCTTAGTCGGAATAATTAAAGCTAATAGCTATATATCAAATCATTGAGCTAGAAGAAGCTAGTGAATTTGATGGGAATCAACATATATGCATATATACAAAAAGTCAATCAATAATCAAAATTATTAACTGAAGAGAATCAACAACTTCAATCAAAATCCCATTCCATTCTAGTGTGATGTGTGTTTTCGAAACTTTTCTAATCAAAATTAGCAATTAAAAATAAATACTTAACATTTAAATATACCAAAACCCGTTATGATTTTAATGAGACTGATGTGTTTGTCAATCAAAAGTTTAATCAAAAGTAATCTACATCGCATATAAATAACAAATTCCCCGGGCTACATTTGCTGACTACGCTTTTGCATTTCCCATTTTCCCGCTAATTCAGCAACTCGAATCAAAATGTGTTTTTCTCTCTGTCTGCAAAGACGAAGAGTTGATGAGAGGTGGAATTTGAGTGTGTGTGTGGCATACCTGTGTGGTTGGCAGACATTCAATTTTTAATAACAGACAAAAAGTGGCAAACCAGAAAGAAAGAAAGAGCAACATATGCAGAAATCCATTTTAAATCCTGTCTAATGTAAAACGAGCTTCGGCTTAGTCTAGAAAATTTCTGCCCGGAGGCTTATGGTTCGTTCTTTTTCATATTCATTTTCGTTTTTATTTTTTGTGAAGTGCGTTGCGGCAACGCACGTAGAGTGCCTGCCAAAATGAATGACATTTATTGAAATTTAAAAAAAAAAATAAATAAAATGGGGCAGCGAGCAGCAGAAGATGTGGATAAGAAAGGAGCGCAGAGAAGCGCAACAAAATGGCTGCTGGGTGAAAGGACAGAAGGCAGAGTAGGGGCTGCATAAATTGTAACGTTTAGTTATGGCCAACTGAGCACACACACACACACACACACGCATGACTTTCACACACACACACACACACAGACGCATGTCACCTGTCAAAGTGGCGAGTCAATCAAATATGTCTAACCGCTGCTCCTTTTCTTGTTAATTCACAGGCCGAGGATGGAGTGCGGACAAAACAGTGGTATACCCAACTCCAATATCACGCCCAGGGTATGGGGGCGTGGCGCAAGCGACGCAACGCCCTCGCCAACATAATGATCAATGGGATGCTTACGCGCACTTAATCCTACTTATAATGATGATGATGATGATGATGATAACTATCGATATCAATAACAGTAGGCAGACAACAACAACAGCAACAACAACAACTTGCCACATATAGAGTAAGGGGCAATCAAAATTAAATATACATACATAAAATTTGATTACGCAAATGTGCATTTAAGAATTGGCCGCTTAATTTGTATCGATGCAGTTATTAACCAGCAATTTAATAATTATGATTTAAGTGATATATACAATTTAATCGAACGCTAGTTAGTGTTTATATCAAATGCACACCCGTACACAATATACATATATACCCACACTATATAACTATATAACGAAACAACAATAAATAAATATATCTACATATTAATTAATCTTTCAAATAGCCTTTTAATTGAGTTGTGCATCGAAATGGGTATAAAAATATTTAATATTCAATATTTACTATTGAATGTTTACTTAAATCTTCAAATTGCTGGACAGTTTTCGTATATGTGCCTAAGCCCAAGATTATTGAGGATTGCGCATTTCAAATGGGCGAAAAAGCAAAGCAAACGAAAATCTGATTGATTACATTTTCAACTAACAACCGCAAAACTGCGCACAGTTTTGGTCAACTTTTGCCAAACTAAACCAAAATATTTGCACAAAAACAAAATGTATATGTATAAATATATACATATAATATATATCCATGTAGAGCCAGTTGATTAAACCATTTTAAATCTCATCCAATGTACACATAGAACAACAACAGCAACAACAATGGCATCAGCTATGGCAATAATAATATTTAACAAACAGCAACCAGGAGGAGCACCCAAGTGGTTTCGACTTTGGGGTTTTAGGGATCTCGTCTCTGCTCATCTCTGTCCATTTCCACTGTTGATTTCCACCATGGGGGTTTATTGTTTGTTTAATTACACAAACAACTGGGCAGATTATTATGGTTAAACACGAAACTGTTATTGTCATAGCCAGCCACAGTCGCACTTCTGAGACACTAACAAATTGCCAGCCAAAGAAACTACTTGCCGAAAATTGAATACAATTATTGCTGGCAAATTGCAGCAATTATTATTAATTTTAAGTTATATATTATGGGAAATATCTGACAATTTGTGTACTTCAAATGCATACAAATTATTCACTTTTTGCGGCAAATAAGCAACGCTCCATATATCATACAAGTATATTGAATTTCAAACAGCCCCAGACACAGTATTTGTGGTCGATAGAGGGAGAGCGAGCGTGGAGGGAGACTGCCAGCAACAAGAGCAATAACAACAATTTGTGGCCTTGCTGAAATTAGTTAGTGAAGCAGGCAATACGTAAATAATTTACAATCCCGGCTGCAGCACTTACTTGAGAGAGAGAGAGAGACTCGTTTCCAGCAAAATATTAGTAATACGCCACGTAAACAAGTTGCCAAATCCTTTAAAGCTGTTGCAGCCAACAGGCAACGTTAACTGCGACCAGCAGCAGCAGGCCGATTGCAACAAATTGAAAAGCAAAGCCAATGTCGGAAGCGATAAAAATGGAGGCGGCAAAAGACGATGGCTAAAAGGAAACTGCATGCTGTGCGCAATTATGCTGGACAAACATTTACCAGGGATAGCGCCAGCGCCAAACGATGTGGCCAACCCATCGAAGCCCGTCCCATCAGTTGCTAGTCGGATGTGGCACTTAGCATGCACCTTGGCACACGCATAAGCACACAAACCAGTCAGCCAGTCAGCCAAGCAAGCAACTACTTTCAGTGTACTCCATGGCTGCTGACTGCTTGCCAAACACAGACTCGGAATTTAGCTCAACAGCAGTAGCAGCAGCAGCAGCAGCCTCTCTGTCTGGGTTTCAGTCTCGCCACACTCTGCCACTGCCTCTGTTTTGATACGCCATCGCCATTCCCATTCCCATTGCCATTTCCATGCTCCGACCACAACCTGATGATGGCAATACTGATGCGAGCGTGGAACGTGTTATAACAATAGGGTGTCATGGTGGCGATACCAACTCCTGGCTTCTCCTGGCTTCTCCTGGCTGCTGCCTGTTTGCCCTTGCTGCCGACTAGCTAGCGACTAACACTAACGAGCAGTAAAACAAGTTTAAGATTTGCCGGCGCACAAATATATAAAAACACACCAGCCACTGCCAACAGACAGGGAGGGGGAGGCGGAGAGAGGAAGTCCTTGCTCCCCTCCGCGCCGTCTGCTGCTGGCGGATGCTGAAGCGGAAGTTGGGATCAGCGTGCAATAACATAACCAAGGCACGTAGCACAAACACGGTACATTATATTGTATAAGCAGACTTCATTACGGTATTTAAACAGAATATCCACAAATTCTGACATGTCGAATGCGCCAAAGCGAATCACAAACACAATGGCTACAAAACAGCTAAAAAACACACACAACACCAATAAAAAAACAAGCAAGTTCGATTTGAAAATGCTGTGATTTATGTGCTACTGTGGTTAGTTTTGATATTCGAACAATATAAATAGAAATTTGAAGTAGTTGAACAAAATAAAAATGCAAGCAGTTTATTTAAATTCAATCAGTTTCTGTTTTTATGATCGGCATTAAATGTTGAAAGGATTTCTCTAGAAGCTTTACGTGCTTCGTTCTATGAGCTTTATTTTTTATTTAATCAATAGATTACATGAGCTATTTATGAGCTTTATTTGATTTCGATGAATCCTTATTCTGTAGTGAATAGATAGATAGATAGATATAAAGTTCCATTATACTTTAGTTTATTATAAAACAACCGATATTAAATCCAGGAAGGGTTTCTCTGTGATCTTTATTAGATTTCGATTAATCCTTATTTTCTTGAATCAATAAACTGTATAAAATTTGCTAGAAGTTGTGCTTGATTTCCATACTTTTTATATATTTTTATTATTATTCTATTTTAAATGTCATTTCGTGCGCAAAGTTTCGCAACCGCCCATTGTGCCAGCGGGGCGTGCCCAGACACTCTCGCACATACCCAAATCAGAAATCAAATTGTGAGCTGTGAGGCAACTCAAACTACACACACAAATATACATCTACATATATATATATATACAAATATTCAGTTTGTGTGTGAAGGTCCTGTAAAAATGCATCACGTAACCGAAAGGTTGGCAATATGATTAGACCCGCAGTTGGTAGTTTGAAGACTGTCGCCTGCCGAAACTTTCGTTGCCCTTCAAAAAACCCACGAAAGAGGCCACGAGCAGGGATAGATCAGAAGATGTGGGGAGGATGGGGGGGGGGGGGGGGGGAGGGGTACGAGAGTAGGTAAAATCAAATCAGAGCCATATGCAGCCACAGACCGACAACTAAAACTGGGCGATAAAAATTTGTCGTCAAGCCAATAAATGTTGCCCGCGGACAGGGACAAAAACCAAGCTACGAGTTGAGAGTTGGCCACAGAGTTGGGCTAAGAGAGGAAGAGAGGGACACAGAGAGATATAGAGAAAGAGAGTGAGAGAGAGAAAGAAGCCATTAGGTGAATAAGAAGAAGAAAAAAGCATATTCATAGCTGTGTTTAAAATGCTGCAAAAACTAGCCACAAAAAACTGGCTCCACTCACAAAAAAAAAAAAAAACAGAAAAACCCAAACACATTTCAAGTAATAAAAAATATAAATTAAAACTTTACAGTTCCCTTTCACTTGGCCCGCACATACAAAATACATTATCATTAAAATGATGTAAGCCACGAGCAATGACTTTTTTTTCTGTAGCATAAGCCAAATGGATAAATTACATATTTTATTGTTATATTATATTATATTATATTACACAGCTGCCACAGTTGCTGTTAAAAAATAATAATGAAATGACTTGGCATTATTTTCTAGTGCTTCTTGCAGTAGTGTTCCACTTGTCTGCCCTGATTTTACAGTGCCCTTCAATGGGCAGCACTTTTCTCTTATTTTTCTCACTTTTCTCACATTTTCCACCATTTTGCATTTGCATTTCCATTTGCTGCTGTGCCGTAGTGAAAATCAAACAAATTGAAGCAACATTTTTAATTCTTTGGCTTATCGCGTGTCAACTGTGAATCTCTCTCTAGCTGTGTGTGTGTGTGTGTGTGTGTGTGTGTCTAATCAGTATTGGTGTGCACACACATGCAGCATATTTCACACATCGTCGTCGTTCTCGACTCATAAGAATAATGTGCGACACGTTCGAGCATAAACCGAATTATGTATACGCCACGTTTGCCAGCCAGTCAGCTTGAACAGCTAACAGCCAACAGATAGACACACAGGCAGACAGACAAACGCAAACGCAAACGCAAACGCTCGAACTTGAGCCGGAGCTGGAGCTGAATGGACGCGTGGCCACAAAACCAACTGCATACACACACACACACACACACACACACACACACACACACACAAGTATTCAGTGGACCAAGCAAACACTAGCATTTTTATGCGAAAGTGGCAGCCAAATACACACACATACACATACACACACGGACACACCTAGTACACCCACACACTCCGTATGCGCGCTTTGGGCAGCGTGTGCTAAATATATATAAATATACACTCAACAAAAAGATTTTTCAAAAATTTAGATTTCCAGGCTGTTTTGTTTGCTATTGTTCTTAGCATTTTTGTTACTCATATTTTTATTCATTAGTATTTTCATATGTATAAGCAGACTCCACATATTTTATACAAATTATATATAACCTTTATCTTTTTTAAAGGGACTTCCCACAGATCTACTTGGCCTTGAAAATATTCAACAGCCAAACTCTAAAATAGCAACTGAGAGAGTTCATTTCATTTTCAATTTAATAACAAGTATTTCTAAATATACAACGAAAAAACACCATATTTTTAATCAAAATAAAAGAAACATTTTGAAATGGTCTATTTAATTTTTTTCATATTTCTTTTAGTTTTTATAAAAATGCTTTGTTTTAAATAGATTTGATTTATGTGTTATTATTTATTTATGATTTTTTTCTGAGTGTATGCATGTATATATATATATATGGACAGATATGCATGAGTTCGAGTGTGGCAAAAAGTTTTGGCCCTGGAAGAGGCCAACGTGGCAGCCAGGCGACGTCTAAGTGAATTTGCTTTAGTCAAATTTTGTGCGGCTCGCCGTTGCCGTTGCCATTGCCGTTGCCCGTTGCCCGTTGCCTTAGGTCAGGCACAGCAGAAGTAACAGCAGCAGCAGCAGTTGCCACAAAGGACCCAAAGGAGCAGTTGCTGCTGCTTGCCGCTTGCTGCTTGTTATTCTTGTTGTTGTTGTTGGCTGCATGAAATTTACATTTATTTGTGCGCTGCCGCTGCTGCTGCTGCTGCTGTTGCCGTGATCATATTTAAGCAGTTGCACCCTCGCACACACATACCCTCGCACACACAATAAAAACCAAATAATTTCACATTTTCAAATAAATCACAAGTTTTGACCAACATTCGGCAGCCAAAACAACAACAACAACAACAGCTGCTGCTGCTGCTGCTGACTGCGACGTCGACGTCAGAGAGTCGTGTGTGAGTCCGTTGCCGAGTTCAGTGTGTCAATGGCTTCGTCGTCGCAGCACCCGATTGTAGCCGATTGTAGCCGAGTGGCTTTCGCAGAGCAGAGTTGCTGACTAAAGGGCGCGCTTGTGCACTGATTTGAGTCGTCTGCAAAAAGCTCAAGAGTATTTGAGTGGCAAAACTTTGAGCGCAACTCAAGCGCCACAAACTCAAGCAACGGCAGGCAAAAGCAACTAAAACACAACTCGGTTTGTGACACGACTAAGTCGAACTTCTCACCACAGCGACAAGCTTTGTATTTATTTGCAGGCTTTTGTTAAATGCCGCTAAAATGTTTGCTTGCGCAGCATTTTTTAACTAAGGAATTTACAGGCATTAAGGTTTTCCCAGTGGTGTTGTGGAGGGGGGCGGGAGAGGGGTTGTTTTCCTTTAGAGGCAATTCAAATCCTTTTACTTCCGCCTTAAGCAAAACAACGATAAGCAGCAGCCTTTCAACGACAGATGCCGCTGATAGCAAGGATTCACACCAACCACCTCCTCCTCTCCACCTCCGCAAAGTGAAACGCGTGTGTGATGCATAAAAAAAGAAAAGAAAATATGATTACTTATTGTACTTTGTATATTTGGAGTTGGGGGATGGGGTGTGGGGTGTGGGTGGGGGTGTCATAGGAAAAGGGTTGACAGTTTAGCGACCCCCGCCTCACTTCCACCTGCCCCTGGCAGGGCACACTTTAAAGGCAATCACCGCCCCCAAAAGAAGGAGAGAGAGAGAGAGAGAGCGTGGGAGGGGTGTGAGGAGAGAGAGAACCAACAACAATGGCGGCATTCAATTTTGTATACCCTGCATTCGAATGGTAAGCGATTATATAGAATTTTTGCATATTTTATTTTTGATATAAATTCAGTTTGAATTCTTTTGTTGAATTACATATTATCTCTAATTACATTTATTATTTAAACAATAATTTAAATTATGTATTGAATTTTTTTGTGAAAGCATTTCAACTTATCGTTTTATGTTTATAATTTATATGTCTTTAGTTTTCATTCATGATTATTAAATATATAACTGCAGATTATAATTAATTAAAAGTTAACACATTAATTACATAAAATTATTAAATATCTATTACTATATTATTTAAACAATTTCTTAATTGTTAAATGGGATCACTTTTAAATACAATTTAATTTTTATATGTGTTTAGTTAATTACACTTACATTTCTTGTTATACACTTTCTTCTATAACGATCAGAGTATTGAGCAGTCGACTATATCCGCCAGCAAAAAGTTTACTTGTTAATATTTGCAAATTTCGTATAAAATGCATTGGTTGTCTGCATGCGAAGGAAGCGTGGCAAGGTGAACGGGAAGTGGGCGATGTGCTGGGGGATGGGACAGACGACAGACGACCGACAGTCGACAGTCGGTGACTATCCGAGCCAAAAGGAACCGGAAACGGGCGGCATGTGGCAGGCAGCAGGCGGCAGGCAGCCAGCACCGACAAAAGTGTGGAAAGTGAATGGAGCAGCGTGGACAATGTCAACACATGGAAATCGCAAGGACAATGGGGAAAAAGTGCCAGCCGAGCCGAGCCGAGCCCGAGCCAAGAAGGAGCCGTCATTGATATTGAAGAAGAAGCAGGGCAACGGAATGGTGGCTCCAACAGCGGAAGCAATAAATTGGTTAGCTAAAAAGCTTGTCCCAGACGTAGACACATAGGCAAAAAACCAACCGGCACGCGAGACATGCTCGTATTTTGTGAACAGGGGCGAAGAGTTGAGGCGGAGACGGAGGGGTGTGGAAAGGTGAGGAAACCATTTATGTGGCCATAAAGGTAGTTGTGCAGGCGGTTGCAAATTAGTAGAGAAGCAATGCAAAAGTAGCAGAAGGACAGCGCCAACAATTATGCATCAAATTTAAGAGGCAAACTAAGCACTCAAAGTGCCTAGTCTAACAAGGCCAGATCAGCATTTAAAGCAACAGCAGCAATTGTTATAGATTAAATAGGCATTTAGAATAACAATTTAAAAGAGTTGCTTAGTAAATAAGCAGACAGAAAGAAATGAACAAATTAGTCAGGTTTGTTTGGGTTTGGATAATATTCCATGTTTCTTTCTGTCTGTCAAGGACAGGCTGGCATTTAAAATAAGCAGCAATAGTTATAAATTATAGTATATTAGCAGACAGATGAGCTGATCAAATTGTGGAGAATGGTCTGAATATGAATAATCCTCCATATTTCGCTCCTATTTATATTTTGTATTCACTTTCAAATGAATCACTTGTAAGTGAATCAGAGTTGTCTTAGTGTGGTTTGTCTGCCAGTTTGGGTTACTCACTTTCCAATTGTGTGGTGATCTCAGTCGAGTTGAACCTTCTTGATGGCCACGCTGGTTATCTCCGCTTCCTTGAGCTGCTCATCTGTGGTTGAGTTGTAGATGTGCTTCAAGTACAAATTGAAATAGTCGGTATAGTTCATCGGTGTGGAAATGCGATGTTTGCGCACCGGAAGACGCGGCGACAGGGACAACATGCTCGCCCACTGGCCATCGCAGAGATCGTCGTAGCGCAGCAGGCCCACCTCGTGGCCACCCAGATCGCCGGGTCCACGACACATCGGCTGCTGTCCGTCCCACAGCTTCACCACGAACTCGCGTATCCAGCGGGCGAGGTACAGCGCACGACAGTCACAATGCCACGGATTCTTGTCCAGCTTAACTGCCACCAACTTGTCCAGGCCGTGCAACGCGCCATGTGGCAGAAACATCAGCTTGTTGGAATCGATGCGACTGAGGAGGGCGGAATTAGTAGTGAGTAACGAATCATTCACCAACTGCACTCACAGTTTCTCGAGTTGGGTGAGCGGCTCAAAGGCCCTGGCATCAAAGTACTTCAATATATTGTTGTTCAGCATGAGAATCTTCAAGCTGCTCAAGCCCTCAAAGTCATTCTCCTCCAGCGTTGTCAGGTTGTTCGAGAAGAGCGTGAGGCGAGTGAGGGCACTCGCGTGCAGGAAGAGATCGGCTGGTATGCTGGACATGGCATTCTGGCCCAGCAGCAGCTCATTCAGGTTCTTCAGCTCCGCAAATGCCTGGCCATTGATCTGCCAAGCAAGAACAACTTTAAGTCCTCCTTGAGGCCCCAACTTGTCTTAACTCAGATTCAACTCACATGACTGATGCGATTCATGGTCAGGTCGAGTGTCACCAGGTTAACCAGATTGTTGAAAATGGTGCCCGAAATGGAAGTAATGCGATTGTTGTGCAGCATCAAAGTGCGCAAGCTCTTCAATCCCTCAAAGAAGTCGTCCTCTATTTTGGCTGCAAGAAGGCTTATTAGAAATGTTTGAAATTTGATTAGATTCGACATACCAATTTGATTGAGGCCAAAGTCGAGTGCCTTCAGCTTGGTCTGATAGCGCATGCTGCCCGAGACGAGCTGCTCGATCTGGTTGCGGGACATGTCCAGCTCCTCGAGCATCAGCTGATCTCGCAGCAGGTTGGGCGGAAAGTTCTCGATCTGATTGTCGCACATATTGATCACGGTGAGTCGTTGGGCATGGTAGAACACAGACTCGGGCAGCAGGGCGATCTCATTCTTGCTCAGATCGAGCAGATTCAGATTGCGCAGTTTCCAGAAGGTGCGCGGATCAACATCCTCCAGCTGATTGTTCTGAATGCGTCTGGTAAACAGAAGGAAAATCACATCTTTAGCATGTTTGGGGGCCAGTCAAAGGAGGACTCACAATTGGAGCAGACTGTCCAGATCCTGGAACAGATCAAAGGGCAGAAAGTCGAGCACATTGTTGGATATGTCCAGTTCCTTGAGCAGCGTCAGGCCACGAAACGTGTCCTTGTGCAGAGTGGAGAGCGCGTTGCGGGACAAGTCAATGGCAACCATATTCATGGGTATCACCTGAGTGACGGGCACCGTCTTCAGATTGGTGTTCCAGCAGGTGAAACTCTTCGTATCCGGATTACAGCGACAGACGCCCGACGTGCAGTGGTTCCACTCCAGCTCACTGCCACTGGCCAAGTGCCAGATGGGCTGCTCCACGGAGCGCAGTCTGCTCTCGATTTGACGCACTCGCTTATCGAAATCATGCAAATTAAACATGGAGGAGCCGACAGCGGCGCCACTCGAAGAATCCCGGCTGGCAGCAGATCTGCGCGGAGCAGAAAACAGAGGCATTCCTGCATCATTTCCCATTGCTGAGGGGCTGATTGTGCCATTTGGGAGCGCCTTCATCAGCAGCAGCATCTGCGAGATGATTCTCAGCGATTCGCAGGCATTCAGCGTACAGTTTCGCGTTCCGGCAGAGAGCCACGGGAGTAGATATCTCTGCCGGAACTCATCCAGTCGCTGAGCGTCCTTGCCCTGCTGCTGCGTAGTCAAGGAGCAGACCAGCAGCAGGCAGACTGGAATCCAAACAAGAGATGACGGCGATGACAGCATGAGAACCAAGTAAAAAGTGACTTTGCCTCGAGTGGAAGCTGGGTTTATTTATAGAGGCAACCCACAATTCGTTTGGCTGCATAATTCGCGTAATTCACGAATATTTGCATTTTCCAGCAATTACCTTAAGTAGCGCAGAGCACCGCATGGGAGCCGCACAATCCGGCCGGACAATCCGGCGCAATCGAAGCAGAAGCAGAAGCAGAAGCTGATGAAGCGTTTGGCTCTGACTCAAGTTCAGATGTGGCAAACGCCTTAGAATACTTTCTAAGCTTGTCATTAATATTTCTCACGTACAAATTCTAGTTCATTCTTGAGAGGGTATTAGAAATTCGTTTTAATGCAGTTAGCTTGGGCAACTTTGATTATATTTACAAGGGCCATTGGAAAATGAAAGTGCGTTTTTTGCTGTGAAGAGATTTGTGCAAGATATTATCTTTATTTATATTTATATTATATATATATATTTATATTTATTCTACATATCTAAATAGTTAAAATTTTCAATTTGAAATAAAACGGTCTTAATTGTTGTTTTAAATTACTTGCATAATTGCATTTTAAATATTTTACAACACTGCATTGCACAGCGCCACCAATTGGCATATCATTAAACTATGAATATACTGAATAACTGTTCCCAAACACTTACCATTCCCACTTTTTTTGATCCCTTTATTCACTGTCCCCCATATAAACTGTTCCCAATATTGTCCTTGCTGCGTGGTAAGTAACTCAAAAGAAAGCGCTTTCACAATTCGCCGCAAATTCAATGTGCCTCCATCTACAGGTTGCGCCGTCTCTCGTCACTTGTGGTGGCGTCATCTACAGATAAAACTACAAAAGGTTGCACCATCTTTCATCACTTGTTGTAGCGTCATCTACAGATAAAACTACAAAAGGTTGCGCCATCTTTCATCACTTGTGGCGTAGCGTCATCTACAGTTAAAACTACAAAAGGTTGCGCCATCTATCATCACTTGTGGCGTAGCGTCATCTACAGTTAAAACTACAAAAGGTTGCGCCATCTTTCATCACTTGTGGCGTAGCGTCATCTACAGTTAAAACTACAAAAGGTTGCGCCATCTATCATCACTTGTTGTGTGGCGTCATCTACAGATAAAACTATAACACGTTGCGTCGTCTATCATCACTTGGCAAATCTTGTGGAATTGCATTGAATCACTCACTGATATTTGGGGTGGTTAAATATGTAGATATATTTTAATAGAAATTATAAATTTATGGAATTGGATTGGGTTTGGGGGTATTTCAAAGGGAGTTTGATTAATATAATTCAAGAAGTTAGTTCAAGGAGGTGGACGTCAAAACGGCGACGCCTCGTTCATAGAAGCTATGCGTATCCTGGCCAGCAGCAACGGCCAAATCCACAGTGAAGAGCAACTCGGTGCGCGTGGAGTTCAAGTAAACGGGCAGCGTCAATTTGCAGACACGTGGCTCCGAGGAGATCCTATAGAGAAATGGACAAATTAGTCGAAATTTAAAGAGGACAAATTCTCGAGGACTACTCACTTGCTCCACTTGAGGATGGTGACAGGCAGATCCATCATTATCGTGGAGGCCAGGAGCAACTCGTTGTTCTTGCACTGGGCGCCCTGCAGCTTGAGGCCGCTGACCCCGAAGCTGCTGTCCTTCTGATCTGTTTGAGACCAGCGTCCGTAATGGTCACCTCCAGGGCGAGCTCCTCCAGTGACCAACTGTTTGCCTGGGCCACACACTGTCGGGTGGCTGTGATGTAAGCCTCGGGGTTGAGCAGACCACCCAGCCAGACGGGAAACCCTGCAATTCCTTAGCACCGGCCTGTGAGACCAGTTGGGACACCTTTTGCAGCTGCTGCACGCGCTGACTGAAATCCGTGATCCACTGGATGACGGTGCAACCGGCGGGGACAGTGTAACGTTTCCAGCCCTTGGGTATGATGCCGCGCACCAGATCGGAGAGCATGGAACGATGATGATTCGTCTGCTTCTTCTCGCCCTGGCAAATCAACACCACATCCTGCAGATCGGAGATGACCGTCTGGAGCAGACGAGCACCGCTGGTCACTTCACGTTCGAAGTAGCGATATAGTGGATCCTTAATGTTCTCCACGGTGCGCTTGAGCACCTGCAGATTCTTGGGCAACAACTCCAGCCAGGCGGTGGCCGAATTGTGCAACGTTTTCATCCATGACGGACGACCATCCTCGCTGCGTGCGCCCAACGCCTGGGCGGACTGTTCGGACTGCTCCTCGACGCTGTAGGCGAGCTCATCGTCATCCTCCAACTGCTGCATCTTGAGGAGCTTGCTCACCAGATTCGTGCCACGCGTGGTGAGCAGCACCTTCTCCGCATTGTTGGGCAGACCCAGCCACGAGGGCGTCTGGCGATCCGTCAGATTCTCGATCCACTTGAGGAAGTGATCGCGTCGTGTGCCATCCGGCATGGTAATGTGACGCAATCCACCCGAGGCGCCATCCACATTCGCGACGAGGGCAAAGTCCGCCTCGAAGCTGCGAGCGGTGAAGAGCTTCTTGAGGAACGAGGTCAACAGACGCTGATCGAAATCGTTGTCGATCTTGCCGCCATAGATGGACTGCGAGAGCAGTGTGACCAGTGCATCCCACGGCACTTTCTCCGGCGGCAAATTGGTGCGGCCCATGGCCGTCGTATCGATCCAGGTGTCCAGGGTATCGCAGGCGACACGCAAATCGGACTCATTGAACTCGTACTTCTTGGCCCAGCCCAGGGGCACGTAACGGAGACGCTCCTGGACAATGGCATGGAACCAGGCGAGCAGGAAATAGAGACGTGCTCGCTCGCTGGGCGCCTTCATCATGCGTGCCGCTGGCACCGTGGAGAAGGTGCGCAACAGATTCGCACGTATGCCTGGCGGTGGCTCAAAGACAAAGATGCGACCAGCACGCAGAAGATTCACAGGCACCTTCGGACTAATCTCCATGGTGAGGAAGAGACGGAAGCCCGAATGCGGTTGCAGTGAATGCATCTTCTTCTCCAGCTGGACGAGCCACTGCGGTGCCAAGTGTACGTTCTTCAGCAGCACCCAACGACCATTCTTGCAGGCCATATTAATAGCACGCTCCGCCTGATTGAAGCCCTCAGCGGAACCAATGGCAATACTCGAGATTTGCTTATTCTGCTCGGCGGCCAAGTCATCCACGCGACCAGAGGCATCAAAACCGGGCACGGAGCACAGCAATGCGGGCGTATTGCAATTGAGTTGCTTGTCGACGACGGCTGTAAAGTCCAACTCCTGCTCAGCATTGGGCATAAAATCGACGCCCAACACAGTGTTGACCACATTGTGGGCAGCGGCAATGACGCGATCCGGTCGGAAGGCCTGAATCAACAGCAACTGATGCACAGAGCTGCAAATGGCGGACAATGCCTTGGATTCATCCCACAGTTGGGGCACACACTGCTCGGGAGAGCTCTGCTGTAGCCAGGCGCCAAGCTCGGGCATGGAGCCCACCTTCTCAACCAGCTTGCGGAAGATAGGCAGACGAGTGGCCAATCTATTAACGCCTTCCACTTGCTCGCCACTGAGTCCGTCGACGTGCGTGGGATTTGCGAGGAGACCTTCGCGACTGCGCAGGAAGAAATTGAATTCAGTGTCCAGATTGGATTCGCCAGAGCCCTTCAAATGGATCTTGCACATGAGCAGGGCAAAGGTCAAGCGATCGTTGTGCAACATGCCACGTGCCACACGCTCGTAGCACACCTGGAACAGCTCCTTCGTGATGATGCCCAGTCGCTCCGAGTGATCGCTGCGTCCCTCGAGCCGTGGATTGTTGTACAGCACCGTGGAGAAGATGTCGAGGAACATCTTCAGCGAGTACTGGTAGAGGAAGTGCACCTGATTCAGGCTATCCATGGTGAAGTACATGCTGCTGCATGCCACAGACAAGGGCAGATATTGTTGAGATACAGTCTCAATCTCAGCGATGACCTTGTCCGTTTCATCCACCTTCTGGTTGATGTCGTACGCCTCCTTCTTGAGCGTTTCCAGTGTGGTGATCACCGAGTCATCGTCCAGGATCTTGCCCTTGGCATCGTTGAGTGCCTGCAGCAGACTCTTCTCCAGCTGGCGCAGACGCAAACGGAACTCGCCCTGCAATTTGAGCAGATCGGAACGCTTCTCATCGATGTCGGGTCGCTCGGCCTTCAGCACTTGGTTCAGGCACTGCGATTGCAGCGAACTGCGCGTCACGGTAAAGTTGACAAAGGTCACCCTCGAGCAGATGTCCGGCGGGAATTCAACGGTCGGATCTCGTGTCGACAAGAAGATGACAAACGAAGGCGACAGATCAATGTCCTGGTCACCCAACGTAATCAGGACACGTCCGCCAGTGCGACGCAATTCGCGATTCAACACCGGATTTAATATGGGATCATAGTTCTCCACATCCTGGACGAGCAGCGGATTACCGAAACGCAACGCCGACTCCAGATTCTTGCGGAACGAATCGTCCAGGAAGGAGGTCTTCGTTATCTTCTTGCCCGCATACTCATTGAGCAGGAAAGTGGTCGCCTGCCCGGAAGGATCAATAATCAACGGATAACGATTAAATCGCTTCAGCATGATGGCATTCTCCGTGCAAAGATCATCCGTGGGCAGGGCATTCGCCTGCCAGCGCAGACGCTCGTCCGGATTGGACAGATACTCGGTGCGTGCAATGTCCGCACGATATTGAATGCTCGCCGACTGCAGATGCTGTGACCACGTGGTGAACAGGTTCAATCGATAATGCTGATCAAAGTAGCCGCCATAGGCGATGAATGCAGCCGAGAGTAGAACATCACCCACAATGGTGGACATTTGAGATTTGAATGTTTCGCTGGTGGACTCCCAACGTTCGCGTTCAATGTTCAAGCTCTTGAGCAGCGCAATCGAACGATCCACCTTGGCCTGCACATTCTCCAGATCGGTTTTAATGGCCTGCGCCTGGGAAATGAGCTGTGCATATTCCTCCTTGTAGGCAGCAATGCTGCGCTCGAGTTGCTCCACCAGATCCTTGGTCTCCTTGGCGCTGTGCAGGTTGACATCGGCCTGTTCCTCCAGGGAGCGCAGTTCCTCACGCAACGGCTCCACACGCTTCAACATGTCAGCATACTCAATCTATGAGATTAAAAGGAGCTTGCAATTGTTTCATCATTGATCATTTATTGAGCTTACCTGTGCAATGGCCCATTTGACCATGGGACCACAGGCCATACTGGCGCGATTGACCTTCTCAAAGTTATAGTCCGGATTACTCAGATACTTGGACTTCATCTTCTCCCGAACCTCATCGCTGCATTAATCGTTGCAAAAATTATATATTATTAAAAGATCTTAACAACTGTTTGAGGATTGAGTTATTTGTATGAATTGAGAGCAAGCAAAGCAGTTGGTTAGTATGAATCAAAGCGGCAAATTTGACCAAAACCATAAAAATATTGTTTGAGTGGATAACAAGTTAAAAGTCAATTAACCAACAACAACAACAAGTTAAGAAATAATAATAAGCAATATTTACATACACAATACAAACAAGAAACAAAAAAAAAACAGCCCGCTTTTGTTTTATTATTCACAACAAAACTACAAGAAATAAACTCAGGCAAACGAAGAAGAGAATACCAATTTCTACTCTCCAAAAAACAATAAAAAATATATAAATTCCATTCGAGAACAAGGTGTGTGTGGAATTAAAAGAAAATGTATAATAATTTGATTTTCATGCTTACGTTATGTTCTCGGTACCGAAGTTAGATACAATTGAATTTATGAAATTTTCACGCATTATCACAGCGCGTATTGATTTCCAATCTGTCGCATTCTCGCCCAGCAGCAGGCAGATCGACTCGAGTGCCAATTTAACCACAGACGGTGGATTCGCCATCGTTCGCACCTCAACGAGTTGCTGTTTGCGTATCGACTTCACAGCTGTTTGATTTGATTCGATTCGATTCGATTGTGTTAACATGAAGGATCAGAATTATTATAAACGATATACAGACAGCTCTCAACAGCATCATTAACTATATGTTAAACTCGTATAAATTAGCCTTACAATTGTTACAACACTAATAATGTTTAAGAGTTACGAGTCACAGTCTGAATATTGTTGTTAGACTTTGCCTCTCTCTGTTTTTGATTCACTCAGCATAAAAAAATCGCCATAGAGTCTCAAGAATATAAGGCTTTTTTTTAGAATATTTTGGAGATGCATTTCTAGAAAGTATAGATTCTTAGAAAAAATCATTTTTGAAATTAGCTGTTGAATATTTTAGAGTCCGCGTAGCTCAGTGGGAAACCCCTCTACGCTTGAACAAAGTATCATGGGTTTGAGTCCCCGCAAGATCGTACGTTAAATTAAGTAATATAAATTTACAAAGTTTGCATATGTGAAACCATAAAAATAATAATGTTTAATAATATAAGTAAGAAAAGGCTAATTTTAGAATTCTTTGTTGCACAAGTAAACAAATTTGGACATGTTTTCTAAATTTTAAATATTTAAACAAAAAAATGTTAGGTTTTTAGAAATATGCTTTCTGAATTACGAGGTGCAAATCCTCAAGGCGATTTTTTCTGAGTGTAATGTTTAAGAGTTATAGTCTCAATATTGTTGTAAGACTCTTTCTCTCTGATTTGAATATATACTAAACACCTAGTTAGAGATTTAACCACAACTCTTAACAACAACTTTAGTCTGACTTTAGTTTACACACGCTAATTAACAATAAGTTTAAGGTTATTCATATATATGTATATTTATATATCATAAGTTAAGATATTTGCCAGTGCATTGCGTATGCAGAGTGTGTGTGTATGTGTGTGTATTTATTTATATATATATATATATATAGTTGTTTAGTTATGCGTATGATGCGATTAGTGTCACATTACGGCACAACAACCTCCGAGGGAGAGATGAGAGAGAGAGACAAACTGACCCACTTTTGGTCAGTTCGAATGAGAATGTGAGTGTGCTGAGGGGAGTGTTGTATGTGGTTGAGTGTGTGATGTGAGGGTATGTGTGTGTGTGATTAAGAAATAGAGAGTTGCGTACGTGATCTTGTCAGTCTCCAAGTTAACAATCGACGATATGAAACTGTCTTTAACGAGTATGCCGCGTATGGCCTTCCAATCTGTGGCACTCTCATTGAGCAGCTCGCAAACAGATTCCAGTGCCAACTTCACCACAGCCGGCGGATTTGCCATGGAGCGCACCTCGGCCAGGTGTTTCTTTTTAATCGAGCTAACGGCTAACATGGTGCAAATTGTGTTCGTGTGTGTGTGTGTCGATTTAAATATATGTATATATTCAAGTTAATTTATAACTAAACTTAGCAAGACATAGACTAATTGTAATAACGAACCCATCCTGGCCCCCTTTTAGAGTGGAGGATTGGCATCCGTTGGACTCACCTTGCTGGGCATCGATAACGGCTGGTTCCACCTGTGCCAGATCTGCCATGACATACTTGCGCTTCTCGTCGATCTTGACCGTCTGATCGGCCAGTCGTATCTGTATCTCCTGCGATTGTATCTTCTTCTTCTCGGCCTCTTGCTGATCCTGGAACATTTGCTTCAACTTGGCATTGGCCGCCTCATTCTTGGCCTGCAACTCCTGCTTTTTGACCGCCAGCGATTTTTGCATCTCCTCCACTTGCTCCACAGTCTCCGCGATTTTATTGAGACCCACATTCAGATGGAGCTGCTGCTCCTCCAGATCGCTACGCTTCTCATTGTACAGCTTGACAAAGTGATGGATAAAGTCCAGATAGTGCCGGGGAGTGACAGCCATGGTGCGTCCACCACGTTTGGCCAGGCGAGCATTGGCCTGGTGAAGTGTCTGATGAACATAGACACAACTGTTGATGACCGCATCGCGATGCGTGGGATTCGCTGGCACCAGTGGGCAAACGGATGGGAAGAAATCCGGCGGCGTCCAATTGGGCCTCTCCAAATCGACACGAGTGGTGAACTCTTTGCCCACTTGGAAGAGGGCTGAGTCCGACCAGTCACCAAACCAATTCAATACACAACGATTAAACAGAGCAGGCGATGTTGCGGCACGATCCTTGAGGCCATCGGTTGAGGGATTCATGGTGAAGACAACATGAAGATTACGCATCACCTGCTGCGTGAACCACTTGTACAGCTCATCACTGGAGTCGAGCATGAGTCCCTCGCGCTGAGCACCCTCCTTGCACTGGGTCATCAGCGTGGTGTACTCATCGCCCTCGAAGAGACCGGGCACCTCACCGTTGGCCAGCAGCGTATTCATGCGCTCTAAGAAGCCTGAGTCCAGCACATTCGACTCATCCAATATGAAGGCGATTTTCTCGTCCTTGCAGCCGGAGCGACGCAACACACAACGCAGATCCTCGTCAAAGTCCTCGCTGGTATATTTGTTGTGCACCTTGATCTGGAAGATGGATAAACCATTCATCCAGGCAACGAAGCGTGACAGCGTCGTCTTGCCAGCGCCAGAAACGCCGATGAGCAACAGATGACCCTGTGGCTGGCGGAAAATACGATCGATGCGGAGAACATGATCGAGGACCTCATCGAAGAGCACCAGCGGCACGTCCAGTTCCTCCTCGTAGAAGACCTTGAGGCGAGCGCGAACATAATCGCGCAACTCCTCGCGATTGACGGGCGTATAATCCTTGGACAGCCAATTGCTGTAGAGGATGGGTCGTTGCAGTGCCTCCTCCTGATTGATGCCCGGGAAGTGCTTGTGGCCGACCAAATCGATATTCTCATTGGTCCAGCGACGTTCGTTGTCATCGACGAGACGATCCTGGAACAGACGCAGTGCCTCATGCGCCCACAGACGCACCAGACCCTCAACGGGCAGTGAGTCCAAAGGACGGATGGCTTCACAAATACCACGCACCCAGCGAGTCATCTCACGCGGTGAGTAGACATAATGTGGTTGCATGTCCTGCGTGAAGCGATCCTGCGACGCCAAATAAAACTCGACCATGGCATTGGTCAGGGGTTCGGCGTAGCCACGCAACGCAGGCATTAGCCGCAGCATGGCACGCGAGAAGGTGCCGTAGATCTGCTTGAGCGACGTCTCGCCGGGGTAGTCCACATAGATGATGGGCACATGGCGCAGGAAACGATGCGAGAGGGGCTTGCGACCCGGATCTGTGGGTGGATTACAAGCTCCCACAAATTGTATGCGTTCCAGCGAAACCCAAGCCTGATCGCTGGCCCGATAGAAGCCCTTATGTTCGACCAGCTGGCGCAGGAAGGAGATGACACGTTGGGTGCCATACGAATCCATGTCAGGCAAATTGATCTCATCGCAGAAGAGCACCAGCCACTTCCCAATCTGGACGGGTGAGAGCACCACGCCATTGGGTGTCTTGCGGTACTCGCAGTAGTGATCGAAAGTCTTTAGCAGCAACTCTGGCGTTGTGGCCGATGAGAAATTGAGACCAACCACCTCCATGTCGGGCAGTGCACGCAGCGCAGAGAAGAGTGTCATCGTCTTGCCAGAACCAGGCGGACCGCAGAGCACTGGGGAGGAAGAGAGATTCGAATGAGTAGGCAGCTAGAGTAGAGTCTATAGTAAACCTTACCCAATGGCTTGTGCTCGGCCAGCCAGGTGTAGAGCAGCGATTCGTGACGCACAGTGTCCAGCGTGGGCACCACAATATCCGGGGATGCCACTTTATGGGTCTCCACCTCGATGACGGGCACCTTGTTGCTCCACGGCACCCATTCACCATTCATGCTCACCTCGTAATCGATGATGGGCGCACCAGCAGCACCTGGCAACGGCACCGTTGTCACACTGCGCACAAAATCACCCAGATCGATACGCACTTTCAGCTTGGCATCGCCAGCAAATGACCACAGCACTGAGTAGACCAATGCCTTGGGTATATAGTGCTCCAACTGATCAGCGGAGCAAGGGAAATCAGGATGTTGGGCATTAAAATTGAGCACATTTCGGGCAGACTGATTGAGCATGGAGAAGAGCGAGCTGAGAGCACGCAGACGCGTAAAGTCCATGATGTGCTCCTGATCCATGGCATACTCCAAAGTGCGCACCACAATGCCATCCGCCGAGAAGAAGGGCTGCAACAGCAGCGCAATATCGCGTTGCACTTGCAACGAGGGCGAGACTTCCACCTCCTTGTCCTTGGGGGTTTCATCATTACACCAACAAAATCATCGTCGCCATCCTCGAGTGGAATGCTGCGCAAACGTGACAAATAATTTTCGAATATCATCTCCGTGGAGAGCACATCCTCTGAGAACCAGACCATGCCACAGCGAGAAACGGTGGCAAGCGTGGCAAACTTCAAATCCTGCACCTCGAACATGACGCGCACATTTGGCGGCAGCGAAAGACGTTCACCATTGGGCAGCGTCAGCAATTTGTTGTCGTCCAGCACCGAATTGAGATTCTCCACCCACTCGGGATCCACGTCGCCATCAAAGATGATCCATTGCCGTTTGTTAATCTCGCCGCGCACATTGTCTATGATCTTGCGCAGAATGTGCGTAAAGAGACCATCGGTCCACTCGCGTGTATTTGGATCGAGGACACCATACAGCGCCTCCTTGGAAATGGCCTTGGGATCGATGACATGAGCAACACCCTCAACGCCCTCGAAGCGCTCCAGTGCCTTGAGCAGTGTGCGCCAAGCTGTCGACTTGCC
This sequence comes from Drosophila silvestris, assembly GCA_035043445.1. Lineage (NCBI taxonomy): Eukaryota > Metazoa > Arthropoda > Insecta > Diptera > Drosophilidae > Drosophila > Drosophila silvestris. The sequence goes on from JAWNMZ010000137.1 coordinate 7,864,971, forward strand.
TGAACCAGAGGGACCCACCATCATGAGTCCATGATTCAAATTGGAGATTTGATACAGTTGCAGCACCTGTTTGAAGTCAACAAATCGATTAATAAATGGGTAAAAAAATTGAGTGGACTACAAATGGAAATTAGTTACTTTGTCGACCCAGGTTGAGCCGAGTCCCTGGTTGTGGTTAGTAGGCGTGTGTGCGAGGCGAATCAATGTTATGGAATGCTTAAAGATCAAAAAGCGATGAATGACTTACCTTCTCCATCCAGGCAGCGCCCTGCTCGTCACCCTCGCCGCACACGAGATAATCCTCCTGGCACACCTTGCGTATCTCCTCCTTGAGACCCTTCATTTCGGCTCGGGTGTAGCCCACATTGGGGAAGACATCGCTGAGCAGTGAGAAGAGCAGTGGAATATCCTCAGCAACCAACTTGGGCACCATTGTCTCGCAGACGGACTGTATGAGTATCTCCTGTTCGGGCAGATTCTCCGCGACAGATGCCTCATCGATATTCTCGTCGCCACGTTGACGCATATGTTCCTTGATCTTCATGATGCGATCACGCTTCACATTGCCAGCCGAGATGAGGACAGATTTTAAAGCACGCAGCCCGAAATCGTAGTGACTCTGATTGGAGAGTTGCTCATCGCAGAGCTTGAAGAACGGCACAATTTTGCAGGCCAGTTTCTCGGCAGAGCGGAAACCCTGCGAGAAGAGCATCACCTCGGCGATGAGCTGACGATCGGGCGTTGTCATCGCCAGCGAACGGAAGAGTTTCTTCAAATTATCGGGTAGATTGGAGCGGCCAGCATAGCCCGGATTCATCGTGATGAAAATTGCCATGTCTGGCGAGACGCGCACCTGCTTGCCCACCAGCTCCACTGTGATGCTCTCCTTGTTGCTGTCCATCTCGTATTTGAGTGCCTCCTGTATGGTCTGAATCTGTTGGGAGCAGGCGGAGAGCATGCGCTCCTCCAGACGATTGAACTCATCGAAACAGCCCCAGGCGCCCACCTGGCACAGACCGACAAAGATGCGACCCATCGCCTGGAAATCGAATGTCTCGTCGCAATTGAAGACGAGCACAAAGCGACCCAGTTGGTTGCCCAATGCCTTCACCGACTCCGTTTTACCGGTGCCAGCCGGACCGAAGGGTGAGCCGCCAAGACGCGATTCCAGCGCTTGCGTCATGGTCAGATAACAGCGATCCGTGAGTGGTGTTTGCACGAGGCGATCCTGTACACCCAAATACTCAAAGCCGTAGAAGAAACGTGCGTTGGCCATGTGAATGGTGAGCTGTTTGAGCACCTCTGTCTGACGGGGATCGAAATAGAAGCGCATCTCGCACAGCCATTGGAAGGATTTGGGCGAGGTGACACCATTGGTGAGCAGACGTCTGGTAACCGTGCGCTTGTGCACAAACTCATTGATCAGATGCTCCAGTTTGCGACGACGCAACGGAGGCTGTTCCTGCAGCACTGAATCCGCTAGGACATTCAGTGTGCTCTCGACATTGCTGAGGACACGTTGCATTGGCTTGCCTGCATTATTCTCTGATGCCTGCTGCAGTGCAGCCTCCACATCCTCGGACCACAGGATCTGAGCGGCAAGCACGACAATTTGTGCCTGGTATTTGTCACACCATTCCATGTACTTTTGGGGATCGATTTGACCATCGCGGAACTGTTTGATATCCTGAACAGCTTGGGCGAGCAGCGAGGCGAGCGTGAAGCGCATTTGTTTCTCCACCAGCGAGAGCCATTCGTTGATCTTGGGATGGTCCACCGTCGACACGGGATTGATGAAGTGGACCTCTTCGCCCTCACGCGACGAGATGCCCAAAATGACATTGTTCTCCTCGTTCAACAGAATGGCAGCCACTCCAGCGAACATCTTCTTGAAGTGCTTCTGCAAACGGGCAATATTCTTGCTGTTGCCAATGATCTCCAGGAGATCCTCATCGCCCACAAAGTAGAAACGTGGAAAGGATGTGCGCTCACGTTCCAAATACTCGCCGAGGGCTTTCTGAATCTTGCCCAGCAGATCGGCCAAGCGCTCCAGCGAACGCTGTACTGCGGGTATATTCAATACATCCATCACTTTGGGTGACTTGGTCACCTTTTTCATCAGGCCCAGAAATTCGGAGCTAATGCTCTGGAAACGAGAAGTCTCCACGGGCAACAGTGTCTTGATGTCAGCACTGCCCGAGAAGATGCCCTCCAAATAGACCCAACGACGCTGAACATCGATCCACACATCGAACAGGGCATTGATGCGATTCAACTTCTCCTCCCAGGTGAGGGCCTCCTCCTCGAAGACCTTGTAGTAGGGCGATAGCTTCATGGCAGCCACAGAGTTAATGTGCTCCTTGACCTTGTTGAAGAGATCATCCCAGCCGCGTATAATTCGACATTTGTTCTGATAGTTAATCAGATCCAACTCGTAATTCTGCCAGGATTCGCGCACTTGTTTCAAGAACTCCTCCAGTGCCATTTCGCCCTGCGCGACCAGAATGATGTCCTTCACAATGGACTCGTTCTTCTGCAGATTTACATCCCACACCTGACCCAGTGTCAGATCAGAGATTACCCAATTGACACGCAATTGCTTGGTTAACTGTTTCCAATGGCGCTCCTTGAGTGCGTCCGATTTGAGCTCCACAATCAGCATGTTCACCTTGATGTAGCTCTGGATGAGTTTCTTCACATACTCATAGGATTCGTACATGCGCAGGCGGGCGGGCAACTCCTTCAGCTGGGCCATCATCGCCTCCAGCTGTTGGCGCAGCTTGCGTGGCTGCACCGAAAGCCAGGGCTTCTCGCGCGTCTCATCGATCTGGGTCCACACCTTAGACAGTTCGCTCCAAACACCACGCAAGTCCTGCAGCTCCTCGAGGGCGACATTCATGCGCTCCGAACTGTTGTTGGGCACTCCGGCCGACTCTTGCAGCTCCAACGCTTCCTTGGCCTTGGCCACATTGTCGCGTTCCTCCTTGAGTCTCGAGTATTTGCTCTCGAAGATTTGCAGCTGTTGCAGTGCATCATCGGGCCGTATTTTGCCGCCGGTAGGCTTCGTTTTCTCCCAATCGTTGAGGAAGTCAACGGTGCGCGTCTCCACCGCTTTATCCTCTGCGACAATCTTGGCCTGCAAACTGGCCACCTGTGTTTGGATGGCGGTATCCTTGCGCTTGATGATCTCATTGAAGGCCGACCACTCGCCCTCGATGTTGTCCACGTGCAGCCAGTTGTTGGGAAACTGGAAACGCTGACGCTCCAGTATGCGCTGTGCCTCGCGGAACACCTCCACCTGTTTGTCCCAGGCAATCATGTCCTTCTTCAGCGTCTGCACATACGTAATGAAGCTGACCGCATCCGATGTGCTCGCCGCCTCAATGCTCTGCATCTCGAGGTCTGTGCGCGACTTGGATACCTTGGAGTGGAACGTGGTCATCTCGGTGCCGAGTAGAGTGCCAAATTTACCCAACGCCTCCTTGTGCCACGAATCGTATTTGAGCGTCACCTTGGCTTGCACCTTGGCATAGTCAATGATGATGGCACCATAGGCACGTCGAGTGTCCGACGTATCGAATGTGGTGCGCGATTGCTTGATATCGTTGAGGCACTTGATCCATAGATTCACATCCTCACCCAGACGGCCATAGAGTGTGTCCGCCTGTAGATCCCAGAGGCTCTGGTAGCGCAGCCACTCATCGACATAGTTGCGCACCTCGCTAATCTTGTGCTCGATGGCACCGTAGGCATTCTCGAGAATCTTTCCCTCGGGCAATTTGGTAAGCAGATTGCGATACGTTTGCGAGACAGGTTTCTCGAGGCCCACCTGGTAACGCGTACTCTGCAGTCGCACCTGGGATGTGACGATGGCCTGCCAGGCAAAGAACTGTTGCATGATCTGGAAGCGAGCCTCCTCAATGGAGGGATACAGATACATCTGCTGATTGGTGATGCGTATCTCATGCACTGCATTTTGGACCTGCGGTTCGCCGCCCAATTTATGTGTGGGCTGAACTGGTGCATCTGTGTCCATGGAGGTGTCCACCTCCTTTGTTGCCTGTGAGTGCCTCTGTCCAGGCTTGAATGCCCGCCTGGAGACGCGAGGCGAGCTTCTTCTCCACCTCCTCGTCGAGCCGGGTGACCCAAACACTCAGATTGGAATACTGACGCAGTGACAAATCGTCGACTGCATGCTGAATCTTGGAGAGTATCTCCACAAAGGTAGCGGCACTATACGGACATGTTTCCAGCGAACGCACATCGACATCCAGTTGCTCCTCCACCACTAGCAAGTCATCGACCTGAAAATTGAGAACTTAGATAATGTCTTGGGTGAGTCAATCAGCATCATCCACTTACCTTCTCCTGGAACTGAGTGACGCACTCGGAAAGACGCAACACATAGGGATCCAGTTTGTACGATTCCCAGATTAGGCCTACGCCCTCGGATACCAGATTCAGCACCTCCTTGCGCAGTCCAGCAACCAAAGGCACAATGCTTGCGCGATCCTCAATCTAATATATAATCAAGAAGTATTAGTATTTATATATACTGCATAAATTTCAAGACTTCTAGTGGAATCTTTAAGATGCATGCAGGATTGGATATAAGTAATTAAACAAACAGTGGGTAACAATAATAATAACATTTCTGTGGGGACAACACTACCTTGAATACTGAATTTAGTGCTAGACTCCTATTATTAAGCTGCATGAAAGAAAGGTTGTTGGTTGTTCGGTTGATTTAAAAAAGTACTCGTACTCGTGTCTATGCTTATGCTTATGCTTATGCAAGGTGTGTGTGAAATGTAAGGTGTTTTTTCGAGCGGTGTCTTTAACAAAATTCAAGCTGCACACGCTGGGAGCAAACAATGCACAAAATGAAGCCAAGTAATTTCTCAAAAGAGAGAAAATACAAGTTTATAATATGTATATGTCTAAAATTGGTAGCACATAACAATTAAGAATTTTTAAGTGTTTTAAGAGTAAGAAATCTAAATACATTTCCAAATTGCATTTTGTGACTACAATTTTACAAGAATTATATAATGAATATAAATAATATTTATGCTAATCCATTAGACATATATTAGACATATACATAGTTGCAAAGTAAGCAGAGCAATTGCTTCAGCATTATTGAGATTATTTTAATATTGGTTTTGGTTGTGGTTGTGTGGTTATTGTTGTGATGATTTTAGTTGTGCAGTTGATTCGTTAAATATGGATAGCTTACCTTCTCCAGAGTGCGTTCGTAGGTGCGAACGCTCTCAATCAGCGATATAGCATAGGGATAAATCTGGTTGGCCTGATGAGCCTTGTTCACAATGGTAAGTGGAACTCTGCAAAATGGAATACACTTTAATATAGTAAAAAGAGAACAGAATATTGAAATTCACTCACCTGAAGCCCAGGTTCTTGATGTTGCGCACCTCCTTGGCCAGCGTTATGATCTCTGGCAGAAAGTTGACGCGCAGCCGCAAAACATTGCCGCGTCCAACACGTGAACGAGTTGATTCGATGGTGAAAATGCGACCAGAGCTGCCAAAGTTACGCTCCTGCACTTTGCGTGCCCACTCGTGAAAGACATCGGAGATGGAGAGCTTGGCCCGGAAGCTGTCGCCATCGGCCTTCAGTTTTTGGCCTTCGATGTGCGTCTCCCATCCCTTGCCGAGCACATCCTCGACGCGTTTCAGATACATGGTCAGTTGGTTGTCAATCTGACGTGCCCAGATTATGGAGCCCGCCACTGGCGGCAGATCTCGCACCGAGGACAGGCGGCAACTCTTACTCTGCGGATACTGCACCTTGAACTTCTCGTGCAATGCCTCGATGTCGTCCTTGACACGTTGTATCAACTGCGTTTGATACTCGCGAATAGCGCCACGGATGTGCGGGCGCACAAAGAGCGCATTGAAGCGCGAGAAGATGCGGAACATCTCGTTGGCATTCTTCGCGGTGCCCAACTGGTCGCGCAGATGCGCCGTGATGCGTGTCTCCACGCGATCTAGTATAAATACATTATTTAATATAAATATAAAATTTAATATATTTAATGTCAACTCAGACGAGCGGGGTCCAGAGGGAACAGAAAAATTAATTTGGCTCAAGTTAGTTAGGGAGAAAAGCTCAATAAGATCAAAAAGTAAAAATTCTGTTGTACAGATTCAAAATCTGGTTTGGTGAATCGGAAATAAGGTACAAATCCGTATATATATTTAATATTTTAATAATTGTGCTCAATACTCACCGATCTTCTCCTCGTAGCGCTTGACAGCGGCCTCCCAGGCCTCGGAGCCCTCCTTTGTAATGTCCAGGCAATCGACTTCCTTGACATTCTCGTAGGCCAAATTGACCTCTTCGATGGCATTGGCATCGGCTGCATCCAGACTGTACGGCTGCTTGGTCTCCACGGCACTGCCATCATCACCGGCCGCCTGTTTGGTGGGTCGCAGCACGCGCAGGATGACGGTGCGCAGTTGTTCATGCTGGCGCCTAAACTTGCGCATGTGCTCCATGCGCGTCTGCAGCTTCTTGTGAGCCGGCGAGACACGCCAGACCATCTTCAGATGCTCATCGCGCTTCTTCTTGACAATGTCGCGCAGCAAACCCTGCAGCTTATCGTACTCATCGTCCCAGCAGCTGAAGATCTCGAAGCACTGGTTCATCACGCGCTCGAACTCATCAAACGGAATGTGCATGAGGCGGCGGGTACCCAGCACCTTGAGCAACTGCTGCGACAAATCCCGAGAGATGGCCTCGATCAGCTTGAGGCAACGCTGAATGGGATACTTGGTATTGCGCACCTTGCGCAGATGCGAGAAAATCTGCTGCACAGCCGGTCGAATCTTCTCCAGCTCTGTGGCAGAGAGTAGATCATTGATGGGGAAATCCTTCATTAGTGGGTTATAATCGGCTACAGTGGCCAGAGCTTGTTTCAAGCCGGTGTCCGTATCAAACGAAACCGTTGCATGGAAACGTTTGCCATGCTTCAGTATGTCCAGGGTAAGTGCCACTTCGGGCGACTCGCGTTTCTCCTGAATGCGATACAAGGCACGCTCCAGATTTAGCCAAAATGAGATTTCCTGCAACATACATGGGATTAACTCAATTGAAGACTTCTTTTACGGATTATTTGCTTACTTGTAGCGCAGTGCCTGAGCCCGGATCTCGATTTAACTTGGTTACCTTCTTGATTTCTGTAATCCAGCGATTCACGCCGTTCTGCAACTGATTGAGGAACGACGAATCCTCCACCTTGTCTCCAAAGTCCACCACTTTGGCCTTGTGGTTCTCATCGGCACACTTGCGAATGACCTGATTAACAACCGGATGAGCCGTCAGTGTAATCTCCGGGATGTCAATGTTCTGCTGCAAATGCAACAAACCCATCTCCAGTTCGGCCAACTTCTTCTCTACCGACGGTGCCATCTTATCGCCATCGCGATCCGCACGACCCGACTCCTTGACATACGACTTGAAGTACGGTGCCAGGGATTTGCTGATGAACGCATGCAGTGTCTCATATGGCGAGCCGTCGGAGAAGTTAATCAATCGCAGCTGCGAATGGATCGATTTATCGGCCTCGACGACAACGCCACGCTTGATGCAGGCCAGCGATGCCATGCGGCTGTTAGTAAAGTGGACATCGTTGCTGATCTGATAGGAAACCTGCTCTTTCTCCTCTTCACCCTCCGCCGGCTGTTCGCTGTCATCCTCTGTGGAGTAAAATAGAGAGAGACAGGGTATGAGTGAAATTGTCAATCATAAAGCACTACCACCTTCACCCACATCATTTCACTCACAATGCACACCACACACACACACATAATTATCTGGCCCTGATGATGTTCAATGACGCCTCGGTCAATGGCAATGACACACACACAGAAATTCATTATATCAAGGTGACAACCTTGGAAATTTCAGCGGCCAAGGTGAAACCTTCAAATTTCATCCACTCAAGGTCTGAACCTTGAGCGTGCGTTGCTCCCACATTCCCACATTGCCTGACCCTGATGCGAGCCATCGCATCGCAGTCGCAGTCAACGAAATGTACACAAAACACAGGCAGCAACGCGGGCTCAAGGTCGCTCACGTTTCCGCAAACAAACTGAAAAACAGCTGGCGTTTTGTTTTGTTTTGTTTATTTGCCGGCAACCAGCGCGCAACAACTGGTCACACTGAGTAGTCAACAGGCCGACTGCTGCTTGCTGCTCAGTCAGTTAGCGTGAGGGTTGCATTGAGTAACATGGCAATATTATTCCTTAAGAATGACGTCACACGTGTCAGCTTTCTCATGCATATAATTATACAAGTTCTAATAGTAATAAATAAAATCAACGCAGGAACATAACGCAAACATATATTTCAACACACACACTTTTAATTTCACCGCACGTTTGAAAATCTTGAAAAAGTGACGTCAGCACATTTCATATTCACAACCTGTTTGCTTTTGCCATAAAAAGTTGATGGTGAGTCAGCTGCGCATGACGTCATGCGCAGTAGCCAACACCGAAAACATAATTGGCAATTGATTTTTAACCAAAACGCAAAGTGCACTTTGAGCAAAATAGATATGGTACCTTAAATATCGGTTTTTTGCAAATCAGAAAATGCATTTTCCAAGTATTCCCAAGAAATTCTTCATTCTATTGCGTTTCACCGACGCCATTTTGTCCAGTTGGCCTTTTTTCATTATTTTTTCTGATTGGCAACTGCAAATTGAAAATGAATTTACCTTTAATGCAATTGCGCTGCACGTACAACGCCTGCACTTGCGGATCGGAGAGGAACTTGCGAATAGTCTCCTGATTAACGGGATCATCGAGAGCATTATTCAGAGACTCCGGCACAACATCCTCCTCCGGCAGCAGAATGGTGACAGCTTTGCGGAGATAATTTGCAAATGCATCATAGTTGGCAATGGACAGGTTAACGGCCGGATCCACCGACGTGTCGGTGTTGTCCAGCGAATCACCCATCGTATTCCACTATTTTCTGTACTTAATTGCACAATTCCAATTGTCTATAAATGAATTCCACACACTAAACTTGGGAATAAAAACGCCCTGTGAAAAATTACGTGTGCAGCTCTGGCGAAAGTGCAACGACTGAGTGGCCACATCGATGAAAAAAAGGTGACTGCAAGCACAACCCTACCATTAAGTTGCCACGCAGTCAAAAGTGTTTCCCGCCAAAAATGTCTGCTTACACCAAATGCGAATCGAACAATGTGGCAACGCTGTCACAGCGAACAGCTGCTTACATCTGCACATTGCATTTTAATTTGTTATTTAATAAGCGCATTATGGTAGAGACGTTTTAATGTGCAATTTTATCAATTAAAATAAACAATATGCAAGCATTGCGTCACAGGTGCCTGCTGCGGGGCTTTGAATTGAATTGGTGCCGCCGACTGCTGACGCAGAGCTACACCGGCAGCGAGGTAAGCAACAAAATCAAAATAAATACCAAATTATATTTGTTTTTGGTTTTCTTTAAGCAATTGGAGCTGACAAATGATGTGAAACACCGCATTGAGACACACTGGCGACAGCGGCTAAAGAGTGGGCAGTTTGATGCCAAGCAGAAGTCAAACAAATACTATGTGCTGTCCATGTTTCCCTATCCCTCCGGCAATCTGCATATGGGCCACGTGCGCGTCTACTCGATCAGTGATGCAGTTGCTCGATTCCATCGCATGTGCGGCAAAAATGTGTTCCAGCCCATTGGCTGGGATTCATTCGGCCTACCCGCCGAAAATGCAGCTAATCAACGAGGCGTGGCACCCGCCGAGTGGACACAACAGAATATTGGCCAAATGAAGCAACAGTTGGAGCGTCTCGGTTGCTCCTTTGACTGGTCGCACGAGCTATCCACAAGTAGTCCACAGTACTACAAATGGACACAGAGTTTGTTTCTCATGCTGCACAAGCAGGGGTTGGCGTATCAAAACGAGGCACTCGTCAACTGGGATCCCGTGGATAAAACGGTGCTCGCCAATGAGCAGGTCGATGCTAATGGGTGCTCCTGGCGCTCGGGCGCCAAAGTGGAGAAGAAGCTGTTCAAACAGTGGTTCATACGCACCAGTGCGTATGCCAAGCAGCTACTTGATGGCCTCGACGATCCAACGCTGCGTGATTGGCGCGATATTATCAATCTGCAGCGTCATTGGATTGGGGAGTGCAATGGTTACGCCTTCACCCTGCTTACCTCCGCCTCGAATCTGTTGCGCGTGTGGACAGCCAACCCAGAGCACTTAAAGGATCCGCATGCATTTCTCGTGCTGCGCAGCAAACACTTTTTATCGAAGGTGGAGAACGCGGCTAAGCTGAGTGTGGAGAATCCATTTGCGGGCAGGACGCTGCCTGTGCTTTTCAATGATGAGGTCACCTTTCCAGCGCACTGTGATGTCTATTTGGCTGCGCCAAGTTTTCGTGTCGAGGATCGCCAGCTGTGGGACAGCTGCGATCTGGCTTTCGCCGCCTCTGGCAAGCAAGAAGAGCACCTTAATCCCGGCAACTGGGAAGAGCTGCGCAAGGAGGTGCTACATGCAGCCAGGCGACTTAATGTTGGTGGCTATCGTGTCTCGTCCAAGCTGCAAGATTGGCTGATCTCGCGGCAGCGCTACTGGGGCACACCCATACCCATTGTGCACTGCCCCAAATGTGGAGCGGTTCCCGTGCCGGAGCAACAGCTACCAATTACATTGCCTCCCCGCGACGCTGGCAAGGATGCGCTGCGCTGCGAGTGCCCCAAATGTGATGACCCAGGCGCACAGCGTGAAACGGACACAATGGACACATTTGTGGACAGCTCTTGGTACTATTTGCGCTATTTGGATGCCCACAATACGGAGAGCATTTTTGACCCGGCGCTAGCGAAAAACTTTATGCCTGTTGACCTGTATATTGGTGGCAAGGAGCATGCTGTGCTGCATCTCTACTATGCCCGCTTCATGAATCAATTTCTGCACAATTGCGGACTGTCGCCCACATCTGAACCCTTCTCCCGTCTGCTCGTCCAGGGAATGGTCATGGGTCGCTCTTATCGTGTCAAGGGCAGCGGCCGCTATGTCCGTGAATCGGAGGTAGAGATTGTGAATGCAAAAAAGAATCAGGCTGTGCTTAAGGAGAGCCAGGAGCCAGTGGTCATGAGCTGGGAAAAGATGTCCAAATCGAAGCTGAATGGCGTCGAACCCGACGACATGTTCAATGAATACGGCACAGATACAACGCGACTCATCATCCTGGCCGATGTGGCGCCCACGTCGCATCGCAACTGGTCCAGCGCCAGTGAGTATTAGGCGAAAAGTGGAACGATTCAATAGAATCTTCTTTGATTGCTACTTACCATTTTAGCTTTTCCGGGCATACTCAACTGGCAGAAGCGATTGTGGCTCACAATAGAGGAGTTTCGTGCGGCACGCGAGGATTACGCAACGGATGCTGTGGACACTGGCAGCGATGTGTTTCGGGAGGAGGATGGAAAGTTATTCGATGCACGCAACTTTTATGTGAAGGGCGCCACCTTCAACTATCGCCATGCGCATCAGCTAAGTGTAGCCATATCCAAGATGCAGGGTCTAACCAATTCCATAAGGGTAACTAGTCAATCTGTCCGGTTTGTAATATGTCGCCATCTATATTCTCAACTCAATCTCGATTTCAGCGTACACCCAAACACATCCAGAGGCATGGCAAACAGTTTGAACGCGCTCTTGCTGCACAAATAATCATGTTGGCACCGATGGCGCCACACTTTGCCTCCGAGTTGTGGTCCAAGTTTGTGACGGTGCCGGGTCGCCTGAATGTGGAGAGTGAGGAGCTGCGTTGGACAGAGGATGTGCTGGCACAGCGCTGGCCAGATGTGGATGCTGGCTACCAGCTCGATTTAAGCATCAAAGTGAATGGTTTCGAGAATTGTGTGATTAAAGTTGCACGCAACCAGCTGGACAAGATTAGTCATAGCGATGCCATGGACATTGCCTTCAACACACAGTCGGTGACTTCGTATCTCATCGATAAGAAAATACGCACCACCAATTTTGTGCTCTTCCCGGGAATTGAGGCCATACTCAACATCTATGTGGACAAGCTGCAAAAGACGCAGAAACCAGCTGAAGGAAATAGCAATGATGCCGACAAATTGCAGGCCAAATAGTAGTCCAATAGTGGTGGAGATTATGGGTTAAGTGGAGTTTGGATTAGCTGTTAATGTAGATATTTTTATATATCTAGTAGAAAAGGTAGAATTTGCATTTCATCATACAGTAGTCGCTCGGAAATTGTAATTAGCAGTAATCGTAAATGAGAATCGTAATTTTAAATATATTTCGCATTGAATTATCTTTTGTTGAATTTAATATTCAAAAATTACAATCAATAATTGTTAATGGCATCTATCAGAAATCATAAATTGTAAATTTCTGAAACAGCAACGTTCTACTTAGCGAGCGATTACTGAGTTGGTTATATTTATCCTAGCTTACAAGTCAATCCTGGTTGTTTAGTTTGATTTTCTTTTATTTGTATTTGTTAATTAAGTTTAATGTTAATGTTAAATATATATAAAAATTGGACTAGTTGCTTTACAAGAATTGGTTACAATTGGATTAATTGGGGTTAAATGCCTAGAATCATAGGAATTACGTTGTTGACTGACTTAGTGCTGTTTTGGACTAAAAGCGATTAAGTCTAAAAACTCTACATACCATGAAGGGGATTTCCTCCATCCGCTGACTTGGTCTCACTTCATCAGCTCGGACATAAGATTGCGCAGATAGACATCCAGTTGGGCATAGTCGAGCAGCGTGTTGCGCACTATGTCCAGCAGCATGCTTGGCCAGAGCGTCTCCAATTTGTGCAGCTTCTCCACAGCGCTGCACGTGTTTTCTAGCAGCAGGGCAAAGTGTTGCCTGCCCCGATCTCTGGCACTGGGCGCCATTGCAGTTGCACACTCAGCGTTACTCAACGTTGTCGTCGTTGTCGCCGTTGTCTTCTTCCACTGCAGCGCCTCCTTGCCCACGACGATGCGCAGAGATTTGTTCTCGGCCCGGAGGAGCCACTCCTTGGGTGACAGCTTGCTGGCCGTACAGGTCTCGTCGAGACGCAGGCGCGCTAACAACGGTTGCAGCATGCCATCCGGCATGGACCACAACACCAGATTGGATAAGCCGGAATATAAGGAATTTGCTGCCTCCATTTCTGCCTCGCTCACCTCCTGCCCGTTGAGCTGCTTGAGTCCCCAGTGGGATAGCCTATAGATGGCATAAGCGCGCCACGAATTCTTGCCCGTTATGGCATTGCCCTCGGCATCGATGAGCAGCGAACTCAATCCCTGCAACTCTGCCAAAGCATTGAGCTGTCCCAGGGAACTGATATTCGTCTCGCGGAACACAAAGTGCTCGGCATGCGGAAACCTGATCTTAATCCTGCCCAGCATGCAGACAATGCTATTGAAGTTGATGTAGCTAAAGTTCAGAGTGTGCACATCATTTGCCTTGGCCGGATTCCATTGCTTGTCGATGAAGCGCAATGCGCCCTGTCCATAAATATTGAGATATCTGCCACAGATCTCTATCAGGTAATCTCCGCCTTGTTCCCGTTCACGTTCCGCGGCACTCGGCTTGGACACGGTGATAGCTGTGGTGGGCGTGGATGTGGCAGCAGCAGCAGCAGCTGTTGCTGGTGAGGATTGGCCAGCTGCTTGCTTGCCCTGTGGCAGTGAGACCACATTGGCACTCGACTGGTTGCTATTGTTGTTGGTGCTGTTGGAGATTTGCTTGGCGCGTCCGCCGCTGTTGGAGCTGCTGCTGTTGCTGGCGCTTGTGCTGCTGCTGATTGTTTGGGATCGCACCAGGCTGCCCGTCATATAACGCTTACAGCCGGGCTGATTACCGCCTCCGCCACGATTCACCTGCAAGCCCAGCTGGGTGATGGGTGTTTGGCGCAGACGTTGCTTGTTGCTGCAGCTGCTGCTGCTGCCTGGACGAGTGCTACTCGCTGTGATGGAGGCTGGCAGTGGCAGCGTTAGTGTCGTGGGAGGGGGCGTGGGCGTAGCAGCGGGCACAGGTGTTCCAGCTGCGGGGGGAGTCAGTGTCAGCGCCGGCGGTGAGGGTGAATTGGATGTGGCGGGTTCGGGTGCAGTTGGAGGCGGAGCAGTTGCCGCTGGCAGCTTATTGCAATTCTCGTCGATTTGTGGTGTTGCTGACTTCTGCTGCTGCTGCTGCTTGCTGGGCTCCTCGTTGTCCGTGCTGTAGCAGCTGGAGCAGGAGTCCACATTGGGACCCAGACTCGATGCTTCCGAGGAAACATCATCCTCGGCGAGTGGCTTTTGTGCAATCAGCGGCAGTTTGAACAGTGCCTGCAGCTCGGCCAGCTCATCTCTGTGTTGTGGCTGCTGATGCTGTGGCAGCTGTTGCTCCATCTTCAGCTCTGGTTCCTCCGCGACAGCAGCCTCGTTGGATTCGTTAATCTTGGCCAGCTCGCTGGTTAGCTTACCCTTGGGCCTGCCCAACGTTTGCTGGGAGCGCAACAGTTCCCAGTTGGTGCGCGCATTCGAGATGACCTCCTCCCGCCGACTATGATGATAGGCATCCGAGCTGCTGTGCGTCGCCTGCGCCTGTTCCTTGTGCTGTCGCCAGGCCAACGCAGCGCGACGCACTTGCTCCGTAATGGGCATTTGGCTAAGCGACTGCAGCAGTGGCAAGTGTGAGACCAGAAACGATACACAGTCCCCAGCCAGGGAGACGGGATTATTTTCAATGGTCACCTCGAGGAGGCGAGCAGCGCGCGCAATGCTCGCCATGTCATCCACCTTGTGCAGCTCATTGTGGCACAGCCAGAGACGCTCCAACGCCACCAGATGCTGAAAGCCATTGATTCGCCTCAAACGATTCCGCTTTAGATTCAGTTCCCGCAAACAGCGCATGCCGTGAAAATCTTGCTGATTAATCTGGCGTATTTGATTCCCAGCCAGATTGAGGGATTTCAGCTGCTGCAGGCAGTTAATGCGATTGCCCAGACTGGTCAGCTTGTTGCCATGCAGATCGAGGACGCGCAGCGTTGTCTTCAACGAACTCAAGCCACCAATGTCCGTGATGCGATTCTTGCCCAGCAGCAGCACCGATAGAACTGGCAACCCATCCAAATTGGCAATGCGTTCGATCTGGTTGTCGTAAAGATCGAGAAAGACGAGCTGATGGAAGATGATGCCGTAGCAGGCACTCAGACTCAACTGTTTATTCTTGATGCTCAGCTGCTCCAATTGCTGGGATGCATTCGAGGCACTGCTGGGCTCCTCCTCCTCGCCAACGCCGCACAGTGACAGATTGCTGCTGTTGAGCACGCTGCTCTCATCGCAGCTTTGCAGATGCTGACTGCCCGCCAACAGACCCCCGGCACAGTTGGCCTTCAACAGCTGCCGCCGTTGCATTAACTGATGGTGATGCTTCATGGCCTGCAGACTGTTCGAGATGAAGCTCTTTGACTTCTCCAAGCCATAACGCAGTCGCAGAGCAGGTGGCGGCGTAAGTTGTGCCTGGGCATAGTTGAATCCACGCTTGGCCAGTTTGGAACGATTACCGCCGCCGCCGCCGTTAATGGCCAGCGCTTGGGTGGTCAGTGGACTCCCGGAGCAGGGACTGCCCGAGTTGGGCGAGACGCGGTGCTGATGGTTGTGGCCCATATTGTGATTATTATTATTGCACACATTGGTCATGGCACGCGTCAGACGGGAGTGCGTCTGCCCAACAGGATGGCCACGCAGCGCTGGAGGACGCGGTTCCGTTGTGGTCTTACTGCTCCCATCTGTAAGTGGGAAAGTGTTTAATAAGTGACTTCAATTAATAAATAATTAGTTCACTTAATGCAAATCGAATCACAATAATAAAGACAATTTCCCATGGACAACTCTTACTGCTATTGCTGATATTGCAATCTCGGGGCGTTGGCTGCGGTGGCGCTGGCGGCATTGGCAGCTCCTTGGGTATGTGAAAGGTGTTTATGAGATTGTGCTGCAGCGAGAGCAGCCGTAGATTGGGCTCCTGCTCGAATATGGGTATGGCAGTTAAGCCACGTCGATCATAATTAATGCGATCGGGCAACTCCTCGCGCTCCTTGGTCAGTCGCTGTATCCGACAGATACCATTCGGCTGGGGTGTGACAATGGCGCCACTGACCAGTGTGCCGCCCGTGCTGCCCACCAGTGTGTGGGGCGTGGCAGCAAGGACAACAGCACCACCACCACCACCACCAGCTGTAGCTGAGGAAGTCACCGCCGTTGCCGGACGACAGCTGTTCGATGCGGCCGAAGAGGAGGTCGATTTGGAGCGCTGTCGGGTGATGGGTCCACGATGGAGACGCTGCTGACTACGCAGCTGAGCAGCTGCTGCATAACTGCGTTTCAGCTGCTGCTGCTGCTGGTGCTGAGCATGTGCCTGACCCACCAGGAGCTCGGGCTGTGGAGGATGCTGGGTGGCTCGTTTCTGGATAACATTGTGGCTGAGGGTGCTGTGGGAGCGACCAATAGGACGCCGGCGCAAACGTTGATTAAAACTAGGAACAAACGGTTCGATTTTCAGCAAAGATGTTTGAGGTAAATAGTTCTGTTGTTGTTGCGGTTGTTGTTGTTGTGTTTGTTGTTGTTGTTGCGGTTGCTGTTGCTGTTGTTGTCGCGCGGTTGTGGCTGCTGCGGTTTGCGGCATGGGCTCGGTTGGCTCATCGTTTAACATGGACCTGCCGCGACATTTTGCCATGGACATTAAGGTACGCCGCCTGGCAATTGTCGCCGAAGATGCTAAAGACGTCGTCGTCGCCGTCGCCGTCGCCGTCGCCGTTGTCGTCGTCGTCGCTGTCGCCGTCGTCGTCCTGCTCTGGCGTATGGCTTCCACTTTTATGTTTCATAATCGTTGATGGCCAACAACAGGCTCTGCAGACATGTTTAATTGTTAACTGGTATTCAGCGTTGCTTAATACGGGACGAGAGTTATCCTGCAGAAAAAAACAATTCTTTTAATTTTCCATTTTCCAACAAGACACTTTTCCCTACTCAACTTACCCAACAACAAGCAAGTATTACTCTTGTCTGTAGCTGCAGCTGTAGATATATCTCTGTATTTGTATCTGTATCCGTATCTGCAACTGTATCTGTGCGTTATCTAATTTGCAGTTCAGTTTCGATTTCAATTACAGTTCGATTTGTTGGCTGTGTGCTCCACTTGAGTTTGCTGCTGCTGCTGCTGCTGCTAGCTCTGCTGGCTCGGCTGCAGCTCCTGGTCTCTCCTTCAGTCTTTTGAGGTATTTTTGCGAATGTTGTCGTCTCTGGCACTGGCACTGGCACTGAGGACCGAGGACCGAGGACCGTGTAGCGAGTACCGCCACTGGCACGGGACATAAGCATGTTTTATTAGTTTGTTTATTCGGGTTATACATATACCGATTTGTTCCGCGCGGTTGCCATAGACGTGCACCAGACCAGCCACAGGGCCCCCATAAGGCCAGGCCAATAGATATAGGCCATCTCACTTGCACACACACTCTCCACCCCTCTCACTCTCTCGCTCTCTCTGTCAGTTATTACCTTGCCTATTGCTACGTTATTTCAGCTATTAGTTTGTTTATTTAAAGCGCTTTTAGGGCGGCAGTCAAATCGACCGACTGCCAGAAGCACAGACAGATAGACAGACAGACAGTCAGTCAGTTAAACTGACTTACTATTCCATAGTCTCGAAAACATACCAAAACATTGCTTGCATTTTCGTTGAGCGCTACAAGGCTTTCTGTGCGGCCCATCAACATAATTTATTAAGTGCGAAAGTTGCGCAAACTGGGTTTTCGAGCTTGTAGTAGGTTTAGATATAGTCACTAGAAAGTTTAAGATTGTGTTTGATGTATAACAATCAACACTGGGACTTATATATCGAACTAACTGAAATGAATATTACAAAAGATAAGTCAACTCTCTTTACTCATTTTATTAAAACCAAATCTAAGCACAACTATAAACGCATATTCAAAAGAAAACATGATGATTTATCTATATGCCAAATAGTAACTCAATAAGTAACGACTAAACGCATTCAAGCACATTATCAAAATGTGAACACTAACTGGATTTAAAAGCTATTTCGTTACGGCTTACAGCTTTTAACAGATTCGTTTTAGCGTCTTTCGTGTTCACCTTGGCCGTGCAACTCGCACTCAAAGTCGTTTGCATTAAAAACATATTTCGTGGTCGTCTCTCCGATGTTGTTGTTGCTGAAGGAAAATGCTTGGAATTGCGTATGGCAAACTCTGCTCAGCAGCAGCAGCTAACACCCTAACATCCTGCGAGCAAGACCAGCCTACCAGCCTAACACCCTACTACCCTACCAGGCTGAGTAGCTTTGAGTGAAAGACACGCACATAATTGGCTGCCATCATAATGGATTCACGTGCCAGTCGACTGTCTGCTCCAGCTCCAATGCTGCTGTTGCTTCCCATATGCAAAAGTTAAACGATAACGCAGCAACAGAGTGAGAGAGAGAGACAGAGAGATAGTCAGAGTGAGAGAGAGAGAGAGAGAGAGTGAGAGCTACTAGCATATGCATTCGTCAAGTTTAGGCCTCAAACAATTAGCACGCACGAAATCGTAGTCAAGTCTACGCCAGAGTCAGACAAGCGACACTGAAGAGTGAGAGGCAGATGCTTAGAGACATGTCGGCAAGTTAAGGGAGGCGGAGAGAGGGCAGAGAGTAGAAAGTGTGTAGCTGAAGCTGCTGCCAAATCAAAGACAGCACAGACAACAGCAATTCGAATTTAATTGTTGCCATAAAAATTGGCATAAACCAAAAGGCCATCAAGAATGTGCGTGCGTTGGCCTTTTATATTGCCAGCTATCCGGAAAAATGCCAGTTGGAAGAGGCAGTTAGTCAAAAGAAAAGGAGCAACAGGAGCTCAATGCCACAATGTCTGCACGGTTAATTGCAGTTGTGGAGAAGGGTTCAATAACTCGACTGTTGATTGGCAACCAAGTCCCTAGGCAGCCAGCCAACTGCCTGAGTGTTGTTGGCCCAGGCATAAGGCCGTTGACGATAATTGTTATTGTTTGTTGCTTGCGTTCAATGAACTACACTGCAACAAGTGCCAATTGCCTGCCACTCTAATTGTGTTATATTCTACATAATTACAGAACTATGCAAGTTCAGTTGAGCTTGAGCAGGGTTTATTTTTCCAAGTGTTGCGCACAACAAACGCAAGTTTCAAGTTGAAAAGTTGCATAAAGTTTTCAATTGCAACCGATAGTTATTTTTTGTATGCCAATGCCATTGATAGGTCGCCCTCCGCTCTTTCGATGGGGATTTAACTAAAGCTTTTGTTGTTGTTGTTGACATCATTTTGGGCCATTAATTTTGCATGGTTAAAAGCCTACCTTTTGGTTGGTTGAATTGTTGTTGTCGCTGTTCGTGTCGTTTGTCTGCTGCTCTAGATAAAACCTGGTAGCTCGCTTCAACCTCTGACCCTTCTGTATCCCATCCCTTGCCACCACCCTCAACGTAATTCCTGTGCAGTTTGTCAGCGTCTGTTTTAACCTTGGTGATATTTTCACTTTCGCTTCTCGCTCTTGTTGTTGTTGTTGTTGTCTTCTTGCGCTCATTATCTCAATTGTTGCTTTTGCTGCTGTTGTTTGTTTGCTTTTTAATAATTATAGCACACAGTTACAATTGTTCATGACCACACTCACAGAAACACACACAGGCAGACACACACTTTAATACAAAAGCAGCAACGAGTTGATAAATTGCGCGCACAGCGCAGAGCTGTAAATATTGCAAGAACACAAGGAGTATAAATACATATATATATATATGTATATATATATATATATATATGAGTGTGTAAGTAGGTGTGTGGATTTGTGTGTATGTCATCATTAGCTTTTGGCGCTCTTCATTGGCCCCAGCGCCTGGACGAACAATTTAATCAGACTCGCAGCGCGCAGAAAGGCTGATAATGCCGTTATGAATAATTTACACCAAACAGAAGCACAGCCATTCATACACACACACATACACACTGACACGCACAGGCGCACACACACCCACACACGAACTGCTTCGCATTTGCTCTTTATTATTGTTTTATTTGTCTGGGTTTATTTATAATTAATAGCGCGCCAGTTGCAGTAACCAAAACAACAACAAACAAACAGCAACCAACAACTATATAAACTACAAGACTGAAAACTTAACTTTTGGGCTCACAATGATTAAATACTGTTGCATAATAAAACCATTCTAATTAGGTAAGATATCTCGATAAGAGATTTAATTTCTACTAAGAAGGGCATTTTAGGGAATTTGTAGGGCTATGAGTTTTAAATGAAAATGTAGTCTTTTTCTAGAGATCCATGATTAAAACACTCTTAATCTTAAAAAACGGCTGAGCTTTGACAAAGTTAAGGCTGTGGCACGATTAGATCCGTGTCCTTCAGCTATTGTTGGGATACGATTTTGACACGAATTTCGATCCATAATCAAGTTTTCCAACATAAATGTAGTATTGTTCTAGAGATTAAACCATGACTAAAACACCTTTACGTTTGATAATCGATTTTTACTTGGTGAAGATATGGCAATAGCAATCTTGGGAAACACTCAACAAAGACAATTTTTTAACATAGAATTTTGGATTAAAAATGTTGATCATCAATCCTTAATGTCTTAGAGGGGCACCATTTTTCAAAGAATAATACTCTCAGCGAGAGTACGACAATAAAATAACCCTAACAAGTACACCACTTGTTATATTTAATTCTTGATTTCAATGTGACCGCTTTGAAAGTCCTTGCAAAGGATGTGCGTGTGAGGCCATTTATAATTAGATGTGGTAACCTGTTGCGGCTCTGTGGGGGCAGCAACACGGCAACTCAGCAACACAATACACCTCTCAGCTTTCAGCTCTCAGTCTCATGTCAAACGAATGCCGCAAAATCATGAAAACGACGCGACGCTTGCGGTTGCACGAATGGGGGGAGTGGGGCATGGGGACTGTATCAATAATTTAGTGGCACAGCTGTTGATTGACCGCAGTAAATTAAACGGCCAGAAACAGACGACAGACCACTTGACATTTATGGCTTACGTATATTTTTGGTATGCTTTGTGAATATAAAATATATGAATTAGAGCTCGACTTAATTTAAGACTTGAAGTCAACTAAAATGAGTTCCCTTCATAATAAATGTGAATTAAAATTAGACGATTTAGACTTAACTTAAGGCTTGAAACAAATACAGTTAACTATTCAAGTTGCCTTGAGAACATAAAATATATGAATTAGACTTAGACTTCATTTAAGACTCAAAAAAATACAGTCAACTAAGTATAGTTTCCTTCCCTCTTCGTGAGCCCATTCTACTTGCTAGTTTTGGTCGTTTACTTAGGCCCCTCGTCTCAGTGGGTTGCATCAGGAGTATATCGTTGGATTTGGTGGTGTCTGCGTTGAGTATTTGTGCGACGTGTGCCTCGTCGATTGTGCCCTTGAAGATCAGAGGATATGGCCACTCGTGGCAAATGGTTGGTCCATTGTAGTTGCGCAGCGCTTCGATCAAGCTATCCAATCTCTGCACCTCGGCATAGTCATCATTGAGGCATCTCACCTCGTCCAGCAATGCGGCCACTTCGGACTCCAGCACCTGTGTGTGTTTGTGTTGCAAAAGCGACAACAAGTTGCAAATTAGATTAGCTGAAAAATCGCATACTTCGCTCGATTTGCTGTGGCGCGTTGAACCGATCTGAGGGCGTGTCTCAAATTACAGTTACGCTCTGTGATAGCCCTCACGCCAGGCCCTTGGAATAAATAAAGTACTATTCTTGACTGTCAATCAGTTAATCATCTCTATGTGCATTCTTCGTTGACGACTCAGATTCTCATTTACAACTAAATCTATGCACTGTGGCGATTCCCCTTTTTACCTATACTCTATTAGCAACCAATTAGAAAATGCTGTGATTCACACAAAGCTCGTGTCACAATAATTGAACACTCAACAGAGACCACAGTGAAACAAATATTTATATGAAATCGATATTGTACATTTGTGTACTCATTATTCTTGATTAAAGTGAGATTTACTCAAAATGAGTACATAAGACAATTTTAAAACAAGTAAAAGACTAGAACTGCTAGAAACTACATCTAAAATTTTTGAAAATTCAATTATATTCTTATCAGATCATTTGTCTATTTTATGTGCTCATTTTCGGTAAATCTTTTATCAAGTAGAATTTTAATAGAAACAACGAATTCTTTATTCTAGTGTGACCTCTTTGTATATATAACTTCGAGACTATACATTTTAAATTCCGTGTGAATCAAAGCCTCTCCCAAAATGAGCACCCAAAATCATAGAATAGGTAAATGGTCTTAAAACAATTAATAGTATTGAATGAATGCTAGAATATATCTTGAAAGTGCAGTACTTTTCCTTTAAGGTTCTTTGCATATCTTAAGATTTGATGTACTATTTTTGAGCAAGTCTTTGGAAAAGAATCTTAAAACAAATAATATTATTGAATTACTCGAAATTCCATATAATACTTGACCACTTAATCCTATTACGTTAAGATCCTTTGCCTAATTTATTTGCTCTTTGATCAAGTACATTTTTACTAGAACAAAGAGTACTTATTATTAGTGTAATTTCCTCCACTGTATAATTATAAATTTCGAAACCCACATGACTTCTCACAGATATGACTTCGATGGGCTTCAATTAAGTATTTAATGGATTTCACATTTACAAATTGTGTACATATTTTGTTAATAATGACCCATTGTCTGCTGCCTGTTAGCGGGTACTGTTTCCCATATGCTGAGAATGTTGCCCCCAATAGCACGCTATAATTGCATTAACTTGTTGCAAATCTGTGTCGCAACTGTTAACAACAGCCACAAGCCAAGAGACAAGACAAGCGAAGAGAAGCACATTTAATGCCCCGTTTAAGATACTTCTACTGTTGCTGATAAGAGCAGCTGATTGTGGTGCTAAAGTGAAAGCCCAACAAATGATAACAGCTTGTAAGCAATGTGAACAAAATAAATGAAGAGTTGTTGATTTGTTTGTGTTATCAGCTGACGAGGGCTTTCGACAATAACACTGTCTTCTGTCTCTTTCTCTGTGACATGTGACACGAATGCCATTCAAATGGCAAATGCAAATTGTTTGCTTTATATATTCGCTTCGCTTTCAGTTTTTGTCAATTACCAAAAACTCAATGTGCAAATTAATAACACAATTTAGCACTTGACGAACGCGTCCGCGCAAGCTTTCAACGCTGTGCAGCAGCTGCCGGCGTCGCAGCATCGTCGCCGTGGGCGTGGGCATTGTGGGCGTGGTCTCTCTCACTGTCGTCATCATGTGTGTGTGTGTGGGTGTATTTTTTCCAACAAGTTTTCCAATTTGTTCAGTTTGACAATTTTACATTGCGCTAAAATTCTAAAATTTGCTACTTGTTTTGCTTTTGCGCAAAAGTTTGTTTTCGCGCTTTTGCTGCGCTGTGGCTTTTACAGCTAGTTGTTGACGGAAAATCGCGGCCGCTCGGGCTCAGCTCTCGGCGTTGACTGCTGCTGCTGCTCGCCAGCGGTTTACGGCAACTTTCAACACACCACGGCATATATGCTTGTGCATATACATATATACACGTACGTACAATATGATGAGTGGATGAGTGTACTCATTCACTAGGTCAAGAAAGTGTTTTTACAAAGCAACAAATTAATTTCTTTCCATTTCATTCTAGTATTATCTTATATTTCATAATGGATCTGATTGAAATTATTGGGATTCTTTCTCCACTATACTCAATAGTTTGCTATTTTCCCAAGCCGGCTTTTTTTCATATAATTTCTTTTCATATGCAAAAATGATCTGACAAAGCTCAGTGGCTTGTAGTGGCTTCTTGACAGTCTACAGAATGGATAGTTCTGGTTAAAAAAATATACAAAATTGCTTAGCTTATTGAATCTTGTTACTTTTTTGTTTTTTAACTAGTTAAAGGAACTAAGACAATAATTAAGCATTTTTTGAGAAAGAATCTTAATCATATTCCTTTTTTAAACTATTTTTTTTATTTAACTAGTTACATAAACTCTATAGAATTGTAGAAAAATAAGAAAAGTCTAAGACAATAACAAAGTTCATTTATTTTTGGTTAAGAATAATAAAACTAAGAATTATTCCATTGTCAAAAGACTTTCTTGATATAGTGTGCATATATTATAGGTAGTAGGGTTTCATGCTCGAAACACTTGTCGCTGTTTTTGTTTTAGGTGCGTCAATCAACAATCAACGACACGAGCACTGAGAAGACTCTCAAGAGAAACGAGAATGTGCACGAGAACGAGAGAACAAGGAGTGAGGGAGAGAGAGAGAGAGAGTGAGTCATATAATTAGATAATAAAATAAATTGTATAGCCGCAGCCTGAAAGTATGCTTTAGTTAAGTCAAGCTATATTAAAATTGCAGACATGTTGATGAGACAATATATGGAAATAAAACTGCCCTCAAACTCAAAGAGTAAAAGCCGACTAAAAAAGAATCATTACTTATTATTAAGTGACCCTTCACTCTTTGTGCATGAAGGCTGTTTTATTTCCATATATTGTTTCACCGACTTAATGCTCTTTTTGATTAAGTGACCTTTGACTTTTTGAGCTCGAAGGCAATTGCATACTTACATATTTATTTTTAAATTATTTCAGCTTATGATTTGTAAAAGTCACTCACATTTCGTAGACGGCTTAGTTTTTATGTGCAACACACACTCAATGTGTGTGCAGTGCTTTTTGGAGCAGCCCTTTTAGCATGGTTTGCTGGCTAAGCCGTTGTTTGCGCCAACAAGTCAAGCAAGCGCCAGCTGCTGGCCATTAAAATTTTAATTTTGTGCACCATTTGGCGCTGGCATCTTGGCAACAGAATCTCCCGTTTGCTGCAAATCGCTTGGCTTGAGCGATTATGTTGATGTTGATGGCTATGACTGGGGATGGAGAGGAGGCGAGAGGCGAAGCAATTTACCTGCAGTTGCCATCATCATCGACGCTGGCTTCGTCGATAATACGCTCAATTCAATTTGCATATTCAGTTGTCCAATGAAGCGAAGCAGCAGCAGCAACTATACACAGGTCTCTCTTCCTGCCCCACACATGTCGATCCGTTCGGCCAAACACAAATGGTTTTTTTTTTGTTTGTTTATTTTTGTTGTTGCTGTGGCAAGCCTTGTTGGCCGCTTGCAAGTTGGAACACTGTAGGTGCTTGCCCCAAAATGTGGACCTGACAACAGCAGCAGCAGGAGCACCAGCAGCAGGAGTGGCACGCATGAGCTGCTTGAGCAGCAAAAGGGTTCCACCAGCTCTTCACCTACTGTTAGTCCATTACGTTAGCAATTTAACTTGCGCCACGTAAACATGATTATCATCTTAAGTGCAACGTGTGTGGGTGGTACTGACAATCAAACCACCCAGCCCAACCGCCACTTCTGCTCGTGCTGAGCTGGCTTTGCGTGCAATTGAAGTCAACGCCTGGCCAGGTTAAGGTTGGCATGTTGGGTTGGCTATTTGGCCGTTTGGGTTGGTAGCCATGAGTTTGGCATTGGCAACAACTGCTTAAGCTGCAGCTATTAACACACGCATTGTTCTTTTTGCTGCTGCTGCTGCCCGACTGGGTTGTGCTGCTGTATAACAAGTTTCAATCTGCTTAAAACAGCAATTAATTTAAAGGGTTTTTATTAATGCGGAATGCAACAACAACAACGGCAGTTGCAGCAACAGTAGCAGCAGCAGCCTCCATGGCGTGCCCGCCTCTAATTGAGCTTGTCAAGTTCAGCTTTAGCTGTGGGGCACATACATACAGTTGCGAGAAAAATAATAGCTCAACTATAACATCTTTTCGTTCGAATATGTACGAATACGAATATACATACATATATTTTTTATATAATTATTTTTTTAGGGGAAAATTGCCAAAAAGTAACCCACAAAATAATAGCATCACTTATGAATTCTTTACAGAGATCGTTTATTTATTTTCACACATTTTAAAAATTATTATCTTATTTTCCTACTATTATTTAAGGTGCTATAATTTTTAATTTGGACTTTAACTAAATTTAAACAAGTTGAAAATGGGGAATTAAGTAACAGTATTTTTCATTCTCACTTTTTTAACGAGTCTTTTTTCTCATTTAAAAACATATTCAAAAGTTCATTCAGCTTACAAAAATACAGCTTTCCAACCATTTATTGTGAGACTGGTCCTATTAATTTTTTCGCGACTGTACATATATGTCCAACATTTGAGATCTCTTTTAAGCAGCCACAGGGCGCATCCCCAAAATGTCCCGGCTCCCGCTGGAAATGTCACGTACAGAGCGACGCCCACCAACAAATAATTTGGGGTGTTGAGCAGGTGGCGAAGTTGGAGTTGAGTGCAACAATTTGAGCCACGCAACGCAGCAGCAGCAGCAATACCAGCAGCAGCCGCCACAGAGCAGAGGAAATTCATAGTCGAAATTTTACAACAGCAGCTTGATTAATTTTTGGGCGTGTACATGCTTAAATTTGTGGGCGTGGCTGGAATAAAGCAACACCATTTTTAATATATCAATAACATCAGCGAGTGGGGCAGCTTCGACAATAAGGAAATATTTGTAACGTGCTGGTAAATGGGGTGCAAATCGAAATCGATTTGAAGCTAAGCAGAGCTAAATTATATAGACAAATCAGGTTTTACAAATATTGGAACATTATTAGTAATATTGAGTATTTACGTATAACAAATAATAGATGTAAATAAGTTAAGGAGACTGAAATTATACAGAAAAAATAAAATTTCGATTTTGTGGGAAATATGGCATTATTATTTTTAATAATAAGTATTTAAGTATGGGTGAATAATAATAAGGTAACCTGCATATCTAGACAGATCCAGTTTTAGCTTGCTGTAGAAATCATATTATATCTTCTTTTTGCGTATATTGTGCAGTTTATTTAGTAACATTTTGCAGGGTATTTCCCTGTCTATGTCAATCTAATACAGAGCACTCAGAACATTTTTCTGTAGCATTAAACGATGGCAGCCAACAGGCGGATAAGACCAACAGACACAGCTACAATTGGACAAATACACACACACATTCAAATACAGAGAGACACTCACTCACACATACATATATTTATATATATATATATATATACAAATGCAGAGAGACAGATGAACTCAGTACTCAAATAGAGGGTCACACAAAGTAGCGTTGACAAACCCATTATCAGAAAAACAAACCGGAGATTAACTTGGCAAAATGTCTGTAGACGCCATAAAAAATCCATGAGCGACTGAAAGAGAGAGAAAGAGATAGAGTGCGAGAGAGAGAGAGAGAGAGTGCGAGAGCAATGAGTGTAAATGAAAGAGCAAGTGCGGTAAATCCACTAGAGCAGCCAGATGCTAAATAAAATATGAACTCACACAAGGGGGAGAGGGAATGGGAGAGCGAGCGGGAGAGAGAGGAGAGAGCACATGGCCTGGCTGGGTGGGCACTTCAAAAAAGGACACATGAGCGTAATAACAGCTAAGACCTTGCTAAGCATCAGGCAGTCAACAACCACTTGACACAGCGCAGCCAGCTTCAGCAGCAGCAGGAGTTCCAAGCCAGGCCGGACAACCCCGGATTTTGTTTGATTTTTTGGGGTAAGAGCAAGTTGCCGTTGCTGCACTCAACATGATTACAAATTATACCGTCTGAGCAATCATCGCCGGCAGTTGTGTGTGCAAGGAGGCGGGCCTCAAAATACCGCCCATAGGAAATATAATTCCATGACACGAGCAAAAAGGGTCGGCCTGCAGCAGCTTCCAGCTCCCAGTTCCCAGCTACTGCACGTCGTCCGGTGTCTGGAATCCGTAGTCAGATTTTGGGCTGCACACGCAACGCATATTGCCACGTCGTGGTGGTTGGCCAGACACAAAGACGGACGGGCAGACGGACAGGCAGCTAGACGGTCTGAATCAGGCTTGCAACTGGTTGTTGGAGTTGTCGCCTCGTTGGTTGGTTGTTTAAGCTCTCTCTGTGCTTTCTTCTCCCTCTCCCACTCCTCCGCAGCTCCTGCACTCCTGGTCCTCGTCTGTTGCCACTTCCGCTCGACGCTTAGATAATGTTGTTAGCATTTACGCCTTTTTTTGTTGTTTTAAGACCCAATAACTTAATTATGCATTGGCTGCAATTTGCAACCAAACAATTTTTTTGCTTTTTTTTTTTTTTAAATGTCTGGCATTTATTCATAGTAAAAGCCTAGAAGTGTGCAATGTTTTTGTGGTGAATTTTGTATGGTGAAGTGAATTATTACTGATTTTATCCGCAATGAATTTATGAATTTGACTTTAATTAGAAAGTTGGCAATAAATTAATGAGCATTATGATGTGCTAAGATTAATCAGAGACGTACACTTGGCAATGAGTTCTGGGTGCACCTCAAAATATTATTTTAATGTAATAATTTAAAATAGAAAGACAAATATAATTGTTAACAAATTGTTTAACATTTGAATAACATCATCATTATTCATTTAATTATTTAATAATTTATTTATAAAATATACAAATATATACACATATGAGTTTAATTTCGCCAACCAAAAAAAATTTTCCACAATTTATAGAGAGTTTCTACAGATGCACAACTTGAAGAATTCAATAGTTCTTTTAACCCAGTAGAGATTTGTTTGCTGGTGGATTACGTATCAACTAAATAAGATTTAATATCTGCACTTCTGGCTATAATTTTTATTCATCAATAATCTCTTCGCTTTCTCTTTCGGTGATTAACCCATAAGCTGACTCTTACCTCGCTTTTACAACTAAATTACTGCCGAGGTCAGAGGCCGATGGACGGGGGACGGATGATGCGAACGGCATTCTTTACTACCACATATTACTACTTACATATAATGGCAGAAGTAGTAGTTTCTTTATTTTTATAGCCAATTCCAGATGCCCTGGCACGTGGCAGCGCGGAATTTCAAGGCGCAAGGTCAAGGAGGAGTGTGTAACCTATTGCTCGACGAGTATGTTAGGGGATATATCCCACACACACACACAGACCCACACACACGCACACACACACACACACACATGATACACCACACTTGTGCCCAACTAAATCCTTTTTGATTAAATTCAATGTTTTATATCCAATACAATGGTTGGGCGTGTGGGCTGTCCCATAGTCTTCTTCTGGTCATGCTAACATTTTATATCTCTTTGAAACGCATTTTTCGCAATTTTTTTTGTTTTGCTCATTTTGCCCACACACAGAGAGAGAGAGACATTGTCAGATATAAAACAAAATGGCCAAGCTAAAAGAGACACTGCCAAGGAAAATAGATTGAAGTGTAATCATGGTTTTGAACTGCTCCTCGGTCATACCCATCTACACATTTAATCCGAGCAAACGTAGCACAAAACGCACAAAACGGCCAAAGACGACGACAACGACCAGAATGAGAGAGAAAGTGAACGTTTACCCTCGGTAAGAGTCAAATATATAAAACAAAAGACATTGTAATTGGAGAAAGGCAGCAGAGATGCCTAGGATACCTCTACTACAAACGTCCTAAACACTCTGAAAAAAATCGACCTGGATTTAAAAAAAACGCCTTAAAATAAAGATCGCAAAGTGAAACTCTTAAAAATTAAAAAGTTGTTATTTATTTTAGAAATAAATTCCAAATATATTTAGGCAAACGCAAAATATTTTCTTCTAATTTTTACACATTTTTCTATTAATAAGAAATGCATTTCTGAAAAAAACACATGCAAATTCAAATGATGTGTTGTCAGCTATATTAGAGATTGGCTTTTATCTACTTTAGAGGCTGAGTAGCTCAAAGGGAAGTCACTCTAATGTTTAATAATAATATAAGTAAAAAGAAGCTGATATAAGAGTTCTTATATATACACACATGAAAAACAAAGCACCCTGGAAATGATACACATCTTTTACAGTTTACGAAAATCTCCTCTGAAAATAAGAAATGCAAATCCTGGCTTTTAGAAAGACAAAGCGTCAATTTTAGAAGTTTACTTTCTGTATAATAAAGTGAGTTAAACTTAACGACAAAAGTATGGCTAGTTCCTAAAATACAGTTCATTTCTTTTTCCTGAGTGTATGTAGGTGGAAAGTTTCTTCAGGCCACAGTTAGGACAGAGTCCTCCACTCTGCTCGTGCGGCGCTGCTTATTCCGCTTGACTGATTGCAGCGTCTTTGTCTCTGCCACAGCAGGAAGTGACTACACGTGTGTGTGTGTGTGTGTGTGGGTGTTTGGGTGTATGTGAGTGTGTGTCACAATGTGTGTGTATTTTATCTAAGTTTGTTTGAATAAACTTAAGCGAATGTTTTGTAAGAAGATTTCCTTTATTGTTGGCGGACTTCTCTCTATCTCTCTGACTCTGGCTCTGGTTTACAACTACATTTGACAGTTCTAGCTGGTCTTCTTGTGGCATGCAAACGTTGACGTTGCAGCTTCACAAGCACTTTGCACGTCCCATCCTGTCTCATGTGGCACACACTTTGGGTATCATTGACTGGCTGGCTGGGTGGCTGACTGGCTGGCTGGCTGGCTGACGAGTCTTGCCCGAGCACTTGAAGCCATTTCAAGTTCAGTTTTGCATGCCGTTCGACAAGGATTGGTTTGCTCAAAGTTCCTTTTGGCTTCGTTTGCCATAATGCCACATAATGCCAAATCGATTGTTAACCATAGCAGCGGACAGAGTACAGAGCACTTGAGCCAGCCAGACAGCCAGCAGCAGTCACTGTATCATAATAAAATGTCTAATTTTACCAATTGCCGGACTAACACACTCAAATGCAAATATATACAAACAAACAGAGAGAGCAGCAAACCGGCAAACCAAAGGCTTAAGTCCTGACCAGCTGTGTTATCTGTGTGGCATCGATTGTGAAATAATATTTAATGACCGTAAAATTATATAGTATGGTAAACTGCTTAGTGCTGAGCATAATTGTTCATAGTTCACTCGTTCGATCTTCTGAGCGAACTAACTATAACATCAAAATAAATATATATTTAGACTTTTATAGAACATTTATATAACTGTATATAGATTATGTTGCTCATAAGCATATGTATAACTTTAAACATAATCGATTACAAAAGTTTTGTTCATTTGGAGTATCCATTCAATTGAACTGATTGTGAACGAGTCGCG
The DNA here is from genome assembly GCA_035043445.1 of Drosophila silvestris. Taxonomy (NCBI): domain Eukaryota; kingdom Metazoa; phylum Arthropoda; class Insecta; order Diptera; family Drosophilidae; genus Drosophila; species Drosophila silvestris. Next base: position 7,896,238 of record JAWNMZ010000137.1, read on the forward strand.
ACAACTCTTAAACTGTATTTGTTTTGGGCAAGTCTTTAGTTTTTATGGTTAGACTTTTGTGCAATAATCATGTTGTGGTTTGTTGGTTCCGTACTCGGATACTAAAGCTGATTGGCAATGAGTGTAGATAGCTGAAGCAAATGAATACAAGCAATATAAATTCAAATAAATACACAATCATAAAGAGCAAAGCATATTGAGTGCTTAAAATGGCAATTTGCGTAATGCTACAACTAGCTAATTGTTAGTTTAATGGCCTAATTAATATCACATATTCTGAGATTCACTGAGAGAAAGAGTTACAAATAGAAAATGCTTGCAATTAAATTGCAGTTATTTTTCAATTTCAGTGACAGTATTTGTTATGCTGCTGCAGGTTCTGCTTGAGTTCTGTCCGCCTTCAATAAATTCAACTGTTGTTATTGCTGTTGCTTGTTTTCCACTCCTCACATCATATATATATATAAACATATATAGTGTATATATAATATATTCAGCGCACACATTGGACAGACTCTTAAAATGGCCATAAAGCAAATTGTGAAAAATTATTGTGTATATAAAATTTAATGACATGTCAAAAAGGATATCCGGCATACGGCCATTGCCGACATTGACGAGCAGCACAAACGGCAAATGGCAAAATGGAGCAACTGGAGCAAAGAATGGGCGTCGCTGACAACGTCAATGTCTGAGTCCTTGTCCTGGTCGCCCTCGTCCGCGTCCTTGATATCTTTTTCGTTGGCGTGGACTGCACACTCAGAAAAGAAATCGAACTAAATTTTAGAAATTCGTCATTCTTCCTCATTTTCATTTCTAGATTTTTTAAAACCAGAGTTTGCATTTCTTAATATCAGAGTGGATTTATATAAAATTTAGATAAATATGTCTAATTTTCAGGGTGTTGTTGTCTTTAAAAATGTGACATGCATTTTTAGAAAAATTTAGAAGCATCTCCATATTTCTAATTTGTAGAAAAATGGTTTCTTTGTTTAAAAATTATTTCTAAAAAGAAGAAAATCTTTCTAGTTTTAAGCCAACTTTTTTCTGAGTGTATTCGTGGCTGATATATGTAATGTGTTGTAAGTCCTGTTACACACATATATATGACGCTGACAATTTTAGTTTAGTTGTTGTCGTTTTTGGTATTTACTTCTTACTTCTTCGAGAGAAACATCACAAACATAATCGAGCGCAACTTTATTATTTTGTCGAACAACAACAACATCGAAAGTATCGTGTGTGGGTTAGATTTTATGCTCCCAACAACAACAACCAACAGCTATGCCCCTGTCTTGTGGTCGTTATGGCCGTCATCATTACGCCTTGGACTGGTCTCACTTGGTCTGGTCTGGCTTGCTCCTGTCTTGGGTGGTAGAGAGCTGCACATTTTATAGTTTTGAAAAGTCACAAAAATGTCAATTGCTTGTCATGTGCGCTCGGCCCGAACGCCAAATGGCATTGAATAAATTATATTGTGGCCATAAAGTTGTTGCAGCCACCGTCACAGTAACAGCCACACATCCTGGTCCTGGGCTTACTTAGTAATGCTGCCAACTGAGAGCAACCCAAGCCAAGCCAAGGAAAGTACTCCCCGCCCGTTTATTTGCATGTGCATGGCGGCTAATCAGCCGCAGAGCTGAACAAAATTGATTTTTGGCGTTGAAATTGCTAGCCATCATTTTAAGGGGAGAGTTTTGAGACGAGTGCTGCTTATTAGATCACCCTCGGCAATAGCGTAATAAATGCTGAATTATGACAGACAAAAACCAAAAAAAAAAGAACCGAAGAACTCTCAGTTTTTGAACTCAAGACCTTTTGAATTTTAATCAAGCTAAATATTGAAGCAGTTGTTGCTTTGCTCTGCTCAACTTTGGGCACATTACGAGACTCGTATTTTCACTTTCATTGCGCTGTTTATGTAGTCAACTTGAAGGACTTCTCTCGACTGGCTGGCCTTGCTTCTCCTCCTTGTGTTAGGATGTGTTAATGTGCCACGCTTGAATGGCGCATAAATTTCTTTATGCGGTTTTTTATGCTCGCCTCTTTCCTTTGTCAATGACGGGATGAGAGTCTGTCGACTCGACTCGACTCGACTCGGTCTGCGTACGCTCGACCCTCGATCGAGTAATTGAAAATATTTGAAATAATTCATAAAATTTTATGTGATTTCCGCTTTGAAGTTCGCATTTTTTTCTCGTAATTTTTCTGTAGGCAAGACCATTAAAATAGTTTGCTCTGAAGCTATCGGTCGCGTATAATTCAGAGCGTTGATAATTGTTTTAATGATGTCATAACGTCGCCTTGATAGCACCCTCTCTGATTTATGAGTATGTCTCTAGTGGTCGCGTTTTCTCTTTTTTTTTTCATTTCGAGTGCCGCCCCGAGGGTGCTAGACATAGTTACAGTTGTATATATACTATATCAGCACGATATGTTATCGCACATGTGTGTGTGTGTCTGAATAAGTAACCCGTTTCTTTGGCATTGCATGATTTATGTGTGTAAAGAGCAAACAGAAAAAAAAAAGAAAACGAATGGTGACCATGTGGGCACCACCTGTGTGGGTTGGTGGGGTTGGCAAGTTCCTGCTAACCACTTGAAAAACGTTAAATAAGTTGTCTAACCACACATTAAACCAATTTGGCACTGCACAAAAGCTGCCCACAGTCTGGCCGTCTGTCCGTCTGTCCGTCTAACTGGCTTTCACTGGATTTTTTTTTATTATTTTCTTTATACATATATATCACGTTTGCTGGGCGCCATAAATCATAGGAAGGGCCACGTATGTGACTACTTTAGCTAGGGGATCGATAAATTATTATTAGTTGGCTGGCCGCTGCTGAGCTGTTTTGGGGGCGCGTGCAAAGGAAGTTGTTAGACCCCCAAAAGGCGAACTAACCGAAATCCGAGCCGCTGCGGTTCAAATGCCTTTTAACTTAACAACTTTTTCTGCCAACACCAAACAGCACACACACACACTCGCTCACACACAACTTTGTCGTGTTGTTAGTAGTGTTGTCCGAGCAAAACCCTTAACGCCGTGTGTAAAGTGGACTTGACATGAGATTAACATCTTCAAAAGCATAGCTTAAAGTATTTGTTGGAGTTCGTTGAAGTTACCCCAACTAAAGGCCGGGTGTTGGTCTGGGTCCGGGTCCGGGTCAGTACCATTCCCGGTCCCTTTTTGGCTGCCGTCGCTGCTTTTGGATAATTGCGTTCTTGTGCGCTGAGCCATGAGCTTAACTGTTGCTGTCATAACTAAGCGAAAAGGTATACAATTTATGAAAACGTCGAGCACTCCCAGCCAGCAGCCACCAGGCAGCCGCCAACCAGGTGTGTGTGGCTGAAGCCTCTGAAACAAACAATGACCCACGCCATGTGTATATTATAACAATTTCAGTTGGATTTATTTCGTTGATTTCAATCGCTAAATAATGGCAAAACAGACGGCTTACTTACGACCTAGTAGGGATTGGTGGGGGAGGGGCAAATGGTTCTAATCGTAAACAGGCAGTGACCAGCTTGCAGGATTACAGCGCACGACGATGACGCAGCTTCAGACGATGTACAGTCTTGTATTGGTATCCATCATCACCAAGAACTGCCGAGTTCTGCGTATCTTCCACAACGGGAGTTTCAGGAGCGACTTCCTCAGAGGGAGGCAGGTAATCGCTGGCAATCTCAGACACATCCCGACGTTGGCGGTATTTCAATCGACGGACAGTCTTGTATTGGTATCCATCATCACCAAGAACTGCCGAATCCTGGGCGACTTCCTCAATGGGAGCTTCAGTGGCAACTTCCTCAGAGGGAGGCAGGTAATCGTTGGCAATCTCAGACACATCCCGACGTTGACGGTACTTAAGACGGCGCACTGTTTTGTACTGATATCCATCATCACCAAGAACAGCCGAATCCTGGGCGACTTCTTCAACTGGAGCGTCAGTAGGAACTTCCTCTGAGGGAGGCAGGTAATCGTTGGCAATCTCAGACACATCACGACGTTGGCGGTATTTCAATCGACGGACAGTCTTGTATTGGTATCCATCATCACCAAGAACTGCCGAATCCTGGGCGACTTCCTCAATGGGAGCTTCAGTGGCAACTTCCTCAGAGGGAGGCAGGTAATCGTTGGCAATCTCGGAGACATCCCGACGTTGGCGGTATTTCAATCGACGGACAGTCTTGTATTGGTATCCATCATCACCAAGAACTGCCGAATCCTGGGCGACTTCCTCAATGGGAGCTTCAGTGGCAACTTCCTCAGAGGGTGGCAGGTAATCGTTGGCAATCTCGGAGACATCCCGACGTTGGCGGTATTTCAATCGACGGACAGTCTTGTATTGGTATCCATCATCACCAAGAAGTGCCGAATCCTGGGTTCCTCAATGGGAGCTTCAGTGGCAACTTCCTCAGAGGGTGGCAGGTAATCGTTGGCAATCTCGGAGACATCCCGACGTTGGCGGTATTTCAACCGACGGACAGTCTTGTATTGGTATCCATCATCACCAAGAAGTGCCGAATCCTGGGCGACTTCCTCAATGGGAGCTTCAGTGGCAACTTCCTCAGAGGGTGGCAGGTAATCGTTGGCAATCTCGGAGACATCCCGACGTTGGCGGTATTTCAACCGACGGACAGTCTTGTATTGGTATCCATCATCACCAAGAACTGCCGAATCCTGGGCGACTTCCTCAATGGGAGCTTCAGTGGCAACTTCCTCAGAGGGAGGCAGGTAATCGTTGGCAATCTCGGAGACATCCCGACGTTGGCGGTATTTCAATCGACGGACAGTCTTGTATTGGTATCCATCATCACCAAGAACTGCCGAATCCTGGGCGACTTCCTCAATGGGAGCTTCAGTGGCAACTTCCTCAGAGGGAGGCAGGTAATCGTTGGCAATCTCGGAGACATCCCGACGTTGGCGGTATTTCAATCGACGGACAGTCTTGTATTCCATCATCACCAAGAACTGCCGAATCCTGGGCGACTTCCTCAATGGGAGCTTCAGTGGCAACTTCCTCAGAGGGGGGCAGGTAATCGTTGGCAATCTCGGAGACATCCCGACGTTGGCGGTATTTCAACCGACGGACAGTCTTGTATTGGTATCCATCATCACCAAGAACTGCCGAATCCTGGGCGACTTCCTCAATGGGAGCTTCAGTGGCAACTTCCTCAGAGGGAGGCAGGTAATCGTTGGCAATCTCAGACACATCACGACGTTGGCGGTATTTCAATCGACGGACAGTCTTGTATTGGTATCCATCATCACCAAGAACTGCCGAATCCTGGGCGACTTCCTCAATGGGAGCTTCAGTGGCAACTTCCTCAGAGGGAGGCAGGTAATCGTTGGCAATCTCGGAGACATCCCGACGTTGGCGGTATTTCAACCGACGGACAGTCTTGTATTGGTATCCATCATCACCAAGAACAGCCGAATCCTGGGCAACTTCTTCAACTGGCGCATCAGTAGGAACTTCCTCAGAGGGAGGCAGGTAATCGTTGGCAATCTCAGACACATCACGACGTTGACGGTACTTAAGACGGCGCACTGTTTTGTACTGGTATCCATCATCACCAAGAACAGCCGAATCCTGGGCAACTTCTTCAGCTGGAGCATCAATAGAAACTTCCTCTGAGGGAGGCAGGTAATCGTTGGCAATCTCAGACACATCACGACGTTGGCGGTATTTCAATCGACGGACAGTCTTGTATTGGTATCCATCATCACCAAGAACTGCCGAATCCTGGGCAACTTCCTCAATGGGAGCTTCAGTGGCATCTTCCTCAGAGGGAGGCAGATAATCGTTGGCAATCTCAGACACATCACGACGTTGACGGTACTTAAGACGGCGCACTGTTTTGTACTGATATCCATCATCACCAAGAACAGCCGAATCCTGGGCAACTTCTTCAACAGGAACTTCAGTGGAAAGTTCCTCAGAAGGGGGCAGGTAATCGTTGACAATCTCGGAGACATCCCGACGCTGGCGATACTTCAATCGACGAACTGTTTTGTATTGGTAACCATCTTCTCCCACAGCAGTGGAGTCTTGGGTGATGTCCACATTGGGTGCATCGACGCCAACTTCCTCCGCCATCGGTGGGAGATACTCATTCATGATCTCGGCGATATCGCGACGGTGCCTGGTTGGTTCGACAGGAATCACTGCAGCCGTCGCTGCGGCAATGAGCATGCACGCAATGAAGAGTTTCTGCAATTGGGTGATTGAGAGATGAATTGTGTTCCTGTGGTAAATCCACGATTACATACCATTTTAGTATAGATCTCCACGCTAATTGTATTATCGATGGAATCTATGGGTCGAATGATTAATAGTCGCAATTTGTCGGCATATTTATACGCTCGAATGTTTGCCAAGCGTCGTATAAACATACAAAAAACACACACAAACCAAACAATGACCAACACTTTGTTTGCCAACAACAAAAGGCCTGGCAACAGCAACAGCAACAGAAATAGAAACCATAAACAGCAGCCCAGGTCGGACTGGTCGTTATAAGACAAGCGGAGCATTTGCTGGCACATGGTGCCACTTAGGCCCTCAAGTGCCCCTGCCCCTACCACTGGCCCGACCCCCTCCGCTGCGTTCCGTTCCGCTCCTGTCTCAGCTGTTTTGGAGCCGGTTAGCGCCTAGGCAGAGAGCGGAACTAAAAAATCGCTGTGTTTGCTTTCGTTTGGTGCGTTCGAATATTTCACGGTCAAGATACCACCACATATAATGAGATTTAATGCAAAAAATATAAGAAATAATAATAATCGTAATGACAGCAGCAAAAGTCATTTGGCGTGATCTGCTCGGTCTTCGCAAGAGTGGTGGTAGTAGTAGTAATAGTTGCTTCTCAAGATTGATTATCTCGAGTGTTGTCTGTGTATCGGTAATTTGCGTACTACGTTTAGTTCAACGAACTGGCCAAAAAATACGATATTTTGAAAGGTCGCTTGTGAATGGTGCTGATGATGATGATGATGATCGGATTGGATTGGCTCGTGTTCCACTCTGTTTGTTCTTTGTTTTAAGCGATGATATCATGACGTCAAAAATACTGCGTACTTGCTGGGTGACATGTTTTGGCAGATCTGTTAACAATGTTTAAAATATATTTATGTTAAGAAGTCATCCAAAAATCATTAATCATAATTTGGAATAGTTATCAACTGCAATTAATGGGTTTTTTAAGCTTTGTTTACTCTCTAAATATTGTTTTGGATTGTAGTGGTTATATTTAATTATATTACAAATTATTTATGTTAAGAAGTCAACGAAAAATAATCATTTATCATAATTTCGAATAGTTATCAAATGCAATTAATATGTTTATAAGTTTTGTTTACTCTCAAAATATTGTTCTGGATTGTAATGGTTATATTCAACTAAATTCCAAAAATATATTTATGTTAAAGCGTCAGCCAAAATTAATTACTTATACTTTTGCAATAATAATCAAATGCAATTAATATGTATTTTCCCGTTCGTTAACTCTATGAATAAAATATTTAAGATATATTTATGTTAAGAAGTAATCAAATACAATTAATATGTATTTTCCATTTCATTAGCCTCTACAAGGATTGCTTTAGTTGAAATTAATGTAATACTGTTTATATTCCCATGTCCTTGCCATTATCAGCTAATTGAGCGATGCGGGACTACTTAATGGCTGGCATAACTTTATAGTAACTTGCTTCTAAAATCTCTGCTCTTAATATCAAAGATACACTACTCTCCCCAACAAAAAAGAATCCAAAGAAAATAAAAAAGTATAAAAGTCCAAAGAAAACAACAAGAGTTAACAAATTGCGTGCATGCTGAAAAACTTTGGCTATGAAATTCATAAACTTGGCCCAAACAAGCAGCTCGACGGCAGCTTCCCCTCTCCCCCTTCTCCGCCCACCCATGTGTAAGGGACAGTTAAAAGTTGTACACCAATCATGCATATGATTCTGCTGCGGAGTGGCACATCTGCTGCTGCCGCTGAGGCGGAGTTGCTGCCCCATGCGGCCCAAACGGCAACTAATTAAAGGAGACCAAAACAAAAGGCGACGCAGAGAGAGAGAGAGAGGGGGGATAGAGAGTGTTAGAGAGTTGGGCCAGGCAAAAAGTTGACGCGCCAAGGTTTTTGGGGAAGTGTGTCAAGTGCTACAGAATGTGGTAAACAAAACAAATGGAGTGTGCAATCTGTCGTAAACAGTCATAAATTCTGTGTAGTCTCCCTAACTATCGCTGTTAACCACCCCCACCCCCACCCCCCAACTCCTCTCTATTTCACAGCCCTCTCGCCCATAGGTTTGCCATCTTTATCGCAATCATTCACATCGCCACTTGTGAAATCTTGTGCAACGTTTGCCTCAACTGAACTGAAGCATGAACATCGAATGACACATTCTAATATAATATAAACGATGTTTTATGACAATCAATTTGTTACAATTCAATAGACACACAACCAGCACACAACCAACACACATGTCTGTAAGTATGTGTGTGTGTGTGTGTGCTCTCATTTATGTGATTATTTGATTTGTGTGTTTGACGTTGACATTCATACGGCCGTAGCAGGGACTCCAACTCTGCAACCAAAAATTCCGTATCCGATTCCGAGAGTCAGGCCCCCAGCCATGTAACGAATTTTATGAACTAGAAAGTATCATTAACTTAATACGCATACGCATACGTCTATAGTCCTACGCAAACAAGGATATATGTATATTTCTTGTCTCGGTTGCCGGGGAACTGTTGTTGGTTATGCTGGGCATTGTAATGTAAATATGCGCGACATGCACTCATAAATAAGCATTCGACACAAAAACACAATAAATGTCAAAAAGTTTCGCCATTATCCAGTTTGCCAGTTAATGTGACAACGCTGCGTTCTGACTCCGGACTCCTGCCTGCATGTCCTGCACACGACAACATCCATCTCCTGCTGCTGCTCCTCCTCCTCCTCCTCCGCCTCCGCCTCCTCTGATGTCTTGCAAGGCGGCTCTTTATTATTTTAATGATTTTTCAGCGCCGTTATGTCCATAGCCTCTGCATTAACTACTCCCCAATCCCAGCTGCAATTGTATTCGCTTGGCATTGTCTGTGTGTGTGTGTGTATGTGTGCTCACATTTGTAATTTAATTCACCCGCATGCCAACTCCATCCGCATCCCGACTCAATTCTCGTCCAGCATTCGGCTTCTTTTGCCGATTATTATTTTACATGTCGTTCGCGGGAGCCCACTATAATTTATTAGCAATTTGCATAATTTTCTTTTATTAAGCAGTTGTCGTTGCCGTTGCCGTTGCCGTTGCCATTTCATTGTGCCAAGTTTTTTGATTTAAGCGCTGCTAGCCCTCTGTCAACGTTCATTGTCAGTGCCTCGTCATCAACTCTTTGCCCAATGTTATGCAAATGTGGCCCGTATTATTATCCATAAGGTCTGTTAGTTTATAGCACCCCACCCCGAAAAGACATTTGAAGCATATTATTGCCGGCTGTCAAAATTATGGATAAATATACAGTCTTTATACAACAGTCTTGACATCAAGGTCACATCTCCATTTCAATGGCAATTGTATTAGCTGAATGCACTTCAACTTGAAGCACAGTATTTAATTGAATTTACATTATGTATGAGCTAAAATTATTGAAATGCTTTCAACAAGCAGTATTTTGCTTGTTATTTTCTTTCTAGCAAAGCAATTAAAACATCGTTTAAAACTTTGGCTTACAAAACTAAAACAGGAAGCAAGAAAAGCTATCAGCTATCAGCCAGCTCATTAGTAGGGGTGAGATGGGGGGTGTGGGGGGCAGGGGGGGCTGATCGCATCATTATGCAATCTTTAAAAGTATTTAGAAGAGAGAATACGAACAGCAGCTGGCTACAAAGCAAAACTAAATGAAACTATTTAAAACACAATTTACTGCAAATCAATCGAGCAACGCTTCTAATTAGAAAACCAAAACAAACACACACACAAAAACACACGGACAATCAGCTAAGCACACACACACACACTCAAGCACACTTAAGTGATTTTGGTAACCTGTGTGTGTGTGTTAAAGGAGAGAGGGAGAGATGAAGTGGTATGTGGTAGGTTCGTGTGTCGCTGCAACACTGCCCAAAACCTGCAGACCCCAAGACACTGTTGTGGCCCAATCTGTGAGACAGATCTGTTTATTTGTTTGTCTGTTGGCCTCCACTGTTTGACTTGAAGGTATTAGAAACTAATTTGTACAGCAGCCAGGCAGGAGTAGGATCAGGAGCCGGTGTAGCAGCGGGAGCAGCAGCAGTAGCAGTAAGAGCCGTAGCAAAGCTAACAGGATACAAACAGCAATTGTTTGCCTGTCTATCTATCTGAGAGGCTTTAGTCATGGCTGTGCAGCTTTGGCCTTTTGTCAGCTGCCCCTTAACCAAAAAACTGAAGCAGGACAACAAAAAGCATATATAAAAAAAAACAAGCCATGCCAAATCCTTCACAGAGATGGGGAAAAGAACAAAGCGCCAACTGACTGCGACGAGTAAATCATATGCTCTATAACCGAGTCGACAGCCAAAAAGGGACTCATCTCGTTTTTAAGTCGCTTGCGGCTTAAATTTTCTTAAATGTTGCATTGTCTTTGTCAGTGGCAGGCTGAGGCACTGGACTTGGTCGGGCAACAGGCAACAACAAACAATGGCCCAAGCACATGCTAAGTTTTTATGGATTAACTAAACAAGCTCATGAGTAAATATTTTCAAGCATATTTTGGGCCAAACTTTGCAATGAAGTTGACGACGTTGCTGGTTCTGCTTCTGCTTCTGAGTCAAGCCAAATAACCCAACCGGAGACCAGAAACAATTTAGCGTTGAAAATTTTGAGCTACGCATTGCAAAATTTGCCAAATTTATGCTCACATTGTGTGTGTGCGTGTGTGTGTGTGTGTGTGTGTGTGTGTGTGTGTGTGTATACATAGTTTGATGTGTATCTGCAAGATATTCGGACAAATATTTGCCCGATCAAAAATAACTGAAACATGCCCACGTAGCGCATAATTTACTACTTTAAAACATTTTTGGACTCAGCTAGCATTAAATTACTCGTTTGCATATTCAAATATTGGGATCAGTCGCATTAAAAAAGAAGAGGAATGCAGGTGCCGCTGTAAATCGTATGTGTTGTTTTTGATAATTTGGAAAACATGTCTGGTAAATAAATTGCAGTTCGAGTCATTCGCTCGAGTTATTTGCAGTGCATTTGAATTGATGATTGTTGACATTAAACCTGCCAGCATAAATACGAAAAATGCAATTGGCATTTCCCAGCTTACGGATCAGCATTCACCTTCATTTGTCCAGTTATTTTTACAATTCGCTTCTTTTTTTATTTGATGAAATATGCATAATGGAAAACTGCATTGCAGTTGCAAATTCATATTGTTAATTCTGATATAAGCGAGCGCATTAAATTGTTACTTGTTTGCTGGCCAAATACCTTTTGTTAATTTTAATTTCATATAATTTGTATGCAACCTTTTTTATTCTGATTTTCTTTTTATGCATCGCACTTTTTCGAAGGCTAATTTATGATTGCTCAATGCGGCGTGTAATTGCATACAAAAGCCTTTAATGATGGCCACAAGTGTGTGCGTGTGTAAGTTTGACAACTGATTATGCCTTATAATCGGTTTGCATATTTTTTATCGGTTTGCCATTTGATGTTATGCAAGATATTAAGCTACCATTATTAACTGCTTTATCGTGTGACAATCAAATAAAAATAGAGATATATTTATTGAAATTTATAGCGTATATTATGATAAATATATTGCTAATAATTGGTTCAGATAAAGTAGATTTCCATCTTCAACACACAACAAAGGGATGGGGAGCTGGTCTAACTTCTAATTCAAGCCAATTAGCGACTGGGAATTAAGTGCTCATTAGAGCAACGACAGTGGGCGTCAATTTGGGGGTGTGGCCTTACGCATATCTACGCATAATAAAGTCAACACAAATTAGTCAAGCACTTCGTTCCACCAACTTGGCCAACTGGCGTATCGTCGTAAACAAAACGCTAAATGCGACCAACATGCACAAATGTCACACCTCTTTGCACCCCTTTGCATCTCTTTGCTCCTACACTCAGAAAAAACATTGCCCTCAAAGCAACTTCGCCCGCCATTTTTTGGTCTGATTATGTGTTTTGTCTGGGTTGCCCCCAATCCATGCAATAAGTGTTGCACCAGTGTTTCTATTAAATACGCCCAGTAATTTACATAAACTTTTGTTATTTATTTTTATTTTATTTGATTTTCATTTAATTACATTAATATTTTACTTCGTATGCTTTTCTGTGTCGAGTGTTATCAGTCGTTATTAAATAAATAAATAAATGAAACAAGAACAATTTTCTGCTTTGCGTAAAACTATCAAAATAAGCGAAAAAAATCATTTCAAGTTAAGTATTTTTAGTTTTTTTCTGAGTGTAAAGTCTGAAGTCGCTGGATTCTGCAGCCATGGCATTGCATGGCAGCAACTGTAACTGCGACTTTGGTCGCACGATTAATCGTCGTTGCAAATTGTTGGCACGTTTTCAATTGACAGCAGTGGTGTGCGCATTGGCCTCCGACCAGAGACCGGGTCACCGGCGTCAACCCCTAATTTGCACGACAAACCCAACACAAGCCAACCCCTTTTTGTCGCTGCTGCTGCTGTTGCGTGTAAATCACACGGCATTTACTTCTGGCTCCTGTTGCATCTTTTACGTGCGCCAGGACTAGGACTCCTGCTGATGTTCGTTGATCCTGCGGCAATGATACGCAGCAGCCGTCCAGCTCCTTCTTTCCCCTTGGCTCACGTGTGACAGGCTGTTTTTAAAAGCGGCTGACTGCCCGTCCGCCCACCCACCAACGCCCCTGTCGTTTATTTGGGTTTAATTTTTCAAGTCGGGACGTCTTTTACAGTTGGCCATTAATCACGTCTACAAAATGCGACTCGGCATGCAAAAACACAAGTACAAAAAAAATATATTGTTCGAAAGCAGCGAAAGAATGGCAAAGTTTTGCCCATCCGCATTGTCAGCGTTGGCTTCTTTTCGATTACACTCTTTTTACAATGGAGTATATCGACAGGTGGACACTGATTGTCACTTGAAAATCAAAGTCAAACTAAATTTTGTTGATTTGCTTTGAAAATATAAAACAAATTTCAGCATTTGTTAAGATGTTGAAACAAGACGCAGTAATAATATTGGAAGACGTTTTCCTTTTTCAGAGCGTTTAAGCGATAGTATCAATAATCTTTATTGATACGTGTCTAGCTTTTTTACAGTTGATTGAAAGAGAGTAACCACAGCGGACGTGGTTTGTCCTCTGAGAGCTATCAAAATTGATGTCTTAATGGCCCTTATAAATATGCGCCGAGTACTTTGAACGTTGATTAAAAGAGATATGCGAATAATGATATTGGTAGGCGCTTGTCTCTTGTATGTTGCATATTCTACGTAGCTTGAAGAGAGACACAAATTCTTCACTATCAGAAACAGCTTGCCTTTTTCATAACTGTTAAATTTGATATTAATTTTAAAGGGCATTTGCAATTCACAGTAAATGTTTGCAATTGGGTATACTATAATTGTAACTTAATCTTAAAGCTGTTCGAGAACTAGTCAGGCAGTCTGCCTGTCCTTCAGTCTGTGTGTCTGATGCATGACACAGCGCCATCGCATTATGCCTGCCAATAAGCCGCGCGTCTGCTCGTTGACTTTGTTAATAATGATGTTGATGTTGATGTTGCTGTTGCTGTTGCTGCTGCTCATGTTGCTGCTGCAATCGCTTCTCGACTGGAACGCATGGCTTGTCTATTTTAAGCATTGAGGTCACGTGACTCCCTTGCCAAGCCACCCAATCCAATCCCACAGGCAGCTGCCCTTTGTTTACCCCCAATGACAAACTAAACTAAATGCAATTTGATGCGTGTCATGAAACAAACCCCCGTTCCTTTAGCTGAAAATGCGTGGTAATCATTATTTGTGACAAATGACGAGCTGAATCAATTTCTCTATTTTGGCTCTAGCAGAGCTGACTGCCAGCTGGACTGGCATTGCAACAGTTTTCAGTTGTCCAAGTACCGCAAACGGCTCGCCGCCTCTGACAGTTAATAAATATTTGTCACGCATGGCTTTGGACGCACTGCAGCGGTACGCCGTCAATGGATTCTACCATCCCCCCTCATTCCTGTGTCACCTGGCAAAGTTCGCTGCTGCAGTCGCCAGTCCGCAGGCTTATGCACGTGACAGCAGGTCGAGAGCTGATTGGATTGTATGAAGTTTTGCCGGGGTTCGATAGAATGGGCTATTCCCACGCCTTGTCAATGGACTAAGCATTGCATGCACATCCATAATATATAGGTATATAATACCTACAGGCACACAGACAGACACATACACACTGGCACTCACAAACCACAATTCCACTTGCGCACTTCGTTGGTCAAAGTTGAATGCCTTGTAAATGGTAAATAGGACACCGCAACTAGCAACCGACAGCATTTGACCATTAATCAAATTTCCAATTAATTTGCCACAATTAATTGCAATGATAATTGTGTGATGTGTATGTGCTGTATTGTTCCACCTCCATTGCAATAGAAAAAAAGTGCCTACTTTGATTACATATTTATTTGCAAATATTACACTTTGAATGCAAACCACAATTTTATGTAAATATTAAGTTATCCTTTTGTATTTTGAAATAAATCCTTTTTTAAGAGGGAAGTTTTCCAAACAAAAAAGAATTAGAATTGCATTTTAAGCATACTCTGCTTGAAGCTGTCATCTTCTCTAAGGCAGCATTTTAGTAGACGAAGGAATTCCATCGCAGCAAATTCAAAAATTGTAATTGAAAGAAAAGACAGTAAGAGTTAGTTGACATTGATAACACATTTTAAAATACATTTTTTAACATTCTTTTCCCCATTTAAAAAGAGCAACTTATACAAGACGAGGATGAAGAAACTTTGAAGCCATATTCTCAGAGATAAGACGTTGCTTATATGGAAATGCTACTCGTTGACCCAGCCGAAGAAAAATTAAATTTGAATTGTAGAATCTAAAATAAATATATTGAATATTCGGCAACTGTTTTGCTCTATTAACTTTGTAAAAATTATTCCGCCATCAGATGAACTACACAATAAGAGTGAGACCATTAAACAGATACTCTAAAACTGACATTCTTAAAGACTGACTTTAAAACTGACTCTAAAACTGACACTCTAAACTTGTCGCTCGAAAATTGACAAAATTAAAAAGAGACTCTAAAACAGAAACTGTAAAAGTGACACTATCAAACAGAGACTTTAAGCCTTTTAAACAGAGACTCTTAAACAGGGAATGAGAGTTTTCAACCTTATGCAGAGATTTAGAGGAACGAGGCCATCTGCAGGAAATTATTTTGAGCACAATAACTTTAAGTAAATTGAAATTCACATTGATTTGTTACGTTATTGTTAAAAATTAATACAAATGAATGTGTGTCTTTATTATATTCTCATAGAGGAAATGTTTTGACTACTAAAAACCTCGGGACACATGAAATCTTTGAAGTTCGCCGCTTCGGAACGGGAAAGATGGAGAACAACTCGACTCTAAACCAATTATCAAGTTTGAGTGCATTCTCAACAGGTTTTGTAGTCTGTAAAAATCTTTATAAAGTCTAATATAACTTTAAAATAAGTTGGGAGCATACGTCCTCGTTGGAATGCGATAAGCTGCACAACAACAGCGGTGACATTGGTTGCAACACATGCAGCATGAATGTGTCATGTTTTGCTTGGTATTATTACATATACATATTATTTATTATTGTCAACATATAATCAGGTTGAATGACGAACGCGACAGCGTTTCTCAAGGAAAGGAGTTGCGAGAAGTCTCATCACAAAATGGTTAACAACCGGTGGTAAGAGGCGCTGGCAGTTGCAGTGGCAGTGTGGCATGGCGGACGTGTACGTTGTCCTTTATGGAGTCGACGTACGTATTTGTTGCGCTTTATTAAAAAAAAATGTGCGCAATTCAAGAAATGCGGCTGCCTGGTTACCTGCAGCAGCTAACGCAGAGAGCAGTTGTTGCCTAGTTGCAAGGCTTCCACACACACACACGCACACACAGTACATATATATATATATATATATATATCAAATACTATTGAGCAGCATAAGGCAACATTGATGGAGTGTCAGCCACGTCTCTTTCCACTCTCCCCTCTCGCTTGTCAGCTGCTGTTAGTCTAACTCCAATAACCACATTTGCAAGCCCAGCAGGGACTAGGGAATTGGTGGCAGGCAGGGCAGCCTTGAATTTTTGCCTGGTTGCCAGCAGTAACGGTTGCTGCCTTTTGTTGTTTGTGCGGCGGCATCGGTTGCCATTGCCTCCGTTGCAAGTTTGTTTATAAACATTTCACGTATATCAGAGAGCTGGAGCGGCTTGTGTGTTCTGTGTGTCTGCTGGCCACACAAATGTCCGTGCTGTAAACTTTTATTATTACAGTTTTTTGCCGGGCAAACAATGTCAGAAATAAGAAAAAATAGAAACAGTATAGGAACCCAGCCATAAAAGCAACAAAATAACAGTTTTTTGTGTGTGTGGGTATATTTCTCTGCAGCACGCAAAAAAAGGTCGTTTTTAACGTGGCCGCTCACCCACCCCCGCATTCTGCTATGTCCTCCAAGAAGATCGCGCCGGAGCGACGTCCTTTCTGTGATCCCCGGCTGCACGATGCCAGTTTTCGCAGAAAGCGCAACCGCCGCAAAGAAGCCAAAGCCAATGTCGAGGTGGCCAAGAAGAGTGGCAAGCGACCCCTCAACGATTGTCCCTTCTTCGATTTGAGCTATAAATTCGATGAACTGCCTCTCGATCCGATCAAGGACTTCCTGCTCGAGAAGATCTGTGAGTAGGCCCGTGTAAGAAACGAAATCTCAACTCAACTTCCATATCTTAAAGCCCACATGCAAAATGATACGATTGTGGGCCGTTGCAATCGAGAGTTTGACTTCCATCAGTACGATCTGGTGAATGTGAAGGAATCCTACGACGAATGCGACGATGACAGCCTGCTGGAGCTGGAGCTGGAGGATATTGTGATGCCCGAACAGTTTGAAATGTTACGCGATGCCAAAGATCATGCCTACAATTTTAATGGTCAGGGTGAGTCAATTAATAACCGCAAATTGAAAACAATTTAACAACACTTGCGCATTAGCGGGAAGGTGGGTCGGGTTGGTTTTGGTAGGTTTTTTGGCACGTTTAACAAGTTACCTAACAACATTTAATGTAATTCAATGAGCAACAACAACAACGTTGGCCTTACCACAAAAACATATCACTTGGTACTTTATTAAATGAGAAAAACATGCACACAGGGCAAGAACCCAACCTCTTCCCCTTTGTTACCCCCTTGCAGGCAACGCAACTCGTTGGAAAATTGCTCACCTGTAAACATAAAAATTTCAAACATTATCCTTTAAACATAAAATTTTATAACCCAAAAACCAAAGAGAGAGAAAAATGGGAAACCAAAAACAAATGCGTATGACATTTATTTGAATATCCTTTGGGAATGTGTGTGTGTGTGTCTCTCTCTCTCTCTCTCTCTCTCTCCCTCTCTCTCTGTCTGTGTGGGTGTGTGTGTGTGTGTGTGTGTGTGTGGGTGTACAGGACCGGACTCCAAAGGCGAGAACTGCATGGCAACCATGGCCCTTGTAACATGTTTATCATAGTATTTTATTAAGCATTTACATGGAATACTTTTTTTGCCGCTACTCTTTGCAAAAAGCAGCATTCCCAGTTTCTGATTGATTTGGTATGCGTAAATATTCAACAGCAAAGCTAATGAATACAAATTAAATGAGAGCCCAAAAATGTTACTCTAAATTGTTAGTTGAATATTTGAAATGTGAGAAATGCAATTTGAACTATATAGTGTATACAATTGTTGAATATGTTTGTGAATAAAATGAACATATTTGGGTGACTCTTTGTCGTTACGCTGTGATAAAAATGTTTCATTTTACGTATAGTTTTTTAATATTTAATATCAGTGCTGGATAGATGTGAAATGCAAACAGAGTCTGGGGGGCATGGAGGGATACGTTTGGGGAGACATTTCATATATATATATATTTATATGCGATATGCGGCATAAAAGCATGTTGTCGATAAACATTAGCATACAAATGTTACAATCATTATGACAGCCAGAATTTTGGACGCTTGTTGGTGGGGGAGCATCCTGTACAGGACAACAGTCCAATAGTCCATTCGCAAAATTACAGTTGGGAGTTAGGTAGAAAAAAAAATATTTTCGAATGGCCAACGGAAATGGAAATTAATGCGAGTTTAATCATTTTAAAAGCGAACTTTGCTGCATTGACTTTTATTTAAAACAATTTCATTTGTGTGCAATAAAAATAACAAGGGAATCAAATATGAAAAATGTACACAAACACACACAACTTCATATACACATATGTGTGAGTGTGTGTATGGAATTTACACACATATCAAGTTCATGTGCAAATATTAAATTTCATATTAATTTTCTCTGTGTATTTTTGTTGGCTCGTTTTTGCTTGCAGCTTGTAATCAATTTCCCTGGATTGACAAATGGATGACTGGCGGTAATAAATAAATCTTTATATTTACATAGCGGCAGCATTATTAAAAATTTGACCACCATCCATACACACCCGCACACACACACCAACACACACACACACACCCATACAGTACGTCCCAGCGAGCAGGAAATTTATGAAATGACCAGCCAGCTCTTGGACATTTATTGCCAGAGACGCGTTCGAATCTTTTACTTTGACTGCGGCACCCGCTCCTCCCTCTGGTCGAATCAACTGCGAAGACAATACGGCACCCCCTCGGAGCTTATTGGGGCTTACAATACGCCCACTGCGCGACACTTGAGAGTGACGACCTTGAACAAAAAGACCAAAAAGTCAAAGTTTAGTGCCGGCGATCATTATGCGCTGCGAACGCCACAGGGTAAATGAATGACAAAAACATACATATAAATTATGAATTTTGTATTGTTATTGTAAAATCTCCTACAAAAATCCTTTTTAAATAGAGTGCCGCAATGAGCTGATACGCGTGGGCAAGATCATTGACGATATGATTAAGCCCGTTTTGTTGGAGGCTCAGCATAACAAAGAACATGGACTGCTCGAGTATAGCGGTAAATCATTCTGTGCCGATGAAGACAAGCTGCACCGCCAGAAGGTAAGTGATGCACTCAATAATTACTGCATACTTTCAGACAAAAAATCGTCTCGAAAACTAAAAAAAGACATACACTCAGCAAAGAAATTGCATATTGAAAATCGCTCAAAAACCCAGAAAAATGTTATACTTTTTTAGATTTAATTTTAAATTATACGAAACAAAGATTTCTAAAACCAGCTCGGCTTTTCTATATTTTTACGAAATATTTTTTATTATTAACAAACAAATTACTACACAGTAGAAAAGAAACCACGTCTGGTTTTTTTTAACGAATTTGGAATGTCTTAAGACTAGAAATGCTATTTTCCATATATAAGAATTATTTTCTATTATTGGGTAATCAATTTCCTTATTTGTAGCATAAATGCTTTCTAAAATTCAGAAAGGATTAATTAAATTTGTTTTCTCGACGAGTAGTAAATAATTTCAAATAATGTTTAATAATAATATAAGTAATTATAAAGTTAATTTAATTTAATTTTTTCTAAGTGTCATTCACTAATCATTCCCTCAATCAATCATTGCAGAACAAGTCCCGCTGCAAGGGATTCAAAAAGCGCATTCATCGTCGCAACTTTGCCACAAATGAGGAGTTTCTGCAGTGCCTGAAGCGAATGGAAGCCACGTAAGTAAATGCGATACCCTAACGCAAACAGAAGTGTATCAAATGTATAGAATTATCAAATTGCAGTCGCTTTCCGTATATGGCGCCACTACAGCCCGTTGAGCCCGAGGAACAGAAGCTGCAATTGTATGCCAAATATCAACAAAAACTTTTGGCAGCCGAGCAGAAGTTTACATTGATAATACAAAAGCGCTACAAATGCCTTTTGAAGACCGTAAGTAGATGGCTAACCGGTACGGAAAACTCCCATGTGACTAGTCAAAACATATTGAATTATGCAACTGACCAAACATATGCTAAACAAGATGGAAAAAAAGGACACACACTGACAGAGATGTCAATGTCGATGTCGATGCTGTCGAGTCGAGTCCCTCGCCATCAGCTCTCATCATAAAAAGCTCATCAAAAATGAGCACCGACAAACATAAATAACTTTTATGCGTTGGCGGTAGAGCCGTGTCCGTGTCCATGTCCGAGTTTGAGTCCTCTTCCTCGTCCATGTCCGTGTCCGTGTCCGAGTGCTAAGTGCGAGACCGAGCACATAAAAAATGATAATAATAAACTTGATACAAAGTAGATATGTGTGCGTGAGCGTGCGAGTAAATTAAGCTGCGTTGGCTTTTGCTTCTTTCTTTTTTTATTTCCTTTTGGCCGGCCCGAAAAACGTGCTTATAAAAATTATATAATTCATAGCTCGTAAACATTATGGGCGTCAGTTCAGTGGCGTGGCCAAAGTTATGAATAACGTGATTAGTTGTTAAAAAAAGAAACGAAAAGTAAACAGCGCAAAACAAACGGAAAACACTGTGAAAGGTGACGATTTGAAGGAGATTTATGGCTGTTTGTTTTTGAGCGGATAACTGCTGCACTTTATCAAAAAATAAATAAATGTATATTCAAATATATGCATGGCTCTATCTTGCAGATATCTGTGCTGCAGCTGGCAACGTATCCCTCTCGCCTAATACGTAGAGCGATTCGTCACATTGATCCACGCAACCCAGTGCTGCAGGATGCCTACAGATTCATACTCCAGGAAGAGGTAAGTTCATGTCAACACTACTCAAACTCCCAACTCTTGACTCCAGATTCCCAACTCCCGACTCCTCGACACCTTGACTCTGGAGTGGGACTCGTCGTGAGCGTCAACATTATTAGCAAACTAAACGCGCGCTCACAAAAGTTTTTTGGGGGGCCAAAAGTTTGTCAGCAGCGAGAAGAGAGAACATATTAAACACGCTCCCCGAACGTGAGCACGTCGAGCGGTATTTTAGCGACTTATGATGGGGGTGGAGTACACTCAGAAAAAAAGCTGATCTGAATTTTAGAAAATTGCCTTAAAAACTAGAATGTTTTTCTTGTTTTTAAGACTAATTTCTAAATATATTATTATTATTATTATTGAAATTATTACTGAAATTAAAAAAAAATTTAGAAATATACTTTCTGAATATTAAGGTGAGTTATCCTTAAAGTGCAGGGACATTTTTTTCTGAGTGTTGTGTAGTGCCACAATACTAGAGGAGCAAAATGCGTGTTGATGTTTTGACGTGTGCTCCAGCCGAAAGTTTTGGGCTGCGTTCGCTGCTCGAGTCAAGCACTTGCCATCAACTGGCAAATCAGTGCACAGCTAAGTTAATGAGCAACAAGCCGGCACACACACCACACACACTCCGACACACACACACACACAGACACACACAGCTGTCGCTTTGGGCTGATATCAAAGTTTGTGGCACCTGCCGTGATTCACTGGGTAATCAACTCGTTACAGAAACATTGGCCCAAACTGCCGCCAGAAGTTATATTAATGGATTATCTGTTTGTGGGCGAGCGGGGCATACGCCTGGACGTTGCCATACTCATCATCGTTTGCCTCATCGATCTGCAGGAGGACTTTCGCTACCATGTCAAGCGCTCCTTTCTACGCTATCTGCTGCAGTAAGTGCATCAAATTAACTCTCAACCTCTCAAGCACAACACTTAATTAATGTCTAATCCCCATTCAGATCCAAAATGGAGCGCAGGCGTCTGCAGCTGGAGGGGAACCGCCTGAGTTTCCCACACTGACCGTTACCTCACCGGTGCCCTGGCGCTCTCGTCTCCTTCTGGCCAAGAGTCGCATTGGTGAGATGCTCATGATAACACATCCGACGGTGCAGGCTCTGAATCTGCTGTGGCATCAGCTCTACGGGGATCTAGTTATTGTCGATCTGTCCAAGTTGCTGCTGACGGAGCGACCCTTGGATGCGGACATTGTGCAAAACTTTGTGTGGAAAAGCTGTGCCGAAATCAGAGACGTAAGTTTCCTAGATAGATTTGGGCTAGGATGTTAACATGATTTCCGACCTAGAATCGTGCGTACCGCTTTTCTATATTGTAGAAGCTATTGGTTGTAAATTGAGAGATTTATTGGTTGTCGCCGAAGTCTTAGACAAACTCTGCAGTAACGAGATTTATTATAATTATCTTATATATATTTGTATTTTTCGCTGTGCAGCTTCTGATCAACGATTGGCTGCCCCGCTGTGCAGATCTCATGGATCTGATGCGTAACAGCTGGAAGGATCTGGTGCCCATGACGGGAAAGTATGGAGGTCGGGCGCAGACCCTCTTTCAGTGCGTGCATGCCCTGATGTCCCGTCATCTGGAGAGTCTGATCAACAAGAGTCTGGCGTATCTGTTCAAGGTGATGTGTGGCTACAAGGACGGCAATAATGTGGATCAGTATAGCATGTACGATCCGAAACTGCGTCGCAGACCACTGATGACACTCACGGTGTCTGTGGTGGGTGCACATTTTGACAACGAACACATTGACTTTGGACCCGGCGTTCGGGAGGAGGAGAATATTTATGTATTTGATGCGGATGATGCGGATCCTTTTCTGGTACCGGGTCAAACAAATTTACTTTTGGACACTGTAAGTGGCTGAATAATGTTGAATGACCAATTTCGTTAGTTTTTCGCTTATTAAGCCACAGCAAGTCGACATGGATGATGTGGTCTCGTTTGAATTGGAAAATGCCTGCAAGCTTTATATCTATCCCTATATGGTGGAGCTACCAGCTCTCATAAGGGATCTCTTCAAGAGCATGCTGGCTGTGGGCTACGATATACCACGGCTCGAGTACATCATGTCGGGAGGAGGTAAAGCACTCTCTAATTCTAGATTGTGATTGATTTTGACTGATTGGTCTGTTTAATAGTGCCGGAAACATATGGAATACTGCATTGCATTGATGAGTATCATGTGGATTTTATAGAGCTGTGCAATAAAATCGAGGCGATAGTCAAGGTCAATTGGCGTGGTGTCAACGTCTACTTGAAGCCTATTTACAAATATTACTATGGACTATTCAAGAAGATGATAATGCCAATTGTGGAGAAGATATGGACAGATAATACACTGCCCGAATTAGTGGTGCGTATGAAATGCTTCGCAAATTTAAAGCTGATTAAAATACTTGATGCACATTACTCTGTGCATTTTGCTGGGCGGGGCTGGGCGGAACTGGGCGCGGCTGGGCGGAGCTGGGCGAAGCTAGGCGGTGCTGGTGCTTCAAAAGTCATTAACAGTAGGCGATTTTGGGGTTGAGCAAAAGCGCACAAACACACACAATGCCTTTGGGGCGATTGGCTGCGTCTCGCCTAGAAATGAATTTAATTATTTATTTCGATTTGATTATACGCAATGATGCGTAAAATTAACATAAAATTGCATTATGCAATATTAATAAACTGCTGACAGACAGACTGACTGACTGACAACTTGACAAACTGACTGACTGTCGGCAAGTGGCTGGCAATTTGTGTAATTGAACAAGTGCACTCTGCATCTGTAGCTATAGCTAGAGCTATGTATCTGTATCTGTATCTGTATCTATAGTTTCTGCTTGTGTTTCCGTTTTTAAGGTCGTAGGCTTTGCGACCCTTTTGCTGCTGCTAAAACTCGTTTTGCCATTGTTAATTAAGCTTGGTTCGATTTGCAAATTCCGAGTCTCTACCGACTGAAGAATATTTTGCCATGTCATTTGCCTGGCCTCGAACATACACATCAAATATTTAGTTAGACAGCTGCACAACGTTCGTAATTATATGCGTATATATACATACAGATATGTATATATATATACAGATATGGATCACTCAATTAACCCATTCTAGCCAGCCGATTGCAGCACACATTCATTATGCTGAACTGCAACGAACAGCGAGCGACAATTTTTTTCAGCCCCAATTTATTTAAAATAAAAACTGCTTTCGATGGCGAGAACGTTACTACAATTTTTTCATGCATGTAATTCAAGCTTGTTTCTGTTTTTTATGTTTGTTGTACGCTCTGCCAGCCATTCAAATGGGCCATAAGTTGGGCCAAAATATGTGACAGCAAAGTAGTAGCAGGTATCATTGACAGTATTGATTTGTGGCATAAATCAGAATTAAATCTTTTATATTTTAGCTTATATATAATGATTCTTACAGAGCCATATTAATTTTTAAAAATATTTAAATGTGTTAGTATTTTAAATAGCATATCTGCTGGTCGAGCACTCTCGACTAGACTTTTCTTACTTATATTGCAAAAAACTCACATATATAGATACATTTACATTTATTTATATTCGCGTTTCATTTTTATTAAATGCATATTCATTTACAACGCATGGCATCGCACACTCGGTTCCACACACACACACACTTACACACACACACACATGACACCCACTCCCAACGGACAACAGGTTGTTCAGGAATTAATGAAAAAATTGAACGCCATCAGCGATACGACCTATTATCTGCGTGATTTCATACCGTTAAATTTGTTCCTGTTGGATAATCGCCATGTTAAAGAATCGCTACGGATGTACGTGAAGAATATCTACGATTTCATCACTGACTTTTACAGGGCGCTCAATCTGAACGAGAATCGAGCGTAAGTACAACAATCTCACTTGCCTTGCAGGCAATTGGCTCTTCATTCTTTTTTTTATTGTGCTTGGACTGCACTTATTTAATATATAACTTTTAATATGCACTTGCACACTCGGTGTTTTTTTCTTTTTTTCTGCCACTTCAGCATCTGTGAGGAGCTCGAGGAGATGTCGATGAAAGCCGGCGAGCGGCCCGAGGAGACGCCAGAAGTGGTCGCCCTGCAGAACTATATAACCGAGTGCCGGGAGATGCGCATATTTGCCATCAAAGATGATATCAAGCTGGTGCTGAAGCGTGTCATATTCCTGCTGACACATGCATACCTGACCAGTAAGTTTGGTGGCGAGGGCGAGAGGAGATGCAACGCGGGGCAGCTGTGTTTGTGCAGCTGATGCCTGGTGTTTTTGACAAGGAACACATGCTTAAGATAATTAACCTCAACTAACAAGCTGAGTCTACTAATTGGTTTTATAATTACGTGCGGTGGAGACACCAAACATTTAGCTGCGCTAAACCCACCGAAAATGCAGCTTAATGAGCTCAACAAATTCATGAATGTGTGAAAGTTGCTTTGACAACCGACAAATGCCAACAAAACCTCAACCGTAAGACATACATATATCATATGTATATATACATATGTATATGTATTTGTACCAGCAGCAGCTGCTGCCTAGCCAGACAATTGCGATTCATCGTCAAGTGTCGAGTGTTGAGTGTCGAGTGTGTATCTTTCATATAATAGCATACAATGTGTGTAACTTCTCTCTGTCTCACTGTCTCACTGTTTGTCTGTCTTTCGAGTTGTGCGTCCATCTGTCTGTGGCTTTTGTCACACGAAAAATGAGAGCAACATTAGCAGAGCAGTTCCCGGCAGACAGACAGACAGACAAACTTGTCAGTGAGGCGCTTTGTACACATAATTAATTAGTTTGCCTCGAAAAACTCGCATAGCCAATTAATTAAGAGTTAAGCACAGTTAATTAAGAACATGTAGGACAATGTAGAGTAGAGTAGGAATGCTGCACTCAGAGAAAATATAGCTCTGAAATTTACTAATAGAAATATAAAGTTTTTCTTGTTTTTTTTTTAATAATTTCTAAATAAGGAAAGCCAAATTCATAAAATTTGAAAGGCTTACCCTAAATCGAAAATTCCATAAATATGGTAGTTTTATATATACATGTATATATATATATATATATATATATATTTTTTTTTTAATATTTTATATTATCAAGACATGTAATTCTAAAAAGCGGAAATGCAAAAACCCATTTTTAGAAAAATTCCTTTCTAAAAATTCACAAATGCGTAATTAAATTTACTGGCTCAACTTTTAAATTGAATAAAATAATATTTTTCTTAATAATATAGCGGACTCTAAAAAGTTTATGCTGAAAAGCTAATGTTAATTTTACCCATATGAAAAACACACGGAAATTATGAGTTACATTATCTAGTTTTTGAAATATATAGCCTGAAATTAAGAAAAGAAAAATAATGATTTTTAGAAGTATACTTTCTGATTAATAAGATGATTGAATTCAGGTCATTTTTTTCTGAGTGTAGAATATGTGTGTACACACTACAGCCCACCTCTTCTCTGCAGGTGATGAAATTCATTTGAATTCCCGCACATTCATACTGCCCGGCGAGCTGGAAGAGGTGCTCGATCTGAGCGCCGCTCGTTTGTCGGTGGTGCGTGATAACCTGGAGATGGCATTGAGGTGAGATATAACAGCTAGCTAGAGTATACACAAATGTATATATAATATATAATATATGTATAGGGAGCGACGCTTAAGGTTTGAGAAGCTGCTGATTCAGGAGAAGCGTACTATGGATGGTTTTCGCATTCGAGAGATACGCGATGTGCTTACACTGGATGAGCTCAAGGAGCGGGTGGATACAGTAGACATACTCTTCACAACCATAGAGGTGGGTAGGGGTAATAGTCATGAAATTGGTCAATAAGACTAAGCAATATATTGGCAGAATCTAAGCAGAGAGGCCAAGGCAATAAATGTGGAGGAAGGATTGCTGCAGATTGATGTCTCCGCCTTTCCGCTGCTGGCCGAAATCATTGAGAAAATGGAACCAATTGAGAAACTATGGAAGACATCGTACGAATTCGAAAAGGATTATCTAATTTGGTAAGCAATGGCAACGCTTGTACAACGATTGCAATTATTTAAGACAACAAGCACAACACGAGCAAATCGAGTCTGTTGCTGAGTATGCTCTTAGCTCCATTCGGCCACTTGTCGCAAATGACAAAATATTTGAAATTGAAGTGCCAGCCGGGATGGCAGCAGTTAACCTGCTGCTGCTGTTGTTGCTGTTGCTCCTGGGCATTTTCCACTCTGGACGAGGCAAACCCGCAGTGCAAATGCCAGCAGAAAGTTCACTTGAAGTGCAGCGGAAAATAGCCAGATTTGAGTAGTTGTTGGATGGAAAACTTGTGCAGCTTTCTTTGCTATTTTACGCACAACCCTCTTTCTCTCTCTCTCTCTCTCTCGCCTGTCTCTGTTGGACCACTACTCAACTTTTTTGTATATTTCTATTTCTATTTCTATTTACATCTTTTTGCCAGGATGTTCGAGCGCTTCGAATGCCTTAATGCGGATGGCGTGCGGGAGCAGATCGAGACCATGTTCAAGGTAAGTAGTTGGCTGGCTATGCTATTCGGAATCGGAAGTTGCAGGTTGCAAGCTGCAAGTTCTCATTGCAGGCGGAAATAAATACCGAGCAGTGCGAGCACCGACTAAAGTTTTGAGCTTTCTCTTCTCTTGTCGGATATCTGCTGGTTGCTTTTGGCAGTCGCCAGTTGCACCACTGGTCATGCATATCTCTATCTGTCTGTCAGTCGCTGTGAATTCCTGTCCACTTGTACTTCTGTCCCCCCTCTTCATTTCTATTCCGTTGTCCGACTGTAAGCCAATGTAGCAGCTAAAATGCAACTAAAAACCTCAAGCCTCCTAAGGGCAAAAACTGTACTCGGAAATAAAATCGCACAGAAATTAAGAAAATTACCCAAAAAGTAGAAACATTTTCTGATTTTTAGTTCACTAAAAAAATATATAAAATAATATAATTATAAATTTAGCAAAGCCTATTTTTTTTTAGAAATGTTTTCTATTATTAATAAATGAATTTGTAAAACATGGAAATAGAAATATGCTTTCTAACTAACGAGGTGAGCGGCTCTAGGCGATTCCTTAAATTTCATTGAGGTTTTTTCTGAGTGTATTACAACTACGACAGCCGAAAAGTATGCAACAGAAAAAATGACAACATATTTGGCGGCAACTTGGGCAGCTAAGCGAGCGCTTATGTCTCTGTGTGTGTGCGGGTGTGTGTGTGTGTGTGTGTGTATGTGGTTGTGTATGAGTCGTGCAGCATTAAAAAAACTACATCAAAGTGCAAAGGGAGCGCCAGTTGAATTGAATTTTTGGGAACAGCTGAAGCAGCAAAGTGGGGACACATTGCAAAAGTAGCAGCAAAAAACATGTGAAATCTTGCGATTCAAATATAAACGACTGTGAGATACACTATTAATAGTGTAATAACAGCTGATAATATCTGGCAAAGGGCTTGATTTGAGTACAAGGTTAGTGAGTTGGAAATGTTAGTAGAATGCATTTTTTTAGTGTAAGGAATGAGTTTGATTTCTTTTGATTATAAGTAGACTACCATCCAGCATTAGACGAAGGAGTAAAAATATATCTGTGATTGCAACACCAATACACCCTTCTTTTACATTTTTAAATGGTGTATAAAAAGGCAAGTAGCAATAGCCGAGGGCAGGGAGCTGGCTTAACAGCCAGGGCAAGGCATTGCAAAGCTGACTTTAAAGAGTCAAAGCAGGACACCCACACACACACAAACTTGACACTTGACTTAGTGCGTCTCTAAGCTAATCGACTTGTTCTTTGTCCTCATCATCACCATCATCATCATCATCACCATTGTCAGATTATGCACAAGCTGTCGCGGCAGCTATCCTACAATCCTGTGGCGAAACGCGCCGCGGAACAGATGCGTATCAAAATTGAAAAGTTTCGCGTCTATTTGCCGGTGTTGGACTCGATTTGCCGACATGGACTGGAGAAGCGACACTGGGATAAGATATCGGAGATATTGGGCAGACAGATCAATCCGAAATTGTATCCCACTTTGAAGGATATGATTGATGCGGACATAATGAGTATACTGCCTGAGCTGGAGGAGATTGCGAATGCGGCGGGTAAGGAATACGATCTGAATATGGGTCTGAAGAATATGCAGGCCGATTGGCGAGATGTCATGTTCGAAGTGCTGCAGTATCGGGACTCGGACACACATATTCTGGCCACCATCGATGATATACAAACACTACTGGATGATCACATTATGCGAACGCAGGCCATGAAGCGTTCCCCATTCATTGTGGCCCTCGGCTCCAAGGCGGATGATTGGGAGGAACGGCTGTTGCTCATCCAGAATATTATTGATGCGTGGACCCAGGTGCAGGTCACCTGGATGTATCTGGAACCCATTTTCAGCTCGGAGGATATTATGCGACAAATGCCATTGGAGGGACGTAATTTCAAGGCGGTGGACAAGATCTGGCGACGCATCATGAAGAATACATTAAAGGATCAGCATGTAATGGCCGCCACCGAATATCCTAATATGCTGGAGATCTTCACGAAGGCCATCGAGGATCTGGAGACGGTGCAGAAGGGCTTGAACACATATCTGGAGCAGAAACGTTTGTACTTCGCTCGTTTCTTCTTCCTCTCCAACGATGAACTGCTCGAGATTCTCTCAGAAACCAAGGATCCCATGCGAGTGCAGCCACATCTCCGCAAGTGCTTTGAGGGTGTAAGTTTTTAGTTGAAATCTCCTTAAACTCGCGGAGTAATCGTTTTACTTCTTCTAGATTGGCACACTGACCTTTGATGAGAACATGGAAATCACACACATGATCAGCGATGAGGACGAGCGGGTTGGCCTCGTGCGCAAAATCAATCCACAGGCGGCAAATGTAAGTAAAAAAATGTATCAGGTATTTTAATCTTAAGTCAAATTTCCCCTGCATAGGGTCTGGTTGAGATCTGGCTGAAAGAGGTGGAGTACGTAATGCTGGACAGCGTCATGGAGCAGATGAAGGAGGCGTGGGAAGACTATGCTATGGTCGATCGCATTTCCTGGGTGGTATCCTGGCCGGGTCAAGTTGTACTCGGCATCTCCTGTGCCGCGTGGACCGCTGAGGTAAGCAAAACCAGTAAAACAACATTTAAGCGACAACAACAGCAACCAGCAACCAGCAACCAGCTTTTTGCAACCGCAAAAAAATGGCAACCACAAAGGAGCGCCCCAAAGCCACTGCAGTTGTCTGTCTGTCTCTGACAGCGCGATTAGCCACGCCCCCTATCTCCCCTTCTCAATTTTCCCACTACTGCTGCTGCTGTTGCTCTTTGTAAGCGGAGCGATTTCCCTGCTGGGCTTTGAGAGTCTCAGTATAAAATATATTTTTTTTATGTTTCCCCCGACTACAAAATTGAAAATCATATTTCGCCATTTATTTTCTTGGTTTTCTGCTCGGCATCTGTTTTTCATGCACTTTATGCTCTTGTGCCTCGTCTTGTTGTCTAGGTCGAGGAGGCCATCGAGAAGAGGACTTTGCCCGAATACCTGGAGAAGTCCAATAGCCAAATTGGCGACCTCGTTCAACTCGTCCGCACGGACTTGCAGACGGGAGTTCGCATTGCTGTCGAAGCACTGATTGTCCTCGATGTGCATGGTGAGTAGTTTTGGATGGGTGGCTCTAATCCCATATAGTAACTGTATAAATCCTGATTCCTCACCAGCTCGTGATGTAGTCAAATTTCTGGCAGACACCAAGGTGAGCAGCACACAGGACTTTGATTGGATCTCACAGCTGCGCTACTATTGGAAGGTTGATGAGAGTAAGTACGCTATAAGTCTTCAAAATACCAATCCTTGTTAATGTTAAGACTTTTTTTTTTTATTTCGAAAATATTTATAAAAACCAGAAAATATGTTTAGTTTTCAAGGCGATTTTCTAAATTTCAGTGCAGTTTTTTTTCTTCTTCTAACTGCTGCTAGTAATTTTTACAATCTTCATTTGTTCCCCGCAGAGAATGAGGAGTGGGTGTGTGTGAGCATGGTGGTCACCGATGTTAAATATGGCATGGAATACTTGGGCAATTTGCCGCGTCTGGTGGTTACTCCTCTAACGGATCGTTGCTATCGGTGGGTAACATTTTTATGCCCATAAATATGGCACTCATAACATATGCACACACATAAACAAAATATTAATTGACAAAACGTTTGCAAAACAGCTGAGCCACTGTCCTCGCAGGCTCATGACTAAAAGTCATGAAGAGCAACGTTTATTGGGAAAATATTTATTTTATTTCGGTGCATTTTAAATTTATTTTCATTTTTTTCAACACAATAAGCAAAAAGAGCTGAAAACCTTTTTGATGTTTAAGCTGCCTACGACAAACGCAAACAGCAACAACAAAGACAACAATAACGACAAAAGCAACAATAACAAAAAGAACAACACTAACACTAACAAGACGAGCAGCGGCCACAGGGCACAGGACCAGGCTGGTTTCTGGCAAGCTGGCAGAAAGGACATTTTAATGGGGTTTCCGATAAAACTTTTATATTAAACAAATAAATCAATGTTGGACAGTTTTTCACACACATACACACACACGTGCATAGTTAAAAAACGAGTGTATAGATATATTTGTATGGCTATATATGCCGGAAAAGCTAAAAAATATACAACAAACGAACGCGAAGCTGGCAGCGCTGCCAATATGATAAAAATATGAACTGCACAGCAAGCAAAAAATTGAAAATATTGCGAGAAAGCTTGCCGACGACTTTAAAATACCCTAGTATTAGCATTGAATATGGAATGAGATTGAATAATAAGAATAATAGCTGAACAACCAAATTTAAATATTCCAGCAGCCAAGTTGTATTTAAAGGAATATAGAATTTGACAGAGGAGTAGGAAATGCCCTTTAAAGTATGTATATAACATAAATAGGCATAAGCAAACAAAGAGCAAAATGCAAATAAATATATTTATTGAAAGTATTTTCCAATACCCCTTATTAGTAATCTTTAGAAGTGTATACAAATTCCTTCTCTAGACAACTTATTTTTAGGTTTGAAAAATGCGTGTGTATTTAGAGGACTGGCAAATATTTACATCTCTTATAGGCTTGAAGATGTCTATTGCCCTTCTGTCTGTCACATAATATTTACACAGCTTTATTATACCCATGTTTTTCTACACATTTCATATGAGAACAGGGCATAAAAACTGGTCATTCGCGTGGCGGCGGTGCAGAACAGAAAAAATATGAATAAATAAAAATAAAATAAAAAATGACCATTACTGACAATTTTTTAAGCTGGCGCGTTGAGAATTGTGAAAAAATGCAAAACAGATATTAAAAGCATACTACGGCATGTTGCCTGCCCCCTGGCCCCCTTTTATCCATTTCTCCATAAATTTTATAAAACCTCTTTTCTAATTCTCGTTTTGCAGTACTTTGATGGGCGCTCTAAAGTTATGTTTGGGCGGTGCTCCCGAGGGACCAGCGGGCACTGGCAAAACGGAGACCTGCAAGGATCTGGCCAAGGCCGTGGCCAAAAAATGTGTAGTCTTCAATTGTTCTGACGGCCTGGACTACAAAGCACTCGGAAAGTTCTTCAAGGTGAGTGAGTTGACCGCGTTCATGAATAATATTTCTATAGAACTGAGACGCTCTGTCTGGCCCGCTCAACCTGCTTGCCTGCTTGCTAGCCTGCCTGCTAATTAATGGCCCAATGTTGGTCAACAACATTAATCAAAGAAGAACCTGTACCAACGGGCAACGGGCGACTGGCAACTGGGCAACTGGCAATTGGCAACGGGCACGCGCGCACCAATCATGACTTTCGGCATACACAAACAGCACACTCAGAGAAAATCGTTGCTCTTAACTTTAGAAAATAGTCAAGAGTAGCTCTGCTTCTTATTTAGAATGTATAATTATTTAAGGTAAGCTTGTGTCTTTCTAAGCCCGGTCGTTTCTCTTCTTAATTCTAGTCTCGATTTTTCTAAAACTTAGAATACTTTTATTTATGTTAAACAGAATTCTTACATTAACTTTTTATACTCTGATGCCGGTTACGACCATTAGGAAGCTGTAAAATCTATGAAATCGATTACATTACATTGGCAGCAGAGTAGATTGCCTATAATGCCAGCCTACATTTCTTCCAAAAATTAGATTTTTCATTTCTATTTGTTAGAAATGTATTTCATCATGTTATACAAATATTTAATTAATGTTTCTAATTCATTTTGTTTATTTAGGAACATTTAAAAATATTATTTAGAAAAATTGTACATCAATATTTTATAGAGCTATTTTCTAAAATTCTGCGCAAATTTTCTCTAAATGTATATACACATATAAGATGCACAGATACAATATACATTTGAATTCTTACTATCCAGACACTGTGGAGCCGCTCGCCACTCACATCTTTACAACATACATACAAATCTATAAAATTATATACTTCTATAGTATTGAAATTTATACAGTTCTGTGGGCTGACTAATTAGGCAGTTTGTGAAAGTAATCGCCGTGGCGACTAGTTGGAACTACACCAAATGTTAAGGGCGGGTGGGTATTGGAGGTGCGAGTGGAGGGAGGAGAGGTTAGAACTTAAGGCAAAGCCAAAAAGCTTTCGTGTGCGCTCTCTTCAAATCTATGCAAATTTTTATTAGCAGGTCGTTAACCGCTCACGCACATGCAAACATACACACAGATACACACACACACACACACTCTATCTACAGCTTAAGTGGGTGTTGTAGTTTCGTAGTAAAATTTATGCGTATTTTGCGCTCTAATCGCTTAATTCGCCAGCACGCCTAATTGCATAATGGTTTAAGAGCCCCTTTCCTCTTATCAGATACGAGGCGGGTGCGGGGGAGGGGGCGAGGATGAGCTGGCTTTCGATGGCGTTAATTTGCATGCGAAAATAATGGCCAACGCTTCAGCTAAAATGTGCGAGACAAGAACCCGCAAATTGAGCGTTCGAATTTCGATTTAGATTAACTTAATTTTGTTTTATTGCCATTTGTCCACTTTAAGCTGATGTGATCATTTTTGTTGATTTTTGTTTTTGTTTATTTTTGTATTTTAATGCTGACTTTAGATTTTTAGAAAGTAGTTTCTATGCGGCTGTTTATGCCCTCTCCGTCTGCTAAAAATAGTTTAGCAAGTCGTAAATCTTCCATACGCAAAACGCATTGCTTTATTTCAGTTTGCAGTTTGTCAGGCTAAACAATTTTTGCAAGCAATTAAATAATACTGCAATTGGCAAACAAACAAAATACAAACTATTTCGTTTTGGTTTTCGATTTATGCCTGGCAAACTGAAATTGTTGTTGAATATGCGCCCATAAAATAGCCGCAACTATGACAGCTCCACAGCTCCATGAAAAACTTTGGTTGTGGCAATGAAAGCGCAAAAGCTGCTCAATGTCTATGAGAGCTAGTAGAGAGCTAGGAGGTGGCATGCAACAGCAGCATGCAACAATAAAGAGCTGCCAATTCGCTGCGCGATTATTGCAGCTGCCAACGGCAAAAAACCACTTTGATAGAGTTCAAAGTATCCAAATGCCACGCGCGGTGCAAAGGCAAAGAATTGAACGCACAAAAAAAATGGTTACACAAACAAGGATCAAACACAAACGCATACACATACATAGATTCGGGCGCTAATTGCACAATAGGAACAGTAGCAACATCGAGAACAACAACAATAACAACAGACATCAACAACAACAATGACAACATCGACTATGACTAGGAAAAACTGTGCGAACGCCCAACAGCATGTAAAACAGTTTTGAGTCTAGTTGTTGCAACATCAATACTATTGTTGTTCTTCTGTGTGGCATGAAAAATGGGGGCAGCAGCCTCCTCCTGCTGTTGCTGATGCTGCAAGCCAATGCCAGCGGAAGCGTCAATAGCACATCAAATATCATGTGAAATGTCTGAGAGAAAATGACTGTTGTGCTGTTTGCATAATGAGCAGCACTTAAAAGTCATTATTAACATAAAGCGATAAGAATTATATAATCAGTTCGGTTAACATTCGAGTTTAGGCCAAATCGTCGACACACGTTTATATATATATGTATATATATATATATTCATATGCATATTTAAACTAATCTTTAAAATACTAAATGTTTATATTTAGCATTTAGACTTTGGTCTATTTTTGTTAGCGAATCTCTAATTTTTAATTTATGTATAAATCCTCTATTTAATATTTTCATATTTAATAAATATTTAAAAACCCCTACATTTATCATATATAATGAGAAATGTCTGGGAGTTTGCTATGATAAGCATTTAGAAGTAATAAAAATAAAAATTATATAATCAGTAAAGCTCCCATTTTAATTTAGGCGAAATCGAAGACATATATGTAACTAAATATATATAAGTAAATAGCAAGCTTATATTTCAGAGTATATTCACAATAAAATGTTCCATGTGTATAATTTGTTCCTTGACCTATTCTTCGCAAAAAAAAACCGAAAACTACCTCACGAAGATAATATATATGTACATATACTCATTAGTGATTTATTTAAATATTTAATATCAGTCGACACAGAATAATACGAAAGAATACGAAAAATAAATTGAATTAAATTAAAAATAAATTTGTATATTTAAATATCGTATAATTAAGTCTGTATGAAAGCATATATAAATAATTATTTTATACTTCAGCCTATATTCACAGATATTAAAAAGCTAAATCTTTTTATTTTGAGCTTTTTTATAAGATATATACTTGACTAAATATGTATATATAATTTTAAAATGTATATTCATATCAAGTTACATCTTTATATTTATGGCAGCTTTTACACTTTGAGCTCGTGTTCGTCTGAGAATCTTTTCAAATCAGCTTGGGAAAATAATTGCCGGTTGCAGTGCAATATTTAGAAATTTCAATCTCATAATAACACCTTTCATATGAAAAATATAAAATCTGTTCAAAGGGCACTTTTCTGCTGCTTTGGCGCAGCATCTGCTCATTGTGCAACAGTATACAGTATAGATATGCATAGAGAGCAGTCAGCTGGCATATGTTATGAGAGTGTGTACTTTGGTTCTGTGTTTGGTGCCACACAATGATGCTGCTGCGTAAAGCTGTATATTTATTGCAACATGCAGAAAAGAAAAGCATATCAAAGGGCGCCGCATTGGCATCGAGTCCCCGACTCCCGACTCCCAGCAACCAATCTCACCAAGCCCAAGCTAGCTACTCCTCGTCGTGTACATTTGTAAGCCCTATTGCAATGTTTGTTGTCGGAGTAGAAGCATCGAAGCATTGGCAAACTACACACAGAACAGAACGTAGAATGGAGAACGGAGGTGAACATACAAATCGAAACGAACCGAACTGAACCGAACCGAACCGTACAAAAAAGAACACAAAATACAACCGTAGCGACGAGAAACTGAAAATAATGTTTTTGCTGCTGTTTACTTTTGCTATTTTTGCAATTTCTCTGCTCCTGGATGCGTTTTGTTGCACACATACATCCATAGATATTTGCCTTCGCCTTGCCTTGTCCACCTAACCAAGGCACACAATATCCATATTTGTATACCCTGAACTCCTTCAAAAATTGTGAGGAAAGGGTATAATGATTAATAGATTATTCATTTAATGGTAATTTTATTAAAAATAAAATGTAATATTTTAATTTAAAAAAATAAAAAATATTTATAAGATTTCTGGCCGCCTTCAAAATCAACATTTGTTGCAGAAAACCCCAATCTGACCAAAATTAGTATGACTTATATTTTTGTGCTTCTATTTTCTGTTTTTTGATTTGCTTACGCTAAAGATACACGAATTAATACATAACATACCCAACATATTATTGATCAACCGTGAAAATTGTATAAGAATCGCATTAGAAACACCCAAGTTATTCTCATATTTATGCTCATATCATACCTTATCTCCCAGTCGATCACTCTGGACTAGCGCATTACTACTTGTTGTACCATATACTGTAGTATTTTTTTTTGTTGTGCACACACACGTGTGTGTATATTTGTTTTTAATTTTTTTCTATTTTTTGGCAGGGTCTGGCACAGTCGGGAGCTTGGGCCTGCTTCGATGAGTTCAATCGCATCGAGCTGGAAGTGCTGTCGGTGGTCGCGCAACAGATTCTGACCATACAGCGGGCGATTGGACGCAAGGTTGTTAAATTCTTTTTCGAAGATACCATGCTCAAACTGGATCCCACATGTTCCATATTCATAACCATGAATCCGGGGTGAGTTGAACGTGAGATGCCACATAACTCCCACCGAGCAGCAGCTGCGGTTTCACGCATCCTATTCCCTTTTTCTTCTTCTTTTACTATGATGTTCCCTCCCCGTCCAGCTCTTTTGTATTTTATTTCTTTGTTTTTTGCAGCTGTGCATTTGAAAATGCATTTAGTTACTTTTGTAGTCCGACACGGCCTATGTCGACGTCCATGTTCACCATTGGGAACGCTGTCACTGACAGCACTCTGTGCTGGGCTCTGGCTACTGACTTGGGGGCTGAGGCTATTAGTTACCAAAGACTGCTCTGGTCTGGTCTGGCTTGGGCTGGGTTTGCCTTTGGGCCATGGTCACGATATTGGTAGTTATTGCGTTATTGGAGATTTTAGCCCATACGGCTGCGAATATTTATTGCTTTGGCATGCCTGTGGAACAGCTGCGACAAACATGCATATTAGGCCTAAAACCAAACTCTCTACGAGAGGTCTTCATTTCGCTTGGCAAGCAACTCGTTAGTTTTTTTTTCCTATTTTTTCTTTCTTTTGGCTGCCAATTTGTCACTGGACCGGACGCTTTTGGGCTACTCACACATCATATCGGTTATTGGCTCTGGGTTTTTAGTATTTATGTCATTAGCACTTGCAATTTTGATGTATTTGATTGGCCATTTACCTTGGCATTTTCCGTTCTCTCTTTCCTCTCTCCCACAGCTACGCTGGACGCACCGAGCTGCCGGATAATCTGAAGGTATTGTTCCGCACCGTTGCCATGATGGTGCCCGATTATGCAATGATAGGCGAAATAACACTCTACTCCAACGGCTTCGATATGGCCCGTGTTCTATCCCAAAAAATTGTGCAGGCCTACAAGCTGTGCTCGGAGCAGTTATCCTCGCAGTCGCACTATGACTATGGTGGGTACTATTGAGAGACACATATTTTACAGCTAAATGGCTAATAAGCTTGTACTGGAGTTGAGTCAACCTTCGAACTTTCTACAGCAATGCCAAGTCCTGTGCTTAACAGCATCGTGCATCCGCTCTATCTTACTCTAACTCTATCTCTGATTGTGTGTTTTCTTTGCACTTGTTTCAAGGCAAAGATATTGCGTTCGCTTTTGCGACATAACATGTCATATGACATTACAATATGTGCGAGTGTGTGTGTGAGTGTGCGAGTGTGTGTTTATGTGTCCGGCTGGGCTCAGTCTCTCTCTCTCTCTCTCTCTCTCTGTCAGCTGTGTAAGTTTATGTGCAAAGTACATTTGATCAGTATCTTATTTTGAGTTTAAATTGAAAAACTTTCTTGCAAGTTTTTGCAGCGCTTTTATGCTGCGTGTGTGAGAGACAAATGCCACACACACACCCCACACACACACACCCCCACACACACAATGTGTGTGTTTTTGCAAAGTAATAATACAAACGATTTGTACATTTAGTTGCAACTGCTTGTTGTTATTGCATGTCCAGCGAAAACTTGCAAAACTTTTGCATTGCCACGTGGCGCCTGTATAATGAAGCTCACCGTCCTGGCCCTCCATTCCTTCATCCTTCCGTCTGTCTGTCGCCTGTCGCCTGTCGTCATGCGACATGCCGGAGACACAAACGGTTGCTGAGTTATGAGCTGTCCACCAAAATGCCGCATAACTGTCAATGGCTAATTCCATCATGAACCCCAACCTCAATTGCACCTCCAACCTTAACCCCTTACTGCCTGACACTCCCTTCCCCCATCCCTGTCTTGGTTATGTCATCTTTAGGTATGCGCGCCGTGAAATCTGTGCTGTTGGCATCCGCATCGTTGCGTCGCCTTTACGTTGACCTGCCGGAGCCCGAAATTGTTTTGCGCGCCATTGTTGACGTCAATTTGCCGAAATTCCTCGAACAGGATATTTCCCTCTTCATTGGCATCTATATGGATCTCTTTCCCGGCGTCGAACTGCCCATGGTGAGTGCTTATATATGTATATACTATATACATTCATAAATTGTCGGTGTAATGAGGCGCGAGCGACGCTGTTAAGAAACAGCAAATTAATGCGATAACTGGCATGTCGGATGTCCTGATAAAAGTAAATTAAAATCAGCATATTTTGCAGGGCGCACATTTAAATACTCTTTCAGGCGAGCTTGTTTAGTCAGCAGTTAACTGTGTAAGGTGTATTAAAATCAGCATATTCTCTCTTTCAGGCAAGCGCTGATTTATTCAATAGCTAATTAGGCTTTTGGTATTTTAGTCAGCTCATAAATGTGACGTTTTCAATCAAAACAGTTCACATATATTAAAAAAAAAGGATTAAAAAATTAAATTAAATTTGTAATCTTATTAAAACTGTGTTTGGGATATTTATTTTTTATTTATATATTACTTTTTTAAATTATTTTATTTAATGTGAACTAAAAGTAGTCCAAACGAGATTTTAAATTAAATTTAAAGCAGCCATAAGACTATGTCTGTCTGGGATATATATTTATTAGCATTATTTATTAATTATCTTTGATTTAAAAATGATCGACTAAATAGAAAACCTTGTGTGATATATTTTCATTATTTATTTTATTTAATGTGGCATAAAAAAAAGTACACAAATTGGAAACGACTTAAGATTAAAAAAATTTATATTTAAATTTAAAATGAAAAATAAATAAATAATTGAAATGGAAGATGTAATTAACCTGGAGAGAATGAAATGTAAAATAGTCCCACACTATTATTGAAAGGATTGGGATAATATAGTGCTATATAAAGCTACATTTATACCCGTACTAACAGACTTTTTAACTTTGCGCCATGGGGCAGCAACTTTGTGTCGCCAACTGCATGGGGAATGTGTTGAAGCCTGTAGAGCTATAATAAAATGCCCATTCAAGCTTTTATTTGCTGTCGCATATTTCAATGCATATTTTTCATATTTCATTTACACCTGTTTTCCTTTTTTGCCTTACTCCCAACTTTTCCGGCTCTCATCTCCCATCTACTCCCATCCTGCAGCCGCAACGTGATGACATACTCAAGTGGCTGCGTATTAATCTGACGGAGCGCAATCTGCAGGCAACACATTGGTATTTGGAAAAAATACTACAGATATACGAGATGATGCTGGTGCGTCACGGCCTGATGATAGTCGGTGGCCCGATGGGTGGCAAGACCACAGCTTATCAGGTGAGTGAGTGGGCGGGGTGGGCGCGTAGCCAATTAAATGGCGCGGAATTAATAATTGTGCTTTGGTTGGGTAGATGCTCGCACTGACGCTGCGCAATGTGTCCACGGATGAGGAGGCAACGCTGAAGGAGTATCCGGTGGTCTTTCGCATTATTAATCCCAAGGCTATTACGATGGGTCAACTCTACGGTCGCTTCGATCCCGTCTCCCACGAGTGGTCGGATGGTGTCCTGGCGAAAACGTTCCGGGAACAGGTGCAGGGACCGAAGGGTGAACGTGCCTGGGTCATGTTCGATGGTCCCGTAGATGCGGTGTGGATTGAGAACTTGAATACCGTGCTCGATGACAACAAGAAACTGTGTCTCATGTCCGGCGAAATTATGCAAATGACCAAA
Organism: Drosophila silvestris; assembly: GCA_035043445.1. Lineage (NCBI taxonomy): Eukaryota > Metazoa > Arthropoda > Insecta > Diptera > Drosophilidae > Drosophila > Drosophila silvestris. The sequence continues at coordinate 7,937,055 of JAWNMZ010000137.1, forward strand.
ATGATGAACATGATGTTTGAGCCCGCAGATCTCGAACAGGCCTCGCCGGCAACAGCTCGCGTTGCGGCATGATCTACATGGAACCATCGCAGCTGAGCTGGCGCGCCTTTCACAAGAGCTTCAGCAATGTGTTAATTAATATTGTGGGACTCAGCGATATTTATATGACGCTGTTCGAGGACATGGTCGAGTGGTTAATACCGCAGCGTTGCAATTTCTGCCACTGTGCAAACAAATGTTGCAATTGTCGCCCATTTATCAATATCAGACTTTCTCGCGCTTTCTGCTCTACTTTCTGGAGAAGCACAAGGTATTCAATCAGACGTGGTTCCAGCAGATGTTCTCTTCTGCTATGCCTGGGCTTACTGCTCGGCGCTGACGGGCAACGGTCAACGTACCTTTGACCAGTTGCTGCGTAAGGTCATCTATGGCTCCAATGAGGAGTTCCCAAACCAAAGTATTTCTCCTTGAATCGTGGCCAAATGTTTCCCGAGAAACAGGTCTTTCTCGACTATCGCTTCGATGAGGCTGAGAATTGGTGGACGTGGCAAAAGTCCTCCGATGATCCCACGTCGGGTAGCGCCCATTTTCCGGAGCATGCTCAAATTAGTGAGTTGATTGTGCCCACCAAGGAGACGGGCTATATTTCTTACTGGCAAGATTTCTGCATTGCCAATTCGTATGGCATGCTGGTCATCGGTCCCACTGGGACTGGCAAGAGTGCAATATACGAGCAATCTGCTCGCATTGCCCAAAAATGCAAATCTCATTAATATAATCAACTTTTCGGCTCGCACCTCGGCACAAATGGTGCAGGAGACGATCATGAGCAAATTGGATCGACGGCGCAAGGGCGTCTTTGGACCAGCTCTGGGCAAGAAGGTAAAACAACAATCAATGTTAGAGTTGGTTTAAAATATTGATTGGTGTCCGCATTTAGTGCATAGTTTTCTGTGATGATGTGGCCATGCCCTCAAAGGATACGTATGGCTCCCAGCCACCGTTGGAGCTGTTGCGCACCTGGCTGGATCATGGCTACTGGTCGGATTTGATGGATACAACCAAAATTGAGCTAGTCGACATGGTGAGTGGGCCAGCAAATACTTGATAAAATGAAAGTCAACTCTCTCTCTCTGTCTTACCACTCCACAATCGACAGAGTCTAGTCTGTGCGATGGGCACCCTGGGTGGGAGTAACTTTATCTTTCCACGTCTCTATCGACACATGTTCGTTGTGGCGGTGGACTCCTTTGAGGATTCGACCATCATTCGCATATTCACAACAATTGGTGATTGGCACTTCGCCAAGGGCTATCCCGAGAAGGTGGCACTGCTCTCCCGCGTATGTTGCATGCATTCCACCCACAGCAGCAACAGCACCAGCAACAACCACACACTGGGGAATCTCTGACTGGCTGGCTCTCTGCCAGCAAATAATAAAATTAAAATGGCGTATTTTATAACTTCATTTCACAAGAGTTTGCCGGACCACGTTCTCTGGTTGTTCTTGTGGCAGTTGTTGTTGTTGCTGCTGTTCTTTTTGGAGATTGCATTTCATGTCGAAGCTGGTTTTTCGCAGGGCTTATCGGAGGCAATGGTCAGCGTGTATCGGGAGTCGATGCGCATCTTTTTGCCAACGCCAGCCAAATCTCACTACACCTTCTCACTGCGAGACATCACGCGCGTCTTCCAGGGCATTGTCATGGTGCCGGCCAAACGTATGCCGGATCCGGAGAAGCTCGGTCGCCTCTGGGCCCATGAAACTTATCGTGTCTTTTATGACCGGTGTGTATAGCCACAACTTTGTGTCGCCTGCGTTTTTCTTATTATTATTATTTGTCATTTGTCCCCTAGTCTGGTGGACCAGTTGGATCGGGACCGATTGCTCATCATGGCCATCGATGCGTGCAAGAATTGTTTGCGTTTTTCCTCGAATCGGCCTTTGCCGACCGCATCGAACCCGGCGAAAAGCTGAGCGACAACGATCTGCGCAATCTATTCTATGGCAATTACATGGAACCCGATGCAGAGCCAAAATACTACGATGAATGCGAAAGCTACGAGAAATTGGAGAAGCTTATGAAATACTATCTGAGGGAGTACAATTCATTTTCCAGCACGCCCATGGATCTGGTCATGTTTCGGTTTGCCATCGAGCATGTTAGCAGGTATTCAAATATTCGAAAATAATAATATATATAATATGTAATCACATAATAATTGAATATCTATAATATGTAGTATTTTCATATTTATAATATCTACCTGCTAATTTTACAGAGTATCTCGAGTGCTGCAAATGCCTAGGGGTAATATCTTAATGGTTGGAATGGGTGGTTCAGGTCGTCGCAGCTCGTGTCGATTGGCTGCCCACATTGCCGATTGTCGTCTGATGACAGTGCAGGTATCCAAGTCATATACTTTGGCCGATTGGCGAGATGATCTAAAGAAAATACTAATGGCATCCAGTTTCAATTTGAATCACACCGTATTTCTATTCTCTGACGCCCAGGTGAGTGTCTCGTCCATTAGAATTCATTAACTCGTTCGATATCGATCCATCAACATAAAAAGCAACAAGCAACCCGTTGATGGCCCATTAAAAGCAGTATAATAATGTTGTAAGCTTCAAACAGAAATCAGTGCCAGACAGTAGACCGTAGACAGCAGTGTATATTGGGTGCAACAAACCCATAAACTATTATTCTAAATTAATTTAAATATATATGTATCTATTCTTGACATGGCTGTTGGACAAAATTAGATATGAGTGGGTAGCTGAGTGGCACACAACACTCATTGTTTTGCCCAAAATTTGCATTCATAATTAGGTTAATTGTTGAGCTGCATAACTTGATTGCGGTTAAATAATTTGCATATGCAGCAGCTATCAATTATGGCAAATGAAGAGCATTTTGTGCACAGCTCTCAAATCTCAAAATGCAAGTCAATAAATTAACAAGGACAGAAACAAATCGATACGTTGATAAAACAGTTAAGAAAATTCAGTTTACACTCTGTCATAATTAGTAATGTATTATTAAAGGCTGACAAGCTAAAAGCCATTTCCCATCATGTTATAATTATATACCTAAGATAACAACGTGTTTTTTGAGTGGGAATGGTAGAATGGTATAATTAAGCTGTGCAAAATTATGTAATGAGTACAAAAAAGCATCTGCGACTACATAAAATATATATATTCCAGTCGACTTAGCCATTTTAAATGGAATTTCTGTATGAACTAGCTGATCTTAGAGACTGTAAGAGCTAGGGACTTTAAATCTTAAATAAAAGTCTTGCTTACTTCAGGCAAATCAACTTTTTTGATCGATAACTGCAACCGTTTAGCGTATATTGGTATAAATCGATGCCCGATCGCAATAAAAGAAACAATTGTAAAGATAAGGTTTTCAATTGATATATAATTTACCAACACATTTTATTTTTTTATACATTCTTTCTTAATTTAAATCTAATGCATATTTATATTGTACAACAAGCCGATCTGTATCTCAGTCGAGCTCCTCCGACTCGAGCACTCTAACTTGTTTAAATGTAGTTATACGAAACAATTGTGCCGCTAGCTGTTGAAAACTTGCGAGTATCTTTAAATACATAGTTGAGCGCAAAATCCAACTGCATTTTCTTTACGCTGTATGCCCTTTGGCACAGCTACAACTGCAAACGACTTACAATGCAGACTTTTGCTAATTAAATCGTTGAGCAACTTCAACTACCTTTCTCTCCCAATCTATATCCCTATCTCTGCTGGCCAATCAATCAGTGCTGTGTTTGGGTTTCGTTCGATGCACAAACACACACACACAAATCTCCCCATGCACATATTAATTAACAATTACACTAAAATGCCTCAAAGAGCTACAACTGCAACTGGAACTCCAGTTAGGGGAATCAAATCCTGTGGCACTTAGAGCCAATGCAAAATGCATGTTCCAGAAAATCTACAGCTGCTGCAGCCAGTTGCAGGTGCAACTTCTGCCTGCCACTGGCAGAATGGCATAAACATTTAGTTGAGAGTTGAGCCTGAATTGGATTTGCATTGAATGAGAGTTAGAATGACAATTCTCAATGGGGATACTTGTTTATTTACTGCAGGCAACGGATGAGGGCTATGTGGAGGATATCAATGGTGTACTTAATACTGGTGATTTGCCAAATTTGTATCAGCTGGAGGACAAGGCATCCATTATGGAGAATATGGCAAATGTGGCCAAGCAAGTGGTGAGCACCTTCTCCCAACTACCTCTCTCCCTCTCCCTCTCTGATCAGAAAGTAAATTCCCCTTTAGGGCAAAGTGCTGGACTCGCTGCCGAGTGAGGTGTATGCCTACTATATCGAGAGGATAAGGGAACAATTGCATGTTGCACTCGCCTTCTCGCCCATTGGGGAATCTTTTAAGGAGCGCATTCGTGTGTATCCCTCACTAATCAATTGCTGCACCATCGATTGGTATATGCCCTGGCCAGAGGAGGCATTGGCAAGGGTGGGCACCTATTTTGTCACATCTATGCAGCTGAATAAGCCACACGACGAGGAGGAGACGCCACGCATCGCGGAGGAAGTCCCTCAGGAGGGGGAGAAGCGTGAAACAATGGGTGAGGTGGATCGTGAGCTGACGCAGCTGGAACAGGATCTGGTCTTCTGTGTGATGTACTTTCATCAATCGGTTGTGGATGCCAGCGAGAAATGCTATCTGGAGTTGAGTCGTCGCAATTATGTTACCCCTTCGGCATATTTGGAGCTGTTGAAAGCCTTCAGCACCTTTTACGCCCGCAAGCTGGACGAGATTACTAGATTGCGTGATCGATACACGACTGGTCTGGAGAAACTCGACTTTGCCGCCAGTCAGGTGGGTGAAATGCAAACGAATCTTTATGAGTTGCAGCCCAAGTTGAAAGTGTTGTCTGAAGAAACGGATCGCATTATGGTGAACATTGAGCGGGAGACGGCTGAGGCGGAGAAGAAGAAGGAAGTGGTGGGTGCAGATGAGGCGGCTGCCAATGAAGCAGCTGCTGCTGCTCAGGCCATCAAAGATGATTGTGAAACGGATCTCGCTGAAGCTATTCCCGCCATGGAGGCAGCACTGGAGGCTCTGAACACGCTTAAGCCAGCTGATATTGGTGTTGTCAAATCGATGAAGAATCCGCCATATGGCGTCAAGTTAACCCTGGAGGCGGTGTGTGTTGAAGGGCATTAAGCCGGATCGCAAACCAGATCCCAGTGGTCATATGGTGGAGGACTATTGGGGCCCATCAATGCGCATGCTCAGCGACATGAAATTTCTGGAATCACTGAAGACCTTCGACAAGGACAACATACCGCCACCGATTATAAAAAAGATAAGAGAAAAGTGAGTGGAATCTTTTCTAGATTGTAGGTCTTTTATTTTTTATATATTCAACCAGATATATAGCTGATCGTGACTTTGTGCCGGAGAAGATCAAGGCTGCTTCGATGGCCTGCGAGGGCATTTGCCGCTGGGTGCGTGCTATGGATGTCTACGACAAGGTCGCTCGCATTGTGATGCCCAAGAAGGCGGCACTGGCTGAGGCCGAGGGTGATCTCTCCTCACAAATGGAGAAGCTCAACGCGAAGCGGGCCGAGCTGCAGGTAATCCTCGACAAGTTGCAGAAACTAAACGATTTCTTTGCGGAGAAATCGCGTGAGAAGAAGCGGCTCGAAGACGACATCGAGAACTGTGAGAAGAAGCTGACAAGCGTGGGGGAGAAAGAGGGAGAGAATTAAATTCCAATCTTAATAATTATGCTCTATTTGTTGCAGAGCTGAGAAGCTGTTGGGTGGCTTGGGCGGGGAGAAGACTCGCTGGTCGGAGGCGGCCAAGAATCTGCACGAATCCATCAGCAATATTGTGGGCGATGTTCTGCTCGCCGGTGGCTGCACCGCCTACCTGGGCTTCTTTACCACAGAGGTGAGTTAGTTGGCCAAACATTTGCTGCAAAAATGTGGCAGCATCACTGCTAATGGTCCTGCTTTTTGACAAGGAGGGATTTTAATATGCATGAGCACGTTGCATTGATTCTCTTTTTGTCTTCTTTGCTGAAGGCTAGTCAAAAAAAAGAAAAGCATGACAACCCTCAGAGCAGCATGCAGCTCTGTTGATGAGTATTTCAGACAGGGTTGTCCTGCTCCGTGTCGGACTATGTTATATCTTAATTATACAGTGGGATAAAGGAAAAAGCCTATGTTAAATTTTAAATTACGTTTTAATATCTTGAGACTATATATATCTGTAAACTTAACTTTATTTTCCCATACTTTTCTGAAAGCGCAATTGACCTATAAGTTAACAGATATTGTGGTTAACTAGAGTTATACAAAGTATAGAGTATCTGCACTTCGTATTACTCTCACTCGCTTTCTAGCCCTAACCTTTTTTTCACAATATTGTTGCTATTCACGTTGCTTTTTTTCAATTTCTCCGCCTCGCGTTTAGTTTTACGGCTGACGTGACATTTTTATACACAATATGTGCATATGTATATATATAATATATGTATATGCATTTAGTATACAGGGTTTGTTCAGTAAGAGCAGCTCGCATAAATGCACAAATGCTGACATGTTAATATTCAAGCCAAAAAATCATGAAAAAGGCTATCTTAGGCAAGCCGGAGCGATGGAAAATTTGCTTTTAGTTATTAGATCGTTGTGAATTATGCTGTTTTTTTTAACAATTCTAGTATCGCGTTAACATTCTGGATGATTGGAACGCGATCTGCGCCCGCCGCCATATACCCAGTAGTGAAACCTTCTCGCTGGCCACCACACTGGGTCACCCGATGACGATAAGGGCCTGGTCACTGGCCGGACTGCCGGCCGATAACTTCTCTGTGGAGAATGGCATCATTGTAACGAACTCGAGTCGTTACTCCTTGCTCATCGATCCGCAGGGTGAGTGAACGCGAAATCTGACTAGTAATCCCATATTCAAAGCAATCCACATTAGTGCAAGCAAACAAGTGGATTAAGAACATGGAGAAGAATAATCATCTCAAGGTGATTAAGCAAAGCGATGGCAACTACATGCAAGTCTTGGAGCTGGCAATCACATACGGACAACCCGTGCTCATTGAGAATGTGGGTGAGTGTCACAGGGAATACCACGAGAATAATCGCCAAAAAAATCAAACTGATATTTAAAGAAGCAGTTGCAGTGTCTTATAAATATTTAACAACATTTAACATTTAACATTTGCTTAGGCGAAAAACTGGACTCGAATCTGACGCCCATATTGGAGAAGAATATAATCAAGCATAAGGGTGGGCTGTTCATAAGAAGTGGCGACACAATGATTGAATACAATCCCGATTTTCGTCTTTACATAACGACCTGTCTGCGCAATCCGCATTATCCGCCGGAAGTGATGGTTATGGTAAGTTGACATATGCAGCGACAACTAGGTGCCCCAAAAAGGGACTGCTTTGTGGATGACGATGATGATGATGATGGAGTTTGTGGCAAGCCAAGCCAATGATGACGTTAGAGTGTTGTGTAATAAAACGACAAACTTAAATTGATATTTGTAAAATGCGCTGCAGCGCAGCAGGCGCCAGCAATATGCAAATTTTCGATGACGACAACGAGGATGAGGATGAGGATGTGGATGAGGATGACGACGTGGCTGTTGAGGACATCCCATTGATGTACGTGCCCGGCTGGCTGCTGTCTGTTGGCGTCCGCATAACTAGCAGCCCAGTCGAGGTCTTCGCCTCAGTCTCAGTCCCAGTCTGTATATTCCTAGTCCTGCCGCTCCTGGCGTGTTTATAAAATTTTCCAGAATTTCGCTTCTGTTGGCGTTTCCATTGCTTTTTATGCAGCAACTGTTGTCAGCAGTTTTTGGCCCTTTTCCATTCCCTTTTTTATTTTTTTTTTATCTCTTTCCTCTCTCTCTTTGTGTGTGTGTATTTATTTTTGAGTTTCATTTTACCCATTCTACGATTCCTCGATGCTCTCACTCCGTGTTTAGGTAACAGTATTAAATTTCATGATAACGGAACAAGGATTACGCGAACAATTGCTGGCGATTGTTGTGGCACACGAGCGTCCTGATTTGCAAGAGAAGAAGGAACAATTGATTATTGAATCCGCAAGGAATCGTGATGCATTGTACACCATTGAATCCAAGATATTAGAGGTAAGTTTGTACACACTGAGAAAAAATCGTCTTAAAATAAATCTCGCCCGAAAAACCAGAAATAATGTTTTGGTTCTGGAAATAATTTCTAAATTTAGGAAAAAAAATTCTAAGTAGAGACAAATATGAATTAAGAAAAGAAAAACCCTGAGATTTAGATTAATACTCTCTGAATAAGAAGTTGAACTGTTCTTGGTGACTTTCAAGATTTCAGTGGAATTTGCTTTCTGAGTGTAGCCTCCTCTTTATCTCTTTCTTTATAACTCTCTGTCTGGTTGTGTGCTTGGTGCTGTTATAATAAATATGCTTTGTATTGAGCATCCTTTTTGGTTTAGATGCAACGCTATTCAATTAGAGTCGTACAAACAATTTATGGTGCTCTGCCTTGGCCAATGACAATTCAATTAACTGGAAGTAAGCAAAATTTACTCAAAGCGTACTTTATGATTGCAGGTGCTGTCTACCTCGGAGGGTAATGTGCTGGAGGATGAGAATGCCATCAACATACTATCCTCGAGTAAAATCCTGTCCGAGGATATACAGGAGAAACAGGTTATTGCCGTTGCCACCGAGATTGAAATCGATTCAGCCCGCCGGCAATATATACCCGTGTCCAAACACTCGGCCATTCTGTTCTTCTGCATCAGTGAGTTGGCCAATGTGGATCCCATGTATCAATACTCCCTGGCCTGGTTCCTCAATCTCTTTGTGAACACCTTACTGAAGGCGACCAAGTCGGCGGTGCTAGCGGAGCGTTTGAGCAATCTCAATGATTACTTTACCAAATCGATTTATACGAATGTCTGCCGCTCGCTTTTCGAGAAGGATAAGTTGGTCATCTCGCTGGTCATGTGCCTGGGCATCCTCGTCTCACAGGGTCGTGTCGATAAGAATGAGCTGTTGTTCTTCCTAACCGGTGGCATTGGTTTCAAGGGCTTGATCAAAAATCCATTTAGCGATTGGCTGCCCGACAAGGCCTGGGAGGGCATATACCGAGCCAGTGATTTAGATGGGTAATACAAAAATGATATAGACCATCATATTTCGATTATTCATTGTTGGACTTCCTCCCGTCAGCTTGAAGAGCATGCACGCGCAAATGGAAAAGAATTTGCAGAGCTGGCGTGATTATTACGATGCCATTAATCCGCAGGATCTACCGCTGCCCACGCCCTATGACCAGGTCAACGAAATGCTGTACCTGATAATCCTAAAGAGCCTACGGCCGGACAAGTTGGTGCCAGCAGTGCGCGTAAGTGTGATACCCATACCCAGGTATGAATATATATCGAGTGTACCTTTCTGTGTTTTTTGGGGGTGGGGGTGGTGCACAGGCTTTCATCACACGGAACCTGGACAAGTCGTTTGTGGAGCCGCCGCCATTCGATTTGGGCGCCTCGTTTGCAGATAGCTCGCCAAAAATACCGCTGGTGTTTCTGCTTTCAGCTGGCTCCGATCCCATGGCCAGCCTCTTTATGTTCGCCAAACAACGCAACATGTACGACAAGTAAGTTAATTAACGAAACCAACCAAGAGTGAGTCAGTCGGTGAGTCGATGAATGAGTGAATGAATAAGTTCCTCTCTCATATTTCCGTGTCCATGTTGTGCGGCAATGTTGGTGTTTTCCCCCTCTTTGCCCGGCAGCCTGCGCTGGGGACTCTGGCTGGTTTTCGATTAAGCGCGACATGTGCGCCTTGTACCGCTATCGAGTGTGGGTGTTCAATTTATAGCAGCCAGCAATTGCTGCACTCAGAAAAAAATCTCGAACTAAAACTAGCTTAAATTTTCTACTTCTTATGTTGGGCTTGCACACGCTGGCAACATTAGCAAAGATTCGTCAAAAGTGTAAGCACTTGCCAGATAGATGCCATGCCAGAGACTGCCAGAGAGTTTTTGCTAGTCTATAAACACCTAAATGGAGATATGGTAGCTATTTACCCGCCTGAAAATACATTCCAAAATTTGCATTCTTAAATGAAACGAAATAAATAAATATATAGGGTATACATATGTTAATTATATACATTCATATTTTGTAATTCTGGTCAGCTCGTAATTTGCGAAGCAAAGTTGCATAAATAACAATCTCCTCCGTCTGGGCAATCCCTTTTCGAACCCATTGTCCTTTCTGCGATGTTTTTTTTCTTGGCCTTTATATGCTTTAGACGACTCGTAAAATTAAAAATAATTTAACAAATTTTGAGTTATCAGATTGGATAATATAAAAATGATAGATAATAGAAATAAAAAACACAATTTCAGGCTACGGATTAAAAAAGAAAATAAAGCCAGCGACCTTTAGAAATATTTTATAAATAAAGCTCGATTTTTCCTATTAGATTGGATAGGCAGCAATTGCTGCTGTTACTTTTTTGAAGTGAATTTATGCTAAGCGCGTTTTGTTTGGTTGCCTCTCTCCACCTCTCTCTCCTCTCTCTCTGGCAGATTGAAAACCATATCGCTGGGTCAGGGTCAAGGACCGCGTGCGGAAAAAATGATCACGGAGGCGGCACGTCACGGCCAATGGGTCGTCCTGCAGAATTGTCACGTCGCCTTCAGCTGGATGGGTGACCTGGAGCGCATCTGCAATGATACCACACTAACAGATGGTGCACATGCCGATTATCGCCTGTGGTGCACCTCGTATCCGAGTGCCGTGTTTCCCGTATCCGTGCTCCAGAACTCCGTCAAGATGACGAACGAGCCGCCAAGGGTCTCCGAGCGAATATGCATCGTTCGTTCACCGCGGATCCGTTGACACGCAACAAGTTCTTCACGAATGCCTTCCTCTTCTCGGACCAGGCCAACAAGTGCTGGCTGAGAGGTGTCTTTGCCCTGGTTTTCTTCCATGCTGTTGTTCAGGAGCGTCGGGAATTTGGTCCACTTGGCTGGAATATACCCTACGAGTTCAACGAGTCCGATCTCAAGTGAGTAATTGATGGAGATTCCCTAACATTCTTCTATTTATAAATGTGTTCCTGCAGAATCTCATTGTTGCAGTTGAAAATGTTTATTGCTCAGAGTCACAGCATTCCGTTCCGGGGACATGTTTATCTGACGGGCGAGTGCAATTACGGCGGACGCGTCACCGATGACAAGGATCGTCGCCTGATACTCTCCCTCCTCAATATGATCTACAATAGCAACACCATCGAGGAAGAAGAGTGCGTTTTCTTGAGTGTCCTTTCTTTATTTGTATCTTATGCCCTGCTCCCCTTTAGATATGCCTTGTCCCAGTCCGGTGACTATCGCGTGCCCATCAGTCCCACGAAGATCAACTCCATTGAGTACATTTCCACATTCCCGCTCAGTCCACAACCCGAGGTGTATGGCCTGCATGCAAACGCAGACATCAATCGCAATGTGAAGGAGACCAATGCGGTAAAATATTATTCAACTATTTATGTCCATATTTGCTATGGGGGTTATCTTAATTTGGTCACGCATTGAAATCCCGCATTCATTTTAGGCTAGGTTTTTAATAATTTAAAATTTAAATGCAGTATTGTTGTAGAAGTCCAAGCATCATTAAAACAAATTATGGCACTGGAAAGTTTAGACCTATCACCATATGGTTTTCTTGGCCTACGATTTTTACAATAGTTGCGACCCAGAATCACATTTTCAAATTTAACTGAATTATTATTATATAGGCCAAACCATAATCAAAACGCCATTGCTTTTGAAAATTGGTTAAATCTTGACAAAGTTATGGCTAAGAGTAGTTTCAATCCAGGTCGTGATATTTATAATCTAGAAATTTCAATTTATTTCTTGTACCAACAGCTGATTAGTGGAGTACTGCTGACTCAAACGGATTTGATGGCCTCGGTGAAGGCGAGTTCGGCCGGCGGCGCCAAGGAGGATCCGGCCATATCCATATGCAAGGAGCTGCTGAAGCGCCTGCCCGATGAGTTCGACATCGCCGAGGTGTCCAAGACCTATCCGGTGATTTATACGAATTCGATGAATACGGTGTTGCGTCAGGAGCTGATACGCTTCAATCGACTGCTGTCCTATATACGCAAGAGTCTGGTGAATGTGGGCAAGGCTGTGGTGGGTCAGATTGCGATGATACCGGAGCTGGAGCGCACTCACGCCTCGATGATTATAGGCAAACTGCCGGCGGATTGGCTCAAGAAGAGCTATCCATCGCTGAAGCCCCTGGGCAGCTATGTGAACGACTTGCTGGCGCGGTAAGCTCAAAGCCGCATTTATATATTTTCCAACTAGTCCGATTGGCAGCCATTGTGTTTGTCATGTATTCCATGTGTTATCCCCCCACCCCGTGGACCACTCTCCTAGCTGCAATTGTGTAAATATAATAAATGTGTATTGCACATGAGACACACGCTCCTTCTCCTTCTCTCTCCCCTTGTCCCGTTCACTTGTTGTTATTCAATGCTGCCATTCATGACCAAAATCTTATTTGCCATTGACATCAAAGGATGCTGCTGCTGCTGCTGCTGCTGTTGCTGCTGCTGTTTGTCTGCTCCTGCTATCCACCGCCCTCACCACGTTCTTTTGTGATCAGATATTTAATATTTATTAACAAAATTGAAAAATAAGATAACTCATCGTTGCCACATCGTTCTCCGCACTAGCTTGGCCTTCTTTCAGGACTGGATCGATAATGGGGAACCGAATGTTTATTGGATCTCTGGCTTCTATTTCACCCAATCTTTTGTGACGGGCGTTCTGCAAAACTATTCGCGCAAGAATCGCTTTCAAATCGACATGATTTTCATTGAGTTTGCGGTCACTAAATTCGAATCACAAAGCTCTCAAGTAGCCGATGTGGGCGCATACATCAGGGTAAGTTGTGGCTTTAATCAGCTCATACAAATAAAACTGAGTGATAAACATTTTTTATTATTTGACATGCAAATTGTTTTTAGGAACAAAAAGCCATAAATGATGAGACCAAGTTCATACAAGTAAGAAAGAGAATGTGTTTGCGTCAATTCAGTAGAGCCGAGATTTTCGTTTATAATTTAATTCCACTCAATCTACACTAAGAATAAAATCGCCATATAATATAGAAAATTACCCCAAAATTAAAATCGTCATCAAACCAAGAAAAATGCTCAGATTTTTCAGAAATAATTTCTAGATATTCGAGAAAAAATGTATTTAAGTAAGAAAGCATCTTTTATGCTTTAGAAATGTTTTCTATTGCTACGAAATCTTTTTGTGTAATACAATTTACACTAATAAGAAACACTGGAAGTTGGAAAAAAGCCATCTGGTTTTTAGAAAGATCCAATCTTGCAAAGCAGAATAATATAAATAAACAATATAAATATACGTATAGTATGGTGATTTTCTCAAATTCAGTGTGATTTTTTATTTAAGTGCATATTACTTTTTCCTTGAATTAATGAATAACACTTTAACACTTTAAAAGCTGCACGCTTTTGTACTATGTCATTTAAGACAGGTTTTAAGCAGCTGCTTTATGTTTCTAGTAGAGATTTTCATTTTATTTCTGAATGTATAATAATTCTTTCTTCTTTGAATTAATATTATTTTAAGTAGCTGATCACGCAGATTAGCTGCATCCATTTGCCCCCATATCATAATTAGCCATGTTGTTAACAGTTGCTTTGCGTTTCTCGCAGGGCATTTTCATTGAGGGTGCACGTTGGAATCGCAAGACAAAAGAAGTGGATGAATCTTACTCCAAAATCTTGTTCGACACTCTGCCGGTAATCTATCTGCGTCCGGTGTTAAGATTGCCTGATGAGCAGAAGCGTGGCAGCGGCGGAGCTGAGCCAATGGCAATTTACGATTGTCCCGTTTACAAGACGAGCGAACGTCGAGGCATCCTCTCCACCACGGGGCACTCGACGAATTTTGTGATGTATCTGCAGCTGAGATGCTCCCAGACACCGATGCATTGGATTAATCGAGGCACTGCCTGCCTCTGTCAGCTGGATGATTGAATATTGACCCGTTCGCATCCGCCACGCCGGATGAGCCACAACACGCAGCGAGACTTTTATAGCGAATATGGGTATGGGGAACTGAAATTGAGGACTGCTGGACTGTATGGAATCATCATACACACATTATACACATATCAGACACACATATATATATATATATATATGTGTATGTATGCATATGTGTATGCAGATATACTTTCGATTATTGTATTCTTTTTTTTGCTGTGTGCTCGAATGGGGAAATGGCCAAAAGCGAATTGCAATTCTATGTATTTATTTTTTTCGCCCATCTCGGAGAATGCGGCAACGGGAAGTGGGTCGAGTGGCATTTTGATGATGATGTTGATTGCCAGATATATAAATTAAATATGCAGAATACCGATTGTATACATATATATACATATATTTTTTATGTGCGCCATTTACAAATGAATAAATGACAAAATGAAACGGGAGCATGTTTTCATCAATGCAAACTGGTTGTAAATTTAACGATATATAAATAAAAACATATTTAAAGATATGTGATACAATATGCATTGCATGGCATAACATCAATTTAGAATAGACAGTTTTTAGTCAAGGTCTTCCCATATTAAAAACCCCTTAAACGAGATCTGAGAGCAAGATCGATTTGAATCAGTGCTTCACTAAACTAAAAAACAGTCTAAACTAATGTGTTGTCTAAACATTCGCCCCTCGACATTCTAAGCAATAACATACGCCTACATAATAATCTGATGAAGCTGATAGTCCGTTTTAGCCTGGTTATCTAAACATTTGAAAATATTTATTGTGTGCTTTGTGCATAAATTGGAGCAACTCAAGCTTTAAATTTAAATTAAAAAGCATATAAGCCGATTTATATTGAAGTATGCAAAAACAGACAAATGAAACTATTATATCATCTGTCTATTAATAGTCAGCGTAATGTGGCATAACCGAAAATAGCAACACTCAACACCTCGTGTTCATCACAGCACACACTTTCAACATACACAGCAACTTGGCCTTAAGCGTTGATTGAGAGTCGCCAAAAATTCGACAACAAAAATAAATTAATAAATAAAAAAAGATGCGCAGCTGTCCATCAGTCGATAAAATGAAGAAGCCTCCATCTTACGATGATAACAACAATAGCAATATTAACGACAACGACAACAACAACGAAAACAACAACGAGAACAACAACGACAACTTCCGCTTGCAATTACCAGGCGTGTAGGCAGCATTGAAATCTATCGATCGATCTTTGGTTGGGTCGTTGTATCGTTAAAGTTGACCCCAGCCAGCCAGTCGGCCAGCTATTCATATGCAATAAAGCATCATTCAGTTTATACTGAATGTGATACAAATAATCGAGACGACTATCAAAGCACACGCGAAGAATGCAAAGAGCCCTCGACCATTGTGGATTCTCACAAACAATCCAAAAATCGTGGCCGCCACTTTTAACATGATGATGTTTTCAAAATTCAAAATGCAAAGGGTATTATGAAGTGTGGCAAAAGTATGTAACAGGCAGCACGGGAAGCGTTGACGAACCCTTGAGGAACATATATTCTTGACAGATGAGACTACAAATTTGGAATAAAAGTTCTCGTTTACCTTGGAATCAAGCTTATTTAATTTTATCGATAACTGTAACGTTTTGCGTATATCGATATGAATCGATTGCCAATAGCAATTATAACGGCCTTCAAATGTATGTATAATTTTATTAATCAACATATTTTTTATAGACATATCAATCAACTCTAAATATTTCATTAAAAACTTATTAAAAAAACCACAGCTTTTTTAGTAGCCAAAACATATTTTCATACATACAGCTAACCCAATTTAATATCTATTATCTATTTAACAGCTGGGCTTGGTATCTTCCAGTCGAGCACTCTCGTCACTCGAGCATTCTTACATGCTTTTAGTTTTTGCTTTTGAAAAAGATTTTGAGCAAATGTGGCGCGTCTTCGAGCTGCTATTGTTGACTTTCGTTTTGTCTTAGCTCTAAATATGTATTTGGTATTATTAGTTGTATGCTTTTTTTAGACTACACTGAGTCGAGCCGAGAGTACAATCGATGTGGACAACTTGAGATATACTTTTGACAACAGCATTTTGGACAAGATCAGAGTAGACAAGACAAACCACTAAATGCGGCTAATGCCGGCCATCAATGAAGATTGAAGATGTGGCGGTCGAGCGACTAGCGACGAGTCGATCATTCTACTCAACTCGACTATGATGCGGTAGTTGCCGCATGGATCTCTCTCATCTGAGCAACCGGTTTCATTATGGATTGGCTCGTCTCGTCTCTAAAGTGAATGGCTGTACTGATTGCTGCTGCTGCTTCTGCTGTCGGCGAGAACTTTTCGCAAACTCTTCGTGTATAAATAGTGTGGTAAGGTCTGGTTTGAAATCAGAATCAAATTTGGATTAATCTCATATAGACACGCATCGTCTGGGAACACATCTTTGAAAATGGTTAGTTGGCCAGCCTCGCTTGGAGTTCGACACACATACACACACATTCACACACACAGGACTAAATCTGCTATCCACTGTGTTCTTCTTACAGAAATTCTTGGTTATTGCCTTCGCTGTGATCGCAGCTGCTGCGGCCACATCCATCTCCACCGAGTATCTGCCGCCCGTCGACAATAACATCGAACTTGCCGAATCTGTGGACGCACCCGTTGAACAGGGTCTGCTCGCCGATGATGGCTATCGCTACAAGACCGTGCGTCGCCTCCGTCTGCGCCATCGTCGTGATGTCAACGAGCTGTCCAACGAATATCTGCCCCCAGTTGGTGAGGCTACCCAGGAAGTCGCCATTGAGGCTCCAGCTCAGGAGAGCGCCGTCCTTGCTGATGATGGTTACCGTTACAAGACCGTCCGCCGTGTGATCCGTCGTCGTCGTCGTGACGTCAACGAACTGTCTTCCGAGTACCTGCCCCCTGTTGGTGAGGCCACCCAGGAGATCGCTGTCGAGACTCCCCTGGCTGATGATGGCTATCGTTACAAGACTGTGCGTCGTGTCATCCGTCGCCGTCGTGATGTCAACGAGCTGTCCAACGAATATCTGCCCCCAGTTGGTGAGGCTACCCAGGAAATCGCCATTGAAGCACCTGCCCAGGAGAGCGCCGTCCTTGCTGATGATGGCTACCGTTACAAGACTGTCCGTCGTGTGGTCCGTCGTCGTCGCCGTGATGTCAATGAGCTGTCTAATGAATACTTGCCCCCTGTTGGTGAAGCCACCCAGGAAATCGCCATTGAGGCTCCTGCCCAGGAGAGCGCCGTCCTTGCTGATGATGGTTACCGTTACAAGACCGTCCGCCGTGTGATCCGTCGTCGTCGTGATGTCAATGAGCTGTCCAACGAATATCTGCCCCCTGTTGGTGAGGCCACCCAGGAAATCGCCATTGAGGCACCTGCCCAGGAGAGCGCCGTCCTTGCTGATGATGGTTACCGTTACAAGACCGTCCGCCGTGTGGTCCGTCGTCGTCGTCGTGATGTCAATGAGCTGTCTAATGAATATCTGCCCCCTGTTGGTGAAGCCACCCAGGAAATCGCCATTGAGGCTCCTGCCCAGGAGAGCGCCGTCCTTGCTGATGATGGTTACCGTTACAAGACCGTCCGCCGTGTGATCCGTCGTCGTCGTGATGTCAATGAGCTGTCCAACGAATATCTGCCCCCTGTTGGTGAGGCCACCCAGGAAATCGCCATTGAGGCACCTGCCCAGGAGAGCGCCGTCCTTGCTGATGATGGTTACCGTTACAAGACCGTCCGCCGTGTGATCCGTCGTCGTCGTCGTGATGTCAACGAGCTCTCGTCCGAGTACCTGCCCCCAGTTGAGCAGGCCGTGATCGATGTGCCCGCTGAGCAGACAGTCGTTGCCGATGATGGCTACCGTTACAAGACTGTGCGTCGCCTGAAGTATCGTCGCCACTAAAAAGTTCCAACCAGCCCGAGGATCTGAGCCGATCTAAAGGTACCCACACAAAAGCGTATTAGTCAATGAGAACGAGTTATGAATAGTTCGAGTACAAAAAAATTAAAAAGAAAAGAAAAACAAACTGACACAATAAAACATGTAAAACAAAAAACAAAAACAATTCCGTCTTTTATCTTTAGCTTTGCGCAAACTCACAGCCCAGTTTCGTATCTAATCTACAACATGATATGATAAGATACTTCCAACTGCGGCTCGGCAAAAATCGAGCACACTTCTTCAGTTCCAATTTGCAGTCAGCGACGTAAACGCTACAAATCAAGCAACTATACGAAAATTTAACGAAAAATCAAAATGAAGTTGTCCAAGAAGTGCTCCACCTATTTTCTGATATGTCTGGGTAAAGTTCATGTGTAGCTTATAATAGTTGAAGAGGGTGTGGCAAGCAACAAAGTGACTAGAAATTGTGTAAAAATGTTGAATGACTAAACTCCAATTAAATCGAAAAGAAAAGCCGTATGAGTAACAAAACTGAGTGTGTGTGGGTGTGTGTATGTGTCATAAACAGTGGAAACTCTACAAAAATGTGTCTTATCAGTAGTTGCCTTGCTGATTAGTCTGGCTTACTCATCGTTGTGTTTGTGCCCGTAATGAGTAATAGGTCAACATTTCATTTTAACATTATATTTTATTTATTTATTATTATCAATGACAAATATTAAAGTCAAACATTTTATTATTTAGCCAGCTAATTTCAATTAATACATTTTGTGTTTTCTTTTTTTGATTTTCATATTATTTCAATTTCAATTTTTGTTATATATTTGATTTGCGCCGTGTTTCACAAATGCCGGATGTGGCCTAAGCTCAATAATTATTTCACCGTATGAATTATTGAAATATGGAAAATACAATTAGTTTTCGGTTAGCGGTAGCCCGATGTTGTTGTTGTTGGTGTTGTGGTCTCTTTCTCTGTGTGGGATTCCTTGCGATTTATTTGTTGAAGCCCACATAATTCAATTGATACACAATAAATAAAATACAAATATGGAAAAAAGATTTAAAATGCCGAATGTCAACTAAATCAACCAGATAAATAAAATCGGCCAAGACAAAAGCGTAATAATAATCGAAACTGACATCCGCAACGAAACAATAGCACCAGTTAATATGCCATCACATTGGACCACTCAATCTAAAACTTCGATCCCCTCTACCCACCGCTTAAGCTATGGCTCAAGTGTTTACCTGATTTATCATCGATAGCAGCGCGCGCGAGTTCTGTTTTTATTTTATTTTATTTCATTTTTTTTACTGCTCTTTTGTTGTCTTTTATTGTTGAGCTTTGGCTTTGTAGTTCTTAATAATTAATTATTAATATTTAAGCAACTCGTTGCTTCTCATCATCTCTGTTTGATTAATGATTAACGTCGTTTTCGCTTTTGGCCCGAGTTCCGTTTTGGCCACGTTCCGCTCTGTTTGTTTAATGGGCCACACACAGCGCGATCTTCACATATTTTATTGTTATTTTTATTTTCTTTAGTTTTTTCTCACAAGGTGTTAAATAAATAATTGGCTTCTATTTTTGGCTCTTACAGTTCTTTTAGCATGCTGCTTGCAGGAAACAGAAGCAACGCGGCGTGTAAATCGCGGTCGACGCACTCTAACACGCAGATACTTTTGTAAGTAAAAAATAAATAAAAATGATGAAATTAAATTTTAAAAATTTTAAATTTAATTATACCATAGCTGGACTTGCCATTCCCGGGTGGGCAGTGGTTACGTGCGTGGCTGTTGCTGAGCTGCTGCTGGGCGCTGCTCTCTACTTCATCTTATACAAGGTCATCCTGGACAAGGAGCCGGATCCGGCTAGCACTTATACGCCAGCACCCACCCATGATCCCACACCGACCAATGTGCAGCCCGTACAGCCAGCTGTACATCCCGCCGTACAGCCTGCCGTACACCCCGACGACGCATCGGATGTACACTCCACCGTACAGCCCGCCGTACAGCCTGCCGTACAATACCCCGGAGTACAGCCCGCCGTACAATACCCCGGCGTACAGCCAGCCGTTCAATACCCCGGCGTACAGCCAGCCGTACAACACCCCGGCGTACAGCCCATGCCGCCTTCACACGCCACATCCGTTGTCTAAAAAGGCGGAAGTCGTTCAGCAGCTGAGTTGTGAATTGCCATTGAGTTGGCCATAACCGATACCAATAACTTAATTTAAATGCCACGTCCACCAAGCAACTACTTAAAAAAAGCCCATTCGGCTTCTTGACGTTATCTTCTTATCAATAAATCGAATACAACTTTTATTTTGTTACAAATAAAATGTAAGTTTCGCTTCTATATCGAAAAGTTGGCGCTTTGTTTTTGATCTTTTTTTTCTAGAGGTTGTGATTGCTTACTGTTTAACCGCGTCCATTTTCTGTGATCCAGTTTGTATTCTAATCGGTGTCTTTTTTTAGATATAGATGTGCATATATAGATATGCATAAATCTTGGCACATGCCGACGCCGCCAAGCAGTCAGTTTGAAAGTTGCTTAACTATTAATCGAGGTGCGTTTTGCTCTTTTTTTGTTGTGATTTGTTTTGTTTCTATTTTGCTTGTCAACTGAAACTGGTCTTAACCCAACTTCACCGCCATCGAGTCTTGGGTGCCGCTCAGTGTGTGTGGCATAAGTTAAGGCAGCTGCGAGAATTGCACTAAACTTTATCCAATTCCTAGCAGACTTTTGAGCGACATTGTAAATAATAGCCAGCTAGCTTGCTAATCAGTGCTGACGCTTTGGCGGGATTATGGCCAAAAGTTTTGGACTTTTAGCTTGCATATGTGCTGGGATTTGTTGTACTTAAGCTAAGACTCGCTACGATCAACTTTAAATAATGGACATACACTTGGAATTATATATAGCTACCTAGTCAGTGCTGACACCTTAGCTAGGTTATGGCAAATACTTTTTGACTAAATGCTGGTGGAGATGGCTTGCATATAAGTTGGGTTTTATTAGCTATATATATATATGATCAACTTTAGATATAAAGCTGTCTAGAAAATATTATGAACTTGTTTTAAAGTTATTAATTGCCCCTCCTCCATCGACGCCTGAAAATATATATAAAATTAATATATATAAAATATATAATCTTATCTATTTATTATGCTCAATAGCACTGCAATGCCAACTCCAAATCCTTTGAACTTAACTCTTTTGTTAGTCAAGACTGCAACTGCAACTGCAACAGCAGCAGTGGCACATCTACACTGTTGTATTGATGCCACTTGGCTTGCGAAGCGCAAGTTGGCCGCTTTGCGCTGACAAATCGAAATTTGTTATAAACGCAATTGATAAATCCCACAGCGACGACGACACTTGAGCTATAGCCACAACTGAAGCCGGAGTTGAAGCCGGAGCAGAAGCTGGAGCAGAAGCTGGAGCAGGGGCTGCTGGCAAATCCAGAAGACAGGAGACCGTTGGTTGTCATGGCAGCCAAGTAGCCGAGCAGCGAGCCAAGTAGCTGTAAACTGCCAACAATTGCCGCAGAGCAAAGCTTTGGCGCAGCAACGTGACAACGAGGGGGAATTGAGAGGGAGGGGCAGCTGGCGCAGCAGCCGCATAACCAAAGCGGATTTTAAATTGACGCAAAACAGACAAAAAGCAAATCGTTTAGGCGCAACCCACCCACTCCGAGACGGGGCCAAAGGGGGTGGTTCGAAATATGTGTAACGGAGCCAAGTTCCCCAATAAATATACCCAAAAGAGGGCAAAGCCGGCAATACAAATGCCGGGCAAAGACAGCCAGACAGGAAGACAGCCAGCCTGCTAGCAGACTGAAGGATACTTTGGTTAGCATAACAAAACCACACAAAAGCCGGGATACTCCTGCAGGAGAAACGATGACGATATTTTTGTTGTCATTGTTGTTGCAACTCTTCTTATTATGGCTGCTTTTTTCCTTCTTTTTAGTTGTAGACGTTGCAGCGTATTTTTTAAGAAATAGCCAAAATATGTGCTCAGAATGAATATTGTATACATTTCGTTTAGGATTTTAGATTTTGATAAAGAGTAGCATAAGTTGCTCATCTCCTATTATTGATAGCAACTACTCTAAATACTGTCTTCACTTATACATTGAATATGTGTTTGATTTTGCAAATTCTTGTAGTTTAACATCAACTTTTTGTGTTTAATCTTCCAATGATAAGATAATGGAAGAGGACTCTTATCGTAATAAGACTATAAGCGATAATAGTTCTACGAATCAAATATAATTATGAGTCTAATTTCATTTGCAGCAGTATATAAGGTAATAGATAGGATAAGCATAATTGTAGATAGTATTTCTCAATAAAACAGCATAGCTAAGCATAATGTCAGTAAAAGAGAGCTTATATTCAATATCTGAAGTCCCTAGCTCTAACAGGCGGACATGGCCAAATCGACTCGGATGTTGACGATGATCAAAAATGTGTGTATAAATATATATAATATAATATATATATATATACATTACTTATGTATGTGCTACTTTGCCAAAGATTCTTACCTACTCTTACAAAACTTTTAGCTGTTTTTAGGGTTCGTGGACTCAAGATTTTTAGCAGAAATGGAAACTGAGCACACGTGCCTCCTCTTTGTGGCAGCTTTTGTGTGTGTCTGTTGAGCTGTGCTGTGTGTTGCGCGTGGTGTTAAAGTTTATCAACATATCGTCAACATTTTGCTGCTCGTCTGTCCGTTGCCCCAGAGAGTGAAGCACTCGCTCATATTTATTTATGGCTCAGCTTAAGCTCAAAGCATGTGTACGTACATGAATATATATACATATACACACATATATATTTCAGCTTGACCACAACTTGGGTGGAGTTCAAGAGTGGAGAAAACAGAAACTTGCAAGATGCAAGCAGAAAGCAGCTGACAGTTTGGCAGCTATTTTACAATGTTATCAATATTTTCTTTTCTTTTTTGTTGTTTGTTGTGCCTTGTTTGACCCGGATTTAGCCATGTACACTTGTTGTAAACAACAACATTAACGAGGGTCTTGAGGCTGGGGCACGTGGGAAGTGGCAAAGGGGAAGAGACACTCATAAGCATTCATTGGAAATCCTTTTCGATTTATTTGCGTATTCAAACGGAAACATTTAAAGTGATTGCGGATGCAAATTTTTCCCGAGTATGTAGCATAGAGTAGGCGGCAGCTGTGTGGCAGCCATACAAAGTGCCCCAGCCACTTCCCTTTTACTTTTCCCTCTTTTTTATCTGCTGTTGTTGTTGTTGTTGTTTCGGTTGCGCAGATCTGAAAGCGTTTACCAGCGCGTGCCTGGCAACATTTGCGGTTTTTGCGCCAACTTCACACATTTTCTTATGTGGGTTTCCTGGGTTTTGCTTTTCCTCTACTATGCTTTGGGTTGCCTTCTTTTTGTTGTCGTGGTGCCATGAGAATTTCAATTTTAACACAGGTGCTTGTGTTTGCTAAAAAAATAAATATCAATCATACGCCTCAGCAGCAGCAGTAGCAGCAGCAACCTCAAAGTTCGCATATTTTTTGTTGTTGGGTTGCGTTCACTTCTGAATTTTGTATGATAATTTGTTTGGCAATTAACAAAAATGCTGTTGATTTTCATTACGGTCATATATGAAAACAAATTTGAAGAAATCTAACTGATTAGATAGTAATATAGTTAAACATCCAACAGCTTCTGTTAACAAGAGAGCTGTGTCTAAAAATATCAGTTTGAAAACGTTAAGAGCAAGTGAGAAATGTAGAGATAAAAGTTTCTAGCAACACTTTGTTATATCAACAAGTGAAACTGCTCTTCAGTCGAGAGTGCGCGACTGGGAGATACCCTGAAGAATTGCTGATGGTAGATTGTTCAATATTTCTTATCCGATCTTAATATAATTTCTAAATTTTATCAATAATTTATCAAACTATAATATATATCAATTGGAAGGCTATATCTAAGAATATATATACTTTATGTTGTGGTAAATGCTTTCTCCTTGCTGGCTGCATACCCTTGCACAATTTCATGTCACATTTTTATGGGTTCTGCGGCCAAATATAATCTCATCTTAGAGTAGATAACGAGGCGGAAATCTACAGATAAAAGCTGTAAAAAGAGAAGATAGTGATGTTTGGGAAAAGAGAGATAGAGATAGGGAGAGAAAGAGAGTGTAATCACAATTTAAGTTGCTTATCTCATCTAGACCCAACCCAATTAAGCAGAGAATGTTTGGACATAGGTCAAGGTGCATGTTTCCGCTTCAAAGTTGTATTTGAGACTACATATCTAAGATTATCTAGTTTGCTGGCTTGTCAGATATTCTGGGTTATTTTCATGAATTTCGATATACTCAAAACTGAAGCTCAAACAATTGAGCTTGTCGGCTTTTTACATAGATGTGAGAGTCGTTACTTGTTGTGCCCATTAATTTCGCACTAAACTACTAAAAACTGTTAATGACTCTCAATTGTTGGCTGAGTCTACAAAGTCCACATGCAAGTGATATGCGTGGCGGGCGATTCGGGGTGCAGGTTACCCCATGATCCGCTACTGATCAGCTGCTCCACTTATGGAAGCACTTTAGGGGCAATTGTTGTTGACAGCGTGCTAATTAATTTGTGGCGAGAAGCCAAAGCCAACAATGCGATTATTCGTATCGCATATAAATATGTATATACATATATAAACATATATAATATATCTCTTTTATTTTGTAGTTGTAGATAAGCAAAAGTTTTAGTGTGTCGCTTAACTGGTTAAATAAATTCTTGTTCATCGGCGACAGCAATCAAAATATAATTACGTACTTTAATCAGTTTCAGATTGCAGGTTGCACGTCACATCAAATAGTAATAGCTGCAAGTAATCAATAGGTTCAGTACACTCAGCAAAAAAATCACCCAGAAATTTAGAAAATCTCGCCAGAATGAAAACTGTCCGGAAACCTAGAAAAATGTTCTGGTTTTTAGGAATGATGAAGAAATTTCTAAGGAAAAATGGACAACCCTCGTTCTTCTTTGTGAGAAACATTTTCTGTAATTAAGACATATATTTCAAGAAAAAATGGAAAGTAATACTCTTATTTCTTTAAAATAATTTCTGAAATTCAATACGAAATAATATATGCTCTCCCGACTTTTATTTTAGAGTTGGGATGAGATTGAATCGAAAATTATATGAATTTATAAACTATCTAAAATGAGTGTAGATGTGAAATCTTACGATATTAATTTTTAATTATAATATAAGTAACTAAAAGCAAATTGAATGGAATGTACAAATATACGAAACTCGTTGAAAATTATAAGCATTTATTTTTAAATTGTAGACAAATAAAACCTAGAATTAAGAATTATTTCCTTTCAGAAATATACTTTCTGAATAATAAGCTGAGCTGAAAATGCAGTTACATTTTTTTCCCTCAGTGCAACGATTTTCAAATTGAAATTAGAATATCACTAAAACAAAACAATTTGAATCAAATAGGTAGGTAGCCAAGCATGCCGCATGCCGCAGACGAGTAGCAGAATGTAAAATGGTAAAATGTTTGCTGTTGGGGGAAATTCAGTGCTCAATAATTCAGCAGCAGAGCAGCAGGCAAATTAAATCAAATAGTTGCACACACACACATATCATGCGAATAAAAAATCGTCGTTGCCGTTGTTGTTGTTGTTGATATACGACACATCGCACATACGCCCCGTTGTCGTTGAGCTTTTCTACTTACGTTGCTCGCAGTTGGCGTTGGGCATCAGTTCGAGCATTGCGCTCAGCAGCAACAGATCGTTATTATTGAACGTGCCACCAAACTCCCTATCGCGTGTGTGTGTGTTGTGTGTGTGTGTGTGTGTGTCAAACTTAAAAGTGCACAAATATTTACGCACATCAAAGTAGAAAAAGAGAGACAAACATCTAAAAAGAGAGACGAACTTCCTCTGTCTGTGGCACCTTCTAGCTTCTAATTCCACGCGTGCTGCACGGACCACGTCAAGGATTTGGCTGCACCAACTCCAACTTGGACTCCCGTAGAACTCCTTTTTTTCTTCATTCTTCTTCTTCAGCTGCTTCACAATGCATACGCCGGCGGGCAAAGTGTCGGGCTACGTTTGCCTGATGATTGTGCAAATCATTTTCCTGGCACTTTTCTGGCTTTTCGTGCGTTACGAAAAGTCTGCTCTTCCCGCGCCCCTCGTCGATGCCACATCTCAAGGCGAGGGATCAGCAAACGAACACGTTTCAAAATATCCGCGTGAGTAGCTATAATTTCCTATTGCTCTTCCTGCACTTGCCTCCCCCTCCTTTAACTGTGTTTCCTGTGTTTTTTGTGCAACTTTTGTCATTGTTGCTTCTAAAATCAGTTGGTGCGCTTTAAATTTCCACATAATGTGACCAAGGCTCTTGCTAAATCAAGTGAGTGCCAGTCGAGAGTGAGCGAAAGCAGATACCCTGCATGTGTGTGTGTATTTAAAACATATTAAAACATAAATGGAATATAGTCGAAGAGGCTGTGAAAAATTTGTAATTATATTTGATTCGCCGAAAGTCAATCGAAAGCTTTTATAGTCACGAGTGAACGACTGGGAGATACCGAGTGTGTGTCTCTGTCAAATAATTAAAGTTGCATATACTAAAAATGTTAAGCAAGTACTTAAAAAATACTTAAAATAAAGAAACATAAATTAAAGGCAATAAAACAATCAAAAGATTTTATTAACTTATTATTTGCTGTAAATAAATTGAAAGCTTTGCTAGTCCCAAGAGAACGACTACAGACACCCTTCTTGTTTGATTGGCATAAAATTAATGGTTTATATGGTTAATATTTATAATAATATTTATAACAAACATCGACTCGTTTTTTAAAAGGAAAACAAATATTCGAACAAAACTCTATTAAAAGAAGTCAATAAGGCAACGAGAAATGTTTACTAACTTTTTTATCAATGTAAACAGCCATTATAAAAATATGTAATAAAATCAATGAACAAATATTGCTTAAAATTGCTATTGCATTAATTAATCAAATGTTATATTTTTTTTACCATTCTGACTATAAATAGACGTACTTATTTTAGTCAGGCGGATGGATTATTTGATGTAATCAACACGTCTAACTGACAAGCAGCCTGACTGATAGGGGAAAGCCCATCACCATCATTTGACTGATACACTGACCAACTGACTGACAGTCGGTCAGCAGGCAACCTGTCCACGATATTTGAATTACTTCGGTGACTGTGGCACGAACTTTGATATCGGTTGGGTAACTGTCAGTCAAGAGGAAGAGGTGGTTATGAGAAGGAGGGGGAGGGAATCAGCGAATATCATCGACACTTGTCTTGATGAGATTGCGTGACATCTACAACTGATAAGCATTTATGATCCATTTCAATCGACTGACTCAGTCGATTTTACAAGCTTATAAGTGCGTGACTTGATGTGTCATCAAATAAAGCGAACAAAGAGAGATGGAGAGAGACAGGGAGACGGAGAAAACGAGATAAACAGAGATGGAGAGATATACAGAGAGGGAAAGAGAGATTTAAAATGCTTTCCAAATATTGATTTCGGAATATTAATTATGTACGCCTAAATGGAACACAGACCCAAGCTCAACTGAAAACAAGTCAAAATAATACAGTCGAGAGAGCTCGACTCGCAGATACCCTAATAAATAGATGTTAGGCTTGCTCATTGTAGTTTTTGCAATTGGAAATTTGATTGAGAAAATCTGCGGATTTTATACAATTTTAATGCCATTTTTTACAGTTGATCAAGGTCTGGCTACATTATAATTAACTGCATGGCTATATCTTTCAAATTGTATCTTTTATGTGTATCGTTTATCGATCTATATAGATATTCGAAAAACTGTTTTCGATAACAACTAATAAGCTTGATCTACCTTTGTTAAACGAGAACTTATATTTATATGAAGTCCTCAGATCTTATAGTCTCTGATATCGACAAGTTCATACAGACAGACAGTTAAATATTGATGCTGATCAGGCATATATATCCCTTATGCGGTCGTAGATGCTTTCTTCTGCCTGTTACATACTCTTCCACAACTTCATTATACATATAAAGAAGCTGCCGTTAATACATATTACAAGAGCTTTTCGGTATGCTGCTGCTATTACCCCATCCAATTCACAAAACTCAATCCGAGACTTTTGTTCTCTATGGCCTCTCCCCAACCCCCTGAACCCTGCCCTTGTTTTGTGTGCCAAGTGTTGGCGGCTCATAAATAAATGAAGTTATTTTTCGCATAGTTTGGCAAGTCCCGTGGCAGCAATTGCATTAATTACTTTTCGCCAAAGGCGACAAGCCCAAAAGCGAAAACCGAACCAGAAACCGAATGCGGAGCGGAACGGAATGAGAATGGGAATGGAAATGGCACAAAACGAGGTCGCTCACACACACACACCAATGAATAATTAAAGTCATTAATTTCAATTTATGCAAATGCGTCTGTAAACAACTTGTTGCAATTCATAATAAATAAATTAAGCTGTATTTCACACTAATTGCACCCGCCACATACACACACACACACACACCTACGTGGCACGAGCCCGGTTACAGCTGCGTATCCGGGTCTGTTTCTCTCTCTCGATATTGGTGACATCAATCTGAATGCAATTGACTTTTGGCAGCAGACAATTGGGCAACTAATTGAAACGACTTGGCTCAATTAATAAGCGTGCCAAGGAGCCTTCCCCACACACACACAAGTCCCTCCCCTTACACCCCTTACATCCCTTATTTTGGCAAACTTTAACCAACTCCCCTCCCCCTCCTTACCTTTGCAGAGTTCCAGGACATTCAGGTTATGATATTCATTGGCTTTGGCTTCCTGATGACCTTCCTGCGCAAATATGGTTACAGCGCCACAGGTTATACTCTGTTCATGTCCGCTTTGGTGGTACAGTGGTCCATCCTCATGAAGGGATTCCTGCACATGGAAGCTGGCAAGATCAGGTACGGAAATCGAAACAACCAACTATAGCCAAAAACAAATGTTGCCTGCCAATCTAAAAAAAAATACAACGTTTTTTCTGTAAATTCTTAAAATACAAATGCTTATTAATAACACAAATAACAAAAAAGATAATATAGGAAAATCTTCTGATGCTGACATTTTAGAAATTTAGGAACAATTTTTTCGAAAAATATACGAATTTACTAAAATTTAGGCCGATTATTAAAAAAAACAACCACTTTGTATAGATTAGACACAATTCTGATTTTAGAAAGGCAGAAACTGGACTATAAACAAACTTTCTGCATAATAAGCTAGGCAATTTTCAACACTTCAGGTATAGTTTTTTTCTGATTTTTTGTAGTGTATGTGCACATTCATCTATACACTCATATAAACACCTGCACACTCACTCAGACACCTAAGCATTCTCCAAACAAATAAGTTTAAGAAAAAAATAAAAATATTCACAAGTTGTAATGAATTAAAGCAATTACTTTAACTTCAATAGAAGGATAAGAGTCGAAAACTGATGAGGGGCTGCAGAGTAAGGGGATGTTGAGTATGCTCGACTCAACTACTTAAACTAAGTGGGCGCAGTACAGAAAAAGCAAACAAACTACTCAAGTTTTAAAGAGTGTTGCTTTCTATGCTGCATTTGCTGCTTTCTAATCGGATTGTGCTCACACTTATTCAATCTGTGCTTCTCGCTTCTATTTGCAGTCTATCGCTGGAGAGCATCATTGATGCGGACATTGCAGCCGCTGTGCCACTAATCAGCATGGGAGCCCTTCTGGGCAGGACTACACCTATTCAATTGCTTTGCATGTCCATCTTTGAGATCGCTCTATTCGCAGCCAATGAATATTTGGCTTTGAACATTTTAAGCGTAAGTTTAACCGTTAATTAAATACTCTAAAAGAGGAGAGTCTTTTAATAAGGATAGTCTGCTAATGATAAAGGTGTGGATAAGTTATTTGTATAGCATTTAGTTAAGAGATGTTATAAGCAGTTATGATTTTTATAAGTGAAGGGCATCTAAATTAGCTGATAATAATAACTACTAGAAGTAAGTACAGCTATCTTAGCCAATCCGAAGATTACAAACCCTTGCAGATCGAAGTTATTCTGCCGACATCTGTACTTTAGTTCACAATCTGCGATGTTATTATGTTTTCCTAAGTCTTAAACAAATTTTGGGTATATGTTTTCCACTTTACTACTGAATATACCACAGTTATGTAATAATATTGTATCAGACAGGGTGATATGATTGTTAAGGATATCCAAATTTTACTATGGGAGCTATTTGATATAATGATCTGATAATAATGATTTTTACGCAAACATTATTTGTTATTCATTATGTTTACTCGAATTTTCTTATGAATACTTATCAATAGAAAATTCTTTAGCCTCTCAAAGCTGTCTCTATCACTTCGCTTATCCCAAACCCAAATTCCTCTCTCAAATCCAAACAGATCTGCGATTGTGGTGGTTCCATCACGGTACACGCTTTTGGCGCCTACTTTGGCCTGGCTGTGGCTCTAATGCTGCGTCCGGCGAGTGACCAGAATGAGGCTGGTAAGCATGAGGGTGCCAACTATACGTCGGACATATTCGCAATGATCGGCACCACCTTTCTCTGGGTCTACTGGCCCAGCTTCAACTCGGTGCTGGCCGATGGCTCCGGCGGCGAACGGGCAATCTTGAACACGTTTCTATCATTAGCGGCGGCAACAGGTGAGTCACGTCAGAGCCAAGGCAATTAGCCTGGGCTTGGAGTGCAGCCCTTAAATGCCAGGGCTGCGGCACAGCGTTAATTGTAATGTGGACGCATCTATTAAATAAGGATTGAATATGGAGCAACTGCTGCTGGTTGCTGCTGGTTTTTGAATTCCTTATGCATGCAACTCACAAACTAATTAAATGTCAAATAGTTTCGTTAACACATTTGAAAATTTATTTTAAGCACGTAGCACACATAAAAACCGAACCGGAGCTGAAACAGGAGCAGGAGCAGGAGCAGCCTGTCCAACATTAAGCTGTAGCTATGTGTGTGTGTTTGGGTCAACTGTGTGTTCTGACCATGGCCATGTTTCTACATGTGCTAAAAGCAAAAACAACCCAACAAGACAAGTCTACCATTTGCACATAGACCAGACCAGTGAGAGCTATATAGAGATAGGGGGCGTGGTGTATAGAGGAGAGGGGAGAGGTGGCATGGGACAGTCTGTGCTGTTGCTCGCTTGCTCGGTTAATGTAAATAACAAAACACAAATTAAATGTATACAAAGGGCGCCAAGGCAATGACTACAACAACAAAAACAGGCAGCTGAGATAAGCCAAACTGCAAGCGGCAAACAGGGACTGGTTAAGAGGCGTAGTCGTGTGCAGGGTGGATCGGATGGGGAAGCGGGGTACAGGTCTGGTTGTGGTACTAAAATTGTGGCTCTGCTCGGCAGCGGCGACACTGGGGCGTCTGTGGCCAGAGAGACTGGCCCACGATATTAAAGCCATCACCTAAAATAGCGCAATAGAAAAGCACGAAGGGTGTGGGAGTGTAAGCGACTAGCGAATACCCTGTTGTAGTTTGAGGTAGGAGCTTGTCAACACACATGTGATAGCTGTGGCATGTGTTTGTTATATACTTTTATGGGAATTTCATTTTATATTTAATCAAATTCGAACAACAATTAAAATCAGAACAAGGGATTTGTTGCAGAAAGTGATCTATTTGCAAATACCCTACAGTATTTTACCGAAATGACTAACACATATATTAAATACTTTAATTATTATATTATCATAATATATAATAATTAGTGCATATTTCAATCACCATAATAAAGCTTATGGTAGAAAATACTCGATTTATGGGGAGCACACTTATCCAAGGAGACCTTCAAATTAAATCTCTTATGAACATATCCAATTTAAAACCCTGTTAGCGATTTCGATTTTAAGTGTCGTCCTGTTCTAGATATTAAACCATGATCATTACGCCCTTGCTTTCGAAAATCGAGTAAGTTTTAAGAAAGTTATGACTGTGTGAAATAGATCTGCGCCCATCTACTTTTTTGTTTTAGAATTATAATATGATTTTCGAGTCAGAATAACGTCTTTTGAATTTAAATGCAGAATTATTTTATGACCATATACTATTATTGGGGCTAAGATTTGTAGATTAGTTTCTACCAATGTGGGAAAATGATTTTAATGCGAATCGCCTTTCTCTATTAAGAAAAACTCAAACGCAAACTCAGGTCATGACAAAGAACACGTTGAAACAGGATCTTTCTATAGAAAACGATCCTCTACAATCCAAATCTAAAGATGGCTCAATCTAGTCAGTTCATTGTGCTGACCAGGAATATATATAGTGTATGTCATCTGATGCCTCTACTGTTCCTACCCATTTCTTATGTGTACAGAGTATAGATAGTAGTAGACTAGTGTAAGTCCCACCGAATTTTCTATACTCTACTCATTTAGTTATATAAAAAATGTGGAAAGACTTGGAGCGAGTCCTCGACAAAAGTTGCGCATAAATCAAACTGAAATTTAGACAAACTGCACTTGATAATCAATATGCCACACTTTCAGGAGGTATATAGATAGGGAGACATTTTATGCGGAAGGATGTGCGATTAGTTGAGTCAACGTGGAGCTCGTCTCGCTGTGGGCCAGCACTGGTCTGCCTTGTGTTGCCTTAATTAAACTAAAGCTGGGATTCAGATCAATGCTGAAATTAGAGGCAGGTCCAGGGGTGTCTTC
The DNA here is from genome assembly GCA_035043445.1 of Drosophila silvestris. Taxonomy (NCBI): domain Eukaryota; kingdom Metazoa; phylum Arthropoda; class Insecta; order Diptera; family Drosophilidae; genus Drosophila; species Drosophila silvestris. Next base: position 7,969,918 of record JAWNMZ010000137.1, read on the forward strand.
AACTAGCCCCGCCTGCCACCCTCTAATCCCCTGCTCCGCTCCTCGCTTGTTGTGCAGATGCGGGTGCGACATGCATAGAAAGCAGACGACGATGGTGTCCAAAATACGCCCTAGTTGTAGTTGCTGTTGTCGGTGCTGTTGCTGTTTCACACCAAGTTCGAAACGAGCCTCGTCCTGGTCCTGGTCAGTGTCCTTGTGGCCATTGCCCGCATTAAGAAGGGGATGGCTGGGAGGGGGGAGGGGCAACAACGTTAAGCACAAAACACATTTTATAGTCACACACACAAGTGACACCATTGGCGTTAATTTAAATTGTTAAATGTGCAACAACAACACGAGCAGCAACAACAACAGCCAGCTCGAAACAGCTGACGCCCCTCAAAATCTCGGCAGCTTTTGGCTTGGCATTGCTTTAACTCCCTCTGGCTGTAAAAAATACAGTTTAATTGATTTTTAAGCCAGAATTTGAGCCTGTGCCTGGACACAATGTCAAAAGCTGTGTTAGAAATTGTTGTGGGTTCCACTTCCAGTTGTGATTTGCCACAGAAACCGAGCGTAGCTGCGTATTAACTAATTTATGCAAATTATTATTGCTGCAACATATGTTGCACCATAAAATGGAGATTTTGTAAGTATTTAGTGTTATTTTCGCCCAGATTTATGCTTTTTTGCCCGCATAATAAACCCAACACAGTACAGCAGGACAGTAGAGCACTTGGCTTGTTTACATTTTTATTAGTTTTGTGTTTATGATCTGCGGTTGTGGATGCTGTGTGAATCCCATTTGGCTTTCGCTTGGATGATTTACAGAGAGTAAATGCTATTTGCAAACCAACTGATGCATTATTTTCTGCTACGCAATATTTTTACTCCATTCTATTATTTCCATAAATGTATATGTTCAATGAACAATCCAAAACATAGCCACAATTACAGCTGTCATTAGTATACATGCTTCCTTCTAGTTTGCATTATTTCCAATAAGGAGGAAGAAGCAAACTTTTCAATTGTTAGATTAGCCGTTGACAAAAATGAAATAAAGTTGTGTACACAAATATTAATGATGTTTGGGCATAATAGGTAAGCCTTAAAAATAAAACTAATTTATGCAAAATGCAAAACGAAATTGCTGCTATTTTAAAACATAACTAGAAAGAGTACTTGAAGTATAATTGCCTCTTAATTATCAATAAGTTCAGTTAGGTGCGCAAATATTGACCAAACATCGATGCCAATGATCGATATTGGATATTTGGGCACCCTAAAGCCGTGAGAAATTTAAACTTGTTGATGAGAAAACAAATAGTTATATATAATAAAAAAAATAGACGAATGAAATAAAAATAATTAATACAATATGCAACCAAAAAAAACTCTGGTGCTATTGATAAGAAAACTAGATGTAGTATTTGAAGTAGAGCTCACACTGAAATATAAACTGTTTTTGCTTGTTTTAGATTTGTGTTTCAATTTTTTTTTGTTTTGTTTTTTTGCAGTGACTACCTTTGTTGTATCGGCGCTTGTCAGCCATGAGAATAAATTGGATATGGTGCACGTGCAGAATTCGACATTGGCCGGCGGCGTTGCCGTTGGCACGGTTTGCAACTTGCTGCTTGGAGCGCATGGCGCTGTGCTAATTGGCATTATCGCTGGCACGATTTCGGTGCTCGGCTATCGCTATTTAACCGTAAGTTCAACAACTACACCCCCACCTCCCCCTCTTGGTGCACACTAATGGGCCAACATCCTGGCCCACGAGTCCTGTGTGGCTAATCCAAGCCCAAAAAAAAAGCACAAACGTCCCTCCATTCAAATGGTCCGAGTCTGAGTTGCAGTTAGGAATCTGGGCGGATGAGGCGAAGCACCTGCGTCCAACTTTGCGCACTCTGGACGCCCTGCGTTTTAATTAGTGCGCCTAGCAAAAATTTTGACGCTAATGAGTAAAGTTGGTCTGCCCCTTTGGCGGACACGACGACGACTTCCGAGTTGTGCAGGAAGAGTCCAAATTCACCTGCGTAGTTGTAAATAAATTTACACACTCTCTTTAAAAAGGTTCATTAAGGGTATAATGAAGTTGTTCAAGGGCAAAAGGAGGCACCTTCGATCCTATCAGAAATATAGTTCACTATAACTTGCTTAAACGTATTTTTATATTGAAAAAAGTACTTTAAGCAAAGCCAACTTTTATAAAACAGTGTGTCAGCTAGTCTAATACTCTGAGGCAACAGCAGATAGATAGCGATGGAGAGAGAACTTTATAATTTACTTTATATTAAATTTACTTTATATCCCTTTTTTAATACTTATTACTATTTACAGCCCTGGATGACTAGCAGTCTGCGTCTTCATGACACTTGTGGCGTTCACAATTTACACGGAATGCCCGCCTTAGTCTCGGCCATTGCCTCAGCCATTGTTGCCTCATTGGTCACTCTAGAGAATTATCAATCGGAACTGCAGGACATATTCCCAGCCATGGTGGGCAGCAATAGCACAGATACCAAAATAATGGGTGTAAGTTTGCGAACTGTGCAACGATAAAAAAAAGTCTTTACATTTTAGTAAATCGCTCTACTTTTGGTGCCAATGATTGGTCACAATATTATTCAGAAAGTATATTACTTAAATCTGTGGTTGTGGATTTCCAAAAACTTGGGTTTGCATTTCTTAATTTCAATCCACTAAGCTACTCGGCCTCTAAGGCAGACGACAGCTAATAACTCAATTATTATAAAAGAGGAACCAGTAAATTTCATGACTTATTTTTTTCAGAAGGCATGCTTTCAAAAAATTAAGTCATTGTATATTTACTTTTTAGAAAAGTTTTGCTTAGTAATATAAATTGTTTTATATTATTATATTTATAAAAAATAGAGAAACTTTCCATTCTACTACATTTTTTCTGAGTATAGTTGTATATATTAATCTAATGCGCAACTCTTCCAGGGATTGGGACGCAATGCGAGCACCCAGGCTGGCTACCAATTGTTTGGCATTGCTCTGACGCTGGTCATCGCCATTGGAGGCGGCATTTTAACAGGTGAGTCTCGCATTCCTAATTAGAACCAGTAGCATTCACTTAGTTTTTCGAATCCTTGCAGGTGCTGTGCTGAAGTATGTCAATTTCCGAAATCTGCAAAAGGATGAACAGCATCAGGACGAGCAGTATTGGGAGGTGCCCGCCGTGGAGAACAAAGAGGAATAGTTGAGTGCCCGATTCACTGTCCTTGTCTTCACTGTACTGTACAACACACACATAAACATCCACACAGAACGTTTCGAATATGTCTTGCTTAAATATTATACCATTATTATTATTGTATTGTTTTGTAATAGTTTTTATTATTATATTCTGTTCTATTTGCCATGATTGCCTGCACACATTGTTTGACTAGTTTGTAGAATATTCTGATTATTATTTGATTTATTTGCCTCTTTTGCAGTGAACTCAAATTTACTGAAGAGCTTTTGTTGTAAAGCCCCTAATCGACAACTGACAACTTGTTTCGCTTAATTTTTGTAGACATTTGTGTCGCATTCAATTAAAAAGTTGACAAACAAAAAATTTACACAGTTAATTAGCGCTAAAATAGAAAACGAACAAAATCTGAATAAAAAAACTTACGCATGTAAATTGTATTAGCAATGATAAATATTTTAATTTGTGACAACTATTTCTCTATCTTTCTTTTTTCTGACTGCACTCGCTTATTTTAATGGAATTAAAATCATGCCACGCCAAAATAAAAAAAGTTTAAATATGCCACACGAACTTTTGGCCGGCGCCAACTTTGAGCCGGCAATTGTTGGAGCCAACTTTAATTGGCGCCCATTTTTGTTACGCAACTGGAATGCAATTGTGCCCGCCAACAATTTGTATGTGCGGGGTGTGCTGCACTAAGGGGGAAACGGGGTAGTGGGGGCTTGGTTGGGGCTAATTAAGTGGCCCAAGACAAAGTGTCAACTAATTAGCTGACTTTTAGCCAAGACACTTGCTCGGTTCCGGGCGACAGCTTAGCCGGAGATTAGCGCACCTGCTAAATAAAATACAACAACAAGGCAAAAACTCAATAATGTTTTTTAAATGCAGGTGCACTCCCCCTCGCCCCTTACCATGCCCCTGTCTTGACTGCATTACTTTAAGCTGTTGGCCAAGTTCTTGGACGTAATTCGAGCGTGGCGAGAACAAAATAAGGTCGAACATCAAATTTGATTGGCAGCAACTAGCAAAGTTGGTATGGGGGGCGGGAAGCTACGGTTGGGTTGAAAATTAAGACAGAATGTCTATATAAATATGTATAGAATCGCGTCAATATAAAAGAATAAAGAAAAAGAATATTGAATAAACAGCTGTTTCAGGGCAAGGGCGTAGCCAGCTATGGGCAGGGCAGTTTCATACTTTTTAAAGCGATGTTGATTTGAATTAATAATAAATTACAATATGGCTATCAGCCTCGTCGAGCTCTCTCGCCACGCGCATTTTTGCTTATTTTCGTATATATTTAATTACTCAAATTAAAGCCAAAAGACTTCATTTAAATACACATTTGTATATCTATGTGGGTGTGTGTATAGACGTTGACAGGGAGAACACGTGTTGGGCCGACTAATAGCAAAAACTATTTGGTCGGGCGAGATGAAAGGACGACAAAAGCGAGCAGTCAAATGAGTGGCCAACGGTGCCAAGGAGCGAGCATTGGAAACGGAATTGGAAGTGGAAAGGGAAGTGGAAAGGGGAAGTGGAACGGGGGGGATTGGAAGAGACCGGTTAGACTGGTAGGATAGTGCAATTTGGCAAAGTATTCCCCGGTGCGCCATTTGACTATTTGGCCAAAGAAGGCAATGGTTCGAAACGGACCAGACTACGTCTCTGTGTGTGTGTGTGTGTGTGTGTGTGTGCGAGTGTGTGTGTGTATGTGTGTATGTGCGATTGACTGTGCGAGTGTGTGTGTCGATGTCTAAGTGCTGTTTTATTGCATGTGGTTGACATCTCTACGCAGACAGAACAGGCAGCTGGACAGACAGCTGGACAGACAGTTGGACGCTCTCACACGTCTATAATAATTAACAGTATGAAAGACAGCAGCAACGGCAACAGCAGCAAGGACAGGGTGGCAACGCCAGCTGGCCGAGTGGCAACCTATTTATTGTAGCTGTTGTTGTTGTGCCACAAAGTATGCAGCATATTTTATGCATGTGCAACTTTAACAACACGACACATCCATAAAAAGAGCAGCAGCAACAACTGCAATTAAGGCAACTTTAAACAGCGTTGACAACTCTGGCCCGACATTGACTCTGACTCTGTCTCTGAATTGTCTACGGCAACAAATTGTTGAACATACATAGTTGTTAGACAGAGACAGGAAGAGAGAGAGAGAGAGAGAGAGAGAGAGGTGGGGGTTAAGCTGGGGAATTTGTTGCAGGCAGTTGCAGGCAGTTGCAGGAAGCTCACAAAAGCTCAGCAACGGAAACTGCAACAGCATTTTGCAACAGTAATTTTTTGGGTGTTGTTTCCGGTGACGTTGGCATTTTGTGCCGTCTTTGTTTACGGTCCGGCGAAACGGGCGTACCACCCCACCGCGCCCCCTCGCCTGAATGTCTTAGCGAGCAGGCAGCAGCGTCCCTCGTCCTTCGTCCTTTGTCCTGGCACGTGGCTGAGCATCGCACTTGCAAAATTCATGATTTACGTTTAAGTGTCATTGGTATTTAATTATTTAAGCGATCCCAAGTCGCTTAAGTTTGTAACGTGCAACCTCCCCTCTCCTACCACCAGTCCCTCGAGAGCACCCCTGACTCTCCTCTGCCCTCCACTCCGCGACTATTCGAGCCCTTTTCAATAGCCTGCCAGCGAACAGAAAGATGAAAGATAACCCGGCTTAGAGTTGAGCGCGTGACACTAAACTCTTGGATAGGAATATAAATATGGTCAGCAACAAATTGGAGTTAACATTAAATATATTAGTTAACGGTATGTCTCTAACCACAAGAATCTAATAAATAATATATTAAATAAATATTGAGTTTATATTGAATAAAATTAATGGTTTTCTTTTTGACTCCAAGAAGGAAAGGAATTAGCATAAAAATGGTAAGATACAATTTTAAATTTAATTCTATCGAAGAATTAAATTGGCAATCTTTTTCAGATGTTGCATTGGTCAAAAATTATTAAGCATTTATCTTAGAACATATTAAATTATGAAGCTTATGAAGCGCACTGAGGAAGACATCGTATATATATTCATTATCAGCACAATTTAACGAGTCGATATAGCCGATAACCGTCTGTCTGCTTGTTTCTATTCAAATTTGTTAGGCTTTCTAGATTTATAGTAGAATTTAGATGACGGTAAATTGACTGCTGTCTACGAGGGATTACATACCCTTGTATCCTTCAGCATACCTAAGCCCTTCTTTCATGTAAGTGTCTACTGTAGCAGTCTAAGCTGTACAGTGGTAACTATCAGTATGCGTTCAGGCACGACGCCAACTCTGTGGCTTGTGGGTGAAAGGTAAAGGAATTGCTGTTAAGGATTGCCAACATATGCGATACACACATGCTGCCACACACACTCGCACACACATATGCGTGTGTTCACCTGGTCGCGCTTTCCATTTCGTTTTTGGCCATCTTGCTCCACCCAACAACTTGGCCAGCAACGAAATGTTTGCATGTTCGCATGCCCTGGCTTGAAGACATAAATATGCGAGCGAGCAATAAGGAGGGGAGGGAAGGAGAAAGAAGACGGCAGCAAGGAGTAGCAAGGAGGACAGTTGAACTTGCCACTCGTGGAACCAAGCACAATTTGCAATACTCCTGGGACTCCATATGTGAGTGAATAAGTGAGTGGCTTGGGTGGGTGAGTGGTTCAAAGGGGACGTGGTTGCATGCCTCCATCAGGTGGCAAGCTACTAGCTTCTGGCTTGCATGGCAACGAAACGTTTACTGGATGTGTGGACATCCAGTCCAGGATAGCCGTTTGCAGTTGAGTGAAATTAAATAAATTTTATAACATAATTTACGCTATCAAAACATGCACTCTCCCATCCTGTCGCTGCTGCATTTGTCTTGTATTCCCCCAAGTGTGCACCGTATCCAGGGATTTGCACTCGCATCCTGCCTGCCATACGGCCACCCTTGCCACCGTTAATGTTGCCAGCAGCGCCGAAATGTAGGCTTCAATTAAATGTTAATTTTACAGAGCTTAAGCATGAAATTTGGTTTGTGTTTGAGTCCTGCTCCTGCCCATCCTGCTCCTGTTAATCCTCCTCCTCCCACTCATTCACCTCCACCAGCTCCCACCACCACTCATGCTGTTGCTGAAACGCTTTTCATTAAGGCTGTGCACATAAATTTGTATATTTTATGTATTCATTTGCAGCCTCACTTTTCATATATCAGCAAATAACAACAACAATTCTAGAGGCGCCAGTCGATATCGCTCGACAGGGAGATACCCTGAACACAGCTGCTACATTTTTGATTCTTTTAAAGACAAGAGATTACGGATTTCACAAGCCAGAATAGCTAATAAAGCCAATAAAGCTTAAAAATATATGATATACTGATAGTTGTTGTTTCAATTTGGCTTTTATAGTCTCTCAAAACGGCCGTATATAGTATCTATATTATTATAATTAAATTAAATGCAAAATGTAGTATATAAATGCCAATTAAAAAAAGAGTATTCATCTTATTAATGAGTATACCCTTTCTGTTATCCATTTTAAATGGATTCAGGTTAAAACAAGGCATTCAAATCCCCGTTAAGCTTTCAATTTAAGTAAGCCTCACAAATAACTAAAATATGTATACAATATTTTTTGCTGTGTATGCTAATCCGATAGCTCATCAATAGTTCTATGTTCCATTCGAATTGGGGCCACATTTCAATAATGAAAGCTGTTTCGCACTTGACTTAAACTTTTCGTTGGAATTTTTCTGTTTTCTGGCTCGAATAAATATGCAGTAAATAAAATGCATTTGATATTTCTCTGCTTCTTTCCCTTCTTAGGGAGTATGTAGGGCGGGGGCGTGGCACACCCAAAACACATTCAAAACACGCTGCGAACTTGAATACATTCCAGTGTCTATAAAAAATTGAGGCGCCTGCCACCCACCCAGACACAAACACACGCCCATAAAATCCATACCGACAGTTTGGGGGCACTTTTAGGAGGATTGGGGGGGGGACTGGCAAAAGAAACCATTGTAATAATGTCCAAAAATATGTTACCAACACGTGTAGCAAAGCAAAATACAAAATGAAGAAAATAAAAAATCCAACATAAAATTCAACATTCAAAAAGTAAAAAAAACAATGGTGCCCTGTTGACTGCAAGCGAAAGGATTGGGATCAGGGGTCTGTTAGATACGCTTAATCGATGCAAGAGGGGAGAGGGGCGACGGGGTAGATATGGTAGAAATGGGGAAGGGGGAAAGCGGAAGTGCGGAAGCAGGCAACGCTTGTATTTTTATAGCAACGATATTTTATTTACCGCCAAGCGGCAGACAACGCCAGACAAGTAGATAAGGGGAGGGGGTGGGGTTTTGCCCTAAGGATTGGGGTTGGGGCAGACAATGTCAATGCGCAGGCCGTGTGTTCATCACACATCACATACAGGAGCCTGACAGGAGGTTGCGCGGCTTGCGGAACTGGTTTGTCCTTAAAACATAAAAAATATGCTGACAATAAAAATTTGTTGTCGACTGAGCGGCTCAACAGCATGCAACATGCTGTTGCACGCCCACCGGCAGCGTGGCAGACTATCACATAAACAGACAGAGAGACAGACAAAGAGACAGACAGAGACAGACAGACAGAGTTGCCAATACAGTTTACCTGCATATGAAAATTGTGTGTGGGGGCTGAGGGTACGGGCAGTGTAGGGTGAGTATGGGGGTGGGACGAAGGGGTTGCGGTGCAGCGGGGTTGGTAAAGTTGACTGCCGCATAGTAAAGATTTTATACTCTTTGCAGACGTGCTTTGTGAAAGTTGTTGCGGCAAGTGTTCGAGTTAATAGTTAAACTAGTCTTTAACTGATCCAACGCTTTATGGCAAGATTCAATTACCAATTGTTATCGAGAGAGTTTTTTGAGGATGGCTGTATAAACTTATAGGTATAGGTATTGCTATATATACATGTATAAATAAAACTTGTATTTAAATTTAAAATTAAATTTGAAGTTATAAATTGAATTTAAAATGAAAAATCAAAATAATAAAATAATATATAGTATATCTAAGTATTTTTGTATATTCTTCATCAAGCATAATATGAATTTGTTTAGCCCATCAGATAAAGAATTTATATTCTCTTCAGAAGCTTCTCTTAATTTTCATGTCTAATTTGTATACATTATTGTTTTATATTTTATTTATATGCCATGTGTGTTATAGTTCTTACAAAATGGGAACTGCTCTTGTCCAGATTTTAATAATATGTATTATTTAATATGCGTAGTTGAAGTTGAGTTAAAAAATTGAAAATTCTTATTTCTAATCTTATTTTGTACTAATAAAATCATCATCATTGATAAGCATCAAATTTAACAATATATAAAATTAATCTTACTTAGCTCAATCTATAAAGAATAAAATTGAATAAATATGCTGTAAATTGTATAATTATATGATTTTATTGCTTGTGGTTTAATTACAATCTTCATCCAAATGTATTTTCAAAAACTCAAAGGACATTTACACCCGATCAGCTTAGGGGATTGTGTGGTAACTTTAATACCTCTGCCGGGGCTTACGGGGCATATGGTACAGTAAAGCAAAATAAAAAAGGAAAAAGGAATCGTTAGTTCAATGCCTGGCTAACTTCAATGGAGGAGTTTTGCAATAAAAAGCGTGGAATTTTCCGTTGCAATAAAAATAGAAACAACTGAGCCTAAAAACCACTCAAGCATACATTCGCCGGCTGCTGCTGTGGTGTGTGTGGGTGTGTGTGTGTGTGTGTGTGTGGATGTATTTGGTGTGGATGCCATAGTCAAAAGTGAGTGAATGCCGTTGATCAGACTGGGAGACTGAGGGACTGACTGACTGAGAGATTGACTGTTTCAGTCAGTCAGACGTTGGCTAGGTAGCAAAAATAAAGTCGTAAACCTGAAATAAGCCATCAATGGCATTAAAACTCGGCGATGGCGTCGCCAATGCGGCTCCCCTCCCCCGGCCCACTTTTTACAGCTATGCCCGCGTACCTCAACCCTGCACCACCGTCGCCCTCTCCCAGCCACCCACTTGAATCCAATTCCAAGCCAGTTCTATGCTCGCCTTTTAGCCATGTTTCATTTGTCAAAGTGCTTGGCGGCTCTTGGAAGCGACTCTTTGCTACCAGCTACCAGCTCTTGGCTTTCTGCTCCCTGCTCCTGCATGACTGGCACTTTTTGTTTGTTTTTTCCTTTTTCCCAGGCGTGCTTTTATGTATGAGTAATCTTATAGGCGGGCATTACTCATACGCCACAGGAGCCATCAGCTAAAAATCACGACGCCTTTTTCACATTTAAACTTAGCTGATTACACAGCAAATTATATAATTTCGTTGTTTGCTTCTTTGGCTTCAGTCTAGTTGGGTGGTTGGGCGTTGGTTGAGTGGTTGACTGGCTCAGTGGTGCTACTCTTGGCCCACATTCGTGGCGTCATCTTATTTAAAAATCAATATTGGCGGCTTTACGTGGCCTGCATATTAATCATACGCAATGCTGTGCTAAACACTCCTCGCTCGCTCGCTCTGTGATTTCTTGATGTGTGTGTGTGGGGTGATGAGGGGGTGTGGCACATCCTTGCGATGCCCACTTTCGACACTAATAAAAAGTTTCGACGCCAAAACGTGTGCGGCTTTCCATTTGGCTTTCTGCCCCATCCCCAGCTGTGAAGCTACATGATATTAGAATATGCCTCAATGAATGCTATGTGAGGGGGTGGGGGTGGTGTGTTGCTGTGGCAGCATGACACTTACACATAGTTATAATAAGGAAAGTTTCATAGCGACGCAGTGGCAAAAACGGAACTCGATATGGGGTTTAAGTGACGCTGACGATGTCAGTCGCTAATGAAAGAAAAATTAACTTCTTGAAAGGATTGCAGGTAGTGGAAAGAGGGTGGGCAGGGTGTGTGTGTGTGGAAAGGTGGTTTCTTGGTGTATCTGTATCGAGATAAACTAGTAGCGAGCAATGGAGTATAGCATTAAAGAAAAGAACGAGTTGGGGAAGCAACAGATATTAAAGAATCACAGACTAGCCAAGAGCTAGAAACATCAAACTTAGGTTATAAGTCGAACTACTCGACTAGATAATATTAACTTGTTGTATGTGGCAAAGAAACGAGAGAGTTTTGCGAAAATGTAAACACGGCTAATAGTATCTTTTGTAAATATATCTAAAATATAATGAATTATCAAAATAGTATTATCAAAAGCAGAAACTAGAAACACGAAGCCGAAGAGTTACAAAATGAAGCGACGACATTGTTAAAAGTTTCAAAATGGAGTGTTGAGGAGATGTTTCGATTGGTTTATTAAAATCTCTTAAATTGTATTTAACCATTTACAGTCCTATCGAGAACCCTCTCTAGATACACATTTGTTGCTGCAAATGTTTCTAGACCCATAATATTATAGTTGTATCACAGTCATTAAGGACGCATCTTTCTTCTCTTCTCTTTTCTTCTTTTCTCTCATTTTATCTTTAAGACTTTCTGCATTTTTTCAAGGATAGCTCGGAATTTTTAGTAAGTAAATTTGTTTTTTATATCAATTTTAAACTTAAATGTAGAATCCTGGAAGATCACACATTATCGTGTACTTAAGACATAAATCCTTAACATGCTCTAACCCTAAATTTTGATTCTTTTCTTGGATCCTGATTTCGATTTCCTATTCTATTCCTTGCTCTACCAAATATTAAACTTGATCAGCTATATTTAAATATATTTAAAGTGTATTTAATCATGTTGAATGATTAGTCAAACAATGCAATTATATTTTTAATGAATCTAAGTTCACACTAATAACAGCAAAATTTCGGACAGTGTAGTTGAATATGCCTAATTTAGTGCAGGTTTAGTTTAGCGCTGTGTTTATTTTGTAGATATTTGTTTTGGCATTGGGTGGTGCGCTGTGGTGTACTCGCTGCTACTCTGGTTCGCTTTTAGGCCAACAACTTGATGCGGCTTAATGAAGAAATTAGCAGCTGGCAGCTACCAACTGCAACTTCAGCATGAGGCAAGCGGCGAGCGGCGAGTTTACCTGCCGCATGTAGGAGTCATGCCTAGCTGCATAATTGCCCCGGCCGCAAATTAGTTTTGTGCATTGCAAAAGGTCCTGAGTGGCAAGGATATGAGTGCACTCAGAAAAAAAATGGTTGTAAATTTAAGAAAATTATTATTATTTTTAAAATAATTTATTTGTATATTTTTGATATACTTTCTATTATTAAGAAATGCATTTCTAAAATGTAGAAATGGAAACCCTGATTCTTTGAATAAATCTTTTCTAAAGTTAAGAAACAACCAATGCAATTTACTGGCTCAGCTTTTTCATTCAAGTCTTTTAAAATGAAATTAAATGCCTTTATAAACTATGTAAAATGTTTTTGTATATGTCAAATCTTAAAATACTAATGTGTTTTAATTAATACAAGCAATACAAAATAGCTCACACTTTAAATTCAATATACTTTTCAAACTTTTAGAAAAATGTTTCGCCGATTTTTGGAAAAATACTTTTTGAATAACAAAATTTAGCTCGGTTTTTTCCTGAGTGTGGCGCAGAGGCGTTGCCTCTTCTCGTCTCGTTTACCCTTAAGCAGCGTTGTGCTCATAAATGTTTGAACAGCTTTTACCGCTGGCCGCAGTCTCAGCTCCTCCCCCCGCTGCCAACTCCTTTTGTCCTGGGCAGATCCTCCGAGCCGCGCTTCCGGTTTGCCCAGATGTATTCAACATGGCGTTCGCCGTGCTTAGTTATTGTGTGAGTTGTGTGTGTGTGTGTGTATGTTGTGTGTTGTGTGCTGCGTTTTTGTGTGCATATTAATTGGATTATCTAACACACACTGCACACACACACACACACACCACACACACACACAACTCACTGGTGTGTGCGTGTATTTGTGTGTGTGCAGTGCTAGTCACGTTAATCTCTGGGGGATCAGCGAGTCCTGGCATGCAATTGTTGAAAAAGCATTTGCACAACACACAAACAGCGAGGTAAGGATCGAGTGAGGCGAGGGGCTGGCACGGGGAAGGCAAGGGGGTGGCTGTGGGACTGAGGCCAAGTGTGGCAAGTGCTGGACTCGCCTTGAGCGCGCAAAAAGATGCAAAATCAACATTAGATGCGACTGAATGAGTCTTGCGGTTCTCTCTCTCCCTCTCTCCCTTCTCTATCTCTCTCTCCCTCTCTCTGTATCTCCCCCTCTCTCTCTCTCTTTCGCCCCCAGCAAAACCACCGCCACAGTTTGCATAAATCAGCCAGAGCCTGGGAAGGGGTGGCATGGGGTGCATGGGGGTGCTCGGTTAGCAGCTGCGCTTGTCTAAATATTTATGCAATGCCAATGTAAATTAAAAACAGCGCACAACGGGCAACAAGTTAAAAACATTTGTTAACAGCATCTCACAAAAAAAACAACAGAAACAAAAAATAAAAAAAGCAGAAAGAAATGAGAAAATTTGGGTTGGCTGTCTGCGGCTGTGCGCTACTCTGCCCAAAGAGACCTGAACAAAGCGCTTGTGAAAATGAGTCGAAAATTCTGTTAGATATCCGTTCACTCATTCGAAACTGAACGGAGTTTAAAAAGAGAATAATACTGCATTTAAATTCGAAAATGTGATTCAAAAACTGTATATAAAATATATATATATATATATACAATATAGGTCTAAGCTTCTCTTAGCCATAATTCTGGCAAAAATGAACCGATTTTGAAAAGGAAAGCCGTTTCGATCATGTTTTGGACTCTATAATAATGCTACATTTAAACCTGACAACGTGAATTGGGGTCGAAGATCATGCCACAATCATAGCCTAAAATGGAACATGGAAATGTGTGTAATCTGCCCCAAAATAGCCAAAGGATATAGGTCAAAATGAAAGACCAATTGTGGGTAAAAATCCATTTAAGAATCGCAACTCAAAACAACTATATTGACATGGGGCTAAGCTGCTCACGTCCATATCTTTCTCAAATCTGAACCAAAAGAAGTATATTTGATCATGATCAGACATTTAGAATCTGAAATCGAGATGCTGGATCGAAAATCACCTCAGGGTCCTGCCCCAAAAATATCTATAATATATATAAGTCTAAACTTTCTTAAGCCAAAACTTTGTCAAAACTGATAAAAACAAAAAATGGGCAATTAACAAAGGAAAATTACAAACGCAACTTGCAGTTTTAGACATAGATTTATATAAAGATCATATAAATTTACGTACTTACAGATTATAGATTTGAATGCTTATCAGCTAGTGAATAGACTCCATTTCTTGCAGTGTACATTCTAGGTCTAAACTAACTTGTCAAAACTGAACCAAAATTAATAAACACAGAAATAGCTAATTAATAAAGGAAAACTATAGAGTCAATTCACACAAGAGTTTTAAATAGAGTTATATAAAAATCATATAAATTATATATGTATATATAGATTATAGACTTGAATGCTTATTAGCTACTCAATGGACTCTACTTTCTGTCAGTGTATTCCCTGTATCGTGTTTAGTCATTGTAGCGTGAAGCAAAAGGGCTGTTCGGCACAAGGACTCGATAGACAGGCAGTCGAGCAGGCAGACAGACAGGCAGAGGGACAGGCAGAGGGACAGACAGACAGACAGAGATACAGACAAACCGAATCAAACGGACTCTTAAACGGAATCCTTCGCAGCCGGCGCTGTTGTGGACAGGCATCATTAGGCTGTCCCACATTGTGGACTAATAAACTAGAGAGAACAATCACACACACATACCCATACACACACACCCACATACACACACACCCAGCTAGACAGAGAGCTGTTCCAGACGTAAATAAGCCCATGACTGAGGCTTGGACGGATTAAGGAAAACCAACAAACGAGTAGCTTAAAAACGCTTTGGGGCAAGTTGTTGTTGTTACCTGCTGGCCCAGCCACCCTCCACCCACCCCCCTTTGTTTTTGTTGACTTCACATATTTGATGCTGCGTGGCTAATATTAACAAATAAATGTCCATTGTCCTTAGTCCTTTGTCCCTTGCCCTTGTTTTTGTTCAGTTTTCGAGTTGTGCGTTGATTTGCTGGACGGTTCCTTTTGCAATTTCATAAATTCTCGGTGCAAGTGCGTAAAATGTGGCTAGCCATTGCCACGCCCCCATCTCATTCTGTCCACGCCCAGAGTCAGTAGTCAGGAGTCCATGTCCGAGTCCTTTTTGTATTTGACCACAAACATTGCACTTTTCCTTTGTTGCATTCCTCTTCGTCTGCTGCTCTCCTTGTGAGTGTGTGTGTGTGTGTGTGTGTAGACTTTTATTGCAGACTGTGCAGCCTTTGGTGGTTTTATGCTCCGGTGTCACAGCTTGAAATAATTTCGAAAAATACAAAGGCTTATAAAATATTTATTAAATATTTAGATGAATTGTAACAAGTGAGAGAGGGATGAGGAAAGGGAGAGCGACAGAGAGAGAAGAGAGAGAGAGGAAGAGGATGATGAAGAGAGATATCGATTAGGATATACCCTATATGAAATACTTTAATTATCTTTATTATTTTTGATCAAACTAAAATAAATGTATAAGTTTTATTCAGCTACTTCTGTGTTTCTTCACAGAGTCTCGACTAGGAGATACCCTCTATAGATGCCTTTACCTACCAGTATAAATACATAAAATATTTACTTATCTAATTATCTTAAACTACAATTATCGGTGCAATAATAGTTTGATTTTTGATTATAATAAAATGTTCTTATGTCAACTTTATGTTTTGGTTAGATTTGAGTTTCTTATCCGATCTAAGTGAAATTTGTAGCCTTGATAAATAGTATATCAGTGCATATTATATATTATACTTACAAATATATCTTTTATTGCTATAGTTAAACGATTTATATCGATATTCGCAATTCCCAATTCGGTTGCAGTTATCGAAAAAGTGAAACTTGGCGTGCCTAAGTTATACAAGAACTTACATACCAAGTTTAAAGTCTCCAGCGCTGTTCACACAGTTAGATGATGGGCATGGCTAAATAGGTCGCCTGAGTTGCTTCCTTCTTAAATGTATTAACACAAAATATTTCTAAAAACTAGATATGATGGGTGGTTATATCTTACTATGTTTAGCATTTGGAAAATAGTAGTATTTTAGAATATTCCCAAATGAAATGAATTTCTTTTGCCGAAATGAATTTCCCTTCATATCACTTTAAAAGTAGTCTTATTTTTATTAAATGCCTTGAGAATCAGAACTTCTGTTATTATGATCGCTTATAACTGCTTATAGAAATATATTCTTTATTATGCACAAATAATCAAAGCCAAGTTGTTTTCCTTTTTTTTGCTTTTTTTAATTTAATTTTGGTGCAAACAAATTTTTTATTGATTGCGCTGCGCTGACAGCAAAATTTACTTACCTGCGGCCTCAAGGCTCTCTCTCTCTCTCTCTACACACATACAAACGCACAGAACAACTTCTCAATTAAGCGAAATTAAAGTGGGGAGATGTGTGTGTGTCTGTGTGTTAAAACTCTGCCGTCATTCGGGCGCTCGAGCGGCGAAAAGTTTTTTTTTTAATTAAATGACAAACTGGAATACACGCACAAACAAACGGACACACACACATACAGTACAAGTGTGCGTGCGTGTGCAAAATGCATTTCACTTGCTGCAAAAGTGGCTGTCAAGCCTCTGGCTTCCTTTCCCTCTATCTCTCTCTCTCTCTCTCTCTCGTCCGGCTCCAGCCGCAGCGGCACCGTTAGCGTCAGCGTCAGCTTCAATTCAGGCAGCTCTTTCAGCAGCAGCAGCAGCAGTAGCAGTAGCAGCGGGCGGGCGGGCTTTTTAAAATGATAAAAGTCGCCGCATGTCGCGACAGCGAGACGCCGACAAAAGCGGCGTAAATTTCAATTAAATGTGAAAGCAAAACAAATTTTAACTCCGTCCATTCGTCCACTCGACAAGTTTCGAGGAAAAACGCGTTCCAAATTTAGTTGATGCGTCTGCAAATTCATGAATTTGAGTTAAGCTCGACTTACCGATTTTATCGATCTCCCTTCTCATTATTGATCGATCGATCACTTGACCGCCACACTCGCTTATCGATATCGATATCTAACTAAGTAAACAAAGCATTGCTAATATTCTTTTGGGGCTAAGCATTTTATTAATGTTTAATGATTCATTGAGATATTTTTATTAAATTGGATTGGTTATAATTAGCTACGATCAACAACAAATAAATAAATCCAATATATAATACAAAAAATGTATTTAATTGAATATATTTGATTGCTTAATAGTAATGCAATAAATGGGTACAGTTGTGTGTATTTATTTAATTATTAGTACTCATTTAGTGTACTCTTATAATTTGTATTATAATATTTTGTTGCAATTTTGAATTCACGATTTTAAGCACCGCATAAACCTAAAATTCATGTTTTTGCCTGGATGTGTGTGTGTGTGTGTCTGCCTAAATGTAATTGTAAATTCCATATTTCAATGCGAATGTTTTTGTGTGTGTGTGTGTGTGTATGTGTAATTGCCATGACTGTAGAATGTGCCGTTATTGATGTTGTTGTTGTTGCTGTTGTTTTTGCGTTTGTTATTATAACAATTACTTGAAAAATACTCCGATATCAGCGCCAGTAAAATTATTTAAATGCTTTTGTCAGTGCGTGTGTGTGTTTGTCTGTGCGTGTGTGTGTTTTGTGTGTGTGTATGTGCGTGTGTGTATGTGTGTGAGGGAATTACGAGTATACGCACGCACACACACACACACACACACATACCGACAGACAGACGGGAATGCTCAGAAGAATCCACACGCACAGGGGCCTTGTTATACAATCACAAAAACACTGGCACACACATACATATAAAACAGCTACCAGTAAATGGCTGCGTGCAGCTGCAGAGGGAGATTGGGGAGAGCAGATGCGTGAGTGTGACCGTATCTGTGTGTGTGCCGTCTGCCGGAGTTCCGTTCTGAGGCCCCAACGCGGCATTCAGACAATTTGGTTTAATTGATAGTTGGGATAATGTAATTATAGACAATGGCGTTTCATGCGAAACCGATTTGCTGCTGCTGCTCCTGATAATAACGCTCAAGTGCTGCCAATAACAACACGTACAACAACAACAGCAAAAAAGTGCGCCCAAGTGGCAGCCACTTGGCTTAATGAAAATATGCTGGCAACTAAAGTGTGGCCAAGTGAAGTGCCGTTAAGTTGTAAACATTGCGAAAAAAAACAAACAAACTCCAAGGCATTCCAAAAGTGTTGCCAAAACAGAGAAAAAAGCTAGATAAGAGAGCAGAAAAGTAGCTAAAGTTGTAAGTGAAAATGCCCCCAATGAAAAGCATAAGCTTATCTAATGTTTGTTTTTAAACATAATTAGATAACCTAGCATTTAGAGTGGACAGAGAGCTTTAATAAATCTAAAATTGTGAAAAAGAGAAATTCTGTAGTTTAGTTGCGTTTAAATTCAATACCTGGCTAGTTTTTAAGTTAACAAAAGTTGTAGGTGATTTTTAGTTAGATATATGTTATCTATTTATATAATCAACAAAGTTTTCCTAGCTTTAAACATATTTTGCTTACGATGTGCACAATTTAAGCTTCACATGTCCTTGTAAACCTCAACTGATTGTGGCATTGAGCCGATTTAAATTAATTCCCATTCTTAAAAATCGCACGCAGCCTTTTTTAATAGCATTCGGCTCAACCCACTTAAAATACTGGAAAAACAAGTCAATTATTCATCTCTGTGGTAGAGTGTAGAGTTAGACTCCAATTGGCCGATATGGCAATACTCTAACTAGTTGCATGTGGGAACGCTAATGATGCATATACTATTTGAATGAGTTGCCAGCTGCAGTCGCGACTAACTTTAATCAACACAAAACAGTTGCAGCCATCAATCAGTGTGCAGAGGGAAACGGAGTGAGAGATAAAGAGTGTGACAGTGGGAGAGAGGGAGAGAGAGCAATCCACTCAACTGTCGCTAATTGGCAGCCGATGGCGGTGCCCAGAAAGGGCCGCCAGTTGTATGTCGATGTCGATGTGGAGTTGTACATGCAATTAATTATGGTCATTTTCAGGTGCTCAGAAAACCCCAAACCAACAAAACCCAAACCGAGAATCGTCAAAAGGGGAACAAAGCGGCGCCACTTTTTCCTACGAGTGTTGCATACTTTTCAGCGCGACTGTAGTCGTTTTTGCAATGGATTGCGTGGAAAGACCCAGCTGCGAAAATTTGACTGACAAATCATTACGGAATACATCCTCCATGCATACATTTACAATTCATTAACTAGTAATGCTAGAAGTATATATATATCCATTCCTAAGTCTTTTTACAAATTTTTCTTATATTTGTTGGTTGCTTATCTATTTTAATATTATTAATTTAATTACTATGTTTATTTTTTAATTTAATTATAATATTTACTATTTTTATGCACTTTGTGAAGTGAAAATATAAAAATAGTATATATTCAAAGTTGTTATATAACATTTCTATATTTTTAAGAATAAGTCATAGAATTGTTATATATAGTAAACGTTCTTTATTTTGAATATGTATAACTCCTTTTAAATATTTCCGTATTTTAAACTAATAGTAATATTGCGTTTGACAATGCACACTTATTGCATTACAAAGTAATGCAATATATAAGGTATTTACTTACTTACTTACCATAATAAGAATCGCATACGTAATGCGATCTTTTCGCTGCTGGGCAGTGGAGAGTGTGAGAGTAAAGAGCCTCAAAATGCAAAAGTGCAAACAACGCATAAGCGTTGCCACTCCGCCTGAATTCCCCAATCACACAAACAAATGGAAACAAATGATGAGGTTTTCTTGTAGTTGTTGTTGGTGTTGTTGTCAAATGGCGCCCAATTGGCAATTGCCGTTTCCGCCAGCTGATTGGCTGCAAAGAGACGGTCATAGAGCGAGGGGGAGGGTGGCGCGTACACCCGCAGCCGGCATAATATACATCCGTATCGATGACAATCACCAAAAATAGCGCGTTTGCCAAAATGCACAACAACAACGAAAACAACAACATCAACAACAAAATGTGGCCAGACTCGCAGGCGACTCTCTGTTCTGCTCCTTGCATGCACTTTTATGATGTGGCATCACTTGCCGTGGGCTTCTTCCACAGAACGGGATTTTGCGGCGGTTAAGTGAAAATTACATGCAAATTGTGAATGGCATTTTAAATATTTCTCAAAGGCAGCAAATTGACTGAAAGGCATTTTTATGGTCGGATCCGGTTACGACTCATCCCCGGTCAGTCTGTCAATACATATATAGACATATATACATATATAATGTTAAGCAGGCGCAAAAATATGCATTCAATTTAAGCACATTTTCGAGTGTATCAATTTAATTTAATATGATCAATCAGAATTTTTTAATATAAGTAATGCACATGAATGGGCCGAAAATGAATACATTTTTACTGTTTAAATAAATGATCAATCTTAAAAGCAGTCTATAAGTTAACTTGAGCGGAGAAATATTTGTAAAATAAACGTATTTGAGTATCGATACCGTATCGATATTTATGGTAAGGCAGTGTGATAAGCAAATGTGGCGGTAAGGCGATCGATAAGGGAGTATGGCGGACGATCGATAAATAGAAGAATCGCTTCCTGCCTGCCTACATAATAAATTAGTTGTCCTGGCTTAAACTTACATTATTTATTTATATTAACGATTGGCCGAAAAGCCAATATGGCGGGCGATCGATAAAGGGAGTTGCTAACTCAATGATTTATTGTTTGCCAAAAGAATAAAATGACAATTTAAGGCTGATTTGTTGTCTTGTTTTAAACTGCAAGTCTAAAGGCTCTTGGCTTACTCAAGTTGAGGCCAGTGTGAGAATAATAAAATTAATCATCTTTAATGCATTTTGGACGCCACCTCCTCATCCGGCTGCGGAATGTCCGGGATAACAATAAAAGCCAAAATGAGTGAGAGGCAGAAAGAGGGAGAGATGGAAACTGCTGCTGCACTAAATAATTTCTAATAAAATAAAATAAATAATGAACGCAGCAAACCGAACGATGCCAGAGAACAGTACGGCAACTTCCCAACCCAATGGAAAGGTGTCTGGCAATGGAAAGATGAAGAGTTGGGGGGGCGCCATATTGCGCAAATATTGCTGCAAGTTGCGCTATGGCAAAATGTGTGTTTTACTTTTATTGCACTTTGGGCCGCCGACGAAGCAGCAACAACAACTCTGCTTTGCTGTGCTCAGCTTTGCTGCACATTTTTAACGCCACTCATAAAAAGCGACGACGAGCAGTAAGCCGTAGTCGTAGAGCCGTAGTCGGAATCGGAGTCTACACATTTTTTTCCAATTTTAAGGCTGAGTCGCTAAATGACCGTTGAAATGATTGCTCCACGGATCAGCTGATACGGATGGTTGTAGGGGGTGAAGTGTTGGGTAACTGCGTAAACAGAGGTGTGTGTGTGTGTGTTGGGTAACTGCGTAAAATCACACAGCAAGCTTCATTGCTTCTGCTTGAGCCTTCTTCCTCCTCCTCCCCTATTTCCCTCTACCTTTCTCAATCTCTATGTTGTTATTTGTCCGGGCTTATTGCTGAAGAAAAAATAAATAGAATAAAATCCAAGTGCTACTAGCTAAAAGACGATTTAATAAGCAGCTTAAGCAGCTAAAGGAATTATATTGGACCAACTATTGGGACAATCGAATCTTATAAAAAGTTAAAAAATGCGTAAGCTAACCCAAATAAACATAAATTTATAGAAAAATGAAATGGTTGTGCAAAGATAATGTTTAAAATTGTATCAATCAGCTTTTCAGTTATGAATAATGGCAGAAAGAGTGTGTAAGAGAATATAATACAAAATATAATGAAATATAATATACAAGAATATAATATCCATATGTATTTAATGTCACGCTCTAGGCGAACGTCAAAGGACATGCACAGCGCCAGTTGACTAATAAAAGTTGGTTGTTTGTCTTTTACTTTATTTTCTCTTCTTGTATTTTATATTTTTTATTTTGATTTGTTGTCAACGCAATTTCAATTTATATTTATGACCTTTTAAAGTCAGTTTATGAGCTGGCAAGCTCACGACACGAACCCGGCAGCCCCACAACCCCCACAACCCACTCCTGCGCTAAAGCCTCTTTCAGATCAGTTAATGTTATGGCGCTTGCGATTTTAAAGTAATAAACTTGGCCACTGAACAGACCATTAAACTGGAACGAGAATGCTCCTTGGTTCTGTCTCTATTTCTCTGGCTTTCTGTTAGTTTTCGGCGAGACTCCAATTGGGGCACCAACTGACATATTGAGTCACATCTATTAGTTTTGGGAGGGCCCTGCCAGAAATGTCTGGCAATCAATCAGGCAAGGACTTCATTAGATACATTTACAGCACTGGGCAGCATTAGAAACACTGGCAGCTGCCGTTGCCAATGCGCAAATCAGCTGTCCTCCCAGTTGGTGTCTAATTAAGATGCCAGTTTCGGTTTGCTGCTTGGCAACTGCAAAGAGGAAGAGGAAGAAAAACAAGCTGAAGGTTATTAATAATGCCTGCCAATTGGTTGTAGCGGATTTTGATGTTGCTGGAGGAGTGGGAGGGGCAGGGGTGGAAAGCCATAAAATCAAAAGACAAATAATTATATATAGATTTTGTCAGAAAGAGCCTACAGCAAAATGCGACTTTCAAATTTTCAAAATTCTCCATATTAACATATGCAAAGAGAACGAGAGAGAGAGAGAGAGAGAGAGAGGAGAGGTAAAAAAATGGGAAGAGGAAGCTGAGATGTGTTTAGCATTTGGCGGGACAAAATTATGTAATCATTTACATAATGAACAAAAATTTTAATTTCACACATTTCGCACGGTGTATTGCAGAATTTTGATAACTTGTTATTTGGCAAGTGTTGTATAAACACAAACTGTAAAGTGGCCAAAACACTTTGTTTACATTGTTATTTATTGGCCTGTCTTGTCCCCTGTCCCCTGTCCGTCTGTAAGTCCGTCCTCAGTCTGCTTGTTGTTTTTGGCCACATTTCGAATTGTGGTCAAAAATGTATTTTGTCGTTTTGTGCATTTTTCAAAATGTTTTGTTTTGCTTTTGATTCATTTCCATTTCAGTTTATTTGGCCTTTTGTCCAAAGCACTTTGCGGTTGCCATTTAAAACAAAACGAATCAGCTCCAATGAAGTTTTTTGACAAGTTTGCCAAATTTCTAAATAAATCGGTTTATAGTCTCAGCTCAAACAAAAGCCCAATGTGCAAAGTTTGCAGCTAACTAAAATGAATGCCAAAAAATAGAAACTGCAGGTGAAGATTAATTGTTTAAAGTCCAGAAAATAAGACAAGAGTCGGCTCGACTGGGTTATACGCTGTTAAATGGATAGTAGAGCTGTATTCCAAGTTCAAAGCTTCTACATTTTTTATGTTTTCAGGGTATACAATGAAAAGTTGAACCAAAGCTGGAGCACTCAGAAAAAAATTGACTTAAATAATAATAAGCTTTTGTTGTTTTTTTTAAATTAAAATTTGAACGACTTACTCTAAGTCGACAATCTCGAAAATGCGGCTTTAATTTTTTTTTTTTTTAGAAATTTTTGTATTATTAAGAAGTGAATTTCTAAAAAGTAGAAACTTTATTCTGGGTGTGCTTGGCAATCAATTAAAGTGTTAAACTGTTAAACTGTTAAGCTGTCAACCTCAAAGAGTGTATCGCAATCATAATTGGATATTTTGCTCGATATCCATTAGAAGGATAAACGATTTGGAAAGCTTAGACGGGAATAATTGAATATAATTGAATGATAAGCGCAACAGTGGTTTTTTTCCAAGCCGAATTTCCACTTGACATTTTTCAACTTGCTATTCGAGTCTAGTTTTTTCCACTATTCTTTTTTTTGCGATACGCTTCACTTGGCCTGTTACATTTGGCCAATATTTACCTGTCCACCCTCAGTTTTTGTTGCCAAAAGCTTTTAGTTGGACGTAGTCGGTGGAGCATGATTCGCCTCGTTCTGCGATCCTTGGTTGCATCATCAAAGGACACATTTGGCTTTCGCATAAAGTTGACGACAAAAGTTCAACATCAGCCAGCTTGTTGGCCATGTTAACTTTATTAGACCAACTCGAGGGCAAAAACATGCCACGCCAGAGTTATTGATACGACGACAACGACGACGACAGTCGGTTGTATTTGATTAGCTTGCAACTTGCAACTTGCTTGCCACACTCCTGCCACATGGAATGCAATTTCCAATTTCCAATTCGCGGGCACAAAAAAAAAGTGACAAAAAACAAAGACAGAAGTTGTCAATCATATTCGCTGACTGAGTGGAGAACCGAGTCGCCACATCAGTTCACCCTCTTCCCCTCTCTCCTAGCCATGAAGGGAGTACCTGGCCAAGAGCGATAGGTTAACAACACGCCCAACAGTTACACAGCCGCAAATAAAACTACTTGTTTTCGACATGAGCTGCGTGCTTTGCCCTGTTCAAATTATGTTGGAGGAAAGCATTATATACCTACTATATATTATAAACTTTGTGCAAATCCAGATTCTCTTTATTCAATTATTGATAATCACTCAAAAAAAGGTATATTTATATATATTTTCATATTTTATTTTTAAACCCTTCCAACTTTCTTGTGAAGCTTACAACACGTTGAAGCAGTTGTCTCGGCTTGCCTTAGATAGTAGTTCTTTCTTTTTCCGCAGGGAACAACTATATACTATAGATTTCATAGGAACTATGCTTTTTATTGAAGATGTGTGCAATTGGAAGACTTCTGCCTGCTTTCTGCCTGCCTGTTGAGCTGTCATGATTTGCTCAGTTTTGTTTTTGTTTGCTTGTTGTTTTGCTTGCAGTGCATTTCCACGCATGATTGAATTCTTTAGTTTTGTTGGGCCAGAGACGAGGTTACGAGGATGGGGATGATTCTGTCTCTCTCTCTCTCTCTGGAGTACACTCTGCTGATTCACGCTCCACAGGCAGCTTCAACCTGAGCCTGAGCCTGAGGCAAAAGCAACTTAGCAACATTGGTTGTTGTTATTGTTATTATGGTTTTATTCGATATTAACGTCTAGCAACGCGTCTGGCAACCACACACACTCACACACACCCACACGCGCACTCTCTCCCTAATGCTGTGGGCATAATCAGTGGCAAAAATTTGACACGTTTGCCAAAAAAAAGATAAGAAAAAATGCGACCAATATTTTTCTACAGTAAACGCCATATTTTAGCTAGTATTTGTGTGTGTTGTTGTGTGTGTGTGTAACTGTATTTGCATATCTGTTTGTGATTTTTGTCGCTGCTGGCGCATATTCAATTTGACGGGGATTTCTCTCGCGGAACATGAAATCAATAAATCTGCTCCACTGTTTGAATCCAATTTATCACTTTGACGACTTTTCACTTTAGACTGCTGCTCGTTTTATAACCACACACACAGAGAAAGAGAGAGAGAGAGTGAGAGAGAGAGAGAGTGAGACACGCCCACATATGTACAATAAACGCCCTTTTAACCCTCACTCCCCTCTCTTCAGGCAATCATCCATTTATGAAGTGGCAAACAGGCGATTGGTGGCCTATTCCCTTTGCCTCAACTTTATTTGAGGTGCATGAGTAATATGTGTGTGTGTGTGTGTGTTGGGTGTGTGTGTGCCCTCTTCATCTTCTGCCTTATGCAGCAGTTGCAACACGCCTTCATCAATCGATCAATAATGAAATTTAGTAAAATGTTGCGTTATCCTGCGGCGCCTCCTTTTGTGTTCTTTTGTGTGTGTGGCAAGTGCTGAAAATGGGAAGCATTTATTTATTATGCAACGAACCCAGTTAAAAAAGGATATAAGGTGTGTAATAAAAATGTACAGGCTAGAGAAAGCACCTCTTAGCCCATAGAGAATGTATATTACTGATCAGCCGAAAAATTGTCTTTATTTGTCAGTATTCAAGCAGATATCAGAGTCTATAAAAGCTAGTGAAATTCTTTTTGGAATATAAGTTCTCGTATGCTTCAAATTTATTTCAGTTGATCGATAAATGCAACCGCTTTGCGATATAATCGATATCAATCGATATCAATGAAATAACAATTGCAAAGATATAGACTTCCAATTAACATATATAATATACCCAGACACATCATGGATGAACAGAGTATCTCCCATTCGATCCTGGTCTGAAAAGAGTGCAAATAAAAAACACACTTTGATTTTCTTTTTTTTACATTAAATATATTTAGACGTTTTTCATTCAAAATTGTTTTTGAGTCACGCAAATGTGGCACGCAATTTTTTTGCTCTCGACTAGTTTGGTTCTAGGTAAATATTTAAACAAAATATTGCAGCTGGAATGTTTTTTATTTGCGCCACGCCACATTTGCCACAGGGCGGAGGGAGGGGAAAGGTTCTTGGGGGATATTTCTTGACAACGTTTATCGTTTTAGCAAACTTCTTACATCAAATACATTTATATAAGTATTTTTTTCCATTTATATTTATGCATTTCTCATATTTTTTGCCGTTTTTTTTTGTATTTATTTTCTTTTAAATATTTTACTGTATCGTTTTTTGTTGTTGTTTACATTTAAGTTAAAATTATTATGTAAGCTACATTAAATTGTTAATTATTTTAAAATTACTCGTTACTCGGTGCCTTTGGTTTTGTTTAATTAATAGAAAATGTGTAAATTGAAAGCAAACTTAAAATATATACTGGCAAGCTTTAGTTAAGACATAGAGGAACTCAAAGTCAGAACGCTTAGGACTAAATATTAAATAAAGTTGTAGTTAATTTATTACAAGCATTTAATGCACTAAACTAATCAACTCTTCACTTTATATGCAATCTAGCAAATCAAAGCTATTAATAATACCAAAAAGACTAAATTTAAGTTGTGAATGAACCAAAACAACACCTATAAAAAAATAAGTGTTGTTTTTTTATTCTGGAAAATTTACTCAAGTTTCACTTTGGGTGTTTTTCTTGCACGTTTTATTGGTAACTTTTGCGCTTACTTCTAGTCAAAACTCTAAATACATTTAGCTTAAACTAATTTACTTTATATTATAAATTGTGTTTTATATGCATATTTTTTTTTTTTGCTGAACTTTCCTTTTTGCTGTTTATTTATCTTTTCTTATGTTTTTCTGCTTTGCGTGTTGTCAAGTTTCCATTTTTGTTTGCTCCTCTCTCTCTCTCTCTCTTTCTATGTCTATCTCTATTTCTCTCCCTATCTATCTCTCTTTTTCTCTTGTCCTCTGCTTCGTCTTCAATTTATCTGCTGATTGTCCACTAAAACTATGCTCGCTTCTGCTCAATTTAAGAGAGTTCTCTTCCTCTCAATACTCTCTCTCTCTTTCTCTCTCTCGCTTTCTGCTTGTTCTTCTTGTTTAAGATACACATTTGATTTATTTTTTTTATCGATAAATTTCTCACGCACACACACACATTAATCAAACATGGCAAAGTTTCAGCTTTCGTTATTGTAAATGCATATATATATATATATATATATATATATATATATATATATATATATATATAAATTTGTTTGTTTTTTCTTCAGTGCATAATTAAATTGGCAATAAATTTATCGACGAGCTTAAATCAATTGAAATATGCACTTATTTAATATATTATCTCTATGTACGTATGTATGTCTGAGTGTATGTATGAATGTATCTATGAGTGTATTCATGAATGTTTATGCATGAGTTTTTGGATTTAATTTTTTTTTCCCTCTTTATCTCTCTCTGTCTGTATCTATTTATATATAAATTGCATTACCCTTTCCCCCAGCTTGCCTTTTATTACAATACAATTAAACATATACATATTCAAATACATAAACATATATATATACACAATATATATACATATATATATATGTATATATATATATGATGTATATGTGTTTATAAGCATAATTTACCTTTATTTATTCAGTCTTAAGCTACAAAAATCGTTATGCATATTTCTGCCTTTTATTTTTTTATTTTTTGGTTTTCCAACTGCTAAAATTTGAATCTATTCAAATGAGTATTTAAATTCGCATTGTATTTTTGAATTATTCGTTTTTAGTTGTTATTCTATTTTTGGTTGAGTGCAGCAAAAGCAAAAGTTAAGCAAAACTCAGCTCTCTCGTTTGAAAGGAAAGAGGAAAGAGGCGACAGTTTGTGGGCGTGGCACAGCAGCAGTCGAAAGACTAGTTTAGATTTAGTTTTCTCAGGTTCAGCTCAGAGTTTATAGAGGAGAGTGGAATGGAGAGTGGAGAATGGAGAGTGGAGAGTGAGTGGCGGGCTTATGACTAAAAAGCAATCTTAACTGTCTAACGTTGAGAATCTGGCTCCAGAACGGCATCCAGCTTGACATCTAATTATTCCGTACTCTATTTTAATATATAAACTCGTATTTGGTTTGTATTTTTAGTATCTTTTTTTTTTTGCTTATGGTTTTTT
This sequence comes from Drosophila silvestris, assembly GCA_035043445.1. Lineage (NCBI taxonomy): Eukaryota > Metazoa > Arthropoda > Insecta > Diptera > Drosophilidae > Drosophila > Drosophila silvestris. The sequence continues at coordinate 7,998,604 of JAWNMZ010000137.1, forward strand.
ATTTCTTGTCTGTATCTAATAAGCTATCAATTGAATTTTTCAGCTCGTTCTGTACAGGCATGCCTCACATTAACTAAGTATGTAAGTGGATTGCATTTATTTACACTCCGAAAAAACCGACCTAAAATTTAGTGTATCGCCCTGACAACTGGAACGTTTTTCTAAATATTTTATATAATTTCTATATATACGAAAATTAATTACTTAAAATTAGAAAGGCGTCTTTTTTATATATTTTAGAAAAGTTTTTGCGTTTTATTTTTTTAAACTGTTTTCTAATATTAAGAAAACCCTTAATTGTGGGAAATTACTTTATAGAATTCAGAAAATATGAAGGGAAATTTACACTCACGATAACCATTCGAATTTGAATTCAAACCGTTATAAATTTTTGGTTTTTTTAATTAAATTGTATGCATTTTTATAAGCTACTCAAAATGTTTATACATTTGAAATATTTAAAAACTATTGTTTTGTATAATAATTCAAATAACAAAATTGGAGTAAACTCAACACTGGAATTAAGAATCGAAAAAATCTGCTTTTGACCTACTCTTGGCGATATTCTAAATTTCAGTTCGATTTTTTCGGCGAGTGTATTTAGTATTTCCTGTTGTTGTCTGTATCTAATGGCTATCAATTGAAGTTTTCAGCTCGTTCTGTACAGGCGTGCCTCGCTTTCTTGTACCTTAACTAAGTATGTATGTGTGTATGTATGTGTGTTTGTTTTTGTGTATGTTTGTGTGTATGTTTGTGTGTGTGAGACTACCCCTAGCTAGAATCTAGTTAGTAGTAGTTGGCTAGCTCTGACTCTCTAAGACGTTTAGCGCTTTCCAAGTTTTTACTGTACGGTGTGTACCTTGCTCAAGTAAACGAATCTCTCAAATAATGCAATCTCTATCTATATATATATATATATAGCTATATCTGTAGTACAGTTTATCTGTTTCGATTTCTTTGCTTTTGCTTTGGTTATGTTTGGTTTTTTTCTCTGTATTTGGTTTCTCGGTTTTTCTCGGGTTCTGTGTGGTTTTTCCTTGTAGTTTGAGTTTAAATGAAACGCCAGTTTGCTCGGAGGTTCGCTTTTTTTGGTTTTCTTTTTTTTTTTGGTTTTGCTGGGTTTTTTTTTAGTATTCTGCTTGTAGTTGTCCAAGTTGTTATTGTTGTCAAAGTCGAGAATAATAATGCTATCAGCTATCAGCTATCAGTTAGGATTAAATTAGTAGGTTTTTTTTTGTTTTTTATCGAATTTTTACCATTTTATACATATTTACAAGACTTTGGTTTAGGGTTTTAGCTTTTCTCTTCTAATTTTTTCTCTTTTCTCTTTTTTCTTATTTTTGTTGAAGCTCGTTGCCCAAAGAAAGTTTGCTTTTGACTTAGGAGCTATATTTTAGAGGCGTCTTTAGTTTAGCTGTAGTAGAACAACCAAAAAGATTATTATGAATAATGCTGTAGAATATATACACCAAATGTAGAAGGAGGAGGAGGCTGAGGAGGCGGTGGAGGAGGAGCAACCAGCAACCTGCTCAACCCTAACGCAATAGGAGCAACAGCAACGAGCCGAGTACCACCAGACTGAGCAGTGTCTGTTGTCGATTGGAGGCGCCACCAGCTGCACCATTGATGAGCAGATCCTGACCCACATTACTGCGCACATCCATCAGATCACGGGAGAGGGGCAGCTCGGTGGGATCGCTCAGCTCATCGTGGCACGGCAACATCTCCGGCTTGAGTATGAAGAGTCGCACGTTAATCGAATTCTTAGTGGCATCCAGTGAATCACCACCGGCTGACAGATGCACATCCACATCGACATCGTTGCGAGCCAGCGGGGCACCACTCGAACTGGAGTACGAGCTCTGCTTGTGCAGATTCAGATTATCGTCCATGTCCAGACCCAAGCCCAGACCCAGTCCAGCCACATGTCCACCACCACCACCCGTTGTCTCGTCGTAGTAATCATAGCGTTTCTGGTTCTGTCCCGCTACAGCTGCCACGCCCAGCGCCTCCCGACGCTCTCGCAGCTTCGACTCCACAACATTATGCTCGGTGAATTGGCGTTGACCCCGCAGTGCCTGGCGAGATTTGCTCGAATGTTTCTTGATGCTGCTGCCCAGTTCATCGAGATTGGCATAGTTGACGCTGTTGCCAATGCCGCCCATGCTGGCGCTATTGCTGCCAATCGCCGTGAAGCCACCAATATTCAGTATGTCCAGGATGTGCGATGGAACCGGATCGATGAAATGTGACAATTTTGGTTCGTGGAGTGTGCAAATGAAATCCTCCAACGAATCCCGCAGCTGCAAATGACGTGTGCGATTTTTCAATTCAAAGATCCACTGTAGACGACAGTCGCAAATGAATTTGTTGTCTGCAACAGAAGGAGAGAGTGGGAGAAAGAGAAAGAGAGAGAGAGATGAGTATATATATATATAGCAAGGAGTGCGAGCAAATAGAATTGACAGCTTTGGACAGTCCAGACACAAAATTGGTAAGTGTGTGCGGGCTGCCCTGAAATTGCTTTTGTCAAGTTGTTGACCCACCCAACCACCCATCAACACCAGGCCAAAACCAAACCAATGAAATATATAAAAAAAAAAGAAAGCAGCAAAGCCGAAAATTGCATATACTGCGATTTTTATAAAGTATTCGATTTCGATATGAACTTTGATGAAGAAATTGTGTTTTCATTTTGAAATTTAATATTTAGCTAGAGATAATACTAATGATAAATATCGAATGCAAATCGGTTAAGTCTTGATAGAGCTATATAGTTGTTGGAAGATAAGAGGTAGCCATTTTTGGGAATTTGATTTTCGACTAAGATTCACGCTTTCAAATTTAAATGGGGTTTTGTGCTAGAGGTAAAGCTGAGTTCTTAAAGCCCTTGCTTTTCGAAATAGGTCAAGATTTAACAAAGTTATGGCTAGAGGAAGTTTGGACCCATTTCAATGTTCTACTCGATTTGAATATAGGATTAATCTAGAGGTTAAACTAGAACCGATTCCTCTACTGCTTCATCACAGAAAATTGCACAGTAGTCGCTATGAGGAATGAATTATTTTGCTGTCAGTGATAGATCCTGTAAGGATTAGATCCATGATTATATCTATTTGTTGTCTATTTGTTTTTACATGAATTTCGAGCCAGAATCATGTTTTCATATTTAAATATATTATTGTTCTTTAAGCTGAAACATGATTAAGGCGCCTTTGTTTTTAAAATGTTTTTAATATTATTAATACTCTCCAAGGATATGTATACCACATGTGTATATGGCAAATGTGCTCAGTTAAGTATTCTGCCAAGCGTTACACATTTGGAGGCGAAGTCAAAACTCCCCTGAGGCAGAGTAGAAGCAGCCAGCTCCTCCCTTCAGTTGCAGCCTATTGTGTGCCAGACCAGGTGAGACAGGGCCAGACAGACAGGAGACAGGAGCAGAAGGAGGAGCAGGAGGCGAATTTGGACTCAGGTTAGTTGAATTTCGTCTGGCATCAGGTTAAGTGGCCACAGCGTGCTGCAACAATTGGCTGTCATTTGCTGGCCATGGCACACGACTCGAATCGGAAGTGGACTCGGATCGGATATATCTTTTTTTTGGGCCAGGCCGAAAGCCAGGCCAGTTTCGTTTTAAATGATTTGAACGTTAAGACTGACTGCTTTCAAATTGCTGTCGTTGACAACGCTGTGCAAGTGAAACGCCTAACATTTCCAATTTAGACGATGCTGCACTCTGGTGTGGCATGTGGAGTTGCAGCTGCAACAGCAACAGCTTCAGCCAGATTTTGACTGCGTCTGTCTGTTCCTCTGCCTGCTGCCTACCTGCTGTCAATTATTTTGTGTCCATGCGAGGACCCTTCGGGGGCAAAGTCTGCGACTTCGAATCGATTGTCATTGATTCGCAGCAATTTGCTGTTAGCCTCAAATTGAGCGCATGAAACTCAAACTTACTCATTAAATCGTCGAACTAAATTCTCGGCCTGATTAAAGTGTGTCTGCATAAATATTTAACACACAAGTTTCAATTAGTTGTCTGTCTCCTCTGCCTGTCTGTCTGTCTCTCTATTATGGGTTGTAGCTAGTTAATGCCCTGGTAAATCTCTCGAGTGTAATTGGGCTCGGTACGCTGGCACAGTTTTGCACAGTTTGTCAACATGCATATAATTAGCATAAATGTTACAAACAAAATATTGACTCTTTGACTGGCACACACACACACACACAAAGGCAGGACTCCAAGGACTCTATTGTCTGCGCTGTGAATCACAACTACTACAATTGATCCAACAACGACAACAACAATATAATTCGTGACATATATTTTGTGGCAGAAACCCAGGCAAGCCTCAAAAGAAAAAAAACCAACTTGCAACGACTACAAAAGAAAACTTTCGTTGCGCAAATAGTTTAGCAAATTACTCAAGAGAAGTCAAAAATTCTAACATATATTTCCACATATATGAAAAGCATGCAAAATGCATAAATAAAGTTGAATATGCAAAAAGCTGGCGACTCTGGCAACTTGGCAACATTTAGCAAGCAAATTACAACAAAATTAACATGATAATGAACTAACCCAACAAAGAGTTAGCGCCGAGGGGTAGGCATGGAGCAAGTGAGGGGAGGGGAGAGGGAAGCGGAGCTAGCTGAAAACTGGCAGCTGTTTTCAGCTGACCAAATGACAATGACTTGCCAGACAAGCAAAAGCACAAAGCACGACCAAAAATAAAGGAAAAGAACAGTAGCCACTAGTAGAGAGCGCAAACTGAGAGATACCCTGTCAAATAAATAAAATATAATAAATAAATAGTATGATTAAACTGAGATATTTTGCTTAATATATACAAAAAAGTATATATAATATACGTAAAATAAATGATATAATTAAAATATACAAAATTGAATAGAATATGTGAAATGAATAAAATAAATAAAACATTTAAAAGAATAAATGAAATAAACAAAATACAATTTAATTTAAGACTTAGAGTCTCTAGTTCTGATAGAATCTGATACTTGCTTGAATACATAGACAGATAGACGGACATGGCTCATCTCTCGGCTGATCAGGAATATATATACTTTGTAAGGTCTTCGGTGCTTCCTTCTTACATTATTTTACTTTCTAACAACTTGATTAAGCCCATTCTGCCATTGTTAATCTGCTCAGGGTATTAAAATACATAGTGTATATCTGAGTATGTGCAAGAGGTTACACACACACACACACACACACACACACACACACACAGACACACATAGTAGATAGTCATGTGACTGGCTTAATGTGCAGCCAAAAACTGTTCATGTGTGGGTGCATAAAATACTTTTATATTTTTAATGATACTTGGCCAAAGCGGTAGGAAGTGTTTTGGTCTGCTGCACACACTCTACACACACACACCCACCTCATTTTGCTAGCAACGAACTTCGACTTTATCTATAGGACATCCCCCCTGTTCACCTCCTCGCCCCTCCTCTGCTACTAGTTTTGGCTGCTGGCGTTGCCGCTGCTACTAAACTAGATGACTTTCAACTGTCTGTGCCCCTTTGCCGCCTGCCACATGACGTTGCATGTTTTTTTCCCTTTCTACTTTCAACAGTCGGAAACGTTTTTACGGTTAGCAAAGGACATTTACATACACACACTAACACACACACGCAATATGAGTCATGCATATGCGTCTCTCTGTGTGTACATTAAATTTTATTATTGTCATTTTCATAGCGTTGTCCAGGCTGACCCCCCAACCACCCCCTTCTATCCACTGCCCCCTAACAAGCTTCAAGTGCCTGGCTGTTTGCATAAGTTTACGTGTGTGTGTTGTGTGTGTGGGTGTGTGTTCTCTTTGCCAACAGGCAACTAGCCAAATTAGACTCAACTGAACTTTGTTTGGTCAGTTTTAATGCAAATATGTGCCCCTTGCACCCCTCTACCCCTTCACCAATGTCCCTCCTTTTTTTCGTCTATTTTATGTGGCAGTTCAAGTGTCGCAACATATTCATAATAAGTTGTCATTTGCATTTGCTGCAGCAGCAGCTATTCAAAAGGTTGCCTTAATAGTCAGGCAGACTGTCAACTGAACGCTGGGTTCAGTGAAAAATAAGGAGGAAAATTAAAAAATTATTTAAGGCTTGCATTTATTTTTAAATATGGACCTGTTTCCACATTAAAGCAAATAAATTGTCAAAACAAAACAATTAATTTTAATCGAGGAGAACTTTTGAAACATTTTCATTTAAGAAGCATATTAAATTTGTAAATCTAATTTTAAATTTATAATTTTGAGCGTCTTAAAAAGTTTGGAACGGCTTCCATTTTAAGTAAAATAAATAAAAAAAAATAATCAATTAATTTTAATTAAAATGCTTAAAACTAAATTTTAATTTTACATATAATAAGATAATAACTTAATTGATTTTTTGTTCTTGTAGCAAGTACTGCAACTCCTAAGTATATTGTTGAATAATGAATTTGACGTAAATAAAAAATTTTAATAAAAATAAAAGAAAACAATTAATTTTCATTAAAGTGTATTTAGTTGCGCTAACGCTGCCTCATCGCTCAACACTTGGTTTGACCAAGACCCTTGCAAATCGACGTGTTTAGCTTTAATGGGCCTGGGACAGGAAAGAGGACATGGGCTAAGGGGGGAGTGGAGAGGGTAGATGGGAGCGGAGGTGTTTGTCATACATCAAGTTGGGCGCTCTAAATGCCGTTTCATTAGCTGGGTTCGCGTCCCAGCAGCATAAAAAGAAAAACATTTATTTTAAATTTAATACACTACAACACACACCAATACACACACCCACACACATACCCACACACACACACCGTTACACACGCACAATGGAACAAAGGAAAAGGAAGAGTCTGCTGCTTTAATTGGCTGATGGGTGGCACGCACTTTCTACTTTCTGCTGCCTCCGTTTCCATTTTTTTTTGAGGCAGCTGCTGCTGCTTTTGGCGCTGCTCCTGGCCACAAGGTATTAACCCACGACTCCCTCTCTTTTTTCCAGCTTCTTATTTTTGCTTTGAAAGAAAACGAGACGTGGGTTTTTTCTTACTTCAAATATCAACACGGGCGCCAAAAGTTATTTTTTTTTTTGTAGCCGCCCCCCTCTCACCCACAAATCAGTGCAGATGCTGGCCTAGTTACCGCCTTTGTTGCTGACCGGATACCGACTCCTGGCTCCTGGCTTGTGGCTCGTGGCTGGGGCGCCACACAATGAAGAATGCCACAACCGCCAACGCAGCTTTGTTTGAAATCAGCTCATTTTTAGCTGGCTCCTCGTTGAAATGTGGCAAAAGGGGCAAGTGCGGCCCGTGGAGGCAACTGCACTCAGAAAAAACATTGCTCTAAATTTAGTAAATTGCCAAGGGCTTATCACCACTTTATATTCAGAAAGTCAATTTCTAAAATTAAAGTGTCTTTTTTAAAACCAGTATTTGCATTTATAAAATTTTGGAAAATACTTTTCTAATTCTTAACCATAAAAGAATTCTTATATTGGCTTATTGGTTACTCTTAATTTTTAATAAACATTTTTATTTTAAGATTTTGCATATGCAAACAATTTACATAGTTCATAAATAAATGTTAATTCATTTGAAAAAATTGAGTTTTGCATTCCTACTTTTAAGAAATGGTTTTCTTAACAATAGAAGACATTTCTAATAAATAGAAAAAATCGCCCTTTTTTATTCGGATTGTTGAAATATAACAAACTTAATTCCTAATATTTGTAACTGTTTTTAAAACCAATTAAATCGACTCACAAAAATGTAGGCCAATTTTTTTCTGACAGTGAGGCCACTCGTTTGGCTGTGGTAAAAGGGGCAAGTGCGGCCATTGGGGGCCACACTGGGTAACTTGGCGCTCGTTTGTGGTACGGTTTGGGAGCCCGCTTAGGCCACCAGGGGACAGTACGCACCGTTAGCAACTTCCTCCTACATTTTTCTCTCTGTATATATATAGATATATATATGTATATGTGTGTGTGTGTGTGTGTTTTTGCCCTTTGCTCTCTGGAGAGTTTTATCATTTTTTATTGCGCTGCTCGAGAGCGCTATGTATGCAAATGAAGTCGAAAGTTTCGCTTTGTATATTGTAATAGTTGGCCTCGTAGTTAAGGCCAGTTGGGAGCACCAGCATTGAACAAGAAGAAGAAGAAGAAGAAGCAGGAGCAAAGTTGGCAGCAGAGGAAGTAGCAGCAACAACCATTCACCCAGAATCACTCAACCTCTCCCTTTCCCAGTTAGAACAATATTGTCATAGTGCTGCTAGATTTCAGCTTATGCAATCTAGTCAAAAATGATGCTTCAATTTTAATGATGCATCATTCATCAAGAATCATTCGAAATTAATTAGTTAGGGCATAGAGCGGTCGGTGTTTTTTTGTGCTCCCTTTTTTTAGACCGCTTTCTTGCAGCCTTCACTTTTTTTTTAAAGCGCCTTCGTTTTTTTAATGAGCTTCTGGAGTGTTTTTCTTTTATTTTTTATTCTTTTTTGTTTAGCTTCTTTTTTTCGGCTTGTTATTTTTGTGCGTGATTTTGCAATGAAGGAGCAGAAGCGGAGAAAACAGAAGCAGCAGAATATGATGATATTTAATTTAGTTGGAAGCGGGGCAGCATTTACTTGCTTGCCTTGCCGTCCTTTTCAGTGTCCTGCAACTTTACACAATTTATTCAAAATCAAATGGGTTTTTTCATTTTTATTTGCCACGAAACCCCCTCCGACTCTTCCAACCAGACCCCGACCACCTTGCTGCTGCTGCTCCTGTTGATGCTGCTGTGTGAAGCCATTCAAAGCCATTTCAATGGCCGTCGCTTTCTCGCCAATTTTCTTTATGTTGTAGTTGGGGTCAGTTTTTTTTTTAGGCGGGGGGGTGTGCTACCCCAGAGAGTGTGATATGGGAAGAGGCGAGAGAGGGGCAAAAAGAGAGACTGCTCATTGAATGTTTTTATTACGCCAAATGAATGCGAGGCTCCTGCACGAACTGGACCCTAGTTACAATGCTTGTTATACCCTGAACCCTGAACCCCGCTCAAAAAATGGCACAAAAGGGTGTAATGAAGCTGATCAGAGGTATGCAACAGACAAGACGAAGCATTAAGTATATAGATTACTCATCAGCAGAGAGATAAGTTACGTCTGTCTACATGAATAAGCAGATATTATAATTTGAGAAAAGGTTCTCGTTTAGCAGCAAATGCAACTCAAGTTTATTTCATTTTAACGATAACTGCAACCATTTCGACCAGATCGACTAAGAAACACAGATTTGAACAGGGTATCGCCAAGTCGAGGATTATTTGCACTCCAACTTGTACTTGTTCTGCTTCTTTTTTCACCCACGAGAAAGCCATAAAATTATATCACTTGTACAGATTTGCACAGAGTTCTCCTTCTGCTGCTTCAATTTCCAGTTTTTTCTTTTAGTTGTAATTTTAATAACATTTTATGTGCAAAATATATTTGTTCTCTCTTTAAATTGTATACGAAAAACTTCCGCTTGGTAAAATTGAGTGAGAAAAAAACGTAATAAATAAATCGAGAGCAAAGGAAAAAAAGAAGAAGAAATCGGCGACTTTCAATCAGCAAACAATTACAGTTTATTTCTTTCATATCAAATTATTTTTGGCAATCGAGCGTGAAGTCAAATAAGCAAACGGAGATCAAACATTCGACAGACGGACGGACAGCCAGACACTGCTGCAAGGATGTCGCCCCCAGCAAACTGCCACCATACCGTGCCTCAGACTGGCAAAAGGGAAAGTCATTGCAGGCGATTTAACAACTACGCTCGAGGATAAATATTTTATGAAATCGCATAAACAAATCAAAGACGAATCACAGATGAAAAAAAAAGAAGAAAAACACACATAATAAGAATAGGAAAATCACTTTCCAAAAGCAAATCAAATCGTTGAGTGGAGGGCAGAAAATAAGAAAACCAAAAAATGGGGGGCAGTAAAAATCAAGAACGCCGATCAAATATGACCACTCAACCGCGTTAAAGTACACACACACAACACAGACACACTCGCACACACACTCATCAATATTAGCCCTTCGGCTAAGCATTAAGTTTGCCTTTGCCAAAATATTTGCACAACTGAAGGGGGAGTCGGGCTGGGCAAAGGGGGTGTTTGTTTTTGTTGTATGCTAAAATCGCATAAAAAATACAGACAACTATATTGCAACAGCTATAATAATAACAAGCAAATAAACAACCCCTCTGATATGTGGCAGACAGCGCAACATGTTGAACAACCCCCACCCAACCCTTAAACTTGTCCAATTCGCTGCTTAATGTTTTGCCAAAATAGCCAACGCATCATCATCCACACAAATCCCCCCTTGCCGCTGCCCCTGCCACTGGACATCTTCAAAAGACCCACTTAATATCTATGTTTTTTATTGTGCTCTTATTGAATTGTATTTAATAAAATATACACATGGCGAGGGTTGCGAGGGTTGCTCGAAGCAACAACAGAAATTGTATAAATAAATCATGAGTTTTTTGTTGTCGCGCTGCGATTTTTGGCAAGTCACTGGTTAACTGGGCTTAAAGTGCCGGAGTCCATTAAGCAGCCAAATTGAAGAACAGGTTAATATATCAAATGGGGACAACTGACATAAATTGTGCACTCAAATAAGCCACTGATCGGTATATACATATACATATATATATTGCAGCTGCCAATTGCAATGCCATCCATCAATGCCAACACTTCCACATCCGCAACTTGGCAGTCATATATGGACGATATATATATGTACGATATATATATATGTAGCAAGCACGTATTGTAAATTGAAATTATTACATGTTGTAAAGTTTACTGAGTGTTCTGTGTGCTTATTTATGGCCAGCTGCACTGCAAACTAATCGATTTTGTGGTTGAGAAGAGTTATGCGTAAATACATATTTTATGGCAGGCAGCAATAAGTTGTCCCAAAATGTCTATATATATATATATATATCAATATATCTATAGATGTATTCAATTAAATGTGCCTTGGCCAGCTGCAATTTATGTTTCACTAGTTTTGGTCTAATGAGTTTTTGGCCAGTTTACAGCAATGAGCAAATTTCGTTTCAATGTGTCAAATGACCAAATGCGGACTGCATACCAATGCCAAATGTCGCTAATACCCAATTAATGTCAGTGTGCACGACTAGCAGATACACTGTTAAATAGAAAGCAAGATTTGCTGAGCTTAGTTTGCTCAGATTGGTTAATAAGAATTGTGTTTTTTAACCGATCGTAATACAAATTGAACATTCGATATATAAGTATATATATAAATATATATATATTCCTTTTTTGATACTAATCAATGTAATTACAAATGGATCAGGTGAAATAAAATTTATGATAAGAAAAAATAAAATCAAAAATAGTAAATACGCCACAATTATAAATTGAAGGGGTTAGCGTGAATCTCCTGTAGATATGTAGATAGTAAATGCTGTTAGCTATATAAATAAATTCGAATTTATAACTCGACTTGCGCGTTCAGTATAGAATTGGTGAGAATGAAGTAAATGTTGTTAAATCGACTTCGCTTTTGTCGAACAAGAATATTAATATTATATATATTTTATTATTATTTACTGTTTGGGTTCAAAATATTGCCATTTTCAATTATGGCAAATTGAGGAAAAACGCGCCAAAGGCAATAATAACAACATTAACATTAACATTTGCATTAACATTAACCTCAACCTTAACAGCAGCAGCAGTAGTAGTGAACCATAATCAAAGGCGTCTGACGCAAAAACCGCAGGCGACACATCAACAACAGCCAATTCAGCAGGGAGTCCTCTCGCACTGCCTGTGCATATATTAAGATAGATTACCACACACACACACACAGAAATACACACTGAATGACAGCAAAAAGTGAAGCTGGCAACTGTTTCAAATTTAGCTATTGGCTCCTTCACACGGTTGGAAAATTAACGCGTCTAATGCAATGTCTTTGCCAGCAATGTGCCGCATAAATTATTAGCCCTGCCCTGATTACCATATTTTCTTGCAAAACACCAGCCGCACCCCTCCCCCTCTCCCCTCTCTCCTCTCGCCACTTTATCCCCACTAAAAGCAGCTGTAAAGTTTCGTCACGCGCCTGAAACTATGCAGCGGTTTTCACGCTAACCAATTGAAACCAGCTAAGCGGATAACTGTCTGGATTGTTGTTGTTGTTGTTTTTGATGTTGCTTTAGCTACTGCTTCTGATGATTATAATAAATTTAAGTAATAAAGCGCGTTAATGTTTAGCCATCAGTTAAGGCCGTTTGTGACAAAGGCAAAACGCCAAAGGGCTTAAATCTTGGGCCATAGTTGAGGCGTAGTTGTTGGCTTCCAAGTAATTTGGCCGAGGCTTTAAACGTCAAGCGGCGGATAAATCACAGGAATGGGCGTTGCTAAGTTGCCTTTCAAGAGTCACACAATTGCCGTTAATACCCTGTTAGAGCAGAGCATTACGCCAGCAAGTTGTATCAGTGAGTAGTCGAAGGAGGCAAAAGTAAAGGTAACAAAATGTGTCAGCAACTATTTAAATTCATATGCAAGACTTGTATTGGTGAAAGACTTGATTACAGGGTATCTGCCAGTCGAGCACTCCTCGCTTCAATTTGAAGCCGTGTTCGAAACGTAAATAAATTTGAGCCCTTTTCTATATTACACATTAAACTCAATGTCTGGGAATGTCTGCTTAAAAGGGGCACTTGAAAGTTTTATGAAACGGAAATCGTGTCAATACCATTCAGTTGAAATCACAATCAGAGCGTCTCAAGTTTTGACATAATGATATTAATTAATTTCAAACGATTTTAAAGTGTGTCGCAAGAGAGCGAGAGAGGGGAGGGATTGAGAGAGGGAGAGGAAAGGCTTGCTAAAAAATTGATGAGTGCGGTGTAACATGTCATAAAATATGCAGCAGCTTGTGATATGAGGTGAAATTTAACATACACACTCAAACACACTCACACCTACACACACACACACACACACACACAGACACCCACACATTTACACCCATGTGTGTTTGTGTTGAAAGTTGGCCGCAAGGCGTACAAAAGTTTGCCACCATTAAACAATAAAAACTCATTAATAATATGCATTTAAGTTTTAATTGAACTACTTAATGTGTGGCATTGGCAGGCAGGCTGGGGGCGGAGGAGAGGAAGGGGAGGAGGAGTTCTACAAAAAGGATATGTCATTGTATTGTTCGTCTGCTTGTTTTGCCACTGGGCCCTGTGGGGCAACATGAAAGCAAATTGTTGTATGCCCCCATTATGTACACGGAAAATTGCAGCTGTTTGTTTTTTTTATGGTTGCAGTTTGAGTTTTTACTCAATTGAATTAAATTGTTTTTCTTTTTTAAGCTGCATAGAAAAGGTACGTAATTAAAACGATGCTGCTGATGCTGCTGCTGCAGCGGACAATTAAATGCATGCCACAAACAGATACCAAACAGGACACTGGGTGGCAGGCAAATACCCGGACTGTTGAACGATGAACGATGGGCTCACTGTGTGTTTTTTATGGCGGTAACAGACAGTCTTTAAAATTATGACAGTAAGTGTGGGTTGTGAGTTTAATTACTAAAAGATGACTAACACGAAGATAATTACTGGTGGCAGAGCTCTCAAGTTTTAAAATTTGAGACGATTTTACTGCAGAACAAGTAGTAGTCTGTGTAGAAGGGATGGCAGCGGAAGCATCACTAAAAGTATTAAATGAAGTAGAAGAAGTTGCATTTGAGATAGTAGATGTGGATGTAGTGGAATGAGTTGCAAAAGTAGTAGAAGTGGTAGAACGAGTAGAAGAACTAGTGGCAGTAGTAGTTATAGTAGTAGTAGAAATTAAACTAGTAGTAGAAATAGAAATAGTAAAAGTCTAGGAGAGGTATTAGTAGAAGTATGTAAGTAGAATAAAAGGTGTTAGACTAAGTAATAAAGCTATGAGTACATTTAGTAGGAGTAATAGTTGTAGTAGTAGTAGACTAGAGCTAGTGGTAGAGTCGGAGTAGTAGTACTATTAGAGGCATAAATAGTAAAAGTGGCAGTATTTTTATTAGTAGTAGTAAAATAATTTGGATGAAGGAATCCGAGGACACGAGTGATTTATGCAGATTGCAAATGGAACGAATAAAACTGAGCCTAAACCTAAAAATACTACTTACGCATGCACAACATGTGTGTGTGTGTGTGTAAATATATAAATGTTATTTTGCTGATCGAATCGTATTAGTGTATGTGTGTGCGCATATGTCTGTCGCTCAGTGTTGAGCCATAGATTTATTGAGAGCAATTCAGCAGGATTTGCTAGTCAGGATCTGGGATCTGTTGACGCTGTTGAAATTGACGCTGATGTTTTCGTTGAAGTTGAACAGTTTGCTTTGACTTTGGCTATCGAAAGTCAATTTGGGGTGCGTGTCACATGCTCATTTGTCCAGTTTATGACCCAAACATCATTTGTACATGGGCCATGAAGCGGACAACAAACGCCTTTAATGCCTTTCAATAAATTCCCGCTTCCGGCCGTAATAGTCTCTGTGTGTGTGTGGCTAATACCTGTTTATTGTTGTGTTCCTGCTGTTGTTGAACAAATGCAATTTTAAGCTGCTGCCTGCTGAGTGAAGCCAATAATATAAAGCGTAGTTAACCGAAATTAGCCATCGGGCCAATAAATGGCTATTTGGCCAAGAAATGAGGCATATCTAATGAGGAGTGCAACAATCTAATTTTATGCTTTTCAAACTACAACAAATACCAACAATTTTATCAACTGGTAAACGACTCGTTTGCAGCAGGCATAATAAAATCTATTTTTTTGACATAATAATCAAATTGCATTTTTTGCAGCTGTCACAAACAGAAGCTGGCAGTGTTTTTTATGACCTGCAAAAAGGGGTGTGATGAAAGACAGCAGGTAGCATATCCGTACTAAAGTTTATATACGTATATATGAGTTTAAATATTTTCTTTTTCATCAGCCGAGAGATTAACTATATCCGTCTTTATTGACAAGCTGATGTTAGCGACTCGAAAAGCAGGGGACTTTTAATTTGTAATATAAATTCTATCGATACAGTTTAGTATATATCGATATAAATCGATTTGCGATTATATACCTAGACATATTAATAATCAACTGTAAAGATATCATCAATGTCAGTCAGTCTACCAAATAATTAACAGAGTATCTCTCGGGCGAGCGCTCTCTGCAGAACTTGCTCTTTTTATTTTGGCACAGGCATCGCAAAAAATCTGTGAGAAATCCTATTTATATTTCGAAACAATAACCATTCAATTCGAGCTAACGATTCGGAGCCCAGGCCCAAACTAAACTGGACTGAACGTAACGAACCAATTGAGCCGGACACGGACACGGACACAGACCCTTTGGGAGATGATGGAATGGGGGAGGATTTGGGGGTGTTTGTGCGAGTGTTGTCGCATTTATTACCAGTGTTGCTGATGTTTGCCAAATATGTGCAAAAAAAACTCACATTTTAGCTTTAAAGTGAAAGCATTTCCAATGGTCGTAGGTCCTGGCCACAGGCGCGACGACACAAACAAAACGTGCCCCGCATACAAATAAACAAGGATCCGTACAAAGCAGGGGGTGAAGTGGTGTATATGTGTGTGTGTATGCTGTGTGTGTTGTGTATGTGTTGCGCGACGAGCGTCGGAATTGAAACAAATGCCACAGCACTTGGCGTGCCTATAAATTTTTTACAAAATACGTGGCCATAGGTGCAGCTGTGGTGATGCCGAAGCTTTAGAATTGTCCTGGCCATGGTCACTGTACAAACAATACACACACACGCACACACACACACACGCACACTCGCACACACACATGGAAACTTGCACACACAGCATGGTTCTTCAAAAGGACAAAACCCTAGCATTGTTTAGTGCCAGACATCAAATGGCATTTAAATGCAGGCAGCCTGTGCGGTAGGGAATGTTGTGGTGGATATTGAGTGGGGGAGGGTGGCAGGCAGTTGAAAGCTGCTTGGTTGCATTTCACCTTTAGCTGCTCATCAGCTAGCCAATTTCGCCTGCCCATTTTCCGTTTCTAATTAGCCATTTTGCAGCAGCTTCAGCAACTGTTGAGTGCGAAACATGTTTGTTGCACGCTGCATACACCCAATAACTTGCTACTCACTCATATTTAAGACTAAAAAGACATTTTTCTTTTTGGAATGCTAAGAATACACTGCTCGCCAGAGCTATGAAGCTGGCCACCTTATTCACCGAATTTAAGCACAATCGCAAATGTTTGGCGAGGTTTATTGATCAGGTGAATAATTTTCGAGTGTAACTCTGTTTTGGAGTATATATTCTATATAAATATAGAAAACACACTTGAGGGCTATCCTATTCAATTGGCGATGAGTGTAAAATACACCTGCAGATATATCTCAAATAACAAATAGCGCACAATCTGAAATCACAGCTAAAATGAGTGGTTTCCAAGACAACAAACTCTTTTCTAGTTTGCTTAACCCCCACTTTCCGCTGTATCTTGGCCTTTTTCTCGCAGTGTATGCCAGTCTTTGCAAAATTGCATAATAATGAAGATTTACCGATGGTATTTTTCGTATTTTGAGTTTGTAGGAAGACGAAACTGGTGCAATGTCAATCAGAACTGCGAGACTCGATAGCTGTCAATGGCAATTACGTAGGAGTCAAGTCAAAGTCTTGTGATTTTGGGCTGGGGAATGCAAGTGCCACAGTTCGTTGCAAGTTCATGTGCATCATTTGTTCTGGCCGCTAAAGGAAATCCCCTCGGCTGATGCCAAAGCCACTTCACATTGGAGCTGCCTGGTGGATGTGCATTTGTCAAATAGTTTTGCAGTTGCAATCGTTGCACACCTTCACATGCCTCTTGCCCGTCTGCCACTCGCCCCATAGAGAGTTCTCGTTTCTCGTTCGATTAGTCAGTTGGCCAAATACTTTGGGCTCCGAAAAATGGTTGTCACTGGCATTGGTGGATGTGCTACTTGCCTCATGTCGCACGTTTTATGGCCACAACGGCAACTTTTTCCTTAGCCGACAACGTCAACGTCTGTTTCGCGTCAGACTCATCCTCATTTTGTTGCAAGTTTTATGCTGCTGCTGCTGTCGGTACTGGCTTCACTTCAAGTTTGTCTGCCACACGCGTCAACACTAGCAACACTTGCAACACCCAATGAGCATATGTGAAGTGTTGCATCTTTTAGGCGCCTCACATCCTCGCACACTCAGTTTCAACTTATACATGTGACACACGACAATTGGGGGCAAATTTTTAAGCGACTCTTGCCACAGACGTGCCACAATCTCTTGCCACAGTCTGAAGCTGCTGCTGCTGATGGGCGAAGGCAGCTCAATTTTATTTCATTTATTTATTTAATGTTGACTAAAAGCAGTTCACAAATTTAAAATTAAAGCTACAAATGTGATAAAAAATCCACGTTTAAAATGATAAAAAAATGCACAATTTACTTTTTTTTCTATACATAATTTAATACATTTTGGAGTAAACTCATTTCGAATTAGTGGGCTTTCAATTTTAATTTTTCAGCGTATTTGCTTTATTCAGAAAGCGTTTGCAATGTCAGCAGAAAGTTGAAAGCCAAATTTGATTTGCTATTTAACTTTTTTTTATGTTTTATTTTTGTTGAAGCGTCCTAATCAAGCATTTTGCTACTGCATATGCAAATTTTTACAAACATGAGAGTGTGTGAGTGAGTTGCGAGTGTGTGTGTGTGTTTGAATATAATCACTGCACATGAATTAAAAAGTTTTCGGCATGCGAAAATGTTTTGCAGCTTAAAGCAATTTGAAGTCATTTGTAGCCAATTTACAAATGTCTGCCGTTCACTCTTTACATGTGTGTGTGTGTGTGTTGTCAAATGCAATTACAGCTGTGAATGCATTCACACACACACACATACATTAGGTGGCCAAGGCTTTTGTGTATGCCAATGCGCTCAGCTTTTCTCTCGCTCATCGTCGCCTTTTTTTACCCTGTTCTTAAGATATGCTCCTAACGGGTATTATAATTGGGCAGATAATAATGATAAAAAGGATAGATGGAAAACTGATAAATATAATATGATTTTTTGTCCAACTTCTCCTTTAAAAATCCAAAGGATGGCATGAATTCATTTATTCCACTGCCACATCTTAATCAACACTAAACGGATTTTCTAACTTTTCTTTAGATAATTAATCTTTTATATATATATGTATATAGATTCTTCTTTTCATATCTATATGTATTTATCTTCATGCATTTTTTACAGGGAAATTTAGAGTCAAATATTCTCGGGTAAAGCATTCTTTTTGTTTCTACTTAAATAAGTCATGCTAATGGCAAGCCATTAGCGAAATATTCTCTCGCAGTACATGTATGTGTATGGGATAATTAAGTTGCATATGTGACTACCAGTCGTATTTATGTGTGTGTGTGTGTGTGTGAATGTGTGGATGTGTGTGTGTGTGTGTGTGTGTGTCTGACAACGACTTTGCTAAATGCATGAGAAAAGCGATTTTGAAGGCTGTTGTTAAATATTTAAATGTGTTCGTCGGGCCAAGGTACTAACTAACTATTTTCTACCGATTCTGCAACTGTTATTCTTGATGTTGTTGTTTTTGTTGTAGTTGTGCTTCTTCTTGTTTTAGCCACTGATTACAGAGCGCTTACATCAATGCCTAATTGCAAAGTAAGCTAAAAATAAAAAAGCTTACATTTCGCGAGCTTCTTTCAAGGTGATTTTGTTGTTGTTGTTATTGTTGTTACTGTTGTTGCCTGTTATACCTGCTGCAAGTCATTAAGCAGCCCTGACGTTGCTTTTTATAGACCTGGTCTAAAAGATTTGTTTGTTGGTCTTGCCCGTTGACCGCATTTTATTGATTTTGTGTATCATTTGGCTTAACGGATTATAATTGTTATTTTAACCATGAACCATTTGCATGAAATGAGACAACTTGTGGACCTTCAAGTATATAAATATATATGTATTTGCGGGATCAGCAACAGAACTGCCAATTATTTAGCAATATATTATATTCTTTTACCCTGCAGAGGATTTTATTATTTTATTATAATAGGAATGATCAGGCAAAAGATTAGTCAAGTTGTCTTAAACAAACTAATAATTTATGCATATTTTTATGCTTCTCGCCTTTGCAAAAGTTCATCATTATCGGAATATTTACGGGAAAATGTGATCCTTGCTAATACAATATTACCATACAAATATCTCATATTCGGTTTACAGTCAGTTGTGAAAAATAAAATGCAAGCAAAATAATTTTAGTCCTTAGGAGCATAAAATTATAACTCATGATGCGGACTAAAATTTAGTTTGGCAGTTCTGCAAGGGTATGTAAAATTCAGCGCGCCTTTCCTTCCCTTATTGCTTGATAAAGTTAAGATATCAAACTCCATTCAGCAAGGATATATACATTTTACTAGTAACAAAAGGTGTGGAGTGTCTGCACTTAATATTTCACTTTAATTGACCTTTTAATTTGACTAATCAACACGCTAATAGTCAGCGCTATTAACTCACAGACACAGGCAGAAACAGAGAAATGGACACTCTGGCTTTGCCTATGGCCATTTGCAGGCCTTGCTTTATTATTATGGCAACGTTGTGGCAGCGTCTGTGGCCGCTTTCAAAATTGCACTTTAATGACTTATTTGGGTTTGGTTGTTGCAAGCCCGCTGGCAGTTGTCAGGTTTATGCAATTAACAAAGCGATAAAGAGAGACAGATAGACGGAGATAGAGAGCGAGAGCGAGAGAGAGAGAGAGAGCGAGAGAGAGAAAAAGGATGGGAATATTAGAATCTATATGTATATGTGCCGCTTTGCACAGCGGAATTGGACACTTGAGCAATGACGATACACATTTCCTTAATGATGCCAACACAACACAAACACTGTCAACAATTTGTGTGTGTGCGTGTGTGTGTCTGCTGTCTAAGTATGTGCACACACAAGAAATTGACATGAGCCTTGGCTCATAAAAACCCGCTCCACGCTGAAGTCAGTCCGACGTGACCAACATGGCGTATGTGTAATTAGAACTAAGTTGCAAACCCATTTTTTTTTTGCCAACACTCGCTGCATTCTGTCATTGCGTCAGTCAGTCAGTTTGTCACTCAGTTGTGAACTCACCTGACACCAACAGCTCACTGGTGCTGTTGACCAAATTGTCCATAATTGGCTGGAATGTGTAGAAGGTCAGTGTTTCCAATTTGTTTGCCTGCACATTGATTGACAGCAGAGCCGGCGTGCCACGCAGTAGTCCATTGTCTATTTTTTTTAGCAAATTATTGCGCAAATTCAACGTTTTCAAATTGTTCAAACCATCCAAGGCCCGCTCCGAAATGCGCTGTAAAAAAAGACACAAAAAAGCAAACAACAACATCAAGTTAGAAATTGGCAAATGGAAATTTGTTGCGAGTTCGATAAGAAACCCAATTATAAATACGCCAACGGGTTGTCCTAGGCATTAATTTGTAATTAAGCAGCTGACAGCTTGACAATAATAAACAGCTAAGAATGCACGAGTCGAGAGTGCTCGACGGGGAGTGGCTCTGAACACAGCTGCTCTAGAGGGAGAGAGAGAGTGTGTGCTTTGTTGATAGAAGTAAAACAATTCTGTGTCTCTTATACAATTCTTCTTTAATTTTTAACAATCGATTAATAATGTGTCTGGGTGTATTATACATCAATTGGGTGTCTATATCTTAGCAATTGTGTCTTTTAGTGTTATCGACAATCAATTTGTATCGATATATGCGAAAAGGTTACAGTTATTGGTAAGATGAAATAAACTTGATCTGCCTAAAGTAAACGAGAACTTATAATTACTTATAGAAACTTAAAGTCTCTTACTATTATATACTCTGAGTTCAGCTTATTCATAAAGACACACAGACAGACCTGGCTATATTGATCAATAGTATATATACCTAATGAGCTTGGAGATCCCTTTTATCAATTTTATGACTTTAGGGCATATAGAAAATAATAATAGAAAATAATAAAATAAATAGCCCGAATTGTTTCTTGCTTTCTTCAACCAACCATTTTATTACTTCTTTTAAATACAATTACAAGCATGTTTTCATCTATCAACTAGTAAATCGAAAATTTAATTATAATAATACCATACCCATAAGAATAGTAATTCAAAATAAGTAATAGTAATTAAAATAGTAATTATAATATTTTAAATACTCAACAGTGTCTGCAAGCGAATAATGAATACCAAACTGCAGCAGCTTGAATATTTTTCAGTCTCTTTAGCATTTATTTAAACCGTGTCATGTTTAATTGTATTAATGCAACAATAACAGAATTCTTTAGTTACCCCAGCACCCCCTTGCCGCGTCGCTAACCTGTCGCCCTTGGCTGCTCCTTTATGTTTTGCTTGGCCAACAGAGCAAATAACAAAAATAAAAAAAATAACAAAAATAAAGTACAAAAAAGAAGAACACAAATATTTTCTGCCATTTTTCCGCAGTTCTGCGTATCATTTTCACTCTTGCCGCTTTCCTTTGCTATTGTTGCCCTGTTTTTACTTGCGTATTTATTTATGAATGTATGCGTGAGTGTGTGTTGGAGTGTGTGTGTGTGTGTGTGTGTGTGTGTGTTTATAAAGCATATGTAGATGCATCTTTTTTTAACTTGTGTTCCGATTCGTTTGCTTCAGATTTTATTATACGGCTCGAAAAAAGTGTTTATTTTCGTGAAAGAAGAGGGCGACAGTGAAAGTTTGACTGTGGCATACAGATACAACCCTACCCCTTACCAACTACCCCTCATCCACTTCGTCATCTCTTTTTCTGGCTGTTTCCTCTGCCATTATTTAATATTCAATATGCTTTGTCTAGTGAAATGGAAAAATTATGCATATTAAATGAAAAACAGTCCAAATAAGACATGTGCCTTTATTTGTACACTCCTTCCATCTATATACATACATGACTCGTAAAATAAATATATATATATACATATATATATATATATATATATACACAATTTGATATCACAGTAGTTTGTTTGTTTGCCAACGCTGATTGACATAAAAAATACATTTTATTGAGATATTTTGTTAGTTTGATGAGCGCCACTTGGCGCTTTTACGAGCCGCCGTCCAATTTATCCGATGGTAAAAGAAAAACACAACAAACAAAAAAATCAAGAAAAAAACAGTGAAAAAATTGTTATTTATGTGCAAATTTTGTGGCGGCTTTCGTAAACAAAGTTATGATTCAAAACAAATAGAATGTAGAAATGTGTACAAATACTTGACGTAATCAGCGACAAGTGAACAAGTTGGCAGACTTAAAAGAATAAATTCAAAACGGTAAGGAAAAATATGAATCTTAGACAATTTATAACGATTATCCGAGAGCTCAAGTTGTACAGGAAAAACACTTTCACTCACTTATCTGCTTAGTTTCTTAGCTCTTTATCTATTTATCTCTCCCCCTCCCCTCCAAGCT
This sequence comes from Drosophila silvestris, assembly GCA_035043445.1. Classification (NCBI taxonomy): domain Eukaryota; kingdom Metazoa; phylum Arthropoda; class Insecta; order Diptera; family Drosophilidae; genus Drosophila; species Drosophila silvestris. The sequence goes on from JAWNMZ010000137.1 coordinate 8,021,147, forward strand.
GACCCCTCCCCGTTGTGTTCTGACAAAATCTAGGCACCTAAACCTTTTAACAGCAAATGATTTATGAAGTACAAAAGCACCAGGCCACAAGAAGAGGAGGGGGACAGGAAAAAAGAAACAAAAAAAATGGATAACCCGGGCGTAAAACATGCAACGCAATTTGCTTTTATTGAAAAGGACAAGTAGCACAAAAAAAAAGAAGAAAAAATGCCGAAAAAGGAATCTTTTGCGTCAAGCAAAACATATGCACATGTGTGATATGGGCCAAAACAATGCGACACTGAGGCGATAACAAGCCCAATCATTATGGCAACGACTGTGACTATGACTATGGTCATGACTATTACTACACTCGAAAAAAAATGTAAATCATGTTTTATATAAAAATATAATAAGGCATATAGAATATACTTTCAATAGAAAAAATGCACCCAAATGAATTTAGAATCTAAAAAAAACAAATTTGCCTTTTAAAAATATGCTTGCTGAATAAGAAGTTGTGTTGGCCTTGGTGATTTTTTTCTGAGTGTATGACTATGACAATGACAATGTCAGCGTAGCTTCCGCTTGGGTGCAAAAAAGAAGCTACAGTTATGAAGGAGATTCGCATCAGCATCAGCATCCACATCCACATCTCAGTTTCATGTCAGCCGCAGAGCATTCAGCGAAGATGGCAGCTAAAAACACTTGAGCAACAACTTGAGAGTTTTGTGTGTGTGTGTGCGAGTGTGTGTGTGTGTGTTCTACTGCCCCATCGACACACATATGTGTGCCAGTGTCGTCTGGGTGTGACATGATATGCGAGCACTTTGTAAAATGGAAAAGTGGAAAAATGGAAAAATGGAGACACGCAGGCAAAATGAAAAGCAAAGACGATGATGGCGCCTCTAACAATGTTGGCCAGGATTTACGCTTATCGCTGGGCCCACGCTTGTACAGCTATACACACACACACTCGCACACACACACAGACACTGTGACATTTTCTATGCGCCATGGCCATTTTTTTTATGGCTGCTGCTTGCATATCGGATGGCCGAAAGGAGTGCCATAAATCCATTATGCCCATGATTTGTTATTCAATATTTTGTAAGTAGATTAACTTGCAGCGCACATTTGTTAGCCAACACACACACACACACACACACTAATACACGTTGAGTGGCGTTGAAGGGATATGTGCCACAGCATGTGGCAGACGTTGCGAATTAAGCTGTCTTCGTTGTCTTGCGGCGCGCCCCAAAAACATAATTTACCAATCTATTTATCATATTAGCGCCTACTCGGCAAACAGCAGAGCGAAGGATTTACTCCAGTACTCCCACCCCCTCGACTGTCTCCCCCTCAAACTAGAACTGTCTTCCCTTGTTTTGGTTGTGCTTGGTTTGACCACTTAAATCACCACAGAAATGGGCATTCGAATTGAATTTATGACACCAACAGTCAAACTTACTTCGTGCCTCCCGAAGGATGGCTATTTATGACCTTCCCTCCCCTCGCCCCTCCTTCGCTGCCTCGGTTTCTTATGGTCAGCTGGCAATTTATGGACACTTAAACTTGCCCCAAAAACTTGACTAAGAAATCAAGTGGATATAAACTTATTTATAGCAATAACTGTTATAACTATTTATTGTGTATCTTAGCATGGATATTTATGCAACTCACCTCAATGCGATTATCATCGAGTTCCAACTCAGACAGACTCCACAGCTCGGCAAAGACGGTGTCCCCAATAAAATTGAGATTGTTGCGCGTTAATTTCAGCAAATTCAGATTGCCCAATCCACGAAAGATTTCGCTGGTGAGCACATTAATCTGATTGTGGGCCAAATTTAGATAGGTCAAACGTGCCATGTCCGCAAAGAGACCCTCGTGCAGAGTGCTAATATTATTATTATTTAAGAAGAGCCTTTCGCAGAGTGGCAAATTTCTAAATGCATAGCGATCCATTTCAAAGATTTGATTGTGCTCCAAGTTCAATTCACGCAAACGAATATGATTGGCAAATGCATCCTGATCCAGGGCCATAATATGATTGTTATTCAATATGATCCGCTCGAGAAAGGGTAGATTGGCAAAGGCATAACTCTTGACGATCTCCACCTGCGAATATTCGATGACAATGATGCTCAGATTCTTCAGTGGCTCTATGATCATGGTGGGTATATAATCCAAGCGGGCATTGTTCTGGATGACAAATTTGAGTTCACGCAGCCGTTTCTGCTGATAGAAACGAGTCCAGGTGGTGTCGTTCTGATGCAATCCCTCCGAGAAGACCCAGCACTCGGCCTTCTGCACGGGCATATGATTTTCATCCGGTGTACAATAACACATCAATTTCATATCGCGCCGACGCATGCAGAAGCCGGTACTGTCGATGGGTCCATTGTAGCCAGTGCTGCCTGTTCCCGTTGAGGTGCCATATGCCGAGGAGCTGGTGTAGTAGCCACCACCATTACTATTGCTGGTCACTGCAGCGGTTGCTGAGGCCGAGGCAGAGGCGGTGGCGCCTCCATTGTTGCCACGTCCACGAATGCGGCGCTCCTCCTTGTCCCTGGAACGTGCCTCAGCCGGCGTCATCAGGCAACAGCAGCAGCAGCTCAGCAACAGCAGCAACATGCCCCATCGTGGCAGCGAGCCCATTTTATGGCGCTGATGATGCGGCAACATTGGGCAAAGAAAAGCGACGCGTTTCCTGCAAGACGGAACAGAACAGAACACAGAATGAGTCAGTCAATAAAATGTTGTTTATCTGGCGCCAAAAAGTAAATATGTCCAGGTCAAGTCATAAAATAACAAAAGTACAGTCAACTCTTGAGCGTGGAACAACAAATGACCTTGCAGACGAGCTGAGGCACGTATTTGATACCCTACTCCGTGCAAGCTTGACTTGTTTCAAGCAAAAATGGGTTCAAATTTCCCCAGCCTCCAACTTGGCTAAACTCGGACGATTTTCAAAAGCAAATCTGTTTTGCCCCTTTAGAATAAGCCTACATTTAAATTTGAAAACGTATTTTGGCTCGAACATGTAAAAATCCTAACCAAAAAATGAGCACAAAACACAGACCTAATCTTTACAAGACACTGGTTGATATTATAAAGACTTTTGTAGAAGTTGTGCTGATGAAGAAGAAGAGGCATCGGCATAGGTATACCTGGTAAAATGTCCACGTTCAGCCAATTCACAGGATGGTAAGCGATACCTCAACTGATCTACAGTCGCAGGAGTAATATACAATACTTTCTTGCTGACCTAATCTAACCTAGGTCTAAACTCAAACTTTGTCAAAAATTGGGTGATAATCAAAACAAATCAAATCATACAATCCTATGTTTATATCATTAAAACCGGCGTCTGGCGCGAAATTCATGTCGAAATTCTACTCTCAACAGTGCTTCCAAATTTCCTCTAACCGTAAATTTGTCAAAACTAAACCGATTTCCAAACCAAATTTCGTTTTGTTCATAATTTTCCGTTTAAATTAATGCTACAAAAAAATTGTATATCATATATCTCATCAAATTTCTTTTGTATATTAATAGTACATTTAAATGTTAGCTACTCGATTTTCGGTACAAATTGATGTTAAAGCAGAAAATCGCATGTGCAAAGGGTATAAATAGTGTTGCAAGCATTTTCCGTTCGGACTGCGTCCAAAAATACTTTGGTGTTCAGAGTGCTGGGAAATGCTTTGCTGGCAATTGATTGAGAATTTGTTGCTGCTGGCATTTACTTTATGTGCGAGGCACTGAAGTTGCCTCAAATAGTCGCTGTGCACGTTATTATTTGTTGAGCAGGGCTGTATTTATTTCTCACTTTCTTTATTATTTATTTATTGAAGGCCGCATTTGAAATCTCAAATTGCGAACATCAAATTTGATGCGGCATTAAAAGTGAGAAATACCTGCGCCGATATTGAATTGGGGATGCCAATTTGGTTGCCTTTGAGCTGCAATTCATTAGCAGTGAAAAGTAATGCGTCTTTCAGAATACCCCTTTTGAACAACCGCCCCTTCCCTCCCTCCCCTTTCCAAAGGCAACGCCAGCAGTTGAAAAGTTAAAGCGCTCCATAAAAATGCTAATTAATGTTGTTAGCTTTTTACTCTACGCTCATATTTCATTTGGCGTGGCGAAAAACACACATTTTCGCGGTATCTCTTTCTCTCTCTGATTTTCCGGACTGTGGAGAGATGGAGGGTCTGAGGGGGTTGTGGGATTTGTTGTGGGTTGGGGGTGTGTGTGTGAAAAGTCCATGACATGGCCGTTTTCATTTTGGCCGCATTTACTGATGTTGTTGCTGTTGTTTTTGTGCCTCCTGCTGGGCTTTTTCGCCAGCCTTCATTTGACGCTCTGCTAGCTTTTCCTTTTCCTGCCCCATCACGGGCCCCCTTCGACTTACCCCCGTAAATAAATTATTGCGCTCATAAATAACTGCAACACTGTCGCTGATTGTTCGCTCACTGGCAGTGTCTTCATGTCCCCCAACTTCGATTGCATTTCAAGTGTCATTTGGCAAAGTGCTCTCTAATTATGCTCGTTTTTATACTTTATATTTTTTACTAAATTAATAAGTCACATCGCTGACATTGGGCATATTTTTTTATTTTGGGCTAAAGTTGTTATTAATGAAGTGTAAATAAGTTATTGGCAATTGTCAGAGAGTGACAGTGATTTGCATAAAATATTATATTGGAAAGCTGACAGTCATTTGAGTTATTGACTCTGGCATGCTTCATTACATTTATTATCGTTATAAATCTTAAATAAAACGATGATAATGTGTTTGCTGTTTGTTTTTGCTGTTGCGCTGCTTAACTTGGGCTTAAGAACGTATTTGGCTCTGACAGCTGGTTCAAAGTTCAAGGTTCAAAGTGCTGCTGGCGAAGACCGCAGGATTAACTACTCCAAAAACACTTGGGCTGAAACTTGAGCAGCCAAAGCAGCAAAAGCAGCAGCAGCAGCTTCATCAACAAGCACTTTTGATGACTTCAATTTGAATATCAAAGCAATGTCGAAACTAATTGCCACACACGCACCACACACACACACACACACACACACACACACACACCACAAGAGCCGCAGCTGTGTGAAATGTAGCCAGGGATAAATATATGGGGAAAATTGTGAGGTGAGAAGACTTTTAAGATTTTCCTGGCATTTTTAAGTGTGTTGTCAAGCAGCAAATCAAAAACATATGTATGTAGTGTGTGTGTGCGTGTGTGTGTTGTGTGTGTAATTAGATTTCCACACACACACACACATATATATATATATATATATATATATATATATATACTCTTTGGCACATGTGCAGCAAGCGACACAGCCAATTACTCAAAGCCATGAAGTTTAACGAGGGGGCGGGTGGTGTGTGTGCGTGTGTGCGTGTGTGTGTGTGTGTGTGTGTGTGCTATGGTGGGGAGGGTGGCGTGGATCAGTGCAAGCAAATGAAAAATCAATTTGTTGTTTATGCATAAATCATAAGATTTATGCGACTTCTCACAGTATTCATAAGTCATTTATCAACAGCAAAACTTTTCTATGTCACATGCCAGACAACAACAACAACACAACAGCAACCACAACAACAGCAAGAACAACCGCAACACCAACAAAACTTTGAGCAAGCGTGACAAAGACACAGATTGAAGACACTTTAAAGCGTTGGCCAGAGCCATAAATATATTGAAGCACTCAAGAACTCGAAAGTGAAAGTCAAACAAATCGCATTTGTATAACAAAATAATAACTACTCCTGGCAGAGTAGAAGGCGCTAGTCTAGAATGGTCGACTAGCAGAGAGTCTTTAATAAATATGCAGCTTGTTAAGAGTAGCTTGTGCAATATTTTCATACCGTTATTTTGATATATTTATGCTTTAAATATTATTATATATAACATTTTTATTTTATTGTTTACAGTTGATGAACAATATTTCTGGCTATATTATTAATCAATTGGCAGGCTATGTGTTTACATGGGTGTATTTTAATGTCATCGGTAATCAATTTGTATCGAGAATTTTCAAATTGTGTGCCTCAGATTTTTGTATCGCTTAACACCATCAGGTATATCGGTTCTGGCCATAAAACTCTGTTTTTAGTTGATTTTAAAATTCATTTATGGCTAATATGCCTTCAAAATTTAGTGACTCTGCCTAAAATCTATGGAAATTATAAGCAGCTCTGATTTTTAGGGGCACCATTAAAGGACGTTGCCAGCTAGATCCTACCAAAATTTTGTGATTCTAGCTTGAAAAGAGTTTTGTGCATTTTATCGATTTGTAATCATTAATTCTTGTCGATCTTCTAGCCCCAATGGAAGTAGACTCAAATTTTAAAAGTACACAGAGACATTTAATTTACAGCACTTATCGATATGTGTTAACCACTGTGGTTATCGATAAAATGAAATAAACTTGAGCTGTCTAACTTATATTCCTGCGCTCTATATCACTTGTAGTCACTGAGACTTACTATTACTTACTTTTACAGATGTACTAAATCGACTCGAATCAAGAATATATATATATATTTATTTATTTTCAAAATGGCCTTCCTCTGCCTGTTACATACTTGTGCAGAAGCATTTTTAATGGCTGCAACAAGCAGCGTTCTTGACTCGTCCTGTTGCAACAAGAAGCAATTCGACTTGTGCTGTTTATAATTTCTATTTAACTTTCAATGTGGCACAACGAGACGCATATGCTGTAAAGTGCCCAAGGGAGGAGGGCCAGTCGGGGAGGAAACTTGTTGACTTGTTGTCGACCCAGTAGAAAATTGGAGCAAAGCCGCAGCTAAGCTGTCACGCAAAGGCAGGCAAAAAAAAAAAAATAAGGGGCAGCAAAGAGTTTTGTTGCACAATAAATGTTGTTGGCTCGCATGGAAATTTTCTTGACTTTAACGCTGCGAATTCTCTTCGCTGCTGCTGCTCTTCCCTATTTGCCTGGCTGTCTGACTGTCTGCCTGTTCGGCTGTCCGTCTGCCCGTCGGTCTGTCTTCTGTCTTCTGTTCTGGCTCTTCGCTCGTTATGGGCCAAAGTTTGCGCCTTATCAAAGTCAGAAGGCCGCATTCAATGCAGAAGCATAACACTCGCCAAGGGGCAGAAGGGCGGGGTGATAAGGGGCGGGATGTTGTTGTGGGTGTTGAGTGTGAAATGAAGTTGTGCAACAAGGAGATCTGCTGATGAAGACAATGCCTGCCTTGCTTGCTCCTGCTGCTCCTGCTACTGTTGTCTGACGTGGCGTGGAAATTGTTTTCAATTTTCGTTATTTGACAAATGGTGACACTTCCGCTGTGCCAGAAGCACCAGCATCAGCAGGACTTTAACAATATGTCTGCCACAAATACGAGCGTGTGTCTGTGTGTATGTCTGTGTGTGTGTGTGTGTGTGTGTGTGTGTGTGTGTGTGTGTGCGTGTGTGTCATGAGGTTTTGCCAACAATAAGTTTATACTTCAGAGAGACGAGATACGTTGTCGTCATCGTCATTGTTTTTGTTGTTTATGATATGCTCGTGTGCTCAGCATCATTATTATCCTCATCATCATCATCATCATCGTACATTATGAGAGAGACAGCGGGAGAGACGGACAGAGAGAGGGAGACAGGTAGAGACCCATATTCACATATTTTATCCAGCTGGCCAACTGCATGTATGTAACTTTAAGCTGTGACATGCCACACGTGGCCAGGATCCCTCCTCTCCACCTGCACCCTCCGCCACTCCTCTGAACCCCCCTACCCTCTTTCTCCTATCCAGCTAACGTACGTGCTTGACTTTGAGTGACTGCTCGGGGATGCTGGATACTCCAGTCCGCCAGTTCCTCAGTTACTCACTCCACTGTCTCTAGTTTTTTTTTTGGCTGCACACATGGAAAAACTAAAGTAAAAATGTTGCAATCGGGCATACACGACTGCTAAATACACTGCTGCCTGATCACAGCTAGTCGGGGTTAAATGTGGGACGGCAGTCAGTGCTGCTTCCTTAATCATTGAAAATTTAGTGGCTTCAGCGCAAAGATTAGGTTATTAGGGCATGGACAAGACATTTTGTTAACCAATCTTAAGAGGAGGATCCTATTAATCTACCTTCCAAGCCTCTTCCAAGAGATAGAATTACTCTAAAATTTCGAGTGATATAATCTTCAATCTTGAGAAAAGGCTTTAAGATATGGTAGGGTCTATCGATTCATATTGTTTTGCAATAGTAGAGTTTATCGATTTTCTGGAAGCAGAACATTTCTTTGTCGGTTCAAAGTGTCAGTTTCAGACTTAGACTCTAAAAATATACAGAAAACTTGTGTTCATACAAACGCAAACCAATATACAATTTTTACCTTCGTTAACAGAGTACAAAAATGAGACGAAGCATTCGCTTTGTCGGTCAGTTGGCGGCCTTCCTTGACCAAAGTGCAGTCATGAGTTGGACTTCTCTAGACAGCAGCAGACTCCACTATCCACTTCCCTGCCAATCCCCTCTTAGCCCCACTCTCTCTCCCTCTGTGTCTCTGCTGTCTGACAAATGGCACACAAAATGTTGGCCATCAATCAGTAGAGTTATGACGTCGTCACATTGCTCCTCCTTCATTTTTTTGCACTAGTTTTAGTTTATTTCCATTTCCATTTCTATTTGTATTTCTATTTCTTTTTATTGAAATGTACCATTTGATTTGTTTAGTTGTGCCGTGCTTCTCACTTGATTTGCTTGCGTCACTCCAAAAGGATTACGCTTACGACTGCCACTTGCCATTGTCACATGTCACCAACAGCTGCAGGAGCAGGAACAGAAGGAGCAGAAGGAGCAGCAGCATCAACTCTTGCCCGGCATTGAGCAGAAATTGACTGCTACTCCAATTAGATTTAAATCAACTGCACAAGTCTATAAGCCTGATTGAAATGTACAATTGACAAAAAAATAAATACACTTGCTAACAGATTACTCAGAAACGGTTTTTGGCCAACTCACTTTTTGGCCAAAATGTTTTGCTTACCCGATTAGCAATCACAACTGACAACCAATGTGTTCCTTGTCTGTAATAACTTTTGTATCCTTGTCCTGCACAGCAGGAGCTTTTAATAAGCAACGAATGTGAGCTATGAGTTATTAGATATTAGTTGTTGTCCTATATGCATACAGTGCTTTCCAAATAAATAGCAACATCGTCAAATTAGAGCTGGGACAAGAGCTTGCCTGTGTTAGTTGTCTGAGGTTCGCTTTTATTTCTTTTTATGTTAGAAAAGGTTTTCGAAATGAGGAGAAGGAATAGTAATAATATTATGGGCTTGATTTTCTTATTGTGGATTGGCTAAAATCAGTTGAAATGTGAAATGTTTTTATTGTGGATGTTTTGCAATATGGAAACGACGCTTACTGACGCTTATTGGTTGATGTTAAAAAGCAAATAACGAAGAACTTCGGTTGGTCCTCTTAGTCTATTGGTCAAATGCCAGGTTGTCAGACCGAATCTGTATGAAAATCGTAATCGCATTGTTACCGATTGAAGTTCCGAGTCCCCATCCGATTCAGAATCAGAACCTGCTCTGAACATGAATAATCATTTACCGCAACCAGTATCCATAAGTTTTGAAAAATATCAGAATACTTAGTAGTTGAACTTTTCAACATTTTTGGCATTTTCATTAATTTTTGGAAAGCATTTGTACTTTTTTTTACACCTCAACAAATCTATAAAAAATACACAAGATAGAAAGTGCTCTTATAAAGACAGACTTAAGATTTTGAGGCTACTTTTTCTACCTTATTTACGTGTATTTATATTTATTGTCAAGAATGTGGCACTCTATAAATACGATTTTATAAATTGCTTGCCATTTACTTGCGACATTTGTGCCAAGTTAGACTGTTACCGCGCGAGAGAAAAGAGAGAGAGAGAGAGAGAGAGAGAGAGTGAGCGAGTTGTGAACCCTTCTGCTCTGCTTCTGCTTAATATCATGCGAAAAAGTCATCGCCAGCTGTCACAGTTGTCTCATAAATAGGTATATAGGTATATACATATATATATATGTGTATATACATAGATATATATATATCCCCATGCTTCTATTCCCTGTACTAAAAGCAAAGCTTTGCCAAATCTGCACACATTGATGTTGTTGTTGCTTCTTCTGCGCACTTTTGACTACTTTTCAGTTTTTGCCCCCTCTCATTTTTTTGCTGAATTTTTTTTTTGCCTTTTTTTGGCTTTTAGCATACCTGTCAGCAAAATAAAATGAAAAGTAGTTTCCAGTGCAAACTTTCGCTCATCGCTGCTGCGTTTGCCTGCTTGATGCTGCCTGCGCCATATTGTTGACACATATTTTTCTGGCAAAGTTATATGCAAATCCCCTTACCTTGCCCAACCACCACGCCCTTTCAATGGCATACGTATATATATAGGCAAACCATGCCCCAATGCACTTGAGCCACCTAGTCCATTACTTTGACTGTCATTTTTTCACTTAGAGCTCATTGCTTTTATTCGGCACTTTTTTCTTTTTTTGGTGTGCCTTGTGAAGGGTATCTTAATTTTGTGGTGAAGCTTGTAAGCTTGGAGGAGACGTCTCCGAGCTCATAAAGCATACAAGTAAGCCAGATCGGTTCCCTATATCTTATAGTTGCCATGGGTACAACCGATTGAAAGATGATTTATTGTATGAAAAACTTAGTTGTTTAACAAGATACACAAATCAAACTCACTCAATTGGCAAACTATTCCTCACATTTGGACAGAAAAGCTTTGATTTTAGACTTCTATATCCTATAGCTCTTATTAGAATAATCGGTAGAAAAATGTTTTTAATATGAAAAACATTTTTGTTTAATAACATTTGTGAACCAAACTTGCTCAATATGTGTGTTGATACATTCCTCAGACATAGCCAAAGAATAATTGAGATCTGATAACTATATCTTATAGCTGCGATAGGAACAATCAATTGACATATGATTTATAATATTAAAAACTTGTTTATATTATGTTCCTAACATTAAGCTAAATAATTGAGAGCATCGGACTACTATATATAGATGTATATGATATAGCTTTCATAGGAACAATAAATTTAAAATGTAATATAATGTTTTAATTTATAATATAATTGAAGTGTCGACATTTACAAGGGTGTGCAAACTGCAGTATTCCCAAGATAGAAGTTCTATATTTTTCCTGTTATTTTTGGCTTGCTGTCAAGTGTCAAGCTTTAACTTTTGATGCACAATTTGTTGTTTGCCACCATTTGAGGAGTCGTGTTTAAGTTGGGAAGTTGCCCGTGTTGCCAACAGTTCAATGCTGGAATTGGCAGCACCTGGCTGAATACTGAATACTGTCGACTGTCCCACAAGATAAGTAGCCCTCGGACTCATCCTCTTGCTCTTCTTCTTTCATTTTCATTTTTTTTTCTTTTTTTTTTTTGTTAGCCATTTTGGCAAGTCTTTACTTTATTTGTGTGTGTGTGTGTGTGTGTTGACACAGTTGAGAGAGGCGAGAAGAGAGAGAAGCGAAATTATTATTTTCGTCGTTGACTGCAAGTTTGTTGCAACTTTTCCTGACGCAAACTGAAAATTTGTCATGCTCGTTGAGCAGCTTTTCAAGTATGTGTATTATAGCGGTTGTTGTTGCTGCTGTTGCTTCCTGTCTGTCTGATATAATAAATTCTTTCAGTTTAGCAAAAATGCTCACGAAGACAAACATAAACCGAGAAACACAAACGCAAACACAAACATAAATACACAAAATACGAGCATCGAGCAACGTCCCGCGATTGAGCCGAGGGTATATTTGTCGAAACTGAGTTGTCGTCTGGGAAAACTTTTAACTCGTCTGTCAAATATTTTAACAATTTTGCATAAAACATTATCTCTGTTTTTGCGACTCACATGTCTGAGCTGTTGAATTTGAAAGTGAATTCGAAATGCGCTTAGAGCTCAACGATGCTTCAACTTCAGCGGCTCCCGACTGCTTAATTAGCTAAGTTCTGAGTCTGTTTATATATAACTTACACAGATATATACATATGTGTGTATACTTATGTGTTTGTTCCGCTGTCTGGCAACTCACCTTTTGATGAAGTGTACAATAAAATAAAAAAGGCCGCGTCACGTGCGGGCCTCTTCAAGCACTAGATTCGATTCCTTTCTGCTGACTAATGCCTCGGCCTGGGAGCGATACAAAAAGAGAGTGTGGAAAGGTAAAATTGAATTAATGCGATAAGTTTTGCAATATAGACTAAGCGTTAGATATTAGGGCGTTACTCTGTGTAATGCACAACCCTAATTTAAGCAACTCCGAATGAGCCAGTCGAGAGTGCTCGACAGGAGGAAACTTGGGACTAGTAAATAGATTGTGGCTGCCTGATGGTTGTTTTTTTTAATATGATAATACGCTTAGGCCAGTTGGGATGAGCTGGTCGAGAGTGCTCGACTAGGAGATACACTGTCAAGTCCAGTAGCTTGATAGATAAATATATTTGATATAATAATATAAATGGTGACTGAAATTTTAAATTAAAATAAGGTTACAAATTAAGTTGAATAAAATTCAAAGTGAATAACTAAACTCAATCTGCTTAAGAAAAACGAGAACTTTTAAATTTTAAGTATCTATCTCTATAGACTCCGATATCGGTATGTATAGAGACAGACATACAAATATACTTTTCCTTCTGCTGCTTACATAAACACAACTTTATGATATCCTTTAAACACATTTTTTATGGTTCAAGTTTCCCTGTAGGCATCTAGGTATTATCTATATAGCTTTGGTAACGACTTTCAGTTTTAGCATTTGTTTTTGTCGACGTAATAATATTATTACTGGGCGCTGTCAGTTTAGGGGGCGTGGTCAGAAAGACAAATCTAATTGCGTTAATTTCCTAGGAAATTGAAGCATTGCTGAGTTGTTGTCGACTCACCGAAGGAGACGGGGCCCAGGACATGTGGTTACATAAAAAAACAATTAACCCGTGTGTGCGAGGGGTGTGTGTGTGTGTGTGTGTAGGGGTGTGTGAGTGTCGCGTGTGTGGGTGTATGAGGTGGGCGTTGGGAGGTTGCGCGTTATTCAAATAGTTTTATTTTCCACGCGCGCCTCATAATTTTGCTGCGTGTCCATTGTCCATTGTCCAACAACGATGACGATGATGACGATGCCGATGATGATGATGACGAGGAATCGTCGAAGCAATTCCCTAGCCTAAGCCTAAATGTCATGGGGCACACTCACACACATGTGTGTGTGTGTGTGTGTGAGTGTGTGTGAAAGTACACAATTCTATTGTGTTTTGTGCGGCATAAATGGAATAATTGCATTTGTTGCTGCGCCTACAAAACTTACTTACTACAACAACAAAATTACACACTTAAACACACACACACAAGTGGTTACACTTTTATTGAAAAACGGTTAGCTTTTTCACACTGAAGAAAAACTATATGCATTAATGCAAACTGAGAACTTGAAAAAGATTGTTACACTCGGAAACAAAGTCGACCTGAATTTTTGTAAATCGTTTTGAGCGTTTTGCATTTCTACGCTTTAGAAATGCATTTCTAATAATTAAAATATTAATATTTTTTGCATTGCCGACTTTGGGCAAGCCTTTCTAATTTTTAAAAATGTTTATAAAAATGGCAAATATTATATATATTTTTAGGGGGATTTACTAAAAGGCAAGCTAATTGTTTACTGAGCGTACTCTGGCTTGATTGTTACTAGAATTTTAGTGCTGCCTTTTCTTCCAGTGTAGCTGCAATCGCAGTAAATGATATTTTGTCCATTTATTTCTTGTTTGGTTGATTCCTTCCTGCCCTCTTTGCATAAGTCGGCAATTATATTCGCTGCTATCGCCAACAATCGCAGACCATTTTTTGTGTCCGACTTTTCTGTTTTTCAGCTTTTTTGTGTTTTGTTACTCATTGCTGTTAATTATGCCCGCATTTATTTGTCCAGAGCTGACTTCAGACTGAGCATGGAATTTAATAAGCCTTATGCCTTCTGCCTTTGCCTCGACTCTAATGATATATACTTTTCAAATGCTCAGGGGAAAATATTATATAGTTTGGACTTTGGACTAGGCAATATCGTGGCATTCGAATCTAACTGATTGTGACTTTGACTATCCCGGCATAAACATACATACACCAACACACACACACAACTCAGTGGCACATGCAACGCAGGAATGTCAAACAAGTTCAGGAGTGGCGGCTGCTAGGGGCAACCGACAAAGTGCCACGGAACCAAAGCTCAAATCCATGACAATTTGCCATCAAGTGGATGTAGTTTTGTCCACATACCTAAATACATATGTAATACACATGTATACAAGTTGTAAACAGTTTTGGCAGTAGTCGAGAGTGCTCGACGAGCAGATATTATGAATACAGCTATTCAAATTGCCGATGATGGTTTGTTACAAATGAAAATATGATTGGCTTAACAATCTATTGAAATTTTGACCTTTAATCAATAATACATCAATTGGAAGTCTACCTCTTTAAAAGTGTTCCTTTTATTGTTATCGAAAATCGGTTTTTATCGATGAAATGAAATTTATATCACCAATTTAAAAGCTCCTGTTTTTATGGATATTGCCAAATCAACTCTGCTGATCATGAGTATATACACTTTTTTTTTCTTGCCGCTTACCGTCCTTTGCACAACACCATCATACCCTTTTTAACCATCCTTAATAGGCTCAGCAACAAATCTAATATGTTTGCTTGCGAATTTGAGAGCCACAACATTTTGATTGTAAAAAATGGTCTTTCGAAAATGTTTGATTTTGAATTTCACAAAATTCGTATTTCTGGGAAAAGCTTGAAAATGTGGATAAGTGTAAATTCTTAAGTCTTAAGGAATTTATATTAGTAAAAAAATCCAATTGAGTTTTGAGTGCTTCAGGTGGTTTGGAGTACATTGTGAGAGTGAGTGTCTGCTATGAATCATTCGAAGTTGGTGTGGGTGTGAATATTTATGTGATCTTATGGATTTGTATACTTTCTGGCAAGTAGTTAAACGTGTTTTATACTTTAGCAATAATAAATGTTAAGATTTATAGAAATAATAATCTATAAACATTTCTCCTTTCTTTAAATTTAATTCTGAGTATTTGAATTAAATTTTATTTTGGAATTTTGTGGTGTCGACTAATATTAGTTGACATTAAACAAGATAGCTTTACCAATGCTGCATTTTCAAAAACCAGATCTGACTAAGCAGCAATCTTATCTACATCTCCCACAATGCAAATTTCCCAGCTGAGCTTGTGTTTTGAGAGCCAGCGAAATAATCTCAAGGATTATTGTGTTGTCAAACTGTCGCATATTAGAGCTAGATGCTATCCACCCGACGCTTGGGTTTAATTACTTTCTGTCTTATTTTGCAAGTGAATAAAAACCAGAATTTAGACAAAGACGAAGGAGATGCGGAGGAAGTAGAATAATTTTCTTGAAAATTGCAGAAAACATATCCATTTCATGTGGGGCAATAAAAATTTAATATAATTACGCACAATTTCCAGCTGAAGTTTATGTCCAAAATACACACACACTGGAGAAGAGTAAAAGACTCGCAGTGACTTTTGACAGGCGTTGGGGCTGCTGTCTTCTCACTTTGCCAGCGAGTTTAAGACAAACATAAACACTTGTGTACGCGAAAGGAGGGGTGGGGAGGGGATGGGGTAGGGAGTACGTGGCAGCTAGGTGGGTGACGGTTGCATGCAGCTGATTCCATAAAGTGTGTGGCAAGCCAAAGCTTTGAAGCTCAACTGCTGTGACAAATAAGCAAAGGCAAAAGCAGGCAAAGGGGCAGAGAGAGGAGTGCAAAGAGGGGGCAAAAAGTTTACAAGTTGCCAGAAGGGTGGGGAGGGGTTGGCTGCTGTTGCGGCTGTTTACTGCACACACACACACACACAGTTGTTAAATATTTGTTGCTGCTTCGCTTGTTTGCATTGAGGAGCAGCCAAAGCCAAAGCCAAAGCAATGATGCCAGCGAATTCACGTGCAACATGCCCCTCCTGGTAGTGCACCCCTATCCCCTTCCTCCGTGTTTCCCCGCAGCAAGTTGTTATTTCTTAATATTGAGTGCTTCAGCTCCCGCGGCTGCTGCTTTGCATTTGCTTCAACTACAGCATCAGCTCCAGCTCCAGCTCCAGCAGCGGGCATATGTCAGTCGACTTAACCTTGACACAGGGCCACAGGACACAGAATTCGCCAAGAAACCCACCAGTCAAACCACCACTCAGCAAAACCCACCACCCGCAACCACTTGGCCATAAATTGAGTGTCGTTTGTCTGCTGTGCCAATCTGTAATCAGATCATTTTGTACGCTTCACCGAGCACGCGAAACTTTTATTTGATTTGAAATGAGAAATCTTTCCGATAGAACGTGCTTCAAAATTGAACATCCCTTAACTCCTCCTATCAGTCAAGCGACTGTGCGACTTTGGCAATTAACCTGTTGATAACTTGGCCACTAGTTTTAAAGCCAACTGGTTTTGTCTTGCTTTGCAAACTGTCGAAATGTAGCCCAGATTGACAGATATCAGTCAATAACAGTTTATCGAATTTATTAAGAAATGCAAATGAAATTTATGACAATTGTTCGCTCAATATAATTCTAAGCCCGAATCTCTTTCTCTTTTAAGAAGTTGAGAAATGCGAAGAATGGGAGAAACTTGTGCAATATGCATCTCCTTATCCTTAAAATATATCACAAAAGTAAATAATTATAGCTATAAATTATTTAAATTTTAATGAGCTTTAAGAAAAGCTGAGGACTAAAACTCTTGACACTTATATCTTAGTGTACGATAAAAATATACATACATGAAATAAGTAAAAACCATAAATATTTCATTAAGATCATTTTCAAATGAGAGGAGAAACTACTATTAGCTTAATTATTGGTCACTGCTAGTCGAGCACTCTCGACTAGATAATACGACCTAATTTTCTACTGCTCTTCCTGAATGTGTCAATTGGCGTTAATGTAATTATGTAATAAACTAACGTTAATGGAGCGGGGTGCAGCTGTGCGGCAGTTGCTCCATTTCCTGCTCGCAAAGCAGGCAACAGCCGCTAATATTAATTAGCCAGCAACAACAAACAGCAACAATAGAAACAACAACAAAATGCTGGTCATATTTTTTTGTTGTTTTTTTGCTGTTTACATTTTGTGCGTTTAAATTTTGGTCTGTGTCGTCAGCTGGTTATTAAAGGCCCTAAGCTAAATGGCCATAACAACTTCCGCGTGACATACACACACACACGTGTATAGGTGTGTGTGTGTGTATGAGTGTGTAGAGTAGCCCCGCCCAGTACTCATTTACAACAATAAACAGGAGCATAAAAGCCATGAAACTGATTTTTCACGCCATTTTTGTTCACGTTTTGTTGTTGTTTCTGTTTCTGTTTTCTGTTTTTTGCTCTCCATTCGCTTTTTGTTTGTTTTCGCCGTGGCCTCTTGGACCAGGGTTGCCACCAACGCATGTGTAATTAAAATATAAGCATTTTTTGCCGAACACAAAATAAAGCGAGAAGAAAAATAAACACAGCAAAAGTAGAGAAGCTTGCGTATTTTATTATAACAAAAGTTTCAAGCACAGCAAGGGCAGATTGGCTGGCTGTGGAGGTGTGCGGGTGTGCGGAGTGTGTGCGGAGTGTGTGTGGCGTGATGTGTGGCAATGATGATGATGCTCATAATGATGGCCACTCTGCACGCACCTGTCCAGGCCTTAAGGGGGGCAGTGGGCCTTTCTGCTTTCCTTCATGCTTTTCTTCTTTTTTTTGCACATTTGTTACGCACCATAAATGAAAATGCTCATATAAATATTTCATATTTGAACACACAAAAAAATAAAGAAATAAATGAAAAAGAAAACACCATTCGCATAAAAATATGACAACAAGTCTGCACCGCCCCCCTCCGCGGCTGCCACGCCCACCATTCACATTTCACTTTTCAGTTGGAAAATTTCCGCCCATTAAATTGACATACGCGTTTTCGCATTCGCATTCATTTCCTCTTCCCATTTCTGGCTTTCTTTTGTATACCCTCGCAGTGGGTGCTATAATTTTGTCGCGGAGTGTGTATCACCTTTTTTTATTGCCCAGTTATCTAATGTTCCAGTATATATTTAAAGTTAAATATCGTCAAGATCTTTTTGAATATATTTTACTTTTACTTGGCCATATTAGGAGACAGTTTGATTTTAATAAAATGTCCTTTCCCTTAATTTTTTCATTTTCATACATATAAATAAGCATGCTTTAAGCCTCCGTAGTCTGCCCCATTCTTGCATATTACTCTTGTATTTTGTCACCTTGTCATAAAACTACCAATTTTGACTTGTGTCCCTTCAGTACAAATTTATTTTCTTTGTCTTATTTGGTCTTAACTGGAAACTCAATCGTTGTTTGCCATTGTACCCCAATAGGCTTCCGCTATCAATCTTTCGCTTTTAATTAATCGCAGAATACTATTCAGTTTGGGTTTTCTACATGAGTGGAAGATTCTTATTCTCTATTAGATAGTTCTTAGCCTTTTGTTCTTAGTATACCTACTTCAAACACTATCCCTTTTCTATTTACACATTTTATAATTTGTAATCTTTTAAAGTTTTTAGACTGAATTTAGTCTACCTTAAATAAATGGTTTAATAAATAAATTGACATAGATATAGATATTGATATTAAAATGTATATTGATAATCGCTTGCTTTCTTTATGGTATTTAATATTCGGTTTGCCTAACTGCGGGGCTTTTTCTTGGTATTTTTTATGGCTCGCCCTTCTTCGCCTGTTTGCACCAGTTTTGTAATATTTCGGGTTTATGTTTACAGTTGGCAAACGCATTAAAATCACAGATTTACATTTTTTTCTCCCTCTCCTCTCCCGCTCTCTCCTGGTCTGCTGAATTATTTAGTGCTGTCGCACACCACGCAACCACCCACTCAAACACCCACCTTTCGTCCTTCGACCAGGAGGAAAAGTATTCGCATTATTGAATTTGAATTTGTAGACTGTCGACAGGCTTCGAGGCTTATTGTTTCAAATTTTTTCCGTCGCAATCTCGAGAATGTAAACTGTTGATAGCCCCTGTTGCACACACACACACACACACACTCGCACACACGCATAGGCATAAGAAGGGGCTTAGACGGTGTGTGTGCCAAGTTGAGCATGGAAATTATTTTTTAATAAACACAAAAGCACTCCTCACAAAAGGGGAACACTGAGAGAGGTTGGTGTGTGTGTTGTGTGTGTGTGTGTGTGTGTGTGTTCAGCGAGTGGCAAGCAGCGTTGAGCGCAAAATAAATAAACCCACTTTAATATGCGCTCGTTATATTATTTTCTTTTCATTTTCTTGATTTTTTTATGTGTTCTTCTTTTCTTGCATTTTTTTTCCTTTTACTTTGGTCCGTCTCCCTGCTGTTATCATGTTTTTGCTCCCTGCATTATTTTCGCTTCTGCTGTTGTTTTAACACCCCCCTCCCCCTCCCATTAGTTGCCCACACCACCCACTTTCCGCCCCTCCCCCAACTGAAGCTCGCTTGTTTGAAGTGCCACGCTCTATTTAAAGGCAAATTGTCTGTAGTCCTTTTTACAAATATTGTGTTTCTTTTTCTTTTCGGTATTTTTCTCTTTTTTTTTTTACTTTGCATATTTATCCGCTGCTGCAGCTGCTTCCCACCCACCCACTCTCGCTCTCGCTGCCACATTTTGTGGCACAGTCAAAAGACAAACTGGCTAGCGCGATCTGGGCTCGCGTCTAGACATTGTGGAATTAGTTGGACTCGCCAACAACTCGACAAATAGCTCTGTCTAAAATTGCATAGCTGGAGCTCCTCTCTGAAAACCCCCACCCCTCCCTAACCCAAATTCAACTGCTCGCTTGTATTAGCATTTGAGGCAAGTGCGCTGACCTGCAGAGTGGCAGCGATGGCAACAACAACAACAACATTAGCTGCAACAGCAGTTTCAGCTTCACTTTTCTATGGCGCACAAGTCATTCAGGGATAGTTGGAGCACTTACCTTATCAATGCTCATCTAATTTGAATGCTTATTATTTGCCCATTTGTGTAAGTTGTTTTAAAAGTTCTCGAAAATAATGGCAATGTCAATGAATGCAAATAATCAGTTGTTTTGATTAGATATCGGAGAGTTATTGGAGAGGAATGAGAAGAGAGAAAGCTATTATTTAAATATGTCTATAAAGGAGGAAGACCCTCTATACTGTAATCAAGTTCCTACGTGAGGGATTGAAAGTGTTGATCGGAGCCAGAAGTGTCCTTTAACCCGAAGACTGCCCAGAATTTGACAAGCGAGCTGCTCAGCTTAGACTTTCACTCCAATCGCCTAGAACTGGCACAACTACGTCCCAAGGTCTGCAAAGTGACTAGAGATTTGACGAGTCTACTTCTCTCCTCGTACAGAAATCTCTCTCTGAAATTTCTTTAACTCTGAGTTGATCATCCAGTCTTCAGACATAATTCCAAGCCAGCTGCACAGCTTAGACTTCCACTCCAATCCTCTGGCTCCTCTGGTTCCACTGCATCTCTTCTGGCAGCTCAGTTCAGTGGCCTCGCCTGGATATAAATTTGCCAGGCTGAGGAATCCTTGAGGGAGTCTAGTTTCAATTACACACGCACTTGGCAAATGTCTTGGCTGGGAGTGGGGTGGTGCTTTTCTAAGGTGTGTGGGTGGCATGCCACGCATAAATGTGTGCCACTTCCCCTCCACACCCACCCCTTGTTTTATGCCTCTCCTCGCTCTCTATTGGTATATAGCATTTCCTTTGCAATTGTTGCGCCTTTTATTTGTTTTGCTTGCTGCTGCTGTTTCTGTTTCTGTTTCGTTGTTATTTTGCTGTGGCTGTGCTGTTGCTGTGCTGTTGCTGCTGTTGCTGCTGTTGTTTTCTTGTCATCGTTTCGTGTCATTGCCTTTGTTTGCTTTACAGCCTTTTGCCGCGTTAATCCACCCGCCCTTCATCCACCCCTTGTGCCCTGCTCAGTTTCGTTTTTATTTTCTCATAATATATACATATATATCGCTTATATATATGTATATATATATCTAACATATATATGTATTTCGAGTTACAAGAAAAGCGAAAGTGGAGAGAGAGCAGAGAGCAGAGGGCAAAGGACTCGCTGCGGCACGCAAGTTGTGACACAACCCCTCGCACCTCCCCCCCATTCGTTAACCCTCTCTTGCAGCTGGCAAGCACACTCGTTAAAGGTAAAAATTTATTGTGTCTATTATTATTTTTTTATTGACGATACGTGATGCGTACGCAAAAAAGGACAATCGCTCCACCAGCTTACATTCAGTGTGTGTGCGTCGTTGTGTGTGTGTGTGTGTGTGTGTGTGTGTATGTCCTCTGTCTGAGTCTGAGGGATCCTCTCTGGCGCAGACATAAAACGAATTTGTTCAATCGATTCGCCAGCGTTGGCTTTTGTTATTTTATAATTTTCGATTGTTTTGTTTTGCTTTGCATCGCTTTTATTTTGTTGCTTTTGCTGTTGTTGCGTTTTATACCCTGTATACTTTCATAAAAGGATATATTCGGGCATTGCATAGTGTGTAACAGGCAGAGTGAAGCTGCTGAGTGAGAAAGCTTCTTTACCAAAATTAACGTTTTTCGTTTTGAATTTATTTCTAAATAATAAAAAACATTTTAATAATAATATAAAACATATGAAAAAGATTTTGTAATTTTAAGCAAAATATTTGACATATGTTTAGAATTTGTTTATAATAGTGTATTTTAAAAATAATACATTTTATTACTTAAAAGAATTAAAAGAAATATTTTGTACTATTTCTTTGTGCATTTTGGAGAGTTTGTAATTTTCATTGGTATCTTCTCGTCGAGCACTCCCGACTGCGCCATTTCTAACTTGCTGTTGCTCCTCGCTTATGTCGCTTGTATTGCTTATATTTTGTTGTTGTGACGCTTTCGTTGTGATTACTTGTAAAACGCTGCTCCCTTTTTTGCCGCTGACATTGCGCTTTTGTTTGGCAGCTGGGCAGCTGTTTTGCTCGTTTGCTGGTTTGCTGGTTGTTGTTTTTCTTTTCCTGTTGGCTCCATCTTGGCCCGCATTTGACAGGACATGGCCCCCATTAAAAGGCGCTTAGAGCAGCGCCAACTAGCGCCGTTAATCATTATTTACGCGTGTCATAAGCGAGGCGGGGAGTTGGGGGCATGTTGCCACAATCGAAGATTACGGGCAAACAATTAAGTTAATCACATCTGTTTTGCTTGCTCATTTTCCGCCTCTCAACAATGAAAGGAAGAAATGAAGACATTGCGCATACGCCACGTTATCGCACTTGGTACAATCTAACTCTGCCTCTCTCTCTCTTTCTGTCTGTCGGTCTCTTGCAACACGCAAAGCACGACAAACTTCTTAAGACTTGTCTACCTTTCCCACACACACACACACACACATACACCCACACACACCCACACACAGACAGACTCACTCGCAGACAGTCGACGAAAAGTTTGCGCAGTTGTGGCTGGTTTTTGTTCGCCTGAGTTAGTTTTTCGTTTGCTTCAATTAATTTTCATTTGTTTGCTAATCTAACAAATTAAAATAACAGTCGGCAAAGCCTTGCTTTTGCCTACAGCCCGGAAATTGAAATGAAAACGATTTTTCGCCCAAACCACAGTCTGATGAAATTTTAATCATAATTATCTCGAATCGTTCAAGTTTACACAGCTAAATGGTTAGCTCTCTCTCTCTCTCTCTCTCTCTCTCGCTCACTCTCTCTCTCTCTTGATATCTCTCTCTCTCTCTATTTCGATTTCAATTATATTTGTAAAAATATATATTTGCAAATATTTTGCATTTTATTTTCTATGCTGTTTTTTTTTTGCTCATTTAATCAGCATCAGATTTCTTATCAATTTGATTCCATTTCACATCCGTAGCCTTTGTATCTCTGACCCCTAACCCCGTCCGGCTTATCGTCGCTTTTCCGCTTCCTCTTTGATTTATTTTGCCCATTTTCTTGTTGTGTCTGTATTGTATAACTTACGCTACGCTTAAGTCGTCTCTTTTTTTGCCAGAAATATAATTTGCTTAACTTTTGGGCTAGCTGGAATGGCCTTAAGTTGCTGCCCACTAAATCAAATGTATGAGCCACACAAATTCTCTTTTAATTTGGGAGTGCGAGAAGAGTCGCCAAATTAATTGCGGCTCACTTAAAGTCTGCTTGCTGCTTGCTGCTATTCGCTTCTTTTTCTTCTCGCATATAATTTATGTAGAAATTCTTGACATTTTCACCTTTTGCCTGCCTGCCTGACTGTCGCGTCAAATGTCGCGTCGAAAATTATACCTCCCCAGCAAAAGGAAAATAAAAAAATGGCCAAATAGCGGTGTACAACATTCTGCAGCAGCAGCAACTCCCCCACCCCCTTCCCCATCAGCTGTTGCTGTTGCTGCTCCTTGCCTCAATTGTGTGTGTGGCCAGCCAAACAACTTGGGCCATTTTTCCGGCTTTTCTTTGCGTTCATCGTTGACGTGCAACGTTGTTGAAATGTCTCTGTTGTTGCCCAGCCACGCCCATCGCATACAGAGTCACCCCCCATGCCACCTCCCCCTCCCCAATGATCACCGTTTCACTCGGCAAAAATGTTGTTATAATTTTGGTGCCAAGGGCAGCTCAGCTTAATATTCAGCGAATATTTTTTTGTAAAAAATATGTATAATTTGCAAGATTTGCTTATTATTTTTATATGTGATCACAGAATTCATACTTTGGCTTTCAAGTTTCTTAAATTATTATTAAGCATTCGTATTTTCAGAATTCACATATTCAAACAATTTAAATAAGAAATAATTAAGTTTTAAACTTTTCAAAAGTTCCTCGTAAAAGTGGAACATGTGCTACATTTTGGTAAATATATTTATTAATATTAGATAACATTTTTAAGACAACAGTTGAACGACTTTCTATATTTAAGACATTTTTTAAGTATAAAATATTGGAAAATAACAAATTTTAGAAATGTTTTTCATATATACTTTATAGAAATATGTTTCTCAATAAGAAAAATCATTTCTGGAATGGCAATTTTTGCGCTTGCATTTTGAATAATTTTTTGGACGATTTTCGCTTTAAGGCATCTTTCTCAAATATTAGTTCGATTTTTTCTCTGAGTGTAGCTGGCTGGTTTTTCAATGCTGGCGCGTTTTATGTATTCAGTCTCAGTGCGCTCACTTGACTTTAATTCTTTTTTCACACGCCCACTTCGCGGCGACGGCGACCAGGTGTGTTCAAGTGTAACCGGTGGGTGATGGGGGAGGGGTGGGGTGTGTGCGGGTCACAAGTGCAATTTTCTAACGGCTCTTAAGTTGTGGCACCGCAACACAAATCCAGGCAACAGCCACAACAAGAACAACAACAACAAGAACAAGCTTCGCTTTTGCATTCACAATTCGCATTCAGATGAACATGTCAGTTGAAAAGGTGCGCCAAGCCATGAGTCCTTATTCCCTCCCCCTCCCTCCTTAGTACTCGTCCTGCCCCAACCTGTTGTAATTGCTGAGCATGCCAAGTTTTGTGTGCAATTTTATGTAGATTTAATAGCTTCCTCTTGACGCTTGCAGGCATTTTCTCGTTTAGTTTTTGGTTTTAGTTTTCGGTTTTGGTTTCGCTTCATTTTGTGTCTCTCACATTTTCATTTTGGTTGCGTGACATTTCATATGTTATTTGTTGTTGTATGGTACACACACACACACACATACACACACACACACACACAGATTTCTCTATCTGAACCTGCCACATGCCACATGACTCGGTTTAATTGCGCTCGGTCAAGAAATAGACTCCTTAATTGTTTCAAATGAGTTTTATTTAGCTTGCGTGGCAAGCCCAGAAAAAAGCAAAATTTTTTCTCTGTTGCATTTTGGAGCCGGGAAAAAGCTTTCGCGAGCATGACCAAAAAACTTCCGGCTCACATTTTAATTGACCGACTGCAACAATCATGCCCCCGATCCCTCCCAATGGGAACTACGCTGCTTGGATTGATTGGATATTCTTTTGTTTACCGCAAGCTGTCAAAAGTTTGTGCAACAATTGCTGCAAATGTCGAACAAGAAATTACGAGAAACAAACAACTTAACTTTGAAAATGGAAAATAAATAAAAAAGTTCACTTTTCATTTCAATTTGAATGACTCATTCGAAAACTCCTATCTAAAAGAGAAATCAACATTTTTTTGGGCATTACTTATTTGCTTAATGTTGACTTAAAACGGAGCACAGATTTTAAAAAGGTCTCACTAAATAAAAGTATACATTTAATTCAATATAAAATAAACTTGTAAAAATACATACATGAGTAATATATTTTACTTTTCATTTTAATTTAAGGTCTCCTTTTTAAATGACCTATTTAAAATAGTAATTAACTATTATAGGCATTATTTATTGCTTATTAAATGTTGACTAAAAACATAAACTTTTGATTTACTTATTTATTTATCTACTATATCATAATATCATAATTACTTCATTTTTTATGTCACTTTAACTTTTTATAAATTTCACTAAAATATTCACAAATATCTCAAATATCCCATAATTTTCATTTATAAACAACATTTCACGCAATTATTTCCCATTATAAAAATATATTTCTCTTGGGTTTTGAGTATAGTTCAATTAGTAATTTGCAAACACATTTCATAGATTTTCATTTAAATTATTTACATTCCTTTTTATGCCAAGTTCTACGCACAACTTTAAAGTTCAATCACAAATTTTAGCCCAAAAAGTTTCTCCTTCTGAACTTTTGCCCTTGTTTGGCATCTAGTGCAAAGTATGATTTTAAGTAAATGGTTTACTTTTAACTTAAAATGTGTCTTACTTTAGCCTAAGTTATAAATTCCATGCCTTGAATCTTGGATTGTTTGTAGACAAAGTTGCAAAACATTTTAACTTGAAATGAAATAAACTCAATTTTGAAACTGCAATATTAAGCAAGTTGAAATGTTTTTTATTTATTATTTTAAATATTCACTTTAAATTGCAATGCACCACCTCCAGATTTATTATAATATTTAATTTCAATTTATTTATTTTATTTTAAGGGCTTTTATTCCTATTATTGAATCTCCAACTTAATGTTGTATGCTTTTTAAACTAATGAACTGTTTTTAGTTCACTCTAAATAAAAAAAGTAATTAAACAGAGTATTTAATTTTATTTCAAGCTTTTCTCGTTTGCAATTTCTGCTGGCTTTTAGTTCATATGAAATACGAATAAATAAATATGAAATTAAATGGAATATTAAATTTTATTTTTATTTTTATTTTAGGCAATTCACATTTGTTGTTTCTGCTTGCTTTCAGTGCACATTAAATACAAATAAATAAACAATCAAATAAATTTTCACATTTGAAATTACTGCTTCCGTTTCATTTAATGTGGATTAAATAAAAAGGCAATAAATATGGTATTAAATTCTTTTGTTTAACATTTCACAATGGTAATTTGTGCTTCGCTCTTTGTGCACATTAAATGCAAATAAATAAGTGAAAAATATATGCAATTTCTGCCTCGCAATGGCAGTTAATAGAATCAACTGCATTCCAAGCTAAATTGGCAACATGAATATTGCAATTTCCAGCATATCATTTGTGCCACACACACACACAGCTAAGAAGAAGCGGCAGCTGCAACTGCAACTGCTGCTGCTGCTGCTGCTGCCATTAAGTATCTGTGAGATACTTTGGCACACATTTCGCAATTCGCTTGTAATTGCAAGCAATTCAACGCAGCAAAAGTAACTTCGAGGATTGGATAAATAGAAGGAGGAGATGAAAGAGGAACTGTTGAAGGAGGAGGAGTCAAAGGAGGAGGAGCAGCAGCTGCACTACAAAGATGAAGTAACATTCTCCAAAACGCAAATACGACAAACAACTGCTAAAAGTGCAGCAAGTGGAAGGGAAATGGGAAGGCATTTTCAGTATATATGTGTGTGTGAGTGTGCGTGTGTGTGTGTTACTCTCAGATGTGTGTGTTTAAAAGTGGAGCACGCTAAAAGCAGTTGCCAAGAATTGTCGCGACGATTTGCTGATGAGGCAGCTGTGGCAAGGGGCTGGTAGGGGGCGTGGCCAGCAATTGACGTTGCGGTTGCATGTAGCATTTAGCATTTCTCATGCAACTTGCCCAGTTTCAGCTTCAGCATGCAAAAGCTTTTGCTTTCGCTTCTAGCTTGCCACAGAAAGGCATGGTTGTTGTTGTTGCAGTTGCAGTTGCAAACAGATTTTGGTCAAATGCTGTTTGTCTTTTGCGGTTGCAATGCATTTTTCAAGCAAATTGCAAATCATTGCCCAACAATAGTTTTAGCTATCTCTCCCTCTCTCTCTCTCTCGCTCCCTCTCGCTCACTCCCTGTCTCTTTCTCTTCAAGCACATTGACAGTGATTTAGTTTTTGGCTTGCAGCATTTTCCCATACGCAGTTTATTATTTGAGTGGGGTTTTCTTTTACTTGCTTCGCTTAATGCTCTGCTCTGTTTTAAAAACTGATTTTGTGTAATTTGTCACTGTGCGACAGATATAGTTACATACTATATATATCTGTACAAAGTAAGTGTATTTCTGGAATCTGGGTTAAACATTTAAGTCACAGTTATGCAGTGGCATGTTGCAAGTTTATCAAGAACAAAAAGTATCTAAAAGTATCGACTTTTACTTTTTTGCTGTTTATTTGTTGTTAGTTTTTTATTTATTTATTAATTGACACACAGACCGATACGCAAATTCAGGTTAATATCCGAATTTTATGTCAAAATTTTAATTAAAAGAAAATCTATTTTTATAAGAATGACATCAATATATCGTGTTTATTGCCATATTCATTTATTTATTTGAAATCAAAAAAATAATATGAGAAATGGTATAAATCAAATTTAAAATATAATGTTATATCAAAATATATTTCAAAAAATACGCCAAGTAATAAATTGATTACTTTTAACTAAACATTTTGCGTCGAAAATTAAATTTAAAAAACTACGAAATATTTACGAGATTTATAAGCTCAAATTTATATGCAACCTCTCTGATAATCATTATTATTATTTGCATAGTATTGTAAAACTTAAAGATTTATTTGTATATAAGATTTTCATCATTATTGTTATTATTATAAGACTTGTAATAACTTTATATTCCTTATTTTTGTTGTTATTCTTATAAAGAACTCTGGTTATAATAATAATTATTATTGTTATTCTCTGCATGAGCCACAGAGAATGCGCCCAAAAGCAGGCAGCACACAACAAAATTCGACTTTCATTTAACTTGGCTAACTTTGATGATGAAAATATTCAACTTTTATTAAACTTACTTTTATAAATTTGACGATGATACTAATGATGATGTGGATAATATTTGGGGTGTTTTCTTAATATTAAAGTTTTGCGGCTAACAATTCACAGATGTCTTGTGGCACACTTTAAAGTTGAAACTTGTTGCACTGTGTCAACACGCACACAGATACAAGCACACACACACACAGGCACACTTATACACACACACTTACACACTCGCTTACAAATGAGCAGAAATTTATATTTTTTGTGTTCTGTTTTAAGCTCAAGTCGGGTGAAGAAATCACGTTTAGTTTAATTCAGAGACAAACGAGCAGCACGGACGACACTCACGGCACTCACGACACGGCACGTTGCAAATGTGGGAACGAGAGCAACACGTTGTTGACACAAAGACCGCCTAACGAAGACTAATGACTGAATGCAGTGCGCCTGGTTCGTTCTTCGTTGTTCGCTTTGCTGTTAAACACGAACTGATTGCTTGCGCCGTTTGCCTGGCTCTAGTCCATCTAACTGTAAATGTTCGTGTCTGCATTCGTGTGTTCCTTCGGTCGAGGAACGAAACAGCGAAGCAGTTTAAGAGAGCCGTGCTGTGTGTGGGTGGCGGCAAGCAAGAGAGCGCCAGCAGCAAAACGATACGAAACGAAGTGGAACGCTGAGCTGCAATTGAGATATTAAACGTTTCATTGCCACGCGTTTCGCTGCAATTATGATGTTGTTATTTGTTTGTTAATTAAATTGGAGTTGAATAACTATTTTTATTAAATATTATTTAAGCTGTTGCGTTTCGCTTGCAGCTGTCTCGCTCTCTCTATCTCTCTCTCTCTCTCTCTCTCTCTCTCTGTCTCTTTCGTTTTACACTCTGCGCCTGCTCCGCTCTTGCGCTCTGCTCTCTTTGGCGCTGCTTTTGCTTTCAATATTGAACAAAGGCTTTCAATTTTGCTAGCTGTGGCGCACTCTCTTCCTCAGCAAACTGCAAGAGAAATAGAGAGCGGGAGAGCGGGTGTAAGTGTGAGAGCGCGCTTGTGTGTTTCGTTGCATTTCATTTCGTTTCGTTTCCGTTTTGGGCTTTGCTTTGCTATTGACTGCTTTAAAGCTTAAACTTTTCATTTCGCCTTTTGTTGCTCCTGTTCGCATTGTTGTTTGTTTCGTGTTTTCTGTTGTGCCGCAGCGTGCAACAGGTTCAGGCTAACACCCCCACCCCCACACTCCCTTTTGGACGGCTTCTTTTTGGAGTTCTCATTCTCGTTCGTTCCTATTTATATTTATTTGCAGTTTAACGTTGTTCCTCTTCCGCTGCCGCTTCTGCTTCTTCTTTTGTATGTAAATACAAGCAAACGAAATCGTTTTCTGCACGCTTTGACTTTGCCTTAAATGTTGAAATAAACATGTGTATGTGCCTCAGTGTGTGTGTGTGTGTATGTGTGTAGTCGTGTATAAATGAATTTGCATATAATTGTTTGCATGCTGAGTGCCTTTTAATTGATTTTATTGGTTTGCACAACAAAAACGAAAACAACAACAACAACAAGTGAGAACGTTCCAGGTGAGCATAATCGACTCCGAAATACTCTGTTACCAATAAGTAATCTGATAACAATATCGATCGTTGAAGGAGGTTCTTAGTAATATATCTGACAAGCTTGAGAGATCGTAAACAAATATTAGAGGAAGTTGAAATTAACCTGCCTTTCAAGTTTGGCAAATTTAACTCTTAAATTACGGGAGATATAGGCTTGTACCGTTTTTTGGGCGAAAGACGGCGTGGTCAGCCTTTTGAAGAGTGTTACTAGCAACACACCTTTCAAATTTGGTGACTCCCGCTTTCAAATTGTGAGAGATAAATGATTTTATCGATTTACGGCATCATGTATATCGATGGTGGGCGTGGCCAATTCTGATCGGACATCACCAACAATCAACAAACCAAATTTGATGACTGTAGCTTTTAAATTGTGGCCGATATGCGTTGTTATCGATTTGCGCTTATCGATTTTTATTGATTTCATTGCTCAAAACAAATACACTCTTTTAACCTTCTGTAGCAGAGCATAAACCACATATCTTGTATTTCTCGCATTTAATCGCGTGAGGAATTATCTTCATCTATTCAGTTTTGCTTTATTTACTTGCACGTCAATTTGTACACACTAACACACACACACACACACACACATACACTAACACACAATCTGGAGAATTATGCAATTTATTTGCTGCATTTGTTTTTATTTAGGTCGTCAAATTTTGTGGCCACAAATCATAATAACAAAATACTGGCAATAATAATAAATACAACAATAAAAATAAATATGCATAGAAGTGAAAATCAATAATGCGGATTATGCAAAATTTGTGTTGCACTTGACAGCACAAATTATTCAGATTATATAGATTATAAGAATATGTCTCTGAGAATATTTGAATGCATAATATGAATACTAATTGTTGACTTGGCTCTAAAATTTTTGTATCGCAATTAAGCAGAAGAGCTAAAGTTAACCTTAACTTTAACTTTAAAGCTGGCAAACCCAAACCAAACCAAATGAATAATTAACAATGCTCTAGTCGAGAGTGCTCGAGGCAAAAATGCAGCTGTTAAATGCTTAACCAGCTGGCTGATTGTATTTTATCCAAAATACACATTAATAAATTAATTTAATTATGTAGACATGGACAGGAAAATAGGTGAGTAGATGATATATATATATATATATGAATTATCATGCACAAAATACAATATATTAATTGCTAAATATGGCTATATTGTTTCTTAATGGAAATCAGAAATCTTCTTCTTCATTAAAAATACAAATTAAAATAAATAAAAAATGCAGTGCAATAATGCATATATCTTTGAGTATATTAATTCTAATAAATATACTTAAGTCTTATATATATATATATATATATATCAACAACATTTTTAACAGTGAATATACTCACTTCATTAAAAAACTGTAAATGTTAAAATTAAACTCAATATTCAAATAAAGTTGCAAATTAAATGAAAATTTAAAATAAAAAGAAAATGACTGATATAGTAAGCGATACGTATTTATTATATACTTTGTTATTACATTTTTTTAATTCAAAATGTTCATTTATTTCAATCGATCGTCAATCGATTTGTATCGACATAAGCGAAACGGATGCAGTTATCGATAAGAACTAAGTAAACTTGAGCAGCGTATGCTAATCTTCAGCTATTATAGTTTCTGAGATTAGCTTGCTTAAGCAGGCAGACAGACGATGTCGACATCAACTCGATCAACTTGATCATGAATATATATGCCTTATAGCCCAGCAGTTGCTTCATTTCTCCTGTTGCCTTCTCTGCACAACTTTGTTTTTCCCATTTTTGACATTTTTAGTAGGTTTAAAGACAGGCAACAACTGTAATTAGCCGCTAATGATTTATGCCCCAAAAAAGAAAAAAGAGGAGCCCATCTCTCCCAGAGAGAGAGCGGAGTGGGAGAAGGAGGAGGGGTGGAGTAACCAGAGTAACCCGTGCAACGCATTCATTCAAGCCATTCAAAACTCTGCATTTGGAGTCCGAGATTGCTAATCAAAAAGTGCGATTCATTTGGCTGGGTTTTTGACCAAAAATGGGGCCGCTGTCTGAGTGTCTGTCTGTCAGCGTCAGGCGGCCAGTGGCAATTGGCAAGTGGGCGTGACTCTTGCTGCTTGGTGTCAATGACTGCTGCTGCTGCCACAGCTGTCCCTTCCCCGTTGTACACACAAAGAAAATCGCCCAAAATTTTAATAAACCGCCATATTCAGAAAAAAACATTTATAAAATTTATGGTTTAGATATAGTAGAAAATATGTCCAATAAAGTAAAGCCAACATAGTTCTATGACTGTATACATTTTAGAAATATGTAAAATCAAGAAAAACTTTATATTTTTTAGTCCGATTTACATTAAAGAATTATTATTTTAGTTTTCTTGTTACTTAGAAATGCATTGCTTAATAGAATAAAATATTTCCAAAAATATTGAAAAACACGATAGAAAAAGATTTCTCATATTTAGAAATGATTGCTAAGAACCAGATACTTTTTAAGTAGACTTTTTTGTGAGTGTCGCTGTAAGGTGATAATAATCAGACAGGCAGTTT
This sequence comes from Drosophila silvestris, assembly GCA_035043445.1. Taxonomy (NCBI): domain Eukaryota; kingdom Metazoa; phylum Arthropoda; class Insecta; order Diptera; family Drosophilidae; genus Drosophila; species Drosophila silvestris. The sequence goes on from JAWNMZ010000137.1 coordinate 8,053,623, forward strand.
TAACAAGACACACGCCCCGCCCCCCACAGCTTGGGGGCGTGCAGCATGGTAATCCATCTTCTGCCTTGACAATGGTTGCCAGGCAGCAGCTCCAACTCCAACTCGGAGTCCAGCTCGGCGTCCAACTCTGACTCTGCGGGAACTAAATCCAGCAAAAGAAAGTAGATACAAATATCTTTGCCAGCTGACTCTGACTGTACTTTATGTGTGTGTGTGTATGTGTGTCTGTGTGTGTGTGTGTGTGTGTGTGTATGAGTGTGTGTGGCCTTTAGTGTAATTATGGTGGTATCATAGCAGACATGTCGTTGACAAGCTCAAGTTGGGCCAGTCATTCACTTCCTTTATATCTCAACTGAACTTGAGTTGGGGGCGGGGCACAATCACATACACACACACACACAGATTAGTAACCACCATAAAATACACGCAGTGCCAACACACACACACACACACACACTTGCAGATTGCTCAATGGGTGGGCCATAAAACAGGTCCGCATGTGTCCAAGTTCGTAAAGTTGATTCATTCATGGCTGAAATTTATATGGCCATGACGCGTGCGGCTTTCGCTACTACCCCTCTTTCTCCTCCTCCTCCTCATCCCCTCCCTCCCCAGTCACTTCCCCAGGCTCAACCTAAGCAGAACTATAAAAACAACAAAGAATCCGGTCGTGTCTAAATCGACTGTGCCCTACTCTGTTTCTCACTGAAGAAGCTGGCTAAAGGGATTCTGTATGAAGGTGGAAAAAGTAAGTATGTTTTTGTTGCGCATATTTCAAATGCTTAAAACTGTAGCTCGAAAATAGCTAATCGAAGATGTGCTCCTTTCAGTACAAAATAAAATAAAAAGTGCTGTTAAAAATAAAGGAAAGGAAGGAGCTCATAACTAATATATGTTTTCCATAGAAGTGGAGACAGGTGAGAGATATGGCCAAGACCAAGCCCAAGACAGATCTGTTGGAGCTCAGAGACCGTAAGAGCTAGACAGCTGGATGTTTTCATATATTGTTCTAAATGTATTGACCAAATATTGATATCATTATTGAGGTGGGTAGGCTTTAGACACTGCCAGCTATTACATCTATTATTAGATCTTAATTCTTTCACAACTTTGTATAGGTTGAGGGTTTCTAAGTGTCTCAATATATATATATTATGTAATATATTATATATATATATATATATATATATATATATATATTATATTTCGTATCTGTCGTTTAGTTGGCTGATTTCTCAGTCTGCAAGCTCCTCTCAAGAGGCCGTTAAGTATTCAAAGTCAATTCATACTTTTAGGTAATATATACAATTAATACATATATACGAGTGTCTATGTCTGCTGTCCCTCACTAAGCCAATATACCCTCTTCCAGCATTGCGAACAGAGCATGAGCAACTAAAAGTAACTATGGCGGCCTGCTGCTGATGCGAATCCTGATTTGGATGCTGATGATGATGCCGCTGACAACGACGATGACGATGGAGCTAATGTCGCCTCTCTGCTCCTCTCTCACTCTCTCCCTCTTTCTCAGTCTCGCTCTCTCTCAAACTATCTCTCCCTTTCTCCCTTGGCTAGTCCTGCTGGGCGCCGCAGGATGCCAGCGAGCCGTTTTGAGTCAAATGATTTATCTCGCAGTCAGCGTTGAAATTGTTGCCACTGCTTGTAGCACGTTGAACGTTGCACGTTGAACATTTGCTCGCTGCATCTTGGCTTGTAGTGCGGTCTATTTGCGCCGCGCTGCCAATTAGCCCATCAGTTGCCAGCGACAGTGATGTGGCAGCTGCCTCGAGGCTGTTGCCTTCACAGCTCTTCTGCCACAAAGCGCTGCAAGTGAAATTCAATTGTTGGATTGTGTTGAGCAGCATTCACTTTTGGCTTTAATCATAACTTATATTTGCCGACAGGTATTATTTGAATATATTGGGTTAATTGTCTCATTCGATTCGAAGACCATTGTTCGATCTTCAAATTTATAACCGTTTTGGGTCACATTTAATTGAATCCAGCAACATATTTAGATTTCAGTTCTGATTTGATTAGACTTATGCTTTGATTGCGAAAAAGATAACTTATTAGTTCGATTATATAAGTTCATTATTCAGAAATGTATTTCTTAATAATATGAAGTATTTATAAAGAATAGAAAAACTCACTTCTATTTAAGATAAGTTGTTTTTCTATTTTAAGAAAATAGTTCTAAAACTTTATTTTCTTTATTTAGGTAGATTTTCTAAATTTGAAGTAGTTTATTTTCTCCGAGTGTAGGTTGTCGATTTATTTGTTGTGTTACTAGTTCATCGCTGCACGCTTCTTTCTGCGAGCGATTCGCGCCAGTTCCTGCGGCGTGGGACGGTGTTCACTGTACCGCTCCACCCAGGCGGCTGCAGTTTTGTGGAACTTGGCGGGATCGCTGACAAACTGCTTGGTAATATCCAGACTATAGGGATTCTCCGGCTGCGGATCATTGATGGTCGCCACGAGCACCTGGAGAACGTGATCGATGCGAGTCGTTGGCTTCCAATGCTCCGCCTCCAAAATGGGCAGGCAAACCTGTCCGCGATCGTTCACATTCGGATGATAGATCTTCGTGTTGATGTGGAGAGTCGGCGGCTTGAACGGATAATCCTTGGCAAAGTCAATTTCCAGCTTAAAGGCGCCCATGTCATATGGCGATGTGTTTGGCATCAACAGCGCCGTCCACTTGTAAATGTTGTCCTTCTGCGGTTCGAGCAACTGTAGCTGATCCAGCTGCTTGAGGCCCAGGCTCAACATGAACTTGAGCTCATTCTGCATGCGCTTGGGTCCATCCATAATTGGCTCCTCCTTGCTCATTTTTACAGACGTATATTTTCTTTTTTTTGGTAAAAATAAAACTAATATATACAAGAGAAAAATAGAAAACCAAATGGAAATAGAAATAGAAAGAAAGAAAGAAAATCTCGCTCTGTGCTTTTCACATCTGACATTAATCCCCCCGAAATAGCCGCTTAAGGAGTCTGTTGCCCCATTGATGTAGACAGGCACTGACAGCCGGCACATTAGGATCAATGTGGCAGCGTGGCTGAAAGCTTCCACGTGCAGCTGCCTCAAGTTGCCGGTGCCTGCCCCTGCCTCTGCCCCTGCCCCTGCCACTGAATGAATGCACATGGATTTTGGCACGGATTTGTGGCGCAATTTTCAAGCGATTGACAGCTGGTTTTGAGCTCTTGATTGTGATTGCCATTGACATTATAGTTTTCAATTAGCTGAGTCTGTGCCGTATGCCCCACGTGCCTCACATACACCTGGCTGTTGCTGTTCAACTCCCAAGCACAGCTGCCGCATTTCCAAGCGCAGCTCATAAATATATGTTAAGATTGCCCAAAAAGCATAATAAAACCCACTCAAAAGGAAATCAACAGCCTTGACAGCATAAACCTGCCTCCACACACACACACACACACACCAACACACACACATCAGAACACACCCAGCAACCCCCTCAGTTATGCTTTGCTTTTGCTAACAAAACATGAAAATTAAATATCAAAAATATGCGACGCAAATGAACAAAAACAACATCCACAAGCGAAACAGCAACAACAACCATTTGTTGTGCGTACGTGTGTGTGTGTGTGTGTGTGTGTAATTATTTATGTTGTATGTCATCATGATGTAAATGAAACCAAGACAAACGAGGCAACACATCTTGGCCATGGAAACTTGCCCGGAAACGCAGCATGACGTGCCTGCTAAAGATGCTCGACATAATTAGGATATATATTTGTATATATACATACATAAATATATATTTTTTTATATGTCCTTATACGTGCGTGGGCGTGAATTAAATAAAAAACCAACAGCAGCAGAATATAGTCGAGTTGGACATGACCTGTAAATACTTTGAATACTTCAACCTCAACTTCAAATTCAAGTTGAACTGGATTCTTGCATATTTATGCGCAACACTTTAATCAATTCGATTAATCAGTGTTATCGATAACATGTCAGTGCCCCAAATGCCCAACAACTATGCAAGGCCGGCAAGATAAATGCCCAGCTAGGAAACTACCAAAAAAATGTGGCAGCCGAGGCGTCGCTGACAGCACTGCGGGATGCCCAAGCGTCTCCTGGTCTAGAACTGTCTGGAGCTGCGTGGGTGGGCCATGGGTACACTCAGAAAAACTATGGTGAATATTTGCAAAATGTAAATTTGCATAAGGCTTGGTAGGTGCTTCTTTTTTAAGAGCGTGACTAACATTTCTAGTTCTCATTTAGCATATGCTATTTAATTATTTATATTTATAATTACTTTCATTACTACTATTCATATTTATTTTTATAAGCTTGTAAGTCACACAAAATACTGCATAAGAAGGGCATTTGTTTTTCTGAGTGTACACATTGTTAGTATAAAGCTGCGCCGCCGGCATCAAAGTATCCGCCATACTTTTAGCATAAACAGCCGGAAGCGGAAATGTAGATGACGCTCAGCGCCCACTCATACACATATATACATACATGTGTATGTGTGCGTGTGCGTGTGTGTGTGTGTGTGAGGGTCTTGTCTGCCTGCAGCTTTAGCCAGCGCCTGCTGTCAGTGCCACACTCCATCTCCAACCGCCCCTCACCCCCCGCTGGCATTTCTGTCATTTGTTTAGCTGTCATTGCCGGGCGTATTTGCACTGACAGCTCTCGCTGAGCTGAAACGCTGGCGATTGGGTTGCTTTTTTTTGCGAGGCAGGGAAGGGGAGGGGTTTTTGCGTTTCCGAATCAGGAATCCGCATCGGTTTCAGTTGGCGTTGGCGCCAAGGCGCTGGGCCAAAGGCAGCCACAAACTTTTCCAATGGCAATGAAAAATCACCCAAAAATTAGCAGCCGCCGCATTAAATCTAATCTGATCCGATTTTCTATTACCAATTGGCTGCTCTTAGTGGGCCTGCTGTGTGTGTGTGGATCTTCTTGTCTGCTGCGTGAATTATCGCCCCCTTTCTCACTCAGACCCCCTTTGATTCCATGTGTGCACTTTAATCTTTTTATCGCACTCAAACACTTTGTGTGCCTTAATTTTTTGGCCAGACTTTCACGCCTTTTGTTCCACGGTGGAGGCGTCCTTCATTAGCGCGAAATACGTCGCGTGCGGCTTTTAGCCTTTTTTTTTGGCTTTTCTTCTTGCTGCCCATTTCCATTTCCGGCTTGTCATCGACCCTTTCGGGCTGCCCTGCCTGGTCCGTGATATATGGGTAGCGATTAACATTAAAGGTGCCTAATTGATTTGGGCAGCTTCATCGGCCTCACTTTAGGGCTTCACTTGACCCTCGCGGTCACTCAGTGGCTCTCCCTTGACCCACTCAACCACCCAACCACACAACCCCCGCCACAGTGGATGGCAAAATAAATTTTCATTAAGAAATTATCGCTTGTGTTACTTAAATTTAAATGAGTTATATATGCTTTATCATAAAGTGAATGGCGACATGCAACCAAAGCACACACACACACACACACACACACATGTGCAACAGATTATTTATGCCTTCGGTGAATAATGCACCACATCGACGACAAAATGGAGAGGTGGCAGGAGTAAAAAGGAGACTGTTGCAGCAGCCGAGTTCTCGTATAATATTAAATTGCATGAAGTAAATAAGAGCAAAGTACACACACCTAACCGCGCACACACACACACACACACGCACACACACACACACACAGACTACTTGTGCCTATGACTTTTAGTTCAGGGCTACACATCAATTTTGCAAAATGGAACCGCTCTGCAAGTGAGCTGAGCAACTGTTTGTAATAGTTCGCTAATGCATTTTGAGGCAGGCAGCGAATGCTTAATGAGAGCGGGGCAACAGCAGCTTGATAGTGTTCTACAGCAATAATGTTAAAGTGAGCATTACAAATGAGAGATGGAGAAGTGGATTGGTAGACATACTCATATTAAAATATTATTTTTTTATTGATCCATTAATATCAGTCGACAGGAAAAAATAAGTAAAATTAAAAATATTCGAATATTTATGCTTTTCAAATATAAATTTGTACTAAATTCAATATTTATACTTTCTAAATATAAGTTAAAAAATACAGTTCTTGTATACATAAAAGTGATTTAATTTTAGATGATAAAGGACTGATAATATTGTAATAATAAATATGTATTATATATAATATAATAATATTTTAAACTTTAAGGCTGTATTAGATTTTAAACTGTAACCACTTTAATTTAGCCACAAAATTAACAAAAGAAGTTCACTTAAAAGATTTGCATACCGAAATAAAAGGTCCTTAAAGCCAAGCGAAGTGGACAACGACTTAACAGTTGTGTGCCAGAAAAAGAACTGGTTCAGCTGAATCAAACCGTGTACAAATTCCAAGGCAGAATGACTTTCAGCTGAGTTTGTGCTTTTTTTCTGATGTTCTTCTTTTTTTGCAGTGTGCTTTTGTGCCGCCAATGGGAATCATCTCGTTCGCTATTGAGGGCGGATTAATCGGGCTCACTTTGTCATAAATAATGCAAGCTGAGTGGAATACAGGCATCAACACACACACACACACACACACACACACTGTGCTCAATATGCAGTTAGCAAACGTGGTGCAATTACTGAGAGAACTGCAGCTCAGGTCCTGAGCAGCCATCTACCGCCTTGCTGCCTTTAGAATGCCTTACTGCCTGCAGAGTGCCTCGCTGCCTTTAGACTGGCTGACTGGCTGACTGGCTGACTGCCTGACTGCCTGGCGTTTTGCAGTTGACAACGTCATTTGTACTTAATGACTTTGCAACGTTGTGTGCGTGAGCGTCGACATTTTCTTGGGGCCTCTTTGCTGTACTCGCTTATTGCATTAAAACACAGCCAGCCAAAACCCAGCCAAAAGCCAGCCAAAAGCAGAAGCAGCGCCCATAAAACACGCAGCGCTGGCAACGTGATGCGTGTGCTTGTTAAGGGAGGGTTGAAGGGGGTTGCTGGGCGGGGGATAGGGGTAGACTTGCTTCACCTGTTGCAGCGTTTAATTGCAAAACAAGCTGACTGCATTCTGTGGACGCGGCTGATGACAATTTAAGTGCTAGATTGAAACGTGGCACAGAGCTGCAATGGCTTGAAGAACCCAAATGTAGACTCAAAAGCTCAACGCGATTTATTTTGGTGATCGTAAAGCTATCGCTATAAATTTTGGGAAATCGATCGGGAGACTAGAAAGATTTATTGTTATTTCGAAAACATTTTTAGGTGGCCGAAAAAAAAAGGAAATGGGCTGCAGTCGGTTGAAGAACCCAAAGCGTTACACTTAGAGTTAAAGTGCAATATTTTCTGGGTGTATGAATATCGATAACGATAGGCTCAGAAAAATCGAACTGCAAACTAGACAGATTTTCTGTTTTACAAAAATAAATTTTGAGAAATATGATAACAAGAAAAGAAAGAAATGTTGAAAAGCCTTGCGAATTCTCAAAATAAGAATGTTTGACAATAATATAAGTAAGCAGAAGTTAGTGTACAAATTCGATGCTTAAGACAACAATTAAAAGTCAACCCTGAACAAAATAAAATTAAGCAAAGAAAAACACTTTTTTAAGAAAGACACAAGCTTGCCTATTATAAATACACTTTCTGTGTAAAAAGCTGAGCTGCGCTTGGCGATTATCCAAAGTTCAGTTCGATATATGTATATATATATATATACATTTCTTGCTGAGTATTTGAAGACCTTAAAGCTATTGATATGACCCACATTGGTATTTTCCAGAGCGGCGGCTAAGCTGTAAACAACAAAGTGCTGCTCATGAGTAAAGCTCATATTTCAGTTGCGAAAACAACTTCAAAGCACATCTTCAAAGTCGGACCAAGGCAGACCCCATAAGTTAAATCGCTGCTTGTGCAACTACAGCCAAATCAATCCAGCAACAAAAGGAATACACTCATATGTATGTGGTTGTGTGTGTGCGTGTGTGTGTGTGCTTGCTTAACATAAAATGTTTAATAAAACACATCTGCCGGGCACATCCCCTGAGCTGAGCAGCTTCGCAAAATATTATTATTATATATGAGCCACAGCGGGATTTGTGAGTGAAAATGATTTAAAATATTTTCTTTTGCACAGCGGCTCAAAATGTTTTTGGCCACGTTTAGAATGCTGTTACTCCTCTTCTCTTCTCTTCCCTTCTCAACTCTCTTTTCTTTTCTCCTCTCTCTTCTCGGCTGTTGGCATAAATGTGTTAGCCAAAGTGTGAGGCTATTAATAATAAAGGAAAAATCTAAAACGAAATTCAATAAGCGTGATTTTGGACAGACACCCGATACGACCCGACAAAACCAACCGGTCAACAAAACAACCCCTCACTAAACCAACCCCCAACCCCCAACCCTTCTACACCCCCTCCCCCTCCATCCACCACCCGCATTTGGCGAAATATTTAAGACGGTTGGCCTAAGGATGCCAATAAATCAAAGTGGAAAAAGGTTACCGAACAATGTGCGGCATGTGTAGAATTCACTTTTGGACACACACAAACAAACACACACACACACACACACACACACACACACACACACACACAAACACACACACACACACACAGAGACACACAAATTCTCAGACTAAAGCGATCAAAGAGTTGGGCGCAATTTGTGTTTGAGTTTGAATCGCTGTCTGCCCTCGAGATACATTTGAAAATAGGTAAGCAATTAAATCACATATCTGCGAAAATCTGTTGAAAAGTAAACAGTTTGCTTGGATTGATTAATGATGAAATTTAAAAAGAGCTTTAAGTTTCTAAATTTAAAAGCAGTCTTCAATTTGATGATAAAAACGTTTTTGCTTGACTAAGGCTTGGTTAATATATGCTATCATTGAGCAACGTTATAGATATATATGATGTGTGCTTCCATTTCTATAAAGGATTTCTTGAATTATAATTGTGCTTAGCACTTTAAAAATATACAATTTTGTATTTGCGACAGATCAGTGCGAAACCGCAATTCAATTTAGTTGCTGGAGTTCACAAAGAGGAGTTGGTTAATTGATATTTTTGCACATTTCACTGTGTGGCAGCAAGGGTCACGTGCACAAAGCCACCAAAATAAATGAAATAAAGCAAACACTTGCACTAAAACAATTCAATGAAATTAATGGCAAAAATACACACAATCACGCACACACAGACTCAGACAGAGACAGAGAGAGAGAGAGAGAGAGAGACAGAGAGAGAGAGAGACAGAGAGAGAGAGAGAGAGTGGAAAGAAAGTGTCAGAAATCTAGGAGTGTGAATTCGACCAATGCAACGTGAGGCAAGGAGCAGCAGCAAGTGCTGGCCAGGGCCAAGATGCATGGCAGCTAGCTCTAAGCGAGTGGGCGTCGTGTAGCAACAACTGGGGGAAGGGGTGGGGGTGTGGTGGTTGCGGGTGTGGCGCGTGCTAAGAGCGCAAAGCTTGTAAGCGGCTTAAAGTTCTACAAAGTTTTTCAAGCGCATTCGCCGCCAGTCACCAAAGGCGGCGCTTGCTGCAAAAAGTTATGAGTGGCTGTGAATCACACACACCAACACACACATGTATACTTATAAACATATATATTTATGTATGTGTAAGCTGGTCGCGGCTCCATTGCAAGCACAACAACAACAAGGCGGAGCAAGAGTGCTTTCGAGTGCCTGGTGTTGGTGTTGGTGTTGGTGTTGAATGTTGCTTGTTGGCCACCTCATCCTCGTCCTCGTCCGCATCGTCGTTGTCAAGTGAAACGCGCCCATCTGTAGCATGTGAAAGGATTAGCTTCGCTTAATATCATTGATGAGCGGCCAGCTTCTTCCTGCTGCGATTCGACCTACACTCAGCAAAAAAAACAAACACCTTAAAAATTTAGAGAATTCGCAAGAGCAGCTCGACTTTTTATTTATAAAGTAAATTTATAATAGGCAAGCTTGGATATTTCTTCAAAAACTAGCGAAATTCTCTTCATAATTCGAGATGCGATTTCTAAAACTGGATTCTGGTTTTAGGCTATACAAAGTAAACTATAAACAAATTTTTGGACTCTCCAATATATTAATGCGGTTGCAAAAATGAGAAAAATCTAGAAAAAACTAGTTTTTGGCGAGATCTACAATAGTACAGAAATCGGCGAATTGTAAATAGATATTCCAATGCGATCAGTTTTGAGCTAAAGTTTAATATTAAGGCTTTCTATGGACAGCTAACGTTTTAAAAAATTTGCATTAGTTATTTTGTTTATTTAAGTTAACTATCATTGTGAATCTGTAAATTGAGTTAGATTTTTTCTGAGTGTGCTGTCCAAAAGTGTTTATAATGACTGCTTTCTATGAGACATTGTCGCACTCTGAAAGAGAGAGAGGGAAAAGATTTGAGCTGAGCTGCTAAGCAGCTGCTGCATTCTCAGCAGAGCAGCAAGAGCACGATTCGTTTGAGGCATGATCCATAAGCTCGTGGCATCTAAGAAGGGGGCAGAAGGGGCAGCAGGCAGGGGAATTAGCCATCCATTCAATTCAATTCAATTCAAGTGCCTTGAAGGTCATTCGCAGCTGCCTAATTAAAAATGCAATGGCCGCCGTTTAGAAAGTAAACAATGCAAAAAACAAGTTATTCTGCAAGCAGCTTTCAACTTGCCACTGCCACAGCCAACAACCTTATGCAAATACTCTTTAAATGCGTAGCAAAAAGCCAAAATAGGCGGAGAGGGAGAAAAAATAAGAAGAGTCTTGTAACAAAACACAAATGTAATGAATATTTACGAATTTGTAAGAACAACGGCAAACTGCAAAACACGTGCGAAATCTCAAAAATATTCCCACACACACACACACACACACACAACAAACACACCCCAGAGCTGGGGGCGAGAGAGAGTGAGAGAGGAGATTGCCTTTTGTACGTTTTGTACGCTCGAAAAATTACAGAAAATTTTCATTTAATTATGAAAAAGACGGAAACTTGGGCTGTACAGCTGCCAACTTGATTATTTGACAGCCTTCTACGTTTTCCACGTGGTAATTAAAAAGCAAAAAGTTCCAAAAATGTGTGTAGAGTAGCCCTCGATAAGAGTTTGGCAGCCAGGGGATAATCACAACAGTATCTTTACACCAGAGACTTACCCTTCCGCAGACACTCGTACACACATACAACCCTTCACACACACACACACACACACACTCACCGGTGTATCCTTTGGAGAGAGCTGCAATGAAAATAAAGAAAAAAACATAGATGTACTTCAATTAGTTTGCTGCAGTTATTCTGTGGGGTCTTAAGTTTAAGGTCGAATGGGTTTTCCTATTTAAGATTAGAAACAAACTGAACTTTATTCACAGCTAAATGAATAAAGCCCTTTTTGCTTTCCCTTAAGCATTGACAATGATGAAGACAAATTGTTTAATAGAATTTTGTGAATACGCTGCACAATTGGAATTAGTTATCTACTCGAGAAATTGAATTTCCACAACTATGTAACTTACATATTGTCAAAAGAAATGCTTATTAAATTCATATTTTAATTGAGTACGTATTTAGTGAGTTAAAGTTTCAATCGTCTTCAATGGAATGTTAGCTGAAGCAAATTGAATAAATTGATTGCAAAAATAATAAAAACATATTACACAAAAAACATATTAAAAAAATATTACAAATAAATGCATATTTAATGGAGTGTGCTTTTCCTGAGTCTTAAATATTTAAATAAGAGATATTTAACAAAAACATATTCAATGGAGTGTATTTTTAAAGAGTCATTGTTTCAGATATGTTTAATAGACTGTCTGTCAAAGCAAATTTAATATGAAACTGAGTTTACAACTGAATAGCTTTCAATGTTATGTAAATATTTTCTAATAGATGAAGGAGAAGATGAGGTCTGTCTAGTCAAAGCGTTGTCAAGTCAAATATATATATATATATGCGAGAAAGTAAAAACTTTTTATTTTATATAATATATTTTCAAAAAATATATTTAATAAATGCATAAATGTCCTTGAGTCTGAAATATATACTGAATGAGTATATAGTGAGTTAATAATTCAAACATGTCTTCTCACTCTGTCTCTCTCTCTCTCTCTCTCTCTCTCTCTCTCTATCTAAGCCTCTTTCACTTTCTGTTGTGCTTGACTAAGAAAAAGAGCAAGTAGAAGTAGAGGAAGATGAAGTCATTCGACATTCAAAATCAAAGTCAGAGTCAGAGTTAGAGTCAGGGTCTGTCTAGTCAAAGTCTTGTCATCGTCAAGTCAAGTCAACATCAATGGGATGTTTGGCTTGATTTGCCATTGCCTGAGCTGGCAATTTGTGTGAGTAAGTTGCTCATATTAACAAAATGTCTAATGAAAATATTTTGCTGGAAACGGATACTCGGATTCTTGGCTGCCGCCTCAGTCCAGGTCCCCGTTTTGGCTGAAGAGGGAAAAAATCAAATTAGCTGCATGAATGACGTTGGCAAATGCGCTTGCCGGATTAGCAGAGAGGCGGATGATGGAGAGTGGGCGTGGTAACTGCCACAGTATGGCCATCAATGCCAGTTTGTATCTGCCATTTTGTAGCAGTTGCAATTGCTGCTCCTCCTTTTCTGTGATTAATGCTGCGTCATGTTTGTGAGCTAATTGCCGACTACCAGTCCAGAGCCAGCCATGAGTTGAAGTTGATGTTGAAGAAATCCCGAGGGATTATCTGAAGTGCTTATTGCATTACACAGTTATGCCAGTTATTTTAGTATTTGTCATAATTATACGGTAGTTGCATCCGTTTGCCCCTTCTGCCATACAAGTGGCATATCTAAAATCTGCGCCCTTAAATATTTTCCCCATGCTTTTGAATGTTGCATGAGCCGGCGCACAAAAAATCAGATAGCGCATTTAAAATAAGTAGAAAGCACACAGGGCACGACTGACTAGATGAGCACAAAAAAACATTGCGAGGAAAACAGAAGCAACAGCAAAAACATTGCACACAGAAAAAGGCTAAGGAGACAAGCTAGAAGGTTGCAGTCGAGAGTGCTCGACTAGGAGATACTATAACTATATATACTATATATATAAAAAACAAAAACGATAGTAGAAAGTCTTTGTTTCTTTTACGTTCTAAATACAATTTTTACGGGTGATCCATAATGTGTCTGGGTTTATTATATATCAATAAGAAATTCGTATCTTACCAATTGTGCCTTTTACTGCTATCGAAAATCGATTTATATCGACATATGCAAAATGGTTGAAGCTATCGAATTAATTAAATTAAATTTAGCTGCTTAAAGTAAACGAGAATTTGTGGTCCAACTTTCAGCTCTCTACCTCTAACAATCTCTGAGATCGATTGCTTTAAACAGACAGACAGACAAACATGGCTAAATCGACTCAACTGTTGAACCAGATGAAGAATTTATATGCCTTATGGGTTCGTAGTTGCCTCCTACCGCCTGTTACCCTTTTTTACACGTTTTCAATGGGTGTAGAATATCAAAATAAAATGCAGCTAAAAACATGCTCGAAGCATTAGAAAGAGGGCAGCGGGGGCTGAGGAAGAGGTTGCCTTGTAACTGAAACTGTATCAAGTAAGTGAGCCGCGCCGAGCTGCATAGTGAAAACGCAACTGTGCGGAAAACTCTGCGAACATTTTCATTTTCAATGCAGCTCTTGGCACACAAACAGAGAGCGAGACAACCGTGCTAGAAACAGACCCAGAAAGACCAACAGCGACAGCAACTGAAACAGAATCAGCATCAGAATCAGATACAGCAACAACAACTAGCAAATAGTCAACTTTAAGTACAAACTCCCCACACACACACACACACACACACACACAACACACACGGTGCCGCAAAAACTTTCAGTGAATCGCAGAAAATCGCTTAGAAGGCAGCACCAAAAAATAAATAAAAAAATACAAAAAAGGAAAAGAAATGTGTAGAAAATAAGAAAAATTCGAAGAGTCCCGAACCAAAGCATATGGAGAGAGGCTACAAGGAGTTACCCCTCTGCCCCTCCCCAAGCGCCATGCGTCTAACTGTCGAGTGCCGGCTTTTCTTTCAATTTGCAACATTTCGTGTTGCCGTTGCACGTTCCCCAAAATAACTTCCGACGTTGGCTGCCTGATTTTTTTCCGCTTTAGTCAACTCGCTGCGAAATTGCAGGAAGCATTCTATTTAAAGTTCTATGCCAAAGTTGAGCCACCACCCACACCCCCTTGCTATCAAGGACACACTTAAATAAGGACACAAAAAGGACACAAGGCTTGGTTAAGGTTAAGCAAAGTAACCAAAATGTAACTCTCTCTATGTATAGGATCCGCCATAGCCCCCTCCATCCACTTGGCTGTTGTATCTATTTATGCTTGTGTATAATTTGTTTAAAAAAATCAATTAGCCACGCTGTCCAAAACAGAAGCCCCAACCAGACCCAGCTAGCCCCAAAACACAGACACAAACACAGCCAATAGTTGGTTGGCCCTCGTCGCATTAACAAAATAAACTTTCTCAGCTGCCAATCAGCCCGAGAATGGCCAACGGGCAGCTGAGTGTGTCAGTCTCTCAGTCTCCCAGTTAGCCAGTCCGTCAGTCAGTCAGTCAATTTGGCTAGCTGGCTAACCAGTTAAGGGAAGCCTTTAATAAGCCCACATAAAACTGAGCGAAATTACAACAATGCTTAGCCCAGGGGCACAGTGGTTGAATTATAAATAGATGCGAATCTGCGGTAAAGGAATAAATTATAGAGATAAGACAGCAAAAGGATTTATAAGACAGCTGGAGAGATGCCAGATTATAATTAGGAAATAAATGTAGTGTAGTTAATAATTATAAATTAATATAAGAATATCAAAAACTCAAAACATGTAAGGATTAACAACAAATGTATATTAGTAAAAGAAAATAAATAAATGATAAAAATAGGAAAGCGAAGGATTTATTCGATAACTGAAGAGAAGACAGATTAAAATTAATTCAGAAAGAGGTAAGAAATTCATAATCGCAACTGCAAAACGTATTTGATTGATTCAATGATTTTTGAAGAATCAGTTTCAATACTTATTGTTTTGTATAAGCAGATAATACCAAGCATGATTCTACGATCAGAAAGAGAAGAAAGATTTATTAGTAAAAGACTACTATTGTATGTAGGTATGCTAATATTAATATTCCAGTTAAGAACCGCTAGGGAAAATAATACAAATTGCTTATGTACAGATTATATTATATCCTGATGAATCTTGTAATTTGGAAATTATATCCAAGAACCATCTTCAAAATAACAAATAATATTTACAGAATTTTAGTCAAACTGAAGTACGAACTTATTACTAATACAATGTGCAAACACATTCCAACATATTGTTTACCTTAACTCTTTTGCCGTTGTGAAGCATTCGCATGTGAGTGGCCCATATTTGTTTAACATTTCGAGTTAACCACTGTGCACATGAGCCATTAGCAAAACTTTGTTGCAAAAACCAAACCAAGCCAAAAAAAAATCACAAAACTGCGCTTCAATGTTAAACGAATTGTTGTCTTAACTGCTGAGAAGGGGAGAATGGTGGATGGAGGTGGTAAGGGGGCAAGGGGTATCTTTATGTGTATCTATAAAAATTGAGGGTGTAGCAGTAGCCCAAAAAGTTAGTGAAATTCATTTTTGGAAAAGTCCAAAATAAGGTAGAGAAATACTAAAAAAAATGAAAACAATATTCGTGGCGACTAAAAAAAAAGTTTAAATAACTTTCTCAACTAAATTTAAGTTGCAAAGGGGGGAGGGTTGGATATGCAGTGGAAAGCGAGATGAAGCGAGGTGCCCAGCAACCAAACAGTCGTGACAAAGTTGGGAGCCAGTTGTTCTGGTTGTTTTAGTTGTTGCTGTTGTTGTTGTTGCTGCCATTTCTTGCGCACTGATAAAAAGTGCAGCAGACGCAAAACTAATTTGCGTGGTTATGTAAATTAGAGTTGCAGTTGCACAGTCGAGAGTCGGCGATAAACTTGTTGAGGATGAAGAGCGCTAAAAAAATTGTTGCCGAGCAAATGCGTAAATCTGGGCAGAGAATTGAGCGGAGTTCACCTAGGCAACCGGAGGGGAAGGAGAGGCAAGGAGAGAAGAGGTGGGATTAGTGTGTTCAACTTGTGTGTTTTTGTGTTTTGCTGCCTCTTAATCCGGAGACCACAAGCAGATAACCGTATCTCGTTGCACAGACAAAAGACGCCTCCTAACAGCTAAATAATGTGCACAAAATTTAGTGCACAAAATGGGGGCAGTTGCAACTGGCAGTGGCAGGGGGCATGTTGCTAACAGACAGCAGCAAGCAGCATGCCACACATGGCAATGGCAGCCCAGCTGAGATAATTTTTCGTTGAGCAGCAGCAAAACAGTTGTTTAAAAGAGGCAAGTTGCCAGCTTAGGCATATTTTGGGCAAGATAAAATTGTGTGTGTGGGTGGGTGACTGATGGGTGGTGGGGGTTCGAGGGTGTTGCATGAAGCAGACTTACATTGAGGTCTGTCGGCTGCATTGTCGGTTCAGCAGCAGCAGCAACAACAGGAGCCGCTTCTGAACTCGGCACCCAAAGTCATATTAATAATTTTGTTGGGATTTGAACTTGCCCCACAACCGCAACAACTTGCAGGTTGCAGCTGCAGCTGCTTCTACAATCAACATTTACTGCACACACACACACACACACATTTATCCATTTCGAATATGAGCAGAAGTAATCCTTGGTTACAGTTGTTCACCGACTTGTTTTTGGTTTTTTTCCTTGTCTTTTCTTTTTTTTTTTTTGGGTGTGCATTCAGAGTTCGCAGACACTGTTTACATTTGCAATGCTAACCAGAAATCGGCAGCAAATACCAAATCCTCGAATTCTCTGGGCCTTGCTGCAGAGGTGCTCTTAAATGCGCTTGGATTTATTTCCTATCTCTTATACATTTGTATTATACTTTTCTCGACTAAAATTGTTTTTATCGGGCTCTGGGCCATGCCTTCTTTAACTGATTTGGAAATAATTGAAATTTACTTCATAGGGAACATCTTTTTGATTCTAGCTGCATTTTTAATTGCTGATATTTTCATAACATTGTAAAGAATACTAGATTTTTCCCCTCGTTTTTTATCAGACTCTGATATAAGCCAAGTTACTGAAATTAAAGTGATTTTAGTTTATTTATGTGGATTTGCTTAACTGCACTATTATTTGATTTTGTTTGTGTACACTGGAATACTTTTTTCTCGACTAAGCTGTTTTTTTAGCAGTCTCAAAAATGGGAACTATTTAAGTTTATTTGAAATTAACCTGAAAAAATTTGATTTGTTAGATATATCTGCTTAACTATCTGCTCAATCATATATATAAAAATTATTTAAAAATAAATTAATAAATTGCTTTGGATCTGCTTTTTTTGATGCTGTTCTTTTTATACGCTTCTAAAGGACATTCCCATTTTGATGATGAAGTGGAACTCGATTACTCCATTAAACTATTTTATATGCCAAGAACTGTTCAAGTTGAGTGAAAATTACTGCAATTCAGAATACCTGTTTATGCATTTAAAGAAATTAAGTTTATTTTGAAATCGAGCTGCATTTTGAACTGCACGTTTGTTTGTTCGATTATTTGTTTGTTTTTTGTATAGCTTGTGCTCTCAGTTGCACCCCATCGGCGGCATTATTATTTCATGGGAACAACAAAACAGCAAATTAGAATGCAACCCACACACAGAGTTGAGACAAATCATTTTTCTTGTGCTGCTTGTGGAACAAAACTTTATACCGAATTTCCCACAGATATCGTGAATTGAGTATTTGTATGTATGTATGTGTGTGTATATATGTGTATCGTAGATGCATTCGATTTTTCGTTGGGCTATCATTGCCAGCGACTAATTAGTTTGTCACCCCAGCGACACAGATATTTCCCTCCCTCTCCATCTCTCTTTCTCTCTCTCTCCCTCTCTTTCGGTGGCGGTTGGGATATGTGATATGATTAGTGGCAGCTTGTTTACAGAGCCACAGCAACTGCCGCACCACTATCGTCTCCTGTGGGATTTATTTTTAGTTGGCTGCAGTTGGATTCGATTGGTTTTCGGCTCGATTTTATTTGGCTGCTGCCTGCTAATGACATGCAAATCAAGTTTTCGGGTGGTCCTGACCAGCAAAACGTTCTTTTCACAGCTGTGTTTAAATATATAAATATTTATTTTTTTAACAGCTGATTGTTTTATTCAAAAAGGCAGCACGTGCCACGCGGTGGTGTCGAAGCAGCTATAAAATGTAAATATTTACTATTTACTTTTGCGGCGACGTGAGAAAATCATTAAATCAAGCGGAAACCCGTTTCTCATTTGGCCGGTGTGGGTACAGGCATCAGTAGACCACAAGAAATAAATCAGGGCCTGCGCGGCAACAATCAAAAATGTAATTAGAGTTTTTATGATTAAACAAAAAAAGTACTCATAAGGAAAATCAACAAACAAAAAGCTAGCACAGCGAAAAAACAAGCGAAATAAACTAAATTGAAATTCGGTTAGTGTCTGTTGGAGATGAAGTCCGCTCAGCCAGTTTTCCGCATAAATGAAATCAAATACATAAAACTGGATAAACGAAACGAAAACAACTCTGCCAACTTCTACACACAAAAATCACAAAAATGTTACGTTTGATCCCAAAAAAAAAAAAATGTATATATTTATATAGAAACAGAGGCGGCCAAAAACTACAATCAAAATGAAACTAATGGCAAAAATGCAAAAAGGTATTTAAAAAGTTTGCAAATGTGGTTGCAGTGGTTGAAATGTGGTCACAAAGTAAATGAAAATAATTCCGCCTCGCATTTTTTGGTTATTGCTTCGCCAAATATAAAATAAATTATTTATTAAAGTAAGCTGAAAAATAGAGGTTAGCGAAAAAAATAACCAAAATTGGTTAGAAATCAAATGAAAAATATTTGCCTAATGTCTATTTAAATATTTTGGCATAAATATTTAATTTGCGAAATGGCAAAAACCATAAAATTTTCAGCGTTAAAAAGCTAGATAGAAAGTGTCAACTGTTGCCATTTGTTTTTTACGGCCCGTGCGATAAGGATTTAAAGCTGCATGCAACAAATTGAGGTATACGTTTTTTATTCCATGCACATAAAATCAGAGTAAAGCAGCTCAACTTTCTGCTTTTTTTTTTAGCTTTAAAGCCAGAATAGCTAGAGCTCTAGTCTTGATATTTAACGAGCGCTACGGGACGCTTATCTATTTGTTAGATGGTCGCGAGTTAATGAGAAAAATGCATACGCATAAAACGATGTCTAGTTCCGGCGCACATAAACCGTGAACCAGCCCCCGTCAACCCCCCGTCTACTGTGGCACACCCCTTACCCTGCTTATTTTTCCACTTGAATTTTACGAGCCCGTCGCCGTCTGTTGCCAGACAGACGCATAAAGCAGACGAACTCTCCGTTGTCCGTGAAATCGTAAAAACCAAATACCAGAGTCTGAAATCACAGTCAGACAACACACACACACCCACACACATGCACACACACATAGAGAAAAAGACCACATTGTCTATTTCTGATTTCAAATTGTACCAATTTTTAATATGAACTTTAATTATGGTCCGAGTCGAGTCGAGTCGAGCTGCCAATTTATGACACTTGGCGCTCGTCCAGTGCACATCAAGTTTGGTATATTTATTGGCCAACAAGGCGCTGTCAAATTTATGGCCCAAAGTGTGAAGCTGCCCCCTGCTCCCTCCCCTACTCAACCCATTTCAGACGGAAAATGCGTTGAATAATTGTGGTTTGCTGGTTGCGATTTGCTATCATTTTTTCTTTGTTATATCCTGAACCTGCAAATGGGTAAAAAGGGTATAATGGTTTAGTACAA
The DNA here is from genome assembly GCA_035043445.1 of Drosophila silvestris. Classification (NCBI taxonomy): domain Eukaryota; kingdom Metazoa; phylum Arthropoda; class Insecta; order Diptera; family Drosophilidae; genus Drosophila; species Drosophila silvestris. The sequence continues at coordinate 8,073,461 of JAWNMZ010000137.1, forward strand.
CAGTAGTTAACAGGCAGAAGGAAGCAGTTCTTAGTTCATAAAGTATATACATTCTTGATCGGAATCAACAAACGAGTCGATTAGCCAAGTTCGTCTGTCTGTCTATATGAACACGCGGATTTCAGAGACAATAAGAGCTGGAGACTTTTAATTTTGAATATATGTACTCTGATAGTCTATTTCATTTTATTGATAACTGCGGCCGTTTGGGGTATATCGATATAAATCGATTTCCGATAGCAATAAGAGCATTCAATTTAAAGGCAGAAGCTACTAAGCCATGTATAATATACATTGTCATCTTGTTGATCAACTATACAAGTCAAATCGAGATCGAAATAAATAAATGCCACTCTTTACTACCTGTGCCTGACAAAAGAGCATATCCAAGCATGCTTTCATTTGAGTGTGCAAAACTTTTTAAAACGAGATTTCACAATAAAACTAGAATAGTATATTCAATAGCCAGCTGCAGGATGTCTCATAGTTGAGTTCACTCTATTACAGCTTACTTATTCCTTTTTTTCTGTGAGGGGCTGTGGCTTTGACAACACACTACAAATAAATTTTGTTGGCACTCAAAAAACGATTTAATTTGCGGTTTTTGTCACAAACACAACCAAAATTGACAGAAACCCAGTTGTGGAAATAAATTTAAATCAAAACCTTGATTGGGAAATGGTGCATTGGGGAAAACAAAACAATTTCAAAAGCCCGAAAACCGAGTGTCATTCACAACGTAGCATGCAACACTTTCATGGAGTGGGTTATGCTTAACAAATAACGCCTGTTCAGAACTTGATAGTGTCTATTGAAGCGCTCCAAGTTGCCATTTCCGTTTCCGTTTCCTGTTTCAAATAGGAATTCCAATCGTCGCCAGTTTGATAAGAGTATAACTGATAAGCTAAACAGATCCTGCAGCTGCTGTTCGAATCGATTCAAATATGACTTTGAGATTAGTTGCACATATTCATGATGCAACTGTTGCAGCTGGTCGAGTGTGCCACAGAGTTGCAGCTGCTCATCGCAATGCTGAGCTGCCTGTTGCAATAGTTGCGCCTGGAAATGTTTGCCAAACTCGAGCAGCAAATCTGTTTTCAGTTGCAACACAATTGCCACTTCTTGTTGGTCACAATTGAGTTGCAGCAACTGTTGCAAGCGATGCACTGTCGTGTGCAGTTGCAAACGCGCACGAAAGATCTCATTGTATTGTTGCAGTTGCGCCTCGGTGATGATGCCACTCAGCTGCGGGTTGAAGTCGAAGATTAGGGAAAGTTGCGCCAAATTTGCGCTTGGCAATTCTACTTTCAAATCTAGTGGGGCATGTTGAATGTGGAGGATCTGCTGCAGTTGCTCAGCTGCCATCGTGGCAAATCCCTGCTCCAAGCAACGAAACGCTATTTCCAATTGCGTGGCATACAAATCAAAATTGTGCAACAAATAAATCGAACGCAGTTGCCGCAAAACGTTGCCCAGTTTCAGTTCTTGCAGCAGCAAGTGCAACACATAACTGTTGACCCAGAAGGAACGCTGCTTCAGTTGCCTCTGCAACGTCTCGCAAATGATCTGCATCAGATCACAGTTCTGGCAACATTTAAGCAACGCCTCAATATTGCAGTAACCCGACTGCTTCAGATCCTGCAACGTCTCCTTGACGTACTTGAAGTAGATGCAACGCAACTCCCAATCGCTGACTAGGTTTAACTGTTGAAATATCTCTGGGGCAGCAACAGTTGGTTGTGGCATCTTTATTTTATGCTGCTCGAGTTGTGGCTGCTGCAGTTGCACCGATTTGAGCAGAGCGTGATGCAAGCTCTGTCGCAACATTAATTCGTGCTGCGCCACAAAATGTGACAATCGCTGCGAGTCACAGAGCCAAGCAATTGTTGCACCTGCCTCTCGAATGTGCTGCTCAATGATTTTATAAATGGCATTTGGCTTGAGTGGCACGCCAGCGATAGCCTCTCGCATCAGATACGCCGTGTGACCTTTGACCTTTAGCCGTTTAAAAGGAAACTCTTTGAAGCCGTCCTCAAAGTCGCCGAGTAACCAAAAATTATCCAGGCAACGGCAAGGCACCTGCAACACTTGCAACAGCAGAGCTGCGGCAAAGCGACGATGATCGGAGAGTGGCCATGTGGCCAACACTTCCAGCAGACTTGTGACGATGTGTTGACTGCGATAATGTGGCGGATTCTTAAGTTGCAGCTTATAGGAAGCATAATTGACCGCCGTTAAACTCCAAAGTGGCTGCAAGCGCTCAAAGCTGTTCTGCGTGGCCTGGCGGAAGGAGGCGAGTGTCGCCTTCACTAGCCTCTCTCGGATGCTGCTTGCGTAGTGGGTCAACGTTTCCACAACTGGCACCAGGAGTCGCCTCAGGGCGGCCGTCAAACTGTGCAACATTTCCAGCTGCTCCGCTTTGTTATAGCAATCAATGTAGGCGTAGAGGCATTGCATGTGCTGCACTGGCTTCAGCACCTGCTCCACCAGCTGCTGCTCATCGATGTTGTCCACATTTAGCGATTGCGGACGCAGCTGAATCAGTTCGTTCAGCAGCACAAAATGATGACACTCCGCGGGTCGAAAGAACACTTGAAGGGTCTCTTGGATGAAAAAGGATTCTTGGCAATCACAAAACTGGCTCCCTTTCTCGGCAAGATTACGGCTTAAGTACTTGGCATATCTGTAGCTAAATTCAGCCTCGCTGCCCACCTGCTTGGACAACTCCAGCTCCATTTGCTTGACTTGCTGCAGAGCCGGCGGCAATGGCCACATTCCATACTCACTTCGAGCACGCGTCGACTTCGCCGAGTTGAGCGCTGTTAAATCGGGGGATTGACTAACTGAATCCTTGCGAGATTCACCCGCCTGCACTTCACGCTGGCCCATGCCAAGCTCCGAGTGCAGAGACCGTTTTAGGCTGCTCAAACTTAAATCCTTTTTAATTGAGATCTGTTGCGCAGTCTTGTGAGCCAGTGCCAGATCCTTGAGGATCAGCTCGCTGCACTCCAAGTGCGCCAGCTTGTAGAAGCGAGCCACACGAAATGCACAATAATTCACCGACATCATAAAATCGATAATTGCCCACTTGAGCTGCTCGCCAATCTGCCAATCATCGATAATCACATTCGATAACTTTCTGATCGTGTCCGCCAGCACTGGCAGCTCTTCATCCCGATATCGATTCACAAATGCACGCAAATTTAGCCAGACTGCCGTGGGCACAGTCCTGGGTCTTTCGGAATAGATTTGAATCGTGTTAATTGCATATTGTAAGGATTTCGCGTACACCTCATTCTCCTCCGGGGAGTCCAGTAATAGCTTCACCAGCTGCGGTACATAACGCTCAATCACCTGCGAATAGACGCGCTCTGCCATATCTTATTTATACAAAATATATATATTCAATTTTTATTTTTACTTTTTGAGAGAGCTTGGCGTATTGAGAGCTGATATTCGCCTGCTTGACTTACGTTTGCCTTAAGCCAAGTGCTCTGCCGGCTTAAGTAAAACTCGAAAATGCAAATTCCTGTGGCATGTGGCATGCGGTAGCTGCACCGGCATGTAGGGAAACCAACAACCCAAACACCCGTACAAAACCCGACAAGAACTTTGACACCAGTGACCCATTTCTAGACTGCAGCAATTCCCATATGAGTCTCTCTCTCTCTCTCTCTTTCCATCTCTTTCTCTGTGTTAGCTTAGTCTGGTCTCCATGTCCAATAGTGCCTGGGGCACAATGTGCGTACTTTTCTTTATTTTATTGTCTGACAAGATAAATACCAAAATATTGAATATGCTGCAGGCGGCGGCCAAAGAGACTACTGCAAATACTACACTCAGAAAAATAATAATAAAATTGAAATGTGGCACATCAAAAATAATAATCGAAATTAGATACATTTTATTATATATTTTTTATGGATTTTTAGAAAGTATTTCTCCTAAAACTAACGATTTATAATAAATAACATTTCTCAGAAGTGGAAATGAAGCCTTTCTAATTTTAGGAGATTTTATTACTTTAATTTAGATCTTTTTTCTTATTAACAGAAAATATGATGTTTTTGATGTTATCAAGATGAGTTTCAAATTTTTCAGAGATGTTCAAAATCTCAGCTCGATTTTTATTCGTAGTGTAGAAATAGTATTTCTCCTATTGCTCGGGCAGGCTACACTGTGTCCATCCATCCAGCATTCTGTGCTCGCTCCAAGACATCTGTCTGTCTGCCCCTCTTCCCTTCCCTGCCTGGCCTTCTCCCTGACCCATCTGCCCAGCTCCCATCAACTGTGCCACGAACAATAACTCAAATGCAATCGAGCATATTTGCTGCAGAGACGAACAAATAAACCCAGTTACCTCTACATGCAAGCCACAACACACAAAAATATATGCTACAGTGAGCACTAGGAATGTGTGAACCAACCCAAAACAATAAAATTTTTGATGTTGCTGCTGCTGCTGAAAATTGAACACAATCTTAATTGCGACAGCCTAGAAGACTCTCTCAGTTAGCACATAGGCTTCAGAATATTTTCCAACAAAAAAAACGTTAAGCAAAAATAGTTTGAGGACTCTGGGCCAAACACAAATGCAGACACTGTCTGTCTGTGTGTCGGATTGTGGGTGCGGTGTGTGTGTGTGTGTGTGTGTGTTGCCAAAACAGCTAGTGAAATCTTTACTAGAAAACAAAAGCTGAAATTTAGAAAAACAAGACAGATTTGTTTGAAGGCAAACTTGAGTTGGGCGACAAAAGTTTTTGTCGCACTCGGAGAAAAGTAAGCGAAAACTTAATAAAGATCGCAGCTGACGGCGGCGTCGAGGCAACCAGAAAAACGAACAGGACACACACACACACACAGAACACACGCACAGGACACACACACAGGCCACACACAGCACTGGCACTGTTTGGTCAGCGGCATTGCTGGAAAACCCAACCACAGACTGTCGAAATTAAACCAAACTAAATTTGCACTTACACTTTGCCCGAACTAGCTCCTTAGGGGAAGACAGAATGGGAGAGAGAGAGAGCTATGGAGAGCGAGAAAGAGAGTGAGAGAAAGGATCTGTGAGAGGCTGTCGAAATTGTCACTTTCGCAATTTGCTCAGTTGGTGCGGGAAACAATTGTCGGTTGCAGACAGGCAGCAAGCAGCAAGCAGCTTGCAACTTGCCGCATGGTGCGCGTCAAGGAGCGCGTAAGTGACATTTATGCGCCTGGACGGCAAACAGCCTCTGCAGCGCCAGCATCCACACTCAGCAAAACAATTGACTTGAAATATATTGACAAGGGCAGCTGAGCTTATTATGCAGAAAGCATAATTCTAAAATGCGAGCTTTCTGAAAACCATGATTTTCTTTCTATAATTTCTTTTTTTGCTTAATTCCAGGCACGATTTTTGTAAATTTAGAAAAAATATGTATATCATTTGCAGGTTGTTTTTCATTTACGCAGACTTCTTACAGTACCTGTTTCTGTTACTATTTTATTAGTATGCTATATATGCTACACTATATCATTAGTATTTTAACATTTCACATTTACAAAAATTAAGCATACAAACAAAACTCTTAAAACTCTTAACTCCCACTAAGCTAAACAGAGCCAATCTGGTTACTTCTTTGGGAACCTTAGAATTAGTTTTCTAAAATATTAATATCATTCATATCTTTATATATTTTTTCCACTTTCTATATACTATTATTATTTATATATTTTGATTTATTTTTAAAATATTTCGTGGCGATTTCTTTGCTGAGTGTAGCTGTGAGAAAGAGTGAAATAAACCGCTTCAAACTTTTGCTCAACAATGCAGATGCAGTCAAGCGACCTCAGCGGGCGAGAGAGAGAGAGAGAGAGAGAAAGAGAGAGAGATAAAAGGCGGACAGAGACAGGGCGAAGTTTGTTTTAATAAATACTTTCATTGTGTATGCAGCCTCAGCATCCGCAGCAACAGCAACCGCATCCTCACCTGCCTCCAGCTGAGTCAGATGAAGAGATAGTGTCTTAAGAGTGTGGAGGATGAGGGAGAGGGAGGGAGGATTGGGGGAGGTGGAGCAAGGGTTGTCACTGTTGATGACGGGCAAGTTTCTTAAGAATTTAGTGCTCGCTGCTGCTCATCATCGACATTACTTTGGCAAAGTTGAGATTGTTGACAATAGATGTGCAGCCGGCGGGAAACAATCATCAACAGCCACAGACGATGGCAAATGCAAAAATTACTCAATTCTTTTTAATAGCATGAACTTTGCCATTTGTTGTTGTTCTCGTCTGTTGTTATTCCTGTTGCAATTAAGCAAAACTTTATCAAGTTTGAGCTGCAAATAAATGCGTACCTTATTTAAATATAGACACTCTTATTTTACTGGCTTTCTGTCTATGCTGTCTGTGCCTGTGCCTGCAGGCCGAATGAGTTGTTCAAAATCACATCACATTTTTTTCACAGCTGCAGGCGTTGTCTGTCGTAGTTGATATAATTCTGATTCCATACATACATATTAATATTATTTTATTTACTTATTTGTCATAACTTTGATTTCATGTATACATATTTATTTACTACATTTATTTATGCTTTTCTTTTTTTGTGATACTTTCGCTGACTATTTTTCGATGGGCCTCATTTAGCGTAGTCGTCGCCATAAACTACACATTAGCAGATAGCGGAAATGGTTTTGGGAAAAAGCGATGTTTTCTATTTATAGCAACAATGCAACACACATCTGGCTGGCAACAGTTTTTCCCCATGTCATAATTTTTTCTTTTTTTTTTTTGGGAGCCGCAGGCAAAGTTAATTAGTTGTGATTTTTCAAAGAACATTCAAATCGAAGGCAGCCGAGTGAAAAACACAAACAAATAAAATCGGCCCCAGGCTGTGCAACGCTGTGGCAGAGGCGGGTGCAGTGGCGGAGGCATGCAATGCAGGCACATGTTGAGTGTATAAAATTTTGATGAATGTTTTGTTTACGGCAGCTGACAAGGGGTTGCCTTTGCCACGCCCCTCCCCAAAATGTCCCAGCCTCCGGGCTGTACGTGGGTGTGCGAACATGTTGTGTGGCGAGTGTGATACACATCTCTATATTGGATATGTATGTACGGCAGCAGTCAAAATAATAGAAGTGCTGCTTCTCAAAGCACTTAATAAAACTCGATGACTCATTTTATGGTGATCAAATCGAGACCCCGTATAAATCTTCAATAATTCAATTCAATTTTCATACATTTTTTTTCAACTATTTTGTAATCTATTTTTTCTTAACATTTTCCAGAACATATGTGTGCACTACTATTATTTTGACCGCAGCTGTATATACGCCTGGGATGCGACGCACATGTCTGCCCCCTCGGCAGACAAGCCACAAGTTGCTAAATGGCAATTGAATGTGAATTGTATTGAACAGCAGTAGTAGGGGAGTCTCATTCCCTCTCTCCCCTCCCGAATCCGATTCATGGCCATGTTGCACGCCTCTGTGAACTTTACACGCACCGCTGGCGCTGATGCAACAGATGCCATAAATAATGCAGCATAAACAGAGACGGCAGCTAATTAACAAGAAATGCGCAATCCAAACCAAAATTTCTTTTTGGTCCAGCTGCAAACCAGGTAAAGTTTGGTGGCAGGGGTTTGGGGGCAGTTACATAAAATGCCTCCGGCTGCATTTACTTAGTTTTTCCCAATCAAATTCAGTCTGTCTACGTCGAATAATAATTTAAATATCTTGCCCCCAGCGAAGCTGAGCAACAAATACAACAACAAAACAGAAAATGCCATTTGAACTGCGGCATGCTAACAAGTCAGGCAACAACAGCAACAGCAAAATGCGTGCTTGGCAAAAAAAAGAATCCAAATAATGAAGTAAAAGGGGGAATACGGAGGTAAAAACTTAAGAGCCGCGAGCAAAAACAGGAAAAAACACACAAAAAAGGGAGAAAAGCGGCAAGAAATTAGTTTCTCTGGAGAACAATGTCCTAGTTGTTGTTGTTGTTGTTGCAGTTGTTGTTGTTTCTCTGTTGCTGTTGTTGCGGGTGCAAAGCTGCCAAAGAGCAGAACGAATGCAAACACACACACACACACACCACACACACGCACGCACAACAAACAAAGAAAGCAGGTCCCTCTTCTCTCTCTCTCTCTCTCTCCTCTGCCCGGAAAATGCCTTTTCGAGTAAAAGCACAAGAAATACAAATTTTCTCTGTGTGTGTGTTGTGAAAAATGGCAATGCAAAAAGTCGCTTAGTTTTAGATGTAAAAGAGCAAAAATATGCAGGCCACAAACATTCGTAGACAACAACAACAAGGACAACAACAACAAATTCAAGTCAGATAAGCGTAAAGAAAAAAACAAAAAAAGGGGAAGAATGCTGTAGTTGGGTGAGTTCGACTGGGAGATACCCTGCAGCCAGCTGTTTAATATAGTATTATAGCTTCCTTCTCAAATTGCCCATTCAGAATTTTTTACACTCAAATATAAGCAGTTGTGGAAGTGCTTACATTTCTTACGGCGGGCACAGGTAATTAGGAGTAAAAACAAAAAAAAACAAAGGCTGCGAATATATTTATTGCGATCTCGATACAATATGTGTAGTTGACCAAGAAGGTGCCAATGTATATTATATATCGCTTAGAAGCGTCTGCCTCTACAAGTGTAGCTTTTATTACTTTCGGAAATCGATTAGTATCGATATTCGCGAAAATGGCAGCAGTTTTCGATTAAATGAAATAAACTTGATAAACTGGAACTTAAATGAATAAAAATACTTATGCATGAGTGTATGAGTATGATTATGAGTATAAGTATGATTATGAATACACACAAACAGCTTTGAGAATATGTTTTCAACTATAACTTGGGAGTTTCTTATCCGATCTCTATGAAATTTGTGCAGCTTGACGGCAATAAATCAATATAAATTATTCATTAATTTTAAGGCTCTATTTTCAAAATTGTGACTTTAATTGCTATCGGCTACCGATTCGCGAAACGGTGACATGCCCGGGGTAGACGAGAACTCGACTCGACTGTTGATTCCGATAAGGAATATATATACTTTATGGGTTTCCTTATGCATGTTACATACTTTTGCCCAAATCCATTACACCCATTTTACACATTATTTATGGGTTCAGGCTATAAAAAAATACACACAAAGGAATCGGTTGGAATACAATTGAGGCGCAGCTGGGTGAGTTTTATGGGGGGTTGTCGGGGCCAGGAAGCCGCAGTAGTTGATGGCAGTTTAATAAGCTGCCCGCAAGAATTGCTTTTTAAATGCAAAATATATTTGTGTATTTGTGTGGAGCTTTGTTAAATGCGAAAACTCAACCCTACCCACAACTAAACAGAATCCAGGAATAAGAGGAATTTACTATTATTATGTTATATGTTATGGCTGAGTTATTAGCTTGGCATGTCGGCTCTTAAGCTCAAACCAGCTGTGAGATGAAAATGTATCCACAGCCAACATGTAAGGCTAAATGGCCAAGTACTTCAGTCATTTTGTGGTGGTGGTGGAGAGGGGGGAGGGTTCCCTGTTACAGTGCCTACGGTATGTCGATGAACAGCCACCTTCTGTTGCCGTTTACTGGCCATAAAGCTGACTGTAATCTTCTGCCAGGCATATGCAAATACAAAATACAAATACATGATGTTGTCAAGTCTGAATCCTGGGCCCGGGCCTGGTTCTGGGCTCGGGCCTGGGCTGATTCTTACTTTTACATACATTATCCTGTCCAAAAAACAAGCCAAAGCCCAGCGGCATAAATGAATATGCCAGAGACATAGGTAAACGCTTTACACTCCTACTGTTCGCAAAGAATACTGGGCACTATCGTTTTGTTAAGAACTTTGTAACACATTGAGGCAGAAGTCTCGGAATTGTAGACTATATATATGCTTGTTCAACAACGACAGTTAAGTCGATTTAGTCAGGTTTATCTGTCTGCCTGTTTTTATGTAACTTATTTTATTAGTTTCTAAGCTATCTTGTTGACACTTGGCATGTGTCCGTCTTTTTGCTGCAGGTAATATATAAGTCGAGTGCTGCCGGATCGAGTCACTATATCATATAGCTGTCGTAGTAACGATCGGTCGAAGGATAAGTTCTTTTATGGAAACCTTTTTCGTTTAACAAGATATTCAAATGAACACTAAAAACTAAACCTAATTCTGACAACTTCTAAAAGTTGTACAAAAACTGATCAATCGATTGGTCTACAAGCGTATCTAACCTTCGGCGTGCCTAAGATTCTTGCTTCTTTCCATTCTTTCTAGAATTTTCTTTTTTTTGGCTTTTTCGACAGGATGAAAATTCTTGAGATGCCTTGCAGGCAAAACTGTTTGTTGCTGTTGCTGTGCTCCCCTGGCCAGCTTTACTCCAAGTTTGCCATACGGCACGTGTTATGATCGAGGTGGCGGCTGCCACACACACCCCCCTGCAGGAGCAGGTGTCGCTTGGACCGCACGCAGAAACACAGCCAAAAATTTCAATAGAGCTGCGAAAGTTTCATTGACTTGGCAGCTGAATGCGCAGGTGGGGGCAGAGAAGGTGGGTGTGGGAGATGGTGGCCCATTTCACAATAACTTGGACCCAAGTGTAATTGTTACCGTTTAAATTTCCATTAAAGGACGCGCCTAGGCAAAAATGGATCTGAGTGCGGCTGCCGCGGGCCCGCCAGGAAGTCGAAGCTCCTTCGCAAAATATGTCACAACATTTAAGCTGCGTTTTAGACAACCAACAACAACAACAACAACAACAATGGGAAGCGGAAACAATGGGGATAGATACAACAAAAGGCGACCGCTTTGAAAAGGCCGCCTGCTATTAACAAACCATAAAGTAATTTCTTGCTTTCCTGCACGGAAATTAGACATTTTGTCAAGGGAACACTCATCTTGCAAGCTGACTGCGACGTCGACGGCGACTGAGACGCCGACTGCGACCGCGACAGGGACAACAATAACAGCAACCATAACAAGCTAGAAGTCGAATTTGGGTGGTTGAGTATACACTGAGAAAAAAATGGGATTGCATTTCAGAAACGATGCCAAGGGCAACTCGTTTTATTTTCTTAATTTCAGTGTAGATTTTTCTAAAATGTACAGAAAATATTAATATCGTTGTGTATCTTAAGATTTTTCATGTATACAATTTAAGATATTAATAAGAAATTAATTTGAAAAAAAAAGACTTTCCACTGAGCTACTCGAGCTAAATTCTCATATAAAAGAGGAGCCAGTAAATTTCAATACTTGTTTCGAAGTTCAGAAAGGAATTTTCTAAGAATCAGCGACTGTATTTCTGCATTTAAGGAATGCATTACTTAATTATAGAAAATATAACAACATAATGTTGAAATGATATTAATTTTTAGAAATATATTTTCTTATATTTAGAAATTATTTTGAAAACAAAAAAAAAACATTTTAGTTTTCAGGGCGATTTACATTTTGGGGCGATTTTCTAAATTCCAGGCCGATTTAATTTCTGCAAGTGCAGGACACTTGCTGCCAAGTTAAAAGTGAAAATATTATAATGAAGTATGTTGTTAGCTGTTTCGAGATTTCTCAAATGTATCCACCATACACAGTTATGATGGGGGTGGATGGTGTGATGGAGTTGGCCGGTAGGCGGGCCCAAAAACAAAAAAAAAAACATTTTATAAGTAAACAAACAGCGGCATCAAAAGTTTGTCTATTTAAAAAGTTTTGCGCTTCATGCGCCAAAGTTATAAAACATGAAAATATTTCTTAATTATTTTTATAAACAACGCAACGGCGGCTCCAACGTCTTTTTTGGGCTCTACCCTGGGTACTCGTTATGGCCCGAGGGGCGTAGCCACGCCCGTACTCGCCCCCTTTCGTCGATTTGTGTCTGCAAGTTGTTTGTCTTGCTGATTTTGGAGCACATTTTGCCTGAGGTCAGGATTCTGTTTGATTAGCATAAATACGACTACAGCAAAAGGGAAAATACCCCAAGTTGCCCCAGTTTGTTTGTTTCTGTTGCTTACTGCTTCTCCTGTTCCTTAACTGCTTGTGCAAAAATTAATTAGCTGGGGAGGAAAACACAAAAATACAAAAACACAAATTCTGAATTGATTCCTCGAAACGTCGCCTCAAACTCACCTGCGAGAGATTGTGTGTCTGGAAAGAGTTTAGAATATTTTCGTTAGTTAATTAATCGACCAATATTTGCAGGAAAACATATATATGTACTACTGTATAAATCAAACTACCTCAACCCGCTCGCTCCGCCCCCTTTGGGTTGCCGTTATCTGCATTTTATGATGCTTTAAACACCGCAAAGCATTTGCAAAATGGTTTTTGATATACGACAATCGGTTTGGCCATGGTCATAAAATACTGCCAAAAGGTTGAGCGATATATGGCTGTTCAATGTGTATAAATCTATATACATATATATATATATATAGGATTTAATCGGGAGACCAAATACTATTTAAACAGTTGATAAACTGAAAGCTTAAGCTGATAACTGAAAAAAGCGAGAACGTTTGCAGTGGGGCTTAAAAGACAGTGAAATACTCTGATATCAATCAGATTATTTCTATTTATCCACCGGCCAAATTTGGCAATTGCAACCTTAAAGTTGTGGTAGATATGAGTTTTTATTGATTTATTTATTTAGAATTGTATATTTAGAGTTGGCGTAGCTATAGAATGATTACCGGTAATAGCCTTGTAAATTTGCTGAGCCAAGTTCAAAAACTAGTCATTTAGGGGTGGTTTTCAAGGGACATCACCAACAATCTGCCAATTAAATTTGATAACTATAGTTAACAAAATTGTGATAGATATGTGGTTTTATCGATTTGCAAATATTGATTTCTATAGATTTGCAAGCACTCCCCAGTTTTAACACTTTGTCTGATGCAGACAAGTTAATTTTCTAAGTTTCAATTATCTGACTTTAAGGGTGTCGAAAACGGTTGCTTTCACACGGACGGACAGACGGAAATTGCACACAACGAATATAGTCTTTTACACTCACTATCAGAGTATAAATTAGATAAATTCTATACAAGCTGTCTTTGTTAGTAATATGTTATGCCTTTGGGAAATGCCTCAACTATATGATATTATTATTATTTTCATAGCTGCTCGAATAGAAATGAGAAATGTTTGTGTATCGCTGGCACGCTGGAAACGTAACATTTCAATTTGCTGCAACAAATGCTCATAATTTATAAATTTTAAATCTATTTTAGCCGCAACGAGCTGGGCGCTCTACGTTTTGTGGCATGCCACGCAACGCTGTGGACTTTTTTTGAGCGGATAAAATTGGGGAATGCTTTGTTGCTGATTTATCGATGTGGCTGTTAAAGTTGTTGCTGTTGTTGTTGTTGCTGCTATTGTTGTTGCTGCCGCTTTTGTTGCCGCTGCTGCTGCTGTTGCCATTGTCTGCGTTTTTGGCCCTGCTAACCCGATTTTCCACTTTTCATGCGGCAACGTGCAAAGGCGCGCAGCACGCATGGTGATCATGTTTACGTTGTCGACCCCCCTTGAACTCTTACCCCTGCCCCCTGACCCCTTCTCTCTCCTCTCCAGAAACCGCTGGATGTCACTAATGGAGCACACGTTCCAGTCGAGTCACGTCACCTTTGGCAGCGTCTGCAACTGCTGCTGCAACTGCAAACCAGGCCAAGTCAACAGATAGACACAGACAAAGAGACAGACAGAGGGACAGAGAGAGACAGACAGACCTATCCCAAAGTATGAAGCAAATCGCATTGCAAAACGCGATCACGTAATGCGACGCGAGATTTTTGCAATTTCATGTGCCTTTCGTATCGGAAAACTATCTTTCAATTAAATGCCGCCTTTGCAATGCGAAGCCACGAGATGCAGTGCATGCAACGCGTTGCTTCGATTCCAATCATACTCATATTTATACCCTCACAGAGAGCAGCACAGTTTTGTTGTGCAATGTGTAACATCTTGGAAGAGAAGAAATTAAGTATACATATTCTAGATCAACATATATGTCCATTTGTTTGTCAATTTATCTGCTCAACTTTAAAGTTATCTAGATGCATCTCTTTTTCTACTTCTAAGAAATGTTATCTAAAATCAAGAAAAAATAATTATTTAATTAAAAGAATAGCTAATGTAAGAATGACGTGTAAAATGCACCCTGTTTCTTGCTACATTTTACAAAAAATGTAACCTGGAATTTCGAAAAAAAGACGTGGTTTTAAGAGGGACAGTTGTAAGCGATTTAGAAATATAATTTCTGAATAGAAAGGTCAAAACGATACTTTCGCTGATTGTTTCCACTTTCTGGTTCACTTTTAGGTGGGTCACAAATCAATTTGCACGAAAAAATATATATATTATATATGAGTAGCTGAAAGCAATGTTGCACTTTGCTCATTTGCGAGCTTAATTTGATTACGAAATTGCAGTGAAAATATTTTCATTGCCTTTTCAGGGTTTGCCGCGTATCATTTTAAGCTGTTTTGCATACATTTTCCGGCAATAAACAAATATTTTTTGGGTCATGGGCCAATAATGAAATTTGGTGAGGATTGTTGCTGTTGAGTTGCGGCAGTTTTAAAACTTCATTTAATTTAATTTATTTTTCGGCAGTGACACAATTTATGTAACAACTTTGACCGTTGTTGGTTTTGTTATTATTGTTGTTTTTGTTGTTGGTGTTTTTTGGCTGCGTCGCTGTTGTCATTTGAAACTAATTTGCATAAAATGAGCGTCGAATGTTTTTTTCATTTTGGTTACCTGTGGCCCATAAAAGCCACATATGTCGAGCGGCCCTGAAGCGGTCAAGTTGCCCATAAATTGCCTCCTGATGACTCCTTTAAAAAGGACCAAAAGCAGCGCCAGCAATTCGATTTCGTTTTTATGGCGCATAAATTATTCAGAGTTTGTCTATAGTCTATAAAATGCTGAGGGTCGTTAAGTCGACTCTGAGCTGGAAATGTCTCTCCAATTTTGCTGTTGTTTTTTGTATTTGTTGCTGTTGTTGTTGCCTCGCTGGACGTGCACTGACCTGACCTTCTATCCCTTTTTCGAAATAGACAATTTGCCCCACCTCGACGCACTATTGTCCTGTCCCAGTCCCGTTTCCTGGCATAAAAATCAGTTTAAGCTTGCGCCACAGCTTTTGGATTTATGCTACAGTTTTTCCACTATCCTTAATACTTTTTCTTTTTCGCATGGGTTTTTCTTTTCTTCTCTGGCTGTCTGCTGTCGGCTGTCAGCGATTTTACGAGTAAATTGAGAGCCACAATCGTTACTTCAAATCACTTTCAGCTTAGAGACTATATCCAATACAAATACAATACAGCTAAAATACGAATTGAAATTCGCAATTCGGCTTAAAGACCAAACAAGCGAACAACTCATTTTATGGCTCTTCTACACTGTATCCATTAAAATTTGGTAAAGGGGGTTTAATGCTCTACTAAATTTACATGTTGCGTCCATCTAGAGTCCAAAGCATAATCAAAAAGTTTTTGTTTTTGAAAATCGGTTCAGTTTTGACAAATTTATGGCTAACGGAAGCTTCGAACTATTTTACATGCCCAGAAATACCTTTTCAGATTTAAATGTAGGATTGTTCTAGAGTTCAAACCAATACCAAATCGCCCTCGGTTTGGAAATCGGTCGAGCTTAGCTATTTGTGCCTGGATTTGAATGCTGTTTATATCTAGAACTCAAACCATGACTTTACTTTTGGAAATGTGGTCGGATTTGACAAAATTGGGGCTGTTTTACATTTGGTATAATATATTTAAGAGTTGGGTGCAGGGTATCTGCTTATCAGGCACTCTCGACTGCAGCTGTGTTTTTATTTCTGCTTATACGGCTCTCTGTAGTATTTATGAGATACTTTTCGACTCGCTTATGAGCAATGTGGCTTTAAAATACTTACAACTTGCCCAAATAGAACACGTGCTCGCTTTTAATAGCTGGTGTTCTTTTTTCTTTCTTCCTTTGAGCATCACGTAACAGATCATTAAAGGGTCCTTTTGCGATGTGATCAATATTGAATCAGGGCTGGCCCACTCCTCCAAATGGACTTTAGTCTGCTGCAGGAAAGTGCAGCATCATTGTCTTTAAAAGCGAACAGGACAATGCGAAAGAAGCCAAACAAATACGCATGAAGTTGCTCTTTTAGACATATCGCAAAACATTTGCTGTTTGCTTTGAGCCAAGTAAACGGAAGGAAGTGATTGTCCTGCTGACCCAATTAGTTTGAAAGCTCTTTCCACTCTCTATCTCTGTATCTGTCTCTGTCTCTCCTTTTTTCTCTCGCTGTCATGCAGTCAATATTGCATTCTACAAATATTTAAACAGTTTCGCAACAGACATTTTAGTTTCATTCCAATAACTTGGTCTACTTTTCTGATATCCTTGCACATTAACTTTAAGGACACTCGTTTCTAGTACTGCTCAGTTGCGACTCATTAATAAAATAATATTATGTATGAATAAATAAAATTTAATTTTACATAAAAACTGACAAACAGTCCCCAGTCGGGAGAAGGCGACAGACATGGTCCAAAATAACTAGAAGCAACTACAAACCAATACGACAGCAGCAACAACAGCAGCAACAACAGCAACAACAACAGCTACAACAACAAGACTTACAACAACAATATCAAGTTGTCGGGCACAAAGACAAATGCGCAAAAAATTGCTTGTTTTGTTTGGACAGAGTTGTTCTTGTTGCTGTTGTTGTGGCATATTTGAGTGTATTTGCACAAAATACGTGAAATTACGCGAAAGCTTGGATCTGTCTCGTCTCTCGGTCTGCCAACCCCCACTCCCCCTTCCGCAACCCGCCTCTTTATCAGGGGAAATGTTTACATCAAGCCGACGCAAAAAAAAAGCCTTTGGGAATGAAAAAAGGAGCCCAACCAGGCACTGAATGGCAATGTGTGTCCTTGCAGGGCTACCCTTACTGCCAGGCTATCCTTACTGCCCCTCCTTAGTGGCCTGGCTGGCTGTCAGTCTGGCAGCTTGTTAGTTGCTGGTCTGCTGAAACAAATGCCATTTTATTTTGATGCCGAAAACGCCTTTGCCACCGCTGGGAACGAGCTATTTGTGTGTTCTTCTTTTATTTTTGGCTTCAGCATATTTTCAGCAGATAAATACAGCTACGGACAAAATAATAGTGGTGCACATAAATGTTTAAAAATAAATACTTAAAATATAGTTAACAAATTATGAAAATTTGATTAAGCAATCCAAACTGCAGATAAGAAAACATTTAAAGTTGGCATAGCTATAACATTTATTAAGAAGAAGATTTTGAAGATTTTGAATCACCTCTCGATTTGATCACCATAAAATGAGTCATATTTTGATTAAACACTTTGAGAAGCAGCACTTCTATCAGTTTGACCGCAATTGTATATATTTATTGTTATGCTTATGTTTAGGTGTATCGCAATTGCTGCAGTTTAACTCGTTTCCAAATTATTAATGAGCTTCAAAGTTAATAATCCGTTGTGCAGCAAAGCATAAATAATTATGCTGGAAAACACTTTGCAGCGGAAATCTCATTTGTCATGCAGCTCGCCATTTCTCAGACTGGCATTTAAAGCCCCATTAAAACCGAATCCGACAAATGCAATAACAAACTGTGTGAAAAAAAATAAAACCAAATTATAATATGAAAACGAAAAAAAATACTGAGCGGTCTTTTGCAACTTGCGCGGCACACAGGAAACAGCCACAAAAGGCATCGAACGAACCTGGCCAAAAAGGCCCAAACCATTCATAATTTAAAAGACTGAACCGATTGCCCCAGCTACCGGCAAGTGGCAAGCGGCATCCTTCGCAGCAGTCACAGCAATAAATTAATATAAAAATTCCTCACGCTCAGCCAATAAGAGAGAACACACTGAAGCATTTTATCACAATAGTGCCAGACGATGGACACAGGACATAAGACAGAGCAGGAGGAAAATTTGAGATGTCTGAAATGCCAGCACACGCGAACAGTTTGCTTTCCTGCTGCTGCCGCTGCTGCTGCTGCTGCTGCTGCTACCGCTGGCACCCTTGACTAGACATTTTTTTGAAAAGCATTTAAACATTAATGCCATTTATGGGCAAGTGCTTAAAAACCGACGCGACACAGTCTGCTTTAAAAGTATGCCAACCGATCAGCAGCCAATTGAATCACAATCACAAACTTTGCTGCAAGGGTAAGTTTTGTAAGTTGCAAATAAAGGGAGGAAAGCATGGACAAAACACCTACTACTTCTGCGTAAGCTAATTGCAGTCGACATTTAAATCGCTGCGAGCATCGATTTATATAAAAAGTTGCCAACTCCACTCGAGATCTATTTGGGCACATAGAGAGGACAAAGTTTTTGCATGTGGCTGGCAAATAGTTGACTGGCTGCCAATGTTGAGGGCGACGGCAACTTTGTTAATGGTTTTCTCATAAATTTTAATTCGATTGCATCAGTGAACAACGACAACGTAGAGTTGGAGCAGGATGCACTTCTTTGTCATGAAAAATGCATTAGAGAGAGACAGAGAGAGAGTCCCAATTTTGAACTCTCAACTTAAATGGACACATCCATGTGGCACATCGGGTCGGCTGGCAAGTTTTTGATAGTGCGGCTGGCCACAGATTCAACCGCGAAACCTCAAGTTTCCACAAGCAGCAGGCAGCTGGCAGCACGTTGCAAGTCCCGGCTAGACAGCGCTGCCAGCCAAAGCCTCTGGTTTCTGAGCACTCAATTAATTTATGCGGCGTGAAGTAAACTTTTGCTAGTTGTGAGCATTTCAAATGGAATCCCGAATTCATGCAACGAACTGAGCAGCAATTTTCTCTTGTCCCACGCGCAATTTCTTACAACAAAAATGAATCAGTTGAAAGAAAGCAGGCCGCACTTGAAATACCTTTCGCGATCGGAGTTAAAATGCCCAGATTTGAAGTTTAACGATAAGCTAAATGTATTAGTGGTCCGATGCTTATTAATCTCTTTCAAAATGTTTGGAATTTGGATTAGATTACTTGGTAGGTAAAGCAGAAACTAATTTTACTTATTTTAGTGTAGCTATACGATATAGCGATTCGATATTATGATTTATTTTAGCCAAATAGGAGGACATAAGTAAGTTGGGTTAAGGGACCTTATTAAAAGAAATTATTATATGGCAGCTATATGGCATAGTGGTCCAAACTTAATCTTTTGTTTTCCAAATGTTACATATTTTAGTAAACA
This sequence comes from Drosophila silvestris, assembly GCA_035043445.1. Lineage (NCBI taxonomy): Eukaryota > Metazoa > Arthropoda > Insecta > Diptera > Drosophilidae > Drosophila > Drosophila silvestris. The sequence continues at coordinate 8,092,688 of JAWNMZ010000137.1, forward strand.
ATTTTGGTTAACTCAACTATCCACGCTGAACAAGAATATATATGTATATATACTTTATGTATTCCAATAAGCCTCCTTTAATCCTTCCTTATAATACCCTCTACAATGGCAAAATATGCCCAAAATAAATGCGGCTTGATGGAAAATACGCTCAATTAATGAATTTTAAATGTATTTTCATTGTCACTTCTCTTCCTCCCTCCGTCGCTCAATCTACCTCGTTCTCTCTTCGTCGCTCTTTTTTTTATTGGCTGGCTGGCGAACGTTGCGTATGCGTAACGGGATATTTGCATGTCAACCGCGAAGCCAAGCCGACAGATAGTAGATACAAAGGAACAAGAGGTCCTTGTGTGTGAATGTGTGTGTGTGAGTGTCCAGCAGAACTGGCACAGTGGTACAATTAGTTGAAAATCTATATAGTTATCAAATTTTTTAGGTTTATTTGTATATTATATATATTATTATACAGTTTATTTTATTTGTTTATTTACTTATTGTTTTTTTTTTATGTCTGTTCTTAGTGATATTTTAGTTTCAACTGGCGGACTTTCGATGCTCTTCCAATATGAATCGGTACTCTACTGATATCTCAACTGACTCGACTACTTACTCTCAATAGTATCGCAGATAGCAGAAAAACGAAAGAAACAGACACACCCACATTATTGAAATATTTGAACATAATGCAAATACTTTTGCAGCCACTGTGCGTGCGTGCGTTGCCTGTGAAAAGGCTTGCAGACTGATGCGACGGCCGACTCGCATTAACTACAATGATAATATCGCAAGTAAAAGAAAAATAACAAGAAAATGCCTGGCATCGTTCATTACTCGCGCACCCCTCCCCTTCTGCTTCTCCTTCTCCTTCTTCTGCAGGTGCGTGGCGGAGACGACAAGACATCCGTAATGTTTTATTGTTGTAACTGTCGCCTGGCACCGTAATATATAGTCTGTGCCACATCCTGGCTACGGTCTGCCTGACTATCTGCCAGCCTGCCACATATAACCTTTTTCATCCAGCTGGGCAAAGTGGGTTAGGTTGCGTACACTCAGCAGAAGAATCGCCCTGAACTTTGGAAAATCGCTCTAAACACTAGAAAGTTTTCATTGTTTTGGAAATAATTTCTAAAACCAAGAAAACATTTTTCTAAAACTTAGAAAAGTCTGTTCTAAATCAACAATCCCAGAAAAGGCGTTTTTTTTAAATAAACTTTTTTTTATTCTTTTCTAACGCTCAAAGGTAAATATTGAAATTTACTTGTTCGAATGTAATTTTTAGAAATATATATAAATAGATGAATTTCCCTTGGCGAATTTCCAAAATGCAGTGCGATTTTTCTCTGAGTGTAAGGTTTGGTTTTGGTGCTCGTACGTGCCCGAATTGGACAGGTGCGGGTCGCGTTTGGGTTGCTGCTTGCTGCGTCGTCCAAGGTTGCTCAAGGTACAAAATTATGTAAGCTTAAGAGCGGAATTAGTGTGGCCCTCATTCTATCTCTCTCTCTCTCTCTCTCACTCGACAACTATCTATCTCTTTCTTAGACTGTCTCCTTTTTGGTTGTGCTTTTGTTTGCGTTTGTCGTCTTCCGTTTTAACAAATGTTTTGTTAGCGCGAGACTCTTTCAAGTCTTCCGTTTGCGAAAATTATGCGGAAACGGAAGCGACAAAAGTAAAAACCACAATTGAGTGTGTGTGTGTGTGTGTGTGTATGTGTGGCCATCACATATGCGACTAGCAACTGCTTACCTGCTGCTGCTGCTGTTGCTGCTGTTGCTGCCTGTCATCATTGCTCTGTATTAGGACTATTCAATTTTGATTATTAAATAATGCCTGCCAAATTGATAAAAGCAATCTAACAAACTATTGGCGTGGCATGTGGCACGTGCCGCATGCCACAATGAAATGCACGTACGCAGCCAGCACTCACTCACGAGTCCAGTTCATGACAAATAGTGCGTGTCCTTGACTCAACCGGCAAACAGGATGCGTGCGCCTAAAACTCTAATTAAATTTATCCCCAAGGATAAAAGTACAAAAATTCGCTTCCTGCTCAGTCAGGCACAAGAAGCAGGTAACATTTTGATGTGTGCAAATCATAACAGATTCCCATCACTTTTAACGCTTTACACAATTCTTTTTTTTTTGCATTTGTCCTTATTTACTTTTTCTTAACCTATGTAAATCTGTGTGTGGGTGTATGTGCGGATGTGTGTGTGTGTGTGTGTGTGTGATGTGTGTGGGTTTTCAAGTTAAACGTTTCAATAAAGTCGAGCACCTGTCAATAAATCGAAATTGCCTCTCGTATTATTTTTATCGACTACGTTTCGTTTCGTTTACACTGCACAAGCATTTTCCAGCTGCCGCATGTCAGATTGCCATAGGCCACGCCCACAATGCCGCCTTAAATACGACCAAAAGATATCTCGAAGCTGGCATCGTTGCCATCTTGTTCCAGTTGAGCACTTCTGCGGGTTTTTTGGCTGCCTTCCTCAATCTTGCTATCTCATTCTCGCTTGTGGTTTCCCATTTTCCACAATTTGCCTCGCCTCGAATTTTGTCTTAGGTTTCTGCTGCCTTTGCTTGTTCTTTGCCGCGTTTTAATTCAGTTTGGCAATCGAATTTCTAGCCAGTTTTTCAGCTTCAATTAATGGCCATGTCTTCGTCGGCACCGTTTGAAGTTCTTCGCTTTTGCCCCAGCTGCGGCTGCGCTTTAATTTTAATCCACTTCCGGATAAGTACGAGTACAAATGAGATCCTCCTACGCCCCAACCAGCTTCATGAAAATTTAATAAGTTGCTCAATGGGAATGTGTGTGTGCGTGTGTGTGTGTGTGTGTGTGTGTGGGTGCCCATGATGAGGCTCCAAAGCCCGTCCGGGCACATGTCAGGACATTTACAGCATTCTCTTGTCCCCATGCCCCGTCGCAGCTCATGTGTCATGTAAAAAGATTCTTAAACAAGAGTCAAAAAGAAGAAAAAGAAAAAGGAGCAGAAGAGAAAAAAGCAAACTTAAAAATGAAATGCGTTTCTTGGTTTTGAGTGGCAGGTGTGAGTGTTTACACAATGGGCTAAAAAAAAACAACAGTTTACTTTATTTAATGAAAATAAACAATGAAAATAAACAAATATAACGATTACGATTTGTCGATAGCAGCAGAAATTCTTAACTAAAGTTCTTAAGGAACTAATTAATATTGTAACAGATGATATTTTAACAGAACGTTTTTATAGATATGATTTTTACTTCATTATAATTTTTTATTGATATTGCATAATGATTCATGATATCTTGATAGAGAAGCGCTGAGTTAATAATAGAGTAAGTTTTTTTCTGCACTTTACGTGTTTTGGCCCCACGGTGCACAGTGCTGTGTTGTCCTTGTGTCAGTCGTTGCTCTCGCAGAGAGCAGCGCAACAAACAAGCGAAATATTATTTACGAGCTGTCAAATCCCAGTTAACATGCTTTATGCAGACAACGAACCGGAGTCGGAGACGTAAAAAGATGAGGTCGACTCATAGTGTGTGTGTATACCTGTGTGAGTGTGTGTGTGTGTGTAAGTTTGTTGCTGCGGTCGCATAGTTGGCTAAGAGACAACCGCATATACAGCTACAAGGACATATACAGATACAGATACATTTACAGCGGCAGTTACAGATACAAAGATACACAGATACTGCAGATGCTGGCTGAGAAAGTTGCCTATAGAATGTCGAATTGCATGATAAGGCGGAATTTAAAGGCAGGGCATAATAAAATAAGAAGGCATAAATATAAAACGCTGGCGACCAAATGAAACCACGAAGAATAATGCAAATTTATGTACTGCTTTCTGAGACGGTTCCAATTCTACATTTCGCCATTTCTCCATTTTATTTGCTGTTTGGCACAGAACATTAAATTCAATTTGCACATGTGTGTGTGTGTGTGTGTGTTTGTGTGTGTGTGAGTGTGTGTGTGCGCTTGAGTGCCACTCAGCAGAAGAAGATGCGACCTGTTGTTTAAGGCCTTACTACAAATGTGAAGTGTGTTGTGTGTGTGCGTGTGCGTGTGTGTAACAGGTGGATTTCCATACAAATCGATAAGCCAGACATTTTGGACATTTTGAAAAGTGTATTCAAATATTTATGATATTTTTGCCTGCTGTACAGGGTATTTTGAATGCTGTGCGTATTCTGCTTAATGCTCTTGAGGCTCGATTACATTAATGTTTTCCTCCTGCTCATATAGTACTCTTCTATGTGCGTGTGTGTGTGTAGATGTGCTTGACAGTGCGTACGTCAGCTCGTCGACTTTTCTCAAAAAGCGAGACAAGTGGAAATCCGTTAAAGAAATACGTGAAACAGATAAAGGAGCTGCTGTTGCTGGCACTCAACAGCAATAACAAAAAAAATACAAATTTCAGGACTTTTCTGTTTGTGTGTGTGTGTGTATGTGAGAAAGAGGCTCACATGCTGTGTATGTGTGCGAGTGTGGGTGAGCGCACGAAGATATGTCGTCAGCAGCAAATAAAAATTAATTGAAAAATGTTTATCAAGGACTTTATGATTAAAATGCAGCATGCACAACGAGCACAGCAGCATTGGGAGCAAAGAGACAGCCAAATCGGGTGAAACGAGACAGGAAACAAGAGGAAATACGTAATGAAATATTGATAAGGAACCAAGCAGGAACAGCTTCTCTATACTCTTCGAAAACGGTCAAAAAGTATAATCCCAAAACGAAAGTTTGTATCGTTCTAAAAACAAGAATGTATCCTTACATAATTCAGGGTTCTAAAATTTCTAAAAAGCATGTCTAATTTTTAAGTTGTTTTTGATGTAAGCATATATATTGTATTGTATATTTATATGTGTGTACAGAATTGCTAACTCTTGCTGAATTTAAATAACATTTTTCTCTCATAAACAAAGGGTTCCCATTTTACCTTTCAATTTAATTTTATTCATTTATTTTTATTAATTAACAATAGAAAACCATTTAAAAAAATATATTGAAAATCCTTAGCAGTTTCAAGAAACTCCCCAAAGTTTATGTTGTATATATATTATAAAAATTATAAAAACCAGAAAATGTTGCTCATTTTTAGAGCGATGTTAATTTTCCATATACTTTGTCGATTTTTGTACCCTTTCGATTGTTTCTATGGAAACTACAGATATTATTATATTATATATTAGTACATTTTATAATATATGTTATTATTATTATAGAAGACCATTGCTGATATTTAATTAAAGTCGTTTTGAAGGGTATACAAATATTCGTTGGCTATTCATCAAATGCAAATCAGCAAAAATCAGCATCGAAGGATTAACAGGCACTAAACGTGGCGCATGGCTTGCCATGTGGCATGTATGCAAGCAAATTTCATAAAGCAGCTGCACGTTGTGGCATATGCCACACATACACAACACACACACACAGAGACAACAATAAAACGCTAGCGCAAATTTGTATTAAAATATTTTGTGGCAAATATGCGCACAAAACTAAAAATTATGCAACGCATTAAAAATTTAACAAGGGCTTATCCGCTTAGTGCAACGCCTGGCATGCAACACAGAAAGTGCGACATAGAGAGAGGATAGCAGAGAGGAGAAAGGTAGGGAAAAATGTGAGATTGGTTTGCGGATTGCGGACTCTGGTAAAGGAGGTGTGGGTTGGGTTGTGGAGTCAAATGGACTCCAGTTCGTTGGCTGCCACTTTTAATATTTTAATTTTTGACATTTACTGCGCATTACAATAGACCAACATCTAGAATGGGAAGGGGCAAAATGGGTAGTTGGTGGCTGCAGATGTCGTCGAAATGCGGCATCAAATTGGGCAGAAGTAATATGCAAACATTAACACTAAAATCGGAATTCATCCTAATTGGCAGCATTTTCACAAGTTTTGCATTCACAATTATAATTTTTGACGGCAATTTAACGTGTTCATGTATATCTACCTGAATTATCGGCAAAAATCGCTGGGAAACGCGGATTGAGTTGATACGAATTTAATTTATTAATTTATTTTGCTTATGAAATACTAATGTAATATTTATCGAAGTTGCAACTAGAACGAAATAGCTAGAATTAGTTATTTAGGAGTAAGTCAAAGGCCAATTATACGATGCTTGATTTATTATATAAAATTGGGTAATAAAGGTATTATGAAGCTGTGAAAAAGAATAGGCCTGAATAATTCATCTCCAGACCTACAAATTAATTTTTGCTTTTTAAAAGTCGATTCAGTTTTAACAAAGTTATAGCGCCGGGAAGATTGGACCCATGTCGAAGGACTCTTTTGGAAAGAGATTTTTCTTTTACTTAAGAATTCGAAAAAATATTCTTCTAAAATAGTTTCTTTTAGTAAATCTTAAAACAAGCAAAATTAACTTTAATAATACTTTGCTTTTATAGCCGTGGCTAATGTTCAAGCAGAAGCTATAAGCAAAACATTTTGTAAACTGTGCTAGATTGGAGGCGGGGCTGCTGCCACGCCCAGGCCATAAGGGCGATGTCTCTGGGTGTGTGTTTGTGTGTGTGTGTCGTTATTGTACACTTTGCCATTTGCTAGAATTAATATTTAGTTGTATTTTTCAATGCATTTAACTTTACGCGCAGTTGGCAAATGTTTTAACCCCGACAAAGGCATTGCGGTTATTCCCTGTGTGTATGTGTGTGTGTGTGGGGAGAGAGTGCTTCCTGTGTATGTGTGTGAGTACGAGTGTGTGTATTTTAAAATGCAACAGATGCGCCAAATTAATGCGAGCATTAAATTGTATTAGTGTGTGCAAAATGTGAAGCGCATTTCCAGCTCAAACTGAAGCTGATTCAACACACATATACCCACAGAGCAAAGCAGCTTGTCAATTGTGTGTCTGTGTGTGTGTGTATGTCTGTGTGTGTGCAGTGTGTGTATCTGACTGCAAATGTATCCGCACTCGCATTGGCAAGCGCTTATTATAGCCCGCACTTGGTGTGCGTTGCATTTGTGCAGCAAATTTGTGTGTGAATAAACATGAGAGTCGTTGCATTAATGCGCATACAAAAGCCAACAGCGCAGCGCCACCCCATACCCCCTCCCCCATCTCTATCTACAACCCCTACACCACCCCTCCCCCCTTTGGAGGCACTCATCAAACTTCCACACAAAATGTTCGATGGATTTAAATATGCTGCTCAAATATCAGGCTACAGCAACAGCAGCAGAAACTGCAATAATAGCAGCGCCAAGTTTATGTGGCATGCCTCAAACTGCACACACACACGCACATCCAATTTCTGGGTGTATGTTGTATTTTTATTAGTGCAGCTTCAACGCCAGCAATGCCACAGAAACGTCAGCAGCAACAACAACATTTACTAATAATGGGTAACAACAGACTGAAAACAGAATTTAATATCGAGATATATCGAGCCTCAAATACACACACAACACACACACACACACATACACTTAAAATAATGAAGTACACTTTTTGATAGCCGGCATTTAGCCAGAGTTTGCAGCGTTGCCAACGGTGCACAAAAATGCATTTAATTAGGTGCAAGCGGCTCGTGTAGATATTTATTCATTAGTCGGCGCAATAATTTGTTACATGAGCTTTTGGGGCAGGCAGCGCAGGCAGCGAAATTAGCGCCATTTGTCTGCTGCAATTACACAAAAGGCAGCAACAATAATAGGCTTCTAATTGGCTGTCTGCCCCGCGTTTTTGTTTTTTTTTTGGAAATTGTGGCATGGTTTTTCGTATGCCTTGCATTTGGTATTTTGTATTTGTAATTAAAGCGCATCATGCCCCCGCAGGCAACTAATTTTACTTTATGTAACACTGGCATAGACACAGCTGCTGCAACAACGGAGAACAACGCAATCGGAGACAGCAACAGCAGCAACAACAGCAGCAGCAGGCACATAATACTCGTATTACCATATCCATAACCAAAGCGCGCCAAAGGCAACAAGCGGCGCCTCATTCTGTTGCACAGTTGCTGTTGCACATTGTTAACTTGCCAAATATCTATTACTAATTGTTGGCAACGGACACGTGGTTAATACAGCCGCACAGCAGGCGAGAATGAAGTGGGAGTTGGGATAGACTACATGCAACTGCCACTGCAACTGCAACTAGAACTGCTGCTGATGCGCTTCAAGTTTTCCCAAATCGAATTTTCAACATTTTGGACAGGATATTATTTGAACAGGCAACCATAAGCAGCTCAATTGTTGCCCAGTTGCCGAAGTTATTTAGTTACTTCATTTATTCACAGCTTCAGTTCGGAAAATTGGATGGGTAGAAAATTCAAAAGTGAAATAACTGCAACTTAACTCACGAGCAGCAAACCGAGTACAATTATATTAATGAACAAAAGTACTTACCACTGGCACACTCAAACACACACACACAAGCACATACACTGTGCAAAAATCGCACTTATCTTTTGAATAGGTAAAAAAAGGTCCTCTTCCGACCTCTATCTCAGAATTAAGATCCGAGCGAAATCACTAGAAGAAAGAAGGAAAGAAAATCGCTACTTTAAAGAAAGACCAAGCTTGCCTTTTAGAAAAATGTGGCATAATAAGCTGAGCTGACCTTGGCCATATTCTACATTTGAGCTCAAATTCCTGCCAAGTGTAGATAGAAGCACAAATATGAAATCTATGCAAGGTAGTGGTTGCTTTGGGTGCAGGGGGAGTGATGAAGGGGAAGGGTTGCAAAATGCAGCACGCATATATTTGCATTGGAATATAAATGCCATAATTATAATGCCATATTACATGAACACAATGCTTTCATGTTTGCAATATTTAGCATGTCTGTTGTTGGTACATGTTGATGTATGTATCTGTATCTGTATCCGTATCTGTAACTGTTACTGTATCTATGTCTGTACCTGTATCTGCAGCCAATATTTGTGTGTGTGCATATAAGTATCTGTTTGTTTGCTGCTGGCACTATTGTTGTATTATTGTATTTGGTGCTGTGAAATATTTCGGTTTTCACTTAATGACATTTGTTATTGGCCAATGCTGTGGCTGTCATTAGTGCCACTTGATGCTTTGCGTTATGTATATTAGGATTGTAAATCTCATTTAATTTGCTATGCCCAATTGTGATGTGTAGTCATCAGTCTGTCAGTCTGGCCCTCAGTCAGTCAGTTGACGCTCAAAGTAAACTTAAGGCTCGACCAATTTCAATCAATGCCTGCATACTTAAGACTTAACTCTTATCATCATCAGCATCAAATATTTACTGCAATTGACTTGCACCGACTTGCATCGACTTGCATTAACAATTGATGTTGCAACTTTATTGTTGCGGCATTTGCAGTTGTTGCTGTTGTTTGGTGTAAAATTAATTAGAAATACGCTTATCTCTATTAGAGAAATAATAAGTTTATTATGTGAATGCCAGATAGGATTTTCTACAAGCCACACACATATCAATACTCATCATGCTCTGTTGCAACCGCCATGTGTGTGGCATGTGGCAATGAAATCGACTTAACGGCAACTCAGTGCCACGCATATTGAATGAAATGCATTTGGTTGTTGCTTTTGTTGCTGTTGTTATTTATGCTGCTTTAGCCATCTGTGTGGCTGCCCGGGGCTAAGTGCGGATTAAAGGTAAAATAACGCAGTGCACCACCCAACCATCCACTCCATCCACCGGCAAAGTCGCATGAGGCAAAGCAGCACACTTAAACCGATCCCGTTGCTGGCATAATGCTTGGCATTAGTGTGCAATTTGCTCATTTGCAGGCAGCTAGTTTACGACCCAACCCACTCAAACCACCCAACCAGGAGCAGCAGCAGCAGCGGCAGCAACCACTGTAAGCCACCCAGCTGCGCGCACACACACACACACACACACACTTGCGTACTTGGCATTAATCCTATGCGCGCTTTCTCCTCTCGCTCTATTTTAGCGAGACAGCAGCACTGCATTTATTTATCAAACAATTTCAATATGCTTTACCTACATAATCCACTCTACTCCCCCACTCACACTCTCCCTTCGTTACACTCAGAAAATAGCCTTGTAATTAGAAAATCGTTCTGAAAACTAGACAGTTTTACTTGCTTTTGAAAATAATTTCGATCTATGAAAAACACTGATATTTGGAAAATAGTAATGAAATGTTATTTCTTGACAGAATTTAGTTTTATTTTATTTTAGAATTTAGCTGTTTTTGTGTAGCACAAGTAGATTATAGAAAGTCATTAAAATAACCACATTTTAAGTTTTTTCAAATTAAATCTGAAAATAATGTTTAATGATTCATATACTTAATAAACAAGCTAAAATAACAATTCTACATACACTCAAACAAGTAAAGAAAACCCTGATTCTTAGAAACACTTTTCTTAAGGGGAGTTAACCATGGCGAATTTTTAAAATTCAAGTCAGTTGTTTTTGCGAGTGTATATGGTACATGCGATATATTCGTTAGCTCTTCTCATTGTTTTATTGCATAATGGGCTCAAGTGTCCGTCTGACTGTCTGTGTCTCTGTCCGTCTGTCCGTCTGTCTGTGCGTGGGTCTGTTTGTTTAGGATTAGAGTGGCGCCGTCCAAAAAACTTTAACTCGCATGTTTGCCTTTGGTTTGTGCAACCCCTGCCACGACCCTTTGCTGCCCATTGTGACTGAGTCAAAAGAAATTGGTGGTGGTTGTTGCTGGTTGCTGTTGCTGTTGCTGTTGCTGCTGCTGCTGCTCGCTCGACCCTTGACCCTGAGCTCTAATTTGAGTTTGACATTTATGTCAATATTTGGTCAGTCATTGTTCGCACTCGTACATGCACTTGGCCAAATCCTCGCCCCCATCTTTCCCTCTCTTGAAATCCCCTTTATTATATTGTTACGCTTGGTGTCCTCATTTCTATGCAATTGTTTTTGTTGTTGTTGTCGCTGTTGCTGTTGTTGTTGTCGCTGTTGCCTGCCTGTTTTTGCTAGTCTGCCCTTGTTGACACCCCTCTGGTTCTGGGTTTTCTTTTATACTCGTTCTGCCTGCGGTTTGCCTGCCTGCCTGCCACATATGCGGGTCAGTCGGTCTTTGGGACGGGGTCTGAGACTGAGACTGAGAGTCGGCCAGTTGGTGTCACCGACACTAATAGAAATTTATTGAACATACTAAAATACAATTAAATAAATTATGAGATTTACTCCGACCACCGACAGCAAAAGCATCTCATTTCATTTTTTTGTGTTTTTGAATAAGCCCCAGCGGATGCGATGCCCCTCCAACCCTTAGCTAATTGCTACACACAGAAAAAAATGTATGTCGCCACAAAAAATGGAAACTTATATTTTAGAAACAACTTCTAAATATTAGGAAAACATTTTCAAAAATGTATAAAGGCTTGCAATAAATCGACAATATTTAGAAAAATACTTTTCATTGCAGAGGCAATGAAATTTATTGGTTTAGCTGTCTTATTAAAATTTAGCTAGTGTCAGCTTCAAATATAATTAAAATGAAGTTATAAACTGTTCGTTTATGAAAATTCTCAAAATATTAAAGTTTATGAATAACGTAACATTAAAGCTAATACATAAATTCTTCAATGTAGGCCACATTAGAAAATTAGATACGTTTTTCAAAATTTCAGAAAAATGCACATGGAAATTTAGAAATGCAAGCCGTAGTTTATAGAAAGCCAAAAGTATACATTTGAGAAATTTGCCTTCCGAACTAAAATGTGACTAACCATTGAAGCCAAAATTTAGGTAGATTTTTCTATGAGTGTATAGAGGAGCAGTAGCAGCAGCAGCAGCAGAAGCAGCAGCCTGGTGGATAATCAGAGTGCGTGCCCCGTGTGTCCAGGTGAGCTAAACTGTACAAAGGATTTTGTATTAAAAGCCGCAACAAAGTACCGCAAAGTAAGACAAAGTAGAGCATACCCTTGTACAGAGCGCTGTGGCCTGTGGCACTAAAAGCGCAACATGTTGCCTCAAGCACACGCACATGCAGAGCGAAAGAGAGGGAGACTGGGGAGAGAGGGAGATAGAGCTGAGACTCAACTAGACATCGCCTACTTTGTCTGGCGCTCATCTACATGCCGCCCCGTAAATTATGGAGCCGTGCACGTCTGGTCATTAAGCCAAATAAAACCGGCGCAAGATTTATACACGCGCCACAGAGACCATAGAACGATGGATAGAGAGAGAGAGGGAGAGAGAGAGAGCTGTGGCAAGCAGTAAGCAGGAAGTGGAGGCAACAACAGAAGGAAGCTCCTGTGTTTCAGGGGCAACTTTCAAATGGACTACGACTGCGTGTAGAACAAAGCGGACTTGAAAGAAACACTGACAAGAGAAGAGAAAGGAGCAGCAGCAGCAGTGGAATGTGGCAGGGGGCAGCAACTGGCTCGATTTTGGGTCTCTGCGCGTTAACTTTTTGATATAAATTTTGGTGCTGGGCAGGCAGGCACTTAATTTCCTGCCCCTGTCCCATGACTCCTACTGACTTTTAGCGTAGAGAAATACACACGTGCAACACGGCGCTTAAAAAGGAAAAAAGGTGCAACATTTATATGCCGCGCAACAGTTAATCTTAGTTACGATTAGTCAGGCCAAATAAACTTATATTTGTGCAAAGCAGGCCACAGACTGGTAACCTTCTAGCCTTCTAGCTAATTCAGTTAATAAGATCACGTAATTTATTTCATTTGAGTTGTGTGAAATGAAGTTTTGGCCAATTTCTTCTTATTAATATTATTATATATACATTTTGCTGCCTTTGAATACTGTATATTAACTTTACTTTTTTGTTAAGCACACATTTTGCCTTGGCCAAGTCCACAGAAAGTGGCAGAACTTTTAGTGAGAGAATCGGTCAACTTTTGGAGTGCAACATGCGTCACGCACGGTGGCAACACACAATAGAACAGAGCAGCTACCCTTTCGCCCAATCCTCATTCCTGCCTTTTGTTTTAGACCCAAACCCAAACTAGCATTGTCTTCCAAATTCAAGGCAAGTGCAAACTTTGGCCACACTTTGCGCAGTCATAAAAATAAGAAAACTAGTGTAAAAAAAAAGCAAACTAACTGCAAAATGGTTTTCTTTGGAGCCGTGGCCCCAAAAGTGCGCACTAAAAATTACTGAACAATTTTCCGTACGCAACATTTGAGCCAGTTTTTGTGGGTCTGTGCAACAACTTGGCCCAATAAATTGCCCGGCCTTGAGTTTGCTTTAAGATCTCGCCGAGCTGTTGAAAATGGCTTGGCTTGGCTTGGCTTGTGCTTAAACACACACCACCAACTATCGATTGCGACCCTTTTGCCACTTTTTGGGCTATTGTTTGCGTTTATACCCTGCGAAAGGGCAGCTAGCCCTCCTCGGGTAACACAGACTACATATAATAAAATCAAGTCACTGCTAAATTTAAACAACATATTTTTTTTTAAGTTTTGTATTTAACAAAACAAAAAAAATATATTTTACTTAGGGTATTTAGAAGTTGTGCCTCACTTTTGGCATCTGTGCAACTTTGTTGGATTTTTCGTTATGGCTCTAATGTTTTATTTGCTTTTAATTTTGCGCAGCAAGTTTTTAAGTGCAGCTTCTGTTTAGCAACGCAGACTTTGCCATTTGCAACTTGCAATTTGCAATTTGCCTCAGGGAGAGGGGAGGGGGAGTGGTAGGGGTAGGGGCGCCATAATTATTTTGTTGCAATTAAGAGCTACTGACACTGAATTTGAGCCCCAGCCCGGTTTCAATTTCTTTGCCAACTAGTCGTAAAATTTCATTGGCTGCCGACCCAAACAAAACTTACGAGTTGCGGCAAACAAATTTTCGAGCTTCAACTGCAGTTTTTTTGGGTGCAAACTTTTTGCAGCGCAAACTTCATAATTATTTCCTGCATATGTGTGAGTGTGTTGAGTGTGTGTGTGTTTTCATGCCAAGGCAATTCCCCAAATATTTGTGAATGAGTCACCTTTTTTCAAAGGGTGTTTAAGTGCTTTGACCTTTTGGCATTTGATGGATGGCCTGCAAAGCAAATTTCTCAGCTGATGAGCAAATCAAAAATCAAACAGCCCCCAAAGAATTCGGCATCAAATTTCAATTTGAGCCCTATTAATAACAGAATGCTAAAAAAACCAAAAATCTATACCAAACATAATATTTCAGAGACTCAGCCTTTTGTTCATTCAACCCCCGTAACTGAAAATTAATTTTAAATTATGCATGACCAAGAATAGAAACAGGGACAGAAACAGAAACAGGAACGGGACCGGGAACTCTGGAGCAGAAACTGTGGAATGACGCTTTGTGCGCCAACCACCAGGGATTTCGAAATTTTCACCTGCCCCACATTAAACGGGGAATGGGCGGGTTTTGGTGGGTGGGTGGTTTTTGAGTATCTTTTCAGCGAATTAAATTCGTAGAACTGAAACTTAAAGAAACGCTGAATGCTGAAATGCAGCAGCCAACGAGTTTTACGAGTGGCGAGTTTGGCTCTTCTCTTTTTCTTCTCCTTTTTTTGCATTTATTGAGTAATAAAATCGTAAATTTTCCTTGCCATGTTACAAGTGAATGCGCTAGCAAAAACCCCCTCCACAATCCCTCCCCTCCCTCCACTCCGCTCCGCTCAGCTCCACTCCTCTCCCCTATCTTCTGTGAGTTGCTGCCGGGCATTGCAATTGTTGGCCCATTCAACAAGCGCTGCTCGCTGAAAATGCTTACTCTGCCTGAATGCCTGACTGGCCTAGCTTGGCTGTCTGTGTGTCCTGGCCTGGCCTGGCTATTGCCACAGGTGCCTCATCCTGCCTGCCTGCCTGCCGCCCGGTTGCCAGTTTCTAACGAGCCGTGGCCTCGTCTCCTTGTTTCTCATCGTATGGCGCGATTCCTTTGTGTGCCATTGTCGAAAATTGAATTTCAAATTATTTTCACAGCTCCCACTCAACTTGCCACGCCCCTTTTGGACAACTGACAACTGACAGCTGAGCTAGCTACCTATCTCTCTCTCTCTCTCTCACACACACAGTATGTCTATTCTCTGTGTCTGTATAATCGCAGCTTTATTAATTTTTTATCACCTACTTGTGCGGCTATTTTTTTTGCATTTTTATTGGAAATTAAAAATGCTAATGTCTCCAGCGACTTTCACTTTTCAGCAACTTTTCTCGCCTCTCTCTCTATCTCTCTCTCTCTCTCTCTCTTTCTCTCTCGCATTGACCCTGACACATTTAACGCTATTTTAATTTGTACTCAAAAATGTATAAAAGTTACTTACTTTCTGCCTCTACGACTGTCTGTCTGACTTAATAAAGTCGCTGCCCGCTTTGATCTTGGACGCCCATCTTCTGCGATTTCCCCCATTTCCACCGTTTTTTCCCCATTTCCTCACAATTTCCATTGCCATTGCTTTTTATGCACTCAGCTGTTAATGATGTGGCAAATTATTATAGCAACTGTCGATTGCCGAATGTCGACAGTTTCACAATTTTGTACAAGTGTGTTTTGGGTTGAGGGCAGGGGCTATTTGGACTTTGGGTGCGGTTTTAGGTTGCTTATCGAAATGCATTCAAGTTGAATGGGCATTAATTTCGTGGAGGAGACGGGGGAAGGGTGGACTTGCCTCACTTGGCCATTTGATGGGACCTCTTCCATTGTTAAGCTTTTGCCCAGCTGGGCTCATTTCCTGGGTTGCAGTTATAAAGTAAATCAATTTCAATACAGCATATGTATTGGTTTTTTTGGGCTTAACAATTTCCCAAATTACCCAAATAGGTATTCTTATTTGGCTTTTAGACTTCTTTATTTATTTATTTATATTTTTTATTAAATGTCGCCTAATATCAGTCGACACAGAAAAATAAATGTAAATTTTAATATTAAAAAATTAAATTAATAAAAAATACGAATTATTTATTTACTTATTTTTTGTATTTAATGTCGTCTAATATCAGAAAAAAGCAAGCAGGAAAATTAATTAAAGTAAATTATGTATAAATATATTATTTAAATTTAAATATAAAAAATAGAAACAAAATATTTATAAGATTTCAGGTGGTACTTAAAATAAAAATCAGCAGAGTCTAATTTCTGGCGTGCTTAAAATCAGATACAAATATATTTGGTATAAGTTCAACAAATAACACTAAGTAAGCTAGGCCAGAAAGAGTTGTGATTTAATTAGCTCTAAAACAATATCAATGATGGCAATCTCAACAGCTAGTCACATATGCCCCCGGGGGTTGAAATGTTAGAGGGAAAGCGTTTCGTGCATTTTTGATTTGCGTGCCACATTCGCGGTGACGGGCTTATAATTTCTTGACAAAGGTGCATAAAATTTGCACAGCTTTTAGCGGCCAGTCACGTGCCACACGGATCCAGCTCCAGTTGCTGCCACAGCGCCCAAGTGCTGCTGTCAGGGTCCTATCCGAGTCGAGGCGGCAGCAGGCGGCAGGCGGCAGGCAGCAGAACAAAAGTCAAATGTCATGTTTATGTCATGTTACCTTTTTCTTTTCTTGCTTTGCGTTTTATTTCACTTTGCCTTTTGTTTGGCCTGTGCCATTTTCCTTATATGTGTATATATATTTGTTTGGGTATATATTGCCAGGTGCTCCGACATTTTTGTTGCGCTGATAAACCTGAGCTGAGAGAGATTCCTCATCTCCCAAAGTTGCCTGCCACAAGTCGTTTTATGACATTTACTTTTATGGCAGGTATTTTGTGTGTGTGCCTCTTTCTTGTGCGCTACAAGCGTGAAAACCAACTGAAATATTAATTTCCTACTTTATTGCGTATACGCCGCGTTTTGCCCGAAATGATTTATGCATATGTATGCGAATGATACATACACAAAATTAAAAACATAGAAGTAACAAGCAAACAAATGCAATATATATTGATTGCAGTGGAATCTCATCGTGCTGGAGAATCGGGCATTTTAATTCAAAGCTGCACTCTAAAAGCTCTGTTGCAGACGCAACAAAAAATAAATAAATTGAAATAAAATTGAATAGATTAAACAAAACGGCTGGCTGCTCATTTTTTTGTTTTCGCTAGAGATAAGCAGCAGCCCAGTAAAAGGAATTAATTCAGTTAAAAGTTTCACATTAAAACAGAGAGACTGAGCAAAAGGATGAAACACAACAACAACAACAGCAAAAGTGAAACAACAATGGAAGTAGCAAAAAAAAACAGAAAACGAGTAGCAAAGTTTGAAGGCAAACTTTTTAAATATGCTCGTTTGCTCGTTGGCTTTGCCTTCAACTTTAACTCCTTTGGCACGGTTGGTTTTCGCTTCTTCTTCTTGTTCTTGCTCTTCTTTTTTTGGCAACTGCAGCAAAGCAAATTGCAAATTAAGAACTAATTGGCTTACAGAACCAAAAGCAGCCATTAAAAGACGAGGCGGACGCCGTTGCTCAAGGTAAGACAACTTAAAAGCCGCTTTCACTTCAAACTTTGCGCGTAACTCGCTCAGCCAAAGATCATAAAAAAAACACCCCCACCCAATTGTGTTCCAAAAGAAATCAAAAAGGTGTAAGGCAAAGAACTTAAGAAAAAAAGCAGTGAGAACGTTGCAGTCAGGCGTAACCGACTGCCAAATACTCCAATAACAATGTTATACTAGCTAATAACAGGCAGGAAAGAATAGAGTGGCTTTGATCTAGAAACTTATTTACCAAATCTTAATCGATTCCATAGCACACTAGTGGAAGTAGCAGCCCAATTTCAACACTAGTATTTATTAGAAGTTTCAAAATCAAATCTCTAGCTTTAAGGGCACAGACGAAGAGACAGCATGACAGCCATGACACAAACCCGATATACTCTTTTACTTTCCGTAAAGAGAGTATCGCAAGAAATAAAAGCGCAGCAGCACAAACAGGAGACACGGAGACAAGCAGATCCTTCACGGCTCGACCTGTTGTTGTGTATAATTAAAAAGGAATCAACAGCAGCAGCAATAGTAGCAAGGACTGTCTGCCTGGACAGCCCGGACAGACCGACAGATAGACCCTGGAGCAAAAGGACCCAAGTAGCGCATTAGCATTGCGCTCAAGACACTTTAGTGTTGACCTACTCTTCGTTGTCGTCCTCGTTTCCTCCTTTCGTCCTTTCGTCCGTTGTTGTTTGTTGTTTGCGCTTCGTTTCCTTCCCCTTTTAGGGATATCCCTTTTCAATTATTTCGATAATTATTTGCACATTTACAAGTTGGCAGCAAACATGGCGGCCACTCATCAACACTTAACGCCTGACTTCAGTTGACATTGCATTACGCATACGCCGCATGCATCGTTTTATTTTCTTTGCCAGCCGCCCTTTTACTTAATTTATTTACTTAATTTATGCAATTAATTTACACTTAAGCATATCCCGTTCTCACAATCGCTCCTCTGTCTGTGTCAGCTGTCAGCACATTATGAGCTTAAAATAAATATACATAAAATCGGAAAGAGAGCAGCGCCAAACTGACAGTTTCTGTCAATTGAATTGAGCGACTGCAATCACTGCAAATAGCGCTGTAATCGCATTGACCATTGACCATTGGCCAATATCAACAATAACGATGGCAACAATAATAGCCATAATTAAACTTCTTATTGACTGTTATGTTAAAAGTTTGCCTGGCATTTCAAGCAGACATTTAATACACAGCAGAAAACAACAAAAAAGAGCATCGCTTTTCAGCAGTTTGCATTTTAAGTGCACTGCCCGACCAAAAAGGCGTTAATCAAGTTTAAATCAAATATGGAACCCTGTATTTTGCTTGAATTTCTCTCTCAGAGCATTTTCTCTGTTGAATTGAATTGAATTGAATTGCTGAGCTCTGTAGTGCCCTGGATGGACTCTGTGTGCTGGGTTCATTGCACCCACAGCATAAAAGGCTAAGTAGCCGGGCGATGCATTAAAATTGCAATAGTTTCATGTCCAGTTGTTTCCTAGCTCCCCAATTGGTACTATTCAGAATTCTCTCACCACCCATTCACTCTCAAGCAGGCAGCGAGTTAGTTTGGCCAAAATAATCACAGCAATGGCTTTTGTGTTATTTCATTTGCAGCGGGCCAAAGTTGCGAGTTTTTGGCTGTTGGGCAGTTTTTAAAAATTAACACACAACAACAAGTAACACACCCACACACACACTCACAGAGACACACTCGCACTAACACACATGTACACTTGCAGACATGTATAGAAATGAGCAGAGCCACAACATGTTGGCAATCACAGCGAGAAGCGCTCGAAGCACTTCCGGCTTCTCCTGGCTTTTAGAGCTCCAGCTCATTTTTTAGCTTTGTTGCTTCTTATACACTGATAAAAACAATTTAGAGTGGCTTGTAAGCATATGCAGAAAAACCCCGAATATCAGACCAATTTTTTCACATTTTACAAAAATATACCATGAAATTAAGAAAAAACCACTGGTTTTTAGCAAGCCAATTTTAGAAATGTACTTTCTGAATAATAAGTTTATTTACAATTGGCGATTTTTTTTGTGAGTGTATGGTTTTTAGCTACTGGCTGTGCAAACATTTGGAAACTTTTCACATTTACATCCAGCGCTGCTGTTAGAGCGTTTTATTAAATTATTACACACACTGGCTGCTTTTTTTAAGGGGGAATGGGTTGAGGCAGCGATGCCAGAAGCTGCCTACGGTTTGGGCCTGTTGGGCCGCATAAATTTCCGAGTCTCAACGGCAAATGAGGCACACGATTGGAACCCCAACTCTGACTATAACTCTGACTCTGAGTGCGACTGCGACTGCGACACTGACCATTTGCGAGGCGCCACCCAAAACTAAAGTGACGACCCTTTCGCGGCACGCATAACAATGCGAGAATGCGAACGCAGGACATCAGTCAGGCCGACTTGCTTAATTAATTATGTCGTCTTTCAGTTTAAAGGCGTTTTAAGCAGGCACGACGTGGGACGAGGCGCGAGAAACGAGAGACGAGGATGGAGGCTTGCTTGAAAAATGCCACTTGCCGCATGCCGACAATGAAAAACGCGACCACAGCAGCCCCAGAAGCAACAATGCAGCTGACTGA
The DNA here is from genome assembly GCA_035043445.1 of Drosophila silvestris. Lineage (NCBI taxonomy): Eukaryota > Metazoa > Arthropoda > Insecta > Diptera > Drosophilidae > Drosophila > Drosophila silvestris. The sequence continues at coordinate 8,112,671 of JAWNMZ010000137.1, forward strand.
CTAACTGCCGCCAAGTGACCCAAATTATTCACGACCAGGGTGCCTGCCTGCCAGCCTGCCTGGTGCTGAAGGGAAGCCAGAGCCAGAGCCAGAGTCGGAAGGGGTCTGCTTTTGAAATAATGGGTTGATGAGCTGATGGCAGCAGCGTCAACGCCGCTTTCACATTACATGAATAATTTTTTGAGCGTTTTTCTGACAGCTTAACTTTTCCGCGAAGAACAACTCAAACTCAAGCTGAAGCTCAAGCTGAGCGTATACTCATAAAAAGATAAATCGCCATATTTTTGGCGTCAATGAAAAGTACAGTTTTTAAATTTATGATTCTGAATTTTCTAAAATCTACTTGCATTTCCAAATTTCTGGATGAATTTTTTTAAAATTTAAAAGAATATGTCTAATTTCCAGTGTGTTGATTTCTATGTGTGTATATTGAATTATTTTTGTATTAGCTCTTTGGATACTTATATTTATTATAAAACATTAGTATTTTTAGACTATACATATACCCAAAAGCACTTTACATAGCTTACAAAATTCATAGACCCATCTTTAAGGAACTTACGATTTTACGGCAAAAAAGCATTTCTACATTTTTGAAATTTTATTTACTAATGTCTCGAAATAATTTCTATAAAGAAGAAAAACTTAATATATTTTAGGACGATTTTCATTCTGAGTGTATGCAAGAAATCTTTGCGGCCAGTCGTAAGCTGCAGCAAAGGACAACAAAACGAAGAACTTTGAGTTAAAGTTGAAACGAGAGCGACGAGCAGAGTTGGTAAATTCATCAATAGAGTAGTTAAATCATCATGAGATTATATGGCGCGAATCGCTCAGCATTAATAAAACTCAAATGGTAAAACCAAAGGCAGTCAAAGCACAAAGCACTGCCCCATGTGCTTGTGTGTATGTGTGTGTGGGTGTGTGGGTGTGTGGGTGTGTGGTCGTGTTTATTGGGCTGTGTGCAACTTCAAACGGCACGCAAAGCATTTTTGATTAGGCGCATTTCGTGTTTGACTTTGGCCAAATGCGGCGTATACGCAATGTGAACTTTTGCGCTTTAAGCGCTGCTGCCATCAATCCCTTAACTTGCCGCCCCATCCTAAGTACCCCTCCCCACTTTACCCCCTCACATTAAGCCGCTCTTGCTGTCTCTTTCGCACATGTTGGCTTTCTTTTTACGCGCTTTGACATTTTAAAAGCATTTTTATGTTGTGTGAGTGACTTTTGCGGCTTGCATTGGTGTGTTTTGGGTGTGCGAGTGAGCGTGTGTGTGAGTGTGTGAATGGTTTGCCCTCTCAAAGTTCAGGGAGCTATTTTGCAGCTGCAGCAGCAACCTTTATTTTTATTTCCTTTTTTCCAGCCGTTATAAAATTTTCCCTTTTTCTAAACGGTTTTTCATTTTTTTGCACGCTTTTTTTGTTGCCTGCTGTTTATTTTTGTTTAAATTACTAGCAGTTATTTAAACCATTTAATAGCTATTTATGCTCATGTTAATTATGAATTGACGTTGTAAGTTGATGACACGGTACATTAACAGCCCAACACAAAAAAAATCGAGCTATTCAACAGAAATATTAAATATTTTGGTATTGCACATACATATTTCATGTGATCAGAATTAATTGTGCTGAGAAAATGGTAAACGAGTATTTTTGTTTGTTTTTTAAATGATTAATTACTGCGGTTGCAACAACAACAACAACAGCAACAGCAACCAAAACAAAATAAGCTAACCACAAAATGGGTTAGGGTTTTTGAAGTAACCATAGAAATTTGAGCACCTGTTGAGAATAAAATTGGAAACTTTAACTACACATTGAGTGTTAATTATATAATTATTGAATTATGTGCAAGCCACACAGATTAATTGTAGTTCATTATATTTTCATAATTGTGTAAAGTTATTGAATTACAATTTATTAAATTTTCATAATAATTTGAACATGATTTTTAAGCAACGCTTTAAAATTGCCTTAGGGAAATTGGCTTGAAGTCTTTTGATAGAAACGTGTTGCACACGAAATTGGAAACTTGAACTGCACATTGAGTCGTCATTATATAATTGCAGAACTACTTACAAGCCACATTAATTATAATTAATTTATTATATTTCCTTAATTACAAGTCGCATTAAATATTATTTTGTTAATTTTCGTAATTATGTAAATAATAGTTTGAGCAAGATTTGTAGTTTCTACTCGACAATCTAATCGTTTAGGTCAAATTGGCTACTGGATATCATCAGAAATGCTTGGCAACTGCCACCAATTAGAAACCAAAAATTAATTGATGAACATTTCCAGGGCAATGCAAGACAAGATTCGATCCAACAGCTGCAACATGAATCCAAATTCGAATATTTTTCTTTTCTTGTTCAACAGAACGCAAACATCTTTCATACGTTAACTTTTAACCAATTGCCAAATACCTCCCGCAGCCCGTCGCCAATCTAAGCCAAGGCAATCAAGGAACGACCTACAGATTCCATTTTATTTGTGTGCGTGCACTTAGGAAAGAATCTCACTCAATTTTAGAAAATCTCAACACAAACTAGAAATTTTTTTCGTTTTTAGAAATAATTACAATATAACAAAAAAAAGTCTAATAATTGGAAAGGCCTGCCAATAAATTGCGGGTTTTTCTATTTGTTAGAAATGTCTAAATATTTGTTCCGAGTGTATGCCATTCCTTTCATTTCGCATAGTATTCCAAGGACCATTTATTAAGCGTCTGCTATCAGTTTGCAGTTTTTCGATTCGCTGTGCTACAAAAGCAAGACCGTGCAAAATACTTTTCGAAACTTTTGCTAAACTAAAATGACGCGCTTGCTTTTGAGCTGAGGAGGGTTCCGGGTCAGGGGGCAACAGGGGGTTCAAGGGTTGCAGGTTTTCGGTATCAAAGTGGGAGGTCAGTTGGCGTCTTGCAAAACTCGACTTTTGCTTGCATGCACTTTGCACACTTTCCACTCGCGGACAACGCCGAGTTGCCGACGCTTGTTTGACGGTCAAAAGTCAACTCGAAGTCGAGTTCACTTCAAGTTGAATTTGTTTGGCTGGGGCTAGGGCCAAGTGGGGCACCACAGCATTTGCAGCGTGCAAAATTTGCCTCACTTTGCCCTGCCATTCGCAGAGGCAGTCTGGTGATTCATTGCTTTGACGCTTTGACTTTTATGCGCTTAGTTGTTGCTCTTGTTGCTGTTGTTGTCGCTCTGGTTGCTGTTGCTGTTGCTGCTGTCCTCTCTGTGTCCTAGTTATTTTTATTTTTTTTTGCTTTCGTTTTCTGTGCATGTTGCTTTCGTTTGGCTGCTCATTAAGCGGACACGTCGCATTCAATTCAAATTTTAAAGTTGCATTCGCAGCAACAACAGCCCCAGTCAAATTGTGACTCAATTTCATGGTATTTTAATGCTTGTTTCATGCCACAATAGCAACAGCAACCACAATAACCATAAGCAACAACTGCCTGCCTGACACGCACCACACAAAAATCCGGAAAATATGTTTTAATATAAGTTTGCTGCCAAGCTTTTCGCTCCCCGAAAGTTTTAAGCAACTCTAATAATATTAAGCGTATGGCATAAATATTTAAATTTCATTGTCACTCGCACCAAGGCGCATCGCATTTTTATGCAAATAACGCTGCAATTTATTTGCTGTTGTCACGAACGGAGCCCCTAAAGATACGACTTAAAGACCGAACAAAGTTTTGGAGGGGGCCAGTCGGAAATATTACCAAATATATATAAATATATACCTACATAAATACACTGACTTGAAGGTACTTTCATTTTGTGTAATAGTTCAAATCAATATTAAGTTACTAGCACTATTTCCATTTGCTGAGATCAACAAATATAGTCTAGTCGGAAATATTAGCAAATGTTTAAGATAAGTATAATATAAATACTGCTCGTACTCAATTTGTATTCCAAGAGTTACGAAATCGTTGCGTCTTCTTTTACAGAGATCACTGAATTTATTCGCTTTTAAGTTAATCCTCTGAACACAAAACACTTTCGACTATTTTTAGTTACATAGAGCACACTCGCTTCGGTGTGTGTGTGAGTGTGTGTGATTCTTTTTTTTAGCTGCACCCTTATTTCTGTCCTTTGTTTTTTTTGTTTATTTTTTTTTGTCAGCTATTTGGGGTAAAAACAAAAGGGTCCTTGCGCGAGCTGTGGGGTGCCTTCCCCCCATCCTGGTCTGGTCGTTGAGCGACCACAAAGTTGATGGGGCCAACCAAATGAAAACATCAAATGGCTTGTTTGGCTTTAGCTTTAGCTTTCCCTTAGCCAGGTGGCAGCTCCTCCACCTCGTTGTTGTTGTAGTTGCTGTCTGGCTGATAACTTGCCAACTTGTGTTGTGTCTGTCTGTCTCTCTCTCGAATGTATTATTTTTTATTTTTTTTTCTGTGACTGTTCAAATTATGTCGAGGACGACGACCGCCAAATGGCACCCAAGGCAAACAAAAATACACACACATGGAGTTGTCGGACATGGACACGGGACACGGACAATTTGGGGAACGTGTGTGGCGCGACATGCCAAAATCGAAAGTAGGCAACAACATCAACATCAATTGTGTGGTCGAGAGGAGGTGTGTGTGGGTGGGGCGTGTCGCCAAAATGGTGGCAAAAAGAAATGAACTAAAATAAATTGTACGTTTCCCGAGCAATTTCCATGCACTGCCTAACCGGCGAACTGGCCACAGTTGTTGGCCTCGTTGCTACTGCCGCTGCTGCTGCTGCTGCTGTTGGCAGGGCATTAAATAAAACGTCAGCTACAACAATGCTAAAAGTGCTAGCAATCAAATAAATTCAAACGTGACCAAAAATATCCACATATTATCCACTTTTGTCGACTGCCCAGCCCAGCCCACACCCCGCCCCCTCCTCACAGTTGTTTGGCCAAAATAAAGCCACAGTCCTCACTCGAACCCAAAAAAAAGATCGTCGTATTGTGCAATTACGAGTATTTTCAGCCGATTTGCGTCGCGACATAAATTTTGTTGTATGCAACCAGAGAGAGAGAGAGAGAGAGGGAGTGGGAGAGGCAGAGAGAGAGAGGGAGAGCTGCCCCCGCAGCTCAGACATCATCCACAAAGGGTCTAGACTTAGGTAGCTAGCCAGACTCTATAACAATTCATTATATACATAAATAATCACAATGGAAATATGGCAATATGTTGAGTGGCGTCTAAGCATATTATTGCACCCATACATTTATACAAGTATACAAATGTTTGCCAACATCAGAGTTAAGTCAACACAATCAATCAAGTACTGAGATCTTGGCCAACAACCAAAAGATTAAATACCCTTGCAGACTGGAGTCTGTCCAAATAACGCAGTCGTTCGGGCCTATGGCAGCGATTGGTATTTATTTCAGCATTGCATAGCTGAAAGTTATTTTATTTATTTATTTAAAGCTCACTAATAATATAATTACATTTAAAATTCAAATTAAAGTTACAAATTCAATGAAAACAACCAATCAATAAAGTAAAAGATATAATCAGCTTGGGGTATTTTGATATCCAATTATCCAGCAATTATTAGGTATGAAAGAATGGACAAGAAAGAACTCAATCAGTCGAAAAATTGTTTAAATAAAATTCAAATAAACATTAGACTCAATTTAGAGATATAAAATTAAAAGTGAATAGTTAAAATAATATTACAGTAGTGGGGTATTGAAGTTTAAAGTGTTGAGGTGTTGTGTTGGTGAAACCTAGAAATCCCAATAAGACCAAAAATAGTTTAACGTCAGTAGCTTACTAATAAAGAAAGTAAAACGTTAAAAAGACAGAGAGCAAGAGAGAGGTAAAACTATGTGATATAGTGGCATATGTATTGAGTGAAGTACAAGAGTAAAACTAAGCATTCGGATACAATTATAATGTTTTATATATTTTTTTAAAATATTTTTGTTATAATTGGGGGACTTAAACATTGCAATCTGTTAGATATATTGTGCCACCTTTTGAGCGCATAGCTCTTAAATCAACAAATCAGAGCATCTTCTTCGGTTAAAGAGTTCCATTTTTGGTTATAACCACTTAGAAGACTTTATGCCTGGCTGAGACCTGGTGCCCTTATCCAGCTCAATTGTAGCCAAACTTTTTCTGCAAGCCTCAGTAGTTCCCGTGTTGTGTGGCTTCCCATGCCACAAAACATATTATAAAACAAATATATAATTTATTTATATACTCGTGCTCTAGAGCGCTCACTCTGCGAATAATTTTTATGCATTCTGGCAGCCTTAATTTCTGGCATGCATTTTTTGTGACATTTCCAACGATTACTTCAACTTTTATTTATTTTTATTTTTTTGGCACTAGCCACAGGATTGCATTAAATCAAGCGCATAAAAACGTGGCACGGTAGCAAGTGTGGCAATCGTGTCACATTTATGGTATACATGAGCAAATTACTGCATTAACAGGCGAAATATCTGCGCTTGCCCCCGAAAATGTGCAACAGCTTTGGCAGGCGTGCAACAAATGGGGTGTGGGCAGGCGAAGGGGGTGTCTACTACGTGATGCACTGTAAAGTTTTGCATTTTAATTTGATAAAATAATATTTGCAATGCTAATGGCTTCATTCCGGCGGGAGGGGAGCAGAAATGACAATGCACGTTTTTAGTGTAAAATGTGAGTACTTCAAATCGGATTTACTTATTCGTTGACGTGCCAGCATGCGCTTCATGCGGCTTTATGTGGCATGCAACAACAGCAGCAGCAGCAACTAAAACAACAACTAGAAGGTAGCACGGACTGACCAGTGATTAAGGGATTAAATACTAGAAGCATGAATATCATTTAGCCTTTGCATTGTGTGCCCCAAATCTGAGCAACAGTTTGCAACAAAGACAAAGGCAACTGTGCAACTGTTCAACAACAAAAACACTGTCTTCATTAATAGCTGAAAATACGGGAAATGAAATTGTCTGGCAACCAAGGCCCAGGTGCCAAAGACAAAAGAAGGTGAACCACCCGGCTGCAAGTGGTAAATTGTACTTTCACCACCATGCTGCTGATAAGAATCATTTAATGACAAAGCTCGCGCGCCACACAATTAAGCCATTTAATTTAAATGAGATTAATCATAATTACTAAGCACCGAGCTGGCAAGAAACTGTACACAAATCCTTGGGATAGAAGGGTGTTAGTTGTAAGGTTGTAATGGGTGAGGGGGGTGGTGCTAGTCTGGCACTGATTGACACTTGCCAAACACACACACACCCACACAACCACACACATCATATATGTGTGGCAGGTTGCGCTCCGGGTTTTTGATGGTGCTGACCTCACTTTTACTGCCAGTAGACTTAATTTAAACTCAAGCCGCAGCAACTTAAACTAATGTTCTAAATTAAAATGTTGCAAAAATCGTCAGCAAAGGATGTGAAAGTCATCGCTAAGCTTGCAACCACAAGAGCGATGACCCTTTACCTTACCCTCACTTGAGATGCATCTGATTGGAGATACTCTCTGAAGTCAAAAGTATCTGTTACTAAATTTCACATAAGATTAGCTTTCAATTGTTGAACAACTTTTACTATAATTTGAAAACCCTCACTTATTCAAAAACTTCTTACGATGATTTAGAAACCCTCGCTTGAATTGCGTATGCTTAAAAATGCTCTTTCAAAAATTTGTATCTTTATCATCTGTTATAACCATGGGAAAGAACATCCTTAGGATACTTAGCGGTCTATTGACAGGACACTGTAGACTAAGAAGCCACCTAACTAAGCTAGGTATATATAGTAGCGATCTGTGCAGGTTTTGTGAAAGAGAGGAGGAATCCTCGATGAACATCCTAGCAGAATGTGTTGCCTTAACTAGAAGAAGACGCAGCATCCTAGGCGTGCATGTTTTGAATTCTAGAGACATAGAAGACCTCAACCCAACAAAGGTCCTCACATTCGTGAGGGAGCTGGGGCTGATGGAAGAGCAATAGGCTCAGAAGGGGGCACAATAGATCAAATAGGTCGCGGTGCAATTCCCCCCAATAATATATAAATAAAATCATCTGTTTCAAAATTTAATATGTGCTTACTTTTTCCAACACTTTGGATACCATCAGAAAACCAAACATACCTAAGCACATATTACCAAATTAAATGTAAGCTTACTTTTTAATTATTCAAATAATGTTTATGATGACTTAGAAACCCTCACTAGAGCTACAAAAGTATCACTTTCTAGGTAAATTATTAAGTAAATGTGCACAAAAGATACACTCTAAACTTGAGACACACAAACCTATCCGAGCTAAGTAATAAATTATTTGTGTATTTCTTAAATATGCCATTAAGGGGAATCCTTTCACAGTTAGGGTGTGCATATAGCTCTCAATCTTGGGTAGGCGATCGCTGCTGGTTCTGTTGCTTTTGCTATTGCTGCTGCTGTCGCTGTTGCTCTTTGTTGTTACTTTAGCTGCTGTTGCAATGCAATTTATGAAAAATAATTTAAATATCAAAAGGCTTTCGTTTTAATTACGCGCACAACACAGAGAAACAAGAGGCAACACCCAAATGAAAATGGCAGCAGCAAGTGGCACAACGCACAAGGCATAAGGCAAGAGGCAAGTCAAAAGCTGCGGCTTCACAACCAGCTACCAAGTCAGACTCAGAGTCAGATTCGTAGTCAGAGTTGGAGTCGGTGCCAAAAGTTGGCTGCAGGGGCGTTGTAGTCACTACTTTAATGCCGTGGCAGCCATTTCCATGCCCGCTGCGTTTAAATAATTAATTAAGATTGATGCAGACTCATTTGTCTTGCGCTGCGCCATGGAGGTATGGAGGCATGCGGCAAGCGGCAACTGGGGGCAGGATGCGGGCGACGCAAGCAGGATGCCAGGCGCGCACTTTGCATTTGCTTTTCAATTTATTTCTGCTGAATACTGCCAGGCACGCCACTTGTTTTGTTCTTTTTGCTCTTGTTTTGTTGTTCTGTTTTATATCGAAAGATTTTGCATTAGTTTGCATTAAAATTTCTGTTTGTTGTTTTGTTGCTTTAAAATCTGCTGCAAGCATTAGCCAAAAACTAAGGCCAGATCCGCCCAACTCTCAGCGAATTGATGCGTGAACTGACGCAGATTTTCGCCTACCCAACAGCAGCTGCAACCTCCCTTCCTCCCAGCACCCCTCTCCCAACACCCCTTTCTATCCACATCAATGAAGCTTTCTGCATTTTTCTGTCTGTAATTTTCATACACAGACAAAGTTGCATTTACTGTAATTACGTTGTAATACAAGCATTCTCCCACACACCTCCCACCACCCACACACACACACACCCGCCACCCGCCACCCTCTGCGAGTGTAGCTTAACACTCAGTAGGCACGCATGAGGGCACTTGCCAATTGGGCGGATTACAACGTGAAATGAGTTTATAAACAATGCCAGACAGACAACGCCAATGGCAAAAACAGATAAAAAAAATAATTGGAATTGAATGGGCGCAACAGCCAAAAAAAAAAACAGCCAACTTAAATGCGAAGCTCTCATAAGCCGACGCTAAGGATACACTAACATTTTTGTAACCTGAGAGGGCTTAATGATGTTGTGCAAAATCTATGTGATAGGCAGAGGGAAGCAACTCCAAACTAATAGATAATAGCCATTGTTGATCAACTGCACAAATTTCATCAAGATCGGATAGGAGACAGCCAAATTATAGTCCAAAATCTTTATACCTGCCGCGCTTGTAAATATCTATATCTATATCTCCATCTATACCTATATCCATAAGAAATGGGACCACTTTCATTCATGCTTACATTTGAGTGTGCAAAATTTCTAAAGGTAAACTTGGTCACTCTACTACAAGCGTTTATCTATTTGCAGTTTTATCCATTTTAAAAGTTAAAACTCCTAAGAGTGATCGATTGTTAAACTGTTACAAACCTGGTGAGAAAGTTGAGTTGCTCCAAAAATAATACAGCTGCACAACTATATATCTGTATGGGCGCAAGTGTAAGCCGTTAATTGGGCGCAATGTTTTTTATATGCGTGTAATGCTAACTTCTTGATTTTGCACACATGCATTTATTTATTAAAATAATCCCATTTGTCGGTCGATGCATTGCATATCAAAAATTTAAATAATAATTAGTGATGCGAATATCGCTTTAAATGGCAACAACGGCTGTCAAAATTCGCAAATAGCGCAAAAATAATGGCAAATGAAAACATATAATATTAAAAAAAAGCTTTTAACTTTGAGCATTATTGCTGCTCCTGTTGATGTTATTGTTGTTATTCTTATTATTGTTATTGTTGTTGTTGTTATTGGTATTGTCTTTGGTATGCGGCTGCTAATGAAAATGAAATTAATTAATTTAAAACAACAATTGGCTGGCTTGGCCCTCGCTACGTGGACAGTAAATGCTCGGGGCGTCAATGGCGTATGCGCAATTTAAATACCTTGTAAAACTGTATTTCGCATATACACCTATATAAATATATATGTGTGTGTATTTGTGTGTATGTGCATATATATATATGTGGGTATTGGTTACGCCCAAGCTTTGGCTTTGACTGTCATGTCATGCATATGTAATTATTCCATGGCTAGCAAAAGCAATTCGCAGAGCCAAAAAGAGAGGGATAGAGCTATAGAGAGTGAGTGAGAGAGAGCGAGCATATGTCGAGTAATGTTTGCGCCGTATAAACAAGCTTTGAGTGTGATTCACCTGCTTGCCAGCTTGTGCCGGGGCTAACATATTAAAAACCCGTTTGCAAAACTTGGCCAAACACTGGTGTGAACGCAAAAATTGTTGCATATATATATATATATATATATATATATATATATCTATATATATATCTATATCATATATATCTATATATATATATATATATATATTTATATTTTTACCAGATCACGCTACTACAAAGCACTGCCACCATGACAGCCAAAAGAGCAAAAAAGGCCACGTACTTAGCCTGATTTACACGTTGCCATAGAAAGCAGCCATCAGCATCCAAAACTCAAAACCCAAGCTCGAAGTACCATCCTCGAGAGTCTCACAGCAAAAAAAAAGGGAAAAAATCTAAATTTGCATCACAAATGTGTCTTTTTCAGGTTGCTTGACTTTGCATAACCCCTTTTCTGCATGCAAAACCTACTCAGAGTAATGGCTTCAGACCCAACCCCTCCCATCCAGACAGAGTAGGAGTTGAGGTGTTTTTGGGATGACTTTATTTCATATTTTTGTCTGGCAACATTTGCGTACGATTTGCATTACAAAGCAAAGCGTTGCGATGCCTTTTTTTGCTTTGTTTGTATTGGCATGCAAAGTCTAATAGGAGTAAAGGCTGACTGGCTAAGCTGGCTAATTAACGCATCAAAATTCAGTCAAGCACAATTTTGTAGTATGACAATTTTTGTGCAAAAGCTTTTAAGCTGCTTTACACTGTCAATAAAAATGGATGGAAGGCGAAAGATTTCCGAATTTCAATTAGTTTTTGAATGTGGGCCTACATATCAATAAATATATGTGAAAATATTTATGAACATTTGTTTATTTGATGCCCGACAATTTTGGGGGACTCTGCTTGTCTTGTTCAGGCAAATGTATCTGCAATTTGTAAATTCAATTGGCAACTGTAGGCGGACCATCAACATCAAATGGCAGCAGGCAAACAACACTTGCAGCAAGCATAAATATGTATCTATCTTTATTTATACAAATATGACTATATAGAGGCAGGCATGAAAATATTTCTCATGGCAAATATGTAAAACAAAGAGCTTTCGTTTGAATATGATTTATTGAATATGAAATGCATATTCGAGCATTTACTATTTGGCAAATTGCAAAAACCGTTCCTGCTGGTTTTGGACTTTGGACTGCACTTTGTCAAAGAACTAGACACACAAACATATACACACACACGTATTCGGAAAACTTCAAACGAAATCCATTTCAATTTTGATAAGTTACTTACCTATTTTTGTTTATTTTATGGTAAACTTTTGGTCAAAAATCTGGAAAAAATGAAGAAATTTATTTATTTAAAACCATAGCTCAATATACTTTTACTTATCAAATAAATATAGATTTCGAATGAAAATATAGAAAGTTTTTCTTATTTTCTTTAATTAGCTCTAAAAACGTACTCAACTTGCGCTCAAAAGTAGGCAACCGAAAAAACAACAAACTTTGCAAGCGCTTCATTAACTCAACTGTCGCTCTTTGCGTGCGTGTGTGTGTGTTAATGACACTCAGTGTGTGTAAGCACAAGCCAGTGTGTATGTCTGTGTGTGTGATTCTCTCTGTGTATGCTCTCGAGCTTAATTGCTAGTCAAATTATGCAAAGTATTTTACATATAGTTGCAGCTGTCAAGTAGCAACTTGTCCCCTGCCCCGCTGGACCACTGCCTTTTTTGTCTGTCTGTCTGTCTATGTGTCCACATTATTGGCAGCGCATTGGTATTTGTACAACACACACATACAAATTGTCGCTTCATTTGTTTAGACGCTCTCCAATGGTCTATGAAAATTATCCAAAATGGCGTCGCGCGACCCTCCATAAAGTTGATCGAACTCACTACACTCAGAAAAAAAATATGAAATCTTTCCATTTCTTAGAAATAGTTTCTTAATATTAGGTAAATTGTGTCCAAAATTTGGGAAGGCTTGCCCTAAATCGACAATTCCAAAATATTTTCTATTATTATGCAAAACATTTCCAAAAAGTAGAAATGCCAATGACGATTTTTTGATGAGTGTATCGAGGGGTTAAAGAGGGCTGTGTACGGGAATAATAAACAGCGTAATTCCCTCTAACCTATCTCTCAAGGGGGTAACACAGTGGATAAATAGATGAGCTTATCGTTGACATTACACAAATACTTTGCATATGTAAGTACATGGAAAATGTACATCATTTAAATATCGTCTGGCGTTTACTCCCAATTTCAATATTGAGTGTACTTCTGTGCTAGTGTGTGCGTGTGTGTTAGTGTGTATTTGCTTGACACTTAATTCCGATTGCCTTTACCTACACACAAATTGACATTTTGTGCTGCACACAACAGCATTCCATGAACTGATTTCCGCACAATTTCCCAAAACTTATAAGCAACATATATATATATATATATATATGTATATATATACATTGTATTTGTCTGACAACTTTGTTAAATACAACTAGTTGAAGTAGTAAACTAGACACAAGCCGAACACAAACTTTGTCTATCAAGTTCGATGGGGCGAAATCGATCTGTGGATTGGCCACAAGTCATTTGCCATTTCGTTTAGATTTGTCTTTTCGTTTAGATCCTCTGCATTGTATTTTTGTATTTTTGTAGTTATGAAAAATCAAATAAAACTTTAAAAACATGCTGTGTGTGTGTGTGTGTTTTTTCTTTTGTCATATGTATTTTTGTAGAGATTACAATTTATGCATTGTCGGTTTTAATAGCCATAAAGCATTTTCATGTTGCTGAAAGCATGTCAAATGAACAAATATACATACTATGTATATCTATATATATATATATATACATATATATATATATAAGTATATTTATATATGTGTATGTGGCATATACAGTTTTATGCATTTTGAACATGCAAACTTATGAAAGAGGCCTCCTCGAATCAGTCGGGGATTTGGTTGCCCACAGTAATTAAATGTGCCTCTCGGGTGTCATTAGGATTCAGCTGAACCCTGTACTTCACTTCACTTCCCCCTCTACTGTCCACCCTTTTTGGCTCATTAAGATTTGGCATTGCCATTAATGTTATAAGCATAATTCAAGGCGCTATAAGCACATGAATAAAGTAACGTATTGATTGAATATGGCAACTCGCTGACTTAATTTGCTGTGCTCCTGGCTGACAAACTTGGAAATCGCGTTACAAATGCACAAACATATCTGCTCTATCTGTTTCTGTGCACTCGGAAAAAAATGGGCTTCAATTGTAGGCAGCCAAGTGCAGCTCACCTTATTATTCCCGAAAGTAAATTTCTAAAACTGAATGTTGTGGGTTTCTAAAAACCAGAGAATTCTTACATTAGCTTCATTGTTACTTAGATTATTCTTAAAAATCAGAGAAGCATTTCCTAATAAAAGAAAATATTTCTTAAGTAAATAAAAAAAGCACCATATTTTTGGGATTGCCAATTTGGGGCAAGCCTTTCTTATTTTATGGAAATTGCTTTTTTATATTTAGAAATTATTTCGAAAAATAATAAAATCTGTCTAATTTTCAATTTTATAAACAAAGTTTAAGTGTGATTTTTTTGAGTGTATTTGTGTGTGTAAATGGCTAACAATAAGTATAAATGTTTACAAGCAATAAAACTAGCAACCCAAATGACTGCCACACATAATTGTACACTCGAACACACACTCACACACACACTTGCACACACACACGCATAATGATATATAGCCCGCAAATACTGCTCACATTTGCAGGCTGCACACGCAGACAGTACACAAAAGCTTTAATTGTTATTTTAATGATAAAAATGGAGACAAATTACATTTGGTAGCAGGTCACCCAAGAGGCACCAATCCACATCCACATCGAGAGGGGCCATAAAAACTAATAACGAACAATAGCAACAGTTCATTGTTATTGTCTGCCTGGTTGCCTGGCTCTGTGCTCGATATTAGGCCGAAATTGTGCGCACTCCATGTGAACCTACAAATCGGCTCATTCGGCAGATTTATTGGTTTGCATTAGCGCAGCGGAAATCAATAAAACTCTGTCAGTATACGATATATATGTGAGTGGGTGGGTGTGTGTGGGTGTATGCGTGGGTGTGTGTGTGCGACGATTAATGTGTGCAGCGAGCCGCACAAATTGAGTGTATCTTAAAGATACAACAAAAAAAAGCATATCCTTCCGCAACGAAACTGAACTTTAAGCAAGCTGGATAAATAAATAAATAAAGTATACGCAGCGTGAAAAATGTTCACTGTTCGTTTTGGAGTGCAAGGGGAGAGGGGCGGAGGGGGTTGAAAGGAGTGTGTGCATTGCATGTCAGTCGGCTATTTAACAAAATCCAAATACTTGGAATAATTTAACTTTTAATTGGTGTTGAGCTGCAAGTTTACACGGTTGTTGTTGCTAAATATTTTCATATCAACTTTCAGCTCGCCAGCATAAAATATAAAAAATGTGTCAACAGATTACAGTTAATAACAGCGCATATAATTATTAATTTAAGTTGAGTTACACACACCTAAACGAACCAAAAAAGTTTCACTACATGCTTAAAAATTTCATATTTATATTTTATGTTTAGCTTTTCCTTTTTCTATTTACTCTCAACTCATAAAAGTCGAAAAAAAATGAAAAAAGTACAAAGTAAATTAAAATAAATTAGATTACAAAAAAAATTAATATTTAAATTAAGAAAAAGTATATATATATATATTTCTATTTAAATGCAAAACTGTGCAACATTTTTTTTCAAGCTAGATTGTTCAATTTATAAGTTCAATATTGCTATATTTAATAATGATAATTAATTTTATTTATTTGTTTGCATATAAATGTGTAATTCTTATTAATTTTATTTATTTTATTTTATTGCATGTACACTTGTGATTCTTATTTCTAATGCTATAATGATAATAAAGAAAATCCATTTTATGCCCAAGCTGTTTTGCATGTGCTTCGATTTGGCCCACCTCAACTAACTTTATCTGTATCTTTATCCTTATCTAGGCTTTAGCTAAATCCCCCTTAAACTTAAATCGTTGGCACTAAATTCGTTGAGGCAACTGGGCCATATTCTAAGTTGCTCGACACTAACGAATTCATTTCACTACCTCTCACTTTATCACTACATAGGGGTGAGGTGGAGGAGGAGGATGGTAAGGTACAACTAAAAATTGAATAAAAATGCACTCAGAAAAAATGTGGCTGTATTTTTTGTAGTTCTAGTTACCGTCTATTTCAAGTGCATATTTTGTTTGATAAATTGTTTTCCCACGTTCCAAGGCGAAACAAACAGTGGGTGGGCCATGTATAGCTATAGTTGCTACTGTTGCTCCCAATGCGATATTCCCACCTTCCCTCCTGCAACACCTTCTCTGTTGCCGCTGTCATTGCCCCAAAATGGTCGCCCGGGGAGTCACAAATATGGCAGCGCCTTTTGCCAGACGCCGCCAGGCAGAATTTATAAACGAAGCGCGGCTCCCTGCCAGGCAACAAGACACACATGCCACACACACATACACACATATGTGTGTTGTGTGTGTATGGCTGAAGTTAAGTAAAAGTCTGCCCCAAGGCGGCAAACAACCTGACGACGAAATATGAAAGTGTTAAATAGCCAGGAAGGATCCTGGCTATATCTCTTAGTCTCCCTGTTAGTCTTGTCCCTTATTGTGCTTTATGTCAGCCGCCAACTGATATATATAGCTGACACAATTGGGTCATTACCTGAGCAGAACAGTTTAAGTTCGTTTTACCAACCACAGAGATTAGTATGTACAGCCCAACTGCCGTCGATATTTTAATTCCAACCAATCCATACATAATTTGTGTACATATTTAATATACTTTTATTTAGGCAAGCCGATAAACCGCAGACCCAAATTAGTTAATGGCAAATTAACCTCAATTACACATATAATGAGAAACAAATCGTCCTGAATTTAATAAGAACTGTTCCCCTATATCTACAATCCTATCTATATGATTGTTGTATTTTTTCTATTTTTTATAAATATTTTCTATTATTAACAAATAACTGATTTTTAGAAAAAATCGTTCTGAAAGTCCATTTGAATCCTCCCGTAAAATAGTAATTTTTCTCAATCTAAGTTATATTAATTTATAAACTATGCAAAATGTTTGTATATGTAAAATCTCAAAATTGGAATAAGTAACAAATATATAAGAATTATTTGATGTACATATTCTTTACAATTTTTTTCTACATTTTAGAAAAGCAAAGCCTGCCTTTTAAAGAACCACAACCATAAATTTTACAAATTTACACTCTGAATAATAAGGTGAGTTACCCTTGTTGCTAAAAGTATGGAGAGTTTCTAAAATTCACGACGATATATTTTGCTGAGTGTATATATAACCTGATAACCCTTAGACCTAAATTAGTTGATGGCACATGAGTCCCAATATATATAAACACATGTGGGCCACCAAATGTTTTTGGTGAGCAGCTGTAAAAATATTGTGGCAAAAGTGGATGTGTGTGTGGATATGTGTGTGTGTGTGTGTACTGCCAATTTGTGTTTTTTTGGTTTTTAGCAAAGGCAGCAGCTGCATATCAAAATACATATTTGCGAGTCGTTTGAGATTCGAGCCTGGGTCGCCCAAAAATGGCGAGTGTTGATGATGTTTTTTACCGCAGCATGAACGTCATGCGACAAACTTTTTTAGGGTACACTTATAGATAGACACCACCAGCAACCCTTCTCCCCTGCCACTTACAACTGCAGCAGCAACAGAGAATTAGGTCAGAGCTCGTCTGTGGCTGGGGCGGGACTTGGGATGCTTTTTAATGAGGCGCATTTCACAAGCAGCGCGTGCACTGTCATTGAAGGCGACTCGCATTTCCGTGTCAGCCATAAATTCAAGCCACTTGAAGTTGGCAATGGGAGAGGAGGGCTGGGGAAGAAGTCGACAGTCTGCAGTTGAACACCCCATCATGCTGGCCTGTCAGAGTGGCACACATATACAGGAAATCCAATGCCCGGATGTGCCAGAAGAGGAGCCTCCATCATGCAGTCACCTACGCTACATATTAATATTGTGGCATTCGCAGCCGGCTTGCATCAGATGGCTGGCAAAATATCAGCAAGAAAGCACGACTGCAAAATACTCTGTTAACAATTGAATGACAGCTGATACAGGCTGTGCTTAGCCAAGAAATATTTGTCACCAATCTTTTGAATGTTTCTGCAGCAGCTGCAACGAAATCTACCAGTAATCTATATTCTATAATTTCGGGGGATATACTCTTTCAGATTTGTTCAGATTTATGCCGATTTTTGAAGGACATCGCCAACAAACTACCAACAAATTTCATAACAGCTTTAAAACTGTAGAGAATATGTGGCTTAATCGATTTGCAATTATCGATTTTATCGAGACTTTGTTTAACGCTGGCACAAACAAGTATATGCTGCAAGTTTCAAGACTATAGCTTTAAGAATGTCGAGGAAGTTGCCCTCACAAAACCAATATATATTTTTTTACCTGCGCTAGCAGAGTATCAAAATGAATCCCTGAAAAAGAGGAGAGGGAAGATGCAACTATCGACGTTGATGTCCTCGCTACTGCTGCTGCTGCGGCTGCTGTTGACTTCATTTGTTACGATTGCTTTGACAATGTTGCTGCGTCATTTGATGCCCCTTTGACAACCAGCAACTAGCAACTAGGAAGACATGCCACTTAGTAAATGGTATTAAAGCGGATTCAAGATTTCCGCGTACAGAGTACAAGCTGCATACACTGTTAAAATATTTTGTTTAATTTTAAAATAATAGGATAGTGAAAGAGGATTTTTATTGGGAAGATATGAGACGACAAGAGAAGAAAAGAGAAGAGAAAAGCCATTAAAAAATATCAATAAAAGAGATCTCCAAAGCAAATATAGATTTAGGATAATGAGCCTAAATTCTCTTGCAGCTGCAGATTCCAGATATTCTAGGTTGTCTAAGCACAATTGTAATTGATTTAAGGTAATTTAAGAGTTTTCAGTAAACCTGCCAAAATATGTCATTATTTTAAACCAGCACTTCCAGGTTACGCTCTTCTTAATAAGTTGTTTAATTTAAGGACCTCTTCTTGATCCTCATCCTCCATCATCATATTAAATACCTCTTGGTAATCTACTTCTCTCATAACTAATGAGTTAAATTTTCCATACAAACGCAAAATAATAATAAATAACTATTTGAACGCGTTAAATTGAATTTATGAATTTCAGTGTATAGGCTGTGGCAAGTTTTTATGAAAGTCCCCTTACGCTTATCTATTAATAATGATATCAAATGATAATTTAAACAAGGTTTCTAGCTGCCAACACATGTGGCCAGCATTTATAACTGAATTATCCAAGGCCTATTAGCCTGTTTTATTTTCTCTTACACGCGAGTTGCTTCCCTAGCGACCCACTTGAGTAGGGGGGAGGGAGCAGGTGAGGTGGGCGTGGCATTTGGTAGGCGGCCACACAAATCGATAACAATCAACTGTGTTAATCGAACGCAATTACCTTTCGACGCAACTCAATAAGAAGAACCCGAATTGTTTGTTTGGTTGCTTGTTGAGCTCTGTAATTTTCTTAAATTGAATATTACGCATACGCACCGTTAACATATCGAGTGGGCCACGCTTAAAGCCTCTCCACGAAGCCCACAAACACCACCTAATCAGATACACTCACTCACACACATACACACACACACAGGCACACACACTCACACTAACAATTTGGCATTGTGTTGTCAAACACTTCCAATGGGGTTTAGCCAACGGCATTCGAGGACTCAGCGGCCAGCTCACATACCTGAGGCGTATTATCCACTCTATTAACACGATTAGTTACACAAATTCAACGGCACAAAGCACCACACCAATACGCACAAATACAAGCACACACACACGCGCGCACACAACCGGAACTAGGAAATGGTAAAAGGAAACAAAACATTAGCTCGACGCGTCGCCTGACAGCCAAGAGACAGTATTGCCTTTCAGTCTGGCTGGCTGGATAGATGCCAGCCTTGAGGGCAAACTTACTTAGCAAATAAACATTGATTAATTTGTTGACAATACACACAAACACACACACACAAAGAAGTGAATGCGTTTATCTATTCGAACGCCTGCCACCTCTTTGACTATTGAATAATGGCAACGCGCCGCTCACCGCATACCAAATAAAGCTGCAGCGACGAATGCCAGCTGCTGTTTGTAGTAGTTAGCAATAGTCGTACTGAGGGTATTCCTACACTCAGAAAAAAAATGTAAGTGAATTTTAGAAAACCACCAAATGTTTGGCGGCAGGGGTAAGTAAATTATTCAGAAAGCAAATTCATAAAATGTAGGTTTGCGGCTTTCTAAAAACCGGTCTTTGCAGTTCTTAAATTCGGGGTGGACTTTCTACAATTTGGAAAAATATCTCCAGGTTGTTGTTATTTATGTGTGCACCATAGAAGAATTCTTATTGTAGATTTTTTGTTACTTATATTATTTTATCGGAGAATTCATACCCCATAAAACCCAGATAAAGTCCAATACAGAGCTATTTTATTACTATTTTCTGAATTTAAGAAATGGTTTTTTTCTAATGATCATATATAATTTATAAACTAAAGTAAATTAAATTGGAAAAAATAATACAAGCTACTTAAGCGCATAAATATTCAACAAGCTAAATTCTGCAAAAAGAGCATAATTTAATTATTATTTTTAGAAAGGATATTTTCTTAGAATTAGGATTTGCACTTATACTTTTTAGATAATAGAAAATATTTTAAAACGATAGCAAAAAACACCATATTTTTGGGACGGTTTTAAGAAAAATATTTTTTACATTTAGAAATGATTTCTAATAGCAAGAAAAATATTCTAATATTCACTGCGATTTTCTCAAAGTCAAGGACAATTTTTTTTCTGAGTGTAACCGTAGTAGGAGTATTTGTAGCAGTCACTGTAGTCGCCCGCCCGCCGAGCCTCAATAAACTTGGATAAATGTTAAAAGGTTATGCACGCATCGTCCAGCAGCCGCTTTTGACTTAATGGATTTTCGCATTGACGCCCATAAATCTTTGGACATTGAAGTTTTGCTTTTGTCCTTTTCGAGGCCGTTGACAGGTGTCTCCCCAAAGTATGCCCCCTACGCTCCTCCTGGATTAAGCTGATCAACAGTTTGCCATTGACAATTACAATTGATTGTGAGTGAGTAATAAAATTGCTCAGTTGGTCTCTTGTCTGATTTGAGGTGAGGGGTTAGCAGGGGTTAACCCGCCTCCTCCTCCCCCTCCATGGCTCATTTGTCAGCATCTAAGTGGATTGCGATATAATTGAAGGGCCCTTAGCAAAGGACTCCGCTTTGTAATTATTCAGTTTCATTGTACGCCACTTTTAATCTAGCTCATATCTAAACAGACAATCTATTGATGATACATATAAAGTTGTAGATTATTATGTTGTGTGTGGTAACCTCAATTTTGCCTCGAGTTCATTTGTTAATAGCATTTAATGCACTTTATGTTTAAACTAGTTATAGATGACTATTGTATAAAGCGCATTTGCAATTTGCTTTTGTTCAATTGGCGGCACCGCAAAAGCCCCCATTCGAAAGCAATTTAAATGCTCATTACGACTTTAAGCAGCAACGGAAATTAATTGAATTGCCGTTTTTTAACCGCAGTACTCACTCACAGATATATATATATATATATATATATATATATATATATATATATACAGCCAGCTAAGCCACAGCCGCAACCGATGCGACACTTGAGCAAATACACATCAGTCCGTAATGCAGAAAATGAGGGTTTGAATTGGGATCAGTTGGGGTTTGTACGGATTGGATTGGGTTGGATTGGATGTGGGAGTTCGTTAGAGGCAGCACGGCACGTCAAATAAAAGCATGCAAAGAAAGGAGCTTAGTTTAAGTCACAAACAACAACAAGAACAATTGCATCGATTGCTCCTTTGCTTATTTCATTAAGCAAACCTTTGTGCAATGCAAATTAAAGACAACAGCAACAGCAATTGCAAAACAATACGAGTAGAGAGCAAAAAGCGCAGCACAGCGTGAATATATTCTACACTCGACACTCAATACACACTCACTTCACTCCACTCACTACTCACGAATTGATCCGCTTAGTGTTGATTGCTTGACCTCAACCTCGCCTCCTTACTCCACCTATACCACCGCTTTTCCTCCACGTTTCCACATCTTTTCCTACACTTTTCCTCCTCTCGTTCTCCTGTTTTACTCCCTTTGTTGTTCGACTTGTTTGTTTGATGTGTCCGCCGCAGTGGATTAAATACTACTTGTGGCTTAGAGCAGAGTTTGCTTTACATATTTCGAAAATCAAAGCATTTAATCAAATATTTTGTAAATCCTGGCTGTGCAACGTATAAGAAATATTTGTTATCATGTCAAAATTCTAGCCCAAAAAAAGCATTAAATTAGGTATAATTTTCCAACAGCCATAACTCTGTCAAACCTGATCAGATTTTTAAAAGCAGTGGCGTTTTGATCATGGTTTGGCCTCTAGAAGAATACAACATTTAAATTTAAAAACGCATTTCTAGGTCGAAAATTATGTCAGTATCCTGACCCAGAAATAGCTGAAGGACATGCATCAAAACTTCCTTGAGCTACAACTTTGTCAAAATTAAATCGATTTTTAAAAGCAAAAGTGTTATGATCATCGATTGGCCTCTAGAATAATCCTACATCTAAATTGGAAAACGTGATTTGAAGTCGAAAATCATGTCAGAAAATTGATCCCAAATAATGGGATATTCTAATCATCCCAGTGCCATAACTTTGGCAAAACTGAAACGATTTTCAAAAACACTATTACATTTAAATCTACAAACGTGATTCTCTCAATATCGTGGCTCAAAAATATCTGAAAGATATAGTTCTAAACTTATCAGAACCATTTCAAAGGCAAGGTGTTTTTGATTATGGTTTGAATTTCAGAATGATAGTACGATTAAATTTCAAAATTGAATTCTATGCCGAATCAAGTAGAAATTCTCGACTGTAATTTAAACTTTCTTGTTTTGAAATTTGAAAATATATCTTAAATACGCTATACTATATCTAAAAGTCTCACAACAGCAAACATAATAATTTTGCGCTGTAAGTTTACCAAGTGCTGATATATTCCAAAGATGGTTGCTTTGATTAACCCTTCGTGGCTTGCACACGAGCCAATATTGGTCGCAGTTGCTGGTGAAATTTCCTGAGGCTGCAGAGCAACTTCCCTCCCCAATAGTCCCACCATCACATTGCGAGGCCTTTACAGTGCCTGCGCCACAGTCAATTATTTGGTTTGCTTTGACATCGCCAGGAACTGAGCATATGGGCTAGCTTAATTTATGTGCACAGAGTTAGCTGGCAAGAAGCATCGAAGGCCAACTGCTATAAATTGAAATACTCATATCCTGGCGTACAAGGAGCTAAACGATAAGAGACCGAGACATGCTGCTCCTCCTCCTGCATCTCCAGCTAACCTCATGCATGACTGAGGATGCAAACATGCCTCCACATTTTGGTGGCACAAAGTGGAAATTACTTTGCATTTGCTGCAAAGCCACTTGAAGTGCTTTTCACTCCGCACTGCTCAACTGCGTTTATCTAATGGCTTCGTCTACATTGCGTTGACTTGGATTGGTCAGCTAACTGCTGAAAATCACTGTCGCTGATGATGGCCAAATATTTGAGCTGCAGTTGAGCTCAGTTCTGGTTTTTGGCTGTGGACCAGGTATTTGTGTACTTAAACACCCCTTACACTCGGAAATAAATTCGGAATGAATTTTAAAAATTTGACAAGAAAGTATATTTCTAGAAACCAATGTTTCTAATTTTCGAAAAAAATATGTCTAAATTTCCATATGTGTACAAAGAACTCTGCAAACAGTATTTGTTGTTGTTCATATTTTATTACACTACACTAGCATTTTAAGATTTCATATAAACAAACACATTTTAGATAGCTTACATATTTATATAATTGAATTTGAAAAAACTTACTTCTCGTTCTCTAATTTAAAAGCCGAGCCAGTAAATTGCATTACTTGTTCTGAATTTCAGAAAGGATTTGCTCTAGAAATCAAGGCTTATATTTCTACTATTTAAAAAGGCATTTCTATTTCTTTTTCATAAAACAAAAATCATATTTTTGGGATTTTTTTAAAATCCAAGTCGATTTTATCTCTGAGTGCAGTTGGCCAATTAAACGCGTTAAAGGTGTGGCCAACTGCTCAGCATGCTCTAAACGAAATTCGACACCCTTTGACATTTGCACAGCCCCCTTCCCCAATCCCCACAAACCCTCAAGCAAACTGCTTTGACTGAGATTTATCGTGTAGGCCGCGACACTAAACAGCTTCCGCCATTAAACAAGAACGCATATTTTTCGCTTTGCCTCATAACTCAAGCCGCAGTTGCTCTTTGGGTTGTTGGTCGGGTTTCTCTCACATGGCGACACACTAAACTTAACTTAAATATAAATTATGAGCATCTTAAAAAGCCACAGCGAAAGGATAATTTTCATAAATATTAGAGTTGCGACGGGGCTGAAAAGCACAGGCAAAGCACAGTTTAGTGCGAAAAGCCAAATGCTGTGTGTATTAGTGTGTCTGCGTATGTGTGTGTGTGTGTGTGTGTCTTGTGTGTGTGAATATTATTTTTTTGGTATCTGAGGCTTGTTGGTTGCCAGCAGCAGGCCTGGTTTTTAGTGAGTACTCGGAAATGTGTGGCTGCTTCTGCTTCTGCTTGCTACTTCTGCTGGTTTCTAATTTTCCTCGTACATAAACACACAATTAAAAATAATATTTTCAACGTGGTGGCAATTAATTAGTCTCCCACACACACACACACACACACACCACAGACAGGCAAGCCAAAATACACATGTGGCCAGCAGCAAGCAGCAGTTGAGAATTGAGAAAATGTGTGTTGTGCCGCACCACCACACCACACGATTATTGTGGAGGCCTAGCTACACTCAGCAAAAAAATCGACTAATCCAGAATTTCGTCCTATAACTTAGAAAGTTTATCTTGTTATTATAATAATATTGCAAAACAATGCCAGAAAAATAAGTGATTTTTTTCTATTTTTTAGAAATATTTTCGATTCTAAAAAGTTGCTTCGAAAAAATCCTGATTTTTACAAGCCCACAACCTTAAATTTTAGAAGTTTACTTGCTTGTCGTCATTTCTAAAACTCTGTCCGTTTTTTATATTTACTGAGTGTTTGAATACAGCTGCTATTAGCAGGGGGTTTGCCTAATACGCTTTAAAGTTTTACGACAGCTTTGATCATGATAATAATAAGCCCAGCTCACATATCAAACTTTTGGCGTTAACATATTTTTCAATTGTTAGTTTTCAGCTGTGACAATTTGCTGTCCATTTCGCTTGCTCTACAGACACATGGCATTATTTTTCACACAACTTGTGAAGCGCGAATTCTGGCAAAAAGAAAAACAAGTAAAATGAGAGGAGAACAACTTGCAAACAAGTGAGTTTTATTTGTTTGAGTTCTAAATGTGGGTGTGGCTGTGAGTCGCTTATCTGTGTGGGTCTCTGAGTGCTTAGCTTTGATATATAGTCCACTGTCGTTTTAGTTGTTATTTTGCTTGTTGTTCTTGTTGTTTTTGTGTATTAAAAGTTCATTGCTTGGGCATAAAGCACATGAAATGCTCGACATTCGCGCAGCTTTCTAAACAACCGTTGTTGGAGTTTTGTCGTTGCAGCTATTAAATGCTCCTACTGCTGCCACAAGCCCATAATTTCCCATCTCCTCCCCATGTATGTGTGTGTGTGTGTGTGTGCGTGTGCGTGTATGTGTGTTATGCAAATTGCGATTTTCGTTGTCGTCCGCACATTTTTGTGGGTCGCATTTGGAATTTGGCATTTGAAATTCTGTGCCAATGCATTGAACGTTTAGATATCCACGCCAAAAAAACCCGAAAGTGCATTTTAAATTTGAAATTCTTCCGATTGCGTTTAGACAAAAATATTTATTATTATTATAAAATGCAGCAAAATTGCAAAATCGCTTAAAGGGGTAGCTAAAAGAAATATAATTCAATTAATTAACTGAACGTTTAAATAAACGTCCAAAACTCGAAAGCCATTAAAAGAAACTTAAAGCTGCCTTTTAAATTTAAATTCATTCGATTGTGATTATTTTGCACTATTTATTCCTAGCTACAAAGAATAATGTAATGTTATTAAATGCAGAAAAGTGCAGCTATAAACTGTGGGAAGAATTATTAAATTGTTAAAATTTTGTTAATGTTGATGTAAATTGTTTAAAAAAAATCGCTTGTTCAACTTTTTAAAGCCAAACGGCCCAAATGAACAAATGAGCAAATAGCAACAAAACAAGCACAACAGCAACAACAAGAGGAGCTATAATGACAAACAAGAAATACGCAAATGTGGAAGCCATAAATGATAACAAGCAACCGCATAAACCGCTTTACCAGTCAGCCAGCCAGACAGACAGCCAAAACAACCAAAAGCTGGCTAACAGGCGCCGTCGAAAGGTGAAAGCCACGCATCCTGAAAACCAGCCACAATCCACAGCCACATGGGCACGCACACACACCCATACACACGCACATATCCACACCTACTCTGAAAAAAAAACCAGCAAAATTTTAGTAAATCATAACATTTTCTAAAAATAAGAAAAAAATATTTTCTTAAAATTAGAAAAGCTTGTCCTCAATCGTCGATCACAAAAATATGGTGATTTCTCTATTTTATAGATATATTTTCTGTTATTAAGAAATACATTTCTAAAACTCGAAATTTAATCCTCATTCTTAGAAAATATCCTTAGATGCTGTTGCTAACAAGAAATTTACTTTCTGAATAATAGGGTAACTAACCATTCGAGCCAAACCGTTTGTTTTTCTTAGTGTACTTCGCCTTGCCGCAAATTGTTGAAAGCCGCTTATAAAGGTAAATGCTGGCCAAAATACTTTTAGGGGCCCAAAACTAACACACCAAAGTGTGGCACAGCTAGAAAAAAAAAGAAACCCAAAACCGAAAAAGTAGCACACCAACGCCAAAAATTCATAAATAAGAAACAATAACAACAAATATAAACCCGAAATACAAATAAAAACAACAAACAGTTGGGTTACGCCTCGGGCCTAGCCTGAAGGATATAGACCAAGTAGCGACTGCCGCCGCTGCTGCTGCTGCTGCTTTTATTTCAATTATGATGATGATGACAATATTAAAAGTGGGCTACTAAAAAACTTTACCAAAAGCAAACAAACACACACAGGTGCTAATTAAAAGAACTGAAACTCTCGAGCTCTATGAATATAAATATACATACATATAGTAAAAGCCAAAAGCCCAAAGTCATGGCCAGGCCATCAGACTGGCGGAGATGTGAGGTGGGGAGGGGCAGGAAGAGCCTGCTGCCGTGTTGTTGATAACCCAAACAGGTCCCCGAGCACACAAATCACATAAATTCCAATTGAGTGCATATTCAACGAGTGGCTTTGGCAAATAAATGTAAATTTACCGTGCAACACACTACCAGCTGCTGCTTCGGTTGCTGCCACATGGATGTTGCCCCTTGAATATTGCCTCTGCCTTTGCCTCCGTTGCGTATGATTAATATCCCTAAATTTGTGTGACCAGCTTCTTACTTTAGGTGTTTTTAAATGTAAGCTGCATAGTATCAGTAATTAATATAAAGATCTTATGAGCTTTTATATAATATATTAAAATATACTATATACTCAATAAAAAGATCTAATGAGCTATAATATAACATACTCAATAATAAATAAAATAAAAGTTGAAATGCAAACACTGATTCCTCGAAAAAATCCGTTCTGAAATTCATAAAAAATTAAATATATTAAAAAAATAAATAATAATACAAATATTAAAAGCGTACTCTTAATAATAAACCAGTGAGCAAAGCTCGCAGCACATCGAATATTAATGCCAATTAATTATTATATAATATATTATGGTATATTAAATGCCTACTCCTAACACTAACCCAGAGACAATTAATTACATAAATGTATCTTACAAGCATACAGGCTATAATATAGTATATTAAATGCACATTCCCAATCGTAAGCCAAAATCGCAATTCTACGACTAAAGCCAATTAATTATACAAATAATCTCAATAGTAGGCCATACAGCGAATATTACAATTCTAAGACTAATGCCCAAGTTGCCCCACACTGAACCCATAATAACTACATCAAATAGAAAGCCATCGAGAGTTTTGTTGCTAGTTTTGTCGCCCTGGAAACCGCAGTTGGTGCTGCTGCTGCTGCTGCTGCCTGCCACATCTATCCAGAGCTCGGGCTGATTTCCATTGTCTTTAAGTGGCATTCAAGTTCAAGTGTTTCACGCTGGACAAACTTTTGCCAGTCAAATTTGTGGAAATTAATGCGATTTGAGCCCTTCGCTCAGCCCATTGTATAACAGTATAATAGTATAACAATATAACAGTAGCTCAAAGCTATGCATATTGTCCTCCCCAACCATTGACTGTTAACTGTTGACTGAGTTGCGGTTGGCCTGGAAACTTTTCCAGATTTGCAGTTAGGCTGATTCGCTCAGCATTGCTAAGGGCGCTTCGAAAGAATAACATATATCCTCTCCCTCTCCCCCTCTCTCTCTCTCTCTGGCTTTCCGTCTCTCTCCCCTCTCTCTCTCTGGTACTCGGGAAGCGTATGTCATGCATGCATAAATATACAAGTATTTATAGTGGAGATATTTACGCCAAAGCAGAAAAATGTGCCAGGAGTGCAGGAGTGGAATGAGGTGTGCTTCTGGCCCAGTAGCAACTGCGACGACCCCCACCCAAAAAAGATTTATTGTGGTGATTTATTTACACTGTCTATTACTTATTTCCCTTCCACTGTAGTTATGTTTAGCTCTCTCTCTCTCTCTCTCTCTCTCTCTGTGTCTGTTCATCAGTCTGCGTTTCTTACAGCTTATTTATTTATTCATTTTCTAATTTATTGATGTTTGTCTGACCCAGCAGACAGCTGTACCAGAAACTGGTGCTGATGCTGCTGATGCTGATACTGAAAACGCTTTGCCAATTGCCAGATGCTCTCCGAGCCAAGTGGAGACAGCGGAAAGAGCTCAAAGTAATCGAATGTGTTCCCAATTTAACTTTCAGCCCATTTACCAATCAAATAATTAAGTTCGCAAAAACTTTTCTCTACACTCAGAAAAAAATGGCCCCAAAATGAAAATTGCTCCAAAAATAGAATATTTTTCTTATTTTAGAAGTAATTTTCGCTTTTAGATTAAATCAGTAAGAAAAATTGTTGGTGAAATCATAAATGTTTGCTTTTTAGCAAGCAACAACCTTCAATTTTATGGAGTGACTAATAACTACCACCAAATTATGGCGATTGACTAAAGTTTAGATAGGATTTTGTATGAGTGTACTCTTAAAATTGGCGCAGAATTTAATGTTTAACTTCAAAGAGATTTTCACTTGGATTACGTCAAGTTGAAATGCAGGCGATTTAGCTGCCAGGACTTGTTTTCAGCAATTGGCTTTTAGCTATGGCTTTTGGCTTAGGCTTTTGGTTTTGCCTTTCTTGTTGTTGTGGCTCGGCAGTCAAGCGCGAAATTTGAAAAAAAAGAGAGAAAACAAAATTGCCATTGCTTTGGGAGCTCTGGGCCTAGATCTCGGCGGCTTTCTGCTTTGAAAGAAATTGACGCAAACAAAAGCTAATTACTACCACGCACCTAACTCGCTATAGAAACAGGCTGTCAAAGCTGCCATCAAAAACAACCAACAACAACAGCGCCAATCAGCAACCAGCAGCAGCTTCTTCAATAATATATTTTACCATACGACTGCTGGCCCCAAGCAGTGAACCTTTAAGGCAATTTAGGTTCCGATTCTGTACGTATGGTATACAAATTCCGGTAAAGACTCCACGTTATTTTTCCACTCTTTTTACGGGATTTTTATGGTACATAATATAAAACAAATAATACACAACAAATTTGGAATAATAATGATTGATGATGATGATCATATATGTCAGTCAATTTTTTACATTTATAATGAAATTGAGCTGACAACAGTTGGACTGCAAGCTTTGCAAGGATCTGTTATCTTCAACGTGCTGAATATATCCGTTTATTTGTGTTATACCCTAAACCCAATTAGAAGTTGAAAATAGATTTATAAGATACATTGATATATTTTATTATTAATTTTTCAAGGAGCGGTAGGTATATTGACATATATACCTACGACGCCCACTCTCAAAAAATTAAATATTGTTAATATGGGTGTACTGGATATTCTGCAAAAGTATGTAACTGGCAGAAAAGAAGCAACTCCAACCCCATATAAATGGAAATACCAAATGACGGGTGGATAATTATTTGAATCTTCAAGAAAATTGCCAAATTAGAAAGTCCGTAGAAGCATGAAAATTAATTGATTAATTTTTTGGCTCTCAACAGAAGATATTGTTTCCAGATTCCACAAACGAGCTTTTGTGAGCCGCATTTTTTATCAGTAAGCCGGCCTCTGAATCTGTAAACATTCGGCTCGGATTCCACTGCTTTAAAGTGTATTTCTATGTGTAAGAGTTTCTGGTCTCAGTTACTAAAAACAAGCATCGCTTTTCACCACTTGGATAGACAACACATAACACATAACACACAGCTCAGCTCAACTCAACTCACTCAGCAGTCGTGGCAGACAGTTTCAGCAAGATTTTCTATGCTTTATTTCCGCAGAACTCGCTCCATTTTATGGAGGGGTTTTCTTTTCTTTTCGTTGTTTATTTGACTGTCGTTTTTTTGTGGGTAGCTGTGTCATTTTTTATGCATTTGCATAAAGCGAGATGTGTATTTGCTGGCTGCTGATGCTGATGCTGACGTTGCTGCTTTTATTGCACAATTCCTTTCGTCCAAAGTTGACACAGTTGCATTTTAATGAAGTGCACTGAGAGATATAAAAGTGGTTTGTGGTTGAGGTTGGGTTCTCTGACACGTGTGCAGACTTCTTTCAATCAGAGACATGTCTGCTTCTAAGGTCTGTCTACCTGTCTGTCTACCTGTCTGTCTGCCTGTGTGCTTAACAGCGATTTGTTTGTTTATTTGTTGTGATTCGACACGCCCGATTTTCAGCGTCAATGAAGCACACTTGTTGCCCGTAACAAGCATCAGTACCAAGTCCAGCTCCTGGCTGTCACTTAATTAAAACGTTGAAAAATCAACACAAGCTGAACGCTGAAATAGAACTTCAAATTGAAGCCCCTCTTTATGGCTTCGACCAACTTTTGTTGAGGGCTGCCGCTGAGTTCCAAATAAATGGAAATGAAAATGGAGAAACGAGGCGGGGGGTGGGGAAACGGGAGAGAGGATCTGGGTCTGAAGTGGGCATCGCTTTTTGTGGAGAGACCCTCCGCTCGGCAGTCTGGAGATTTTATCGCCAGCCCAGAGGCTGATTGTGCCAATTATGGAAGCGAAATGCGCGAATCGCCCTCGAGTGCTTTATGCACTCTCAAATCATAATAATAAATTCTAAAAAGCGCTTGCGGCACTGGGCCACAAAATTACAACAACAACAATGGAGGGGGGGTGGCATATAATGGGGAAAACTGGTGAAAATCCAAGTGGCATTCGGCTTTGCATGAGCGAAAATCATTTAAATTTATTGTGCGCTGCATTTCACGCCATGCACTTTTAATCAGGCGGCACAATTTTTGGCATTAAAAAGTTTTTGAGTTTCGGTTTATTGAATTTCAACAAAACTTTTCTTTGTTTTGCTAAGAGAGAGAGAGAGAGAAAGAGGGAGAACTATGCTGGCCATTTTTAAAGCACTTTAGCGTACAATAAATGGAAAAATCGTGAAAAAAGAAAATGGCACAATTATATTGACACTCCAAACTATTGCTCTATCGAGTGTAGATCATGTTTTGTTAATTTATTTGTATTTTTTGCATTGACTTCTGATAAAGCGCCTTTCTTTTTGTTTTCGTTGGTGATTTAATCAGACTTTAGTTTGTTGCAGCACAATATTAAAATACCTTAATTTATTCATTGAAATTCTACACACGTGTTTCTCCTTAATTAAAGCAGATTTAAATGCATGCTATTTATTTATTAATGCCATTTGCATGTACCATTTTTTTTAATATGTTATATTTGTTGTTTATGTTGTATCGAGTTTCTGTTTTCAGCGCAGTTTGCGCCTGTCACAAATGACGTGATTGATTGATTGATTGATGATGTCACTTAAAGCGGCGCATGAAATACTCGAAATAATAACATTAAACCCATGCTGCAAGCTCGTCCAACGTCCAAATAAATAAATCAAGTATAAAAAAGAAAAACGAAAATGTTATTGTATCAACAACGTAAAATAATTAAATCAACATGAATGATTTAACGCTACAAATGCAGTTTCACAAAACTTTTCCGACACCCAACTCAGAATTCAGTTTCCCCCACCCCCGCCCCTCGTCAACAACATTCGGGGATGACAAGTGTTGACAAGCAGTAAAAAAAAAGCAAAGCAAAACAGAAATGCGATTGAAATCATATACAAAATGTAGCACAAAGCTGAATAAAGCAAAAGTAAAACAAAAAAAAGAAATAAGGAAATGCACAAATATTTGTTTTATCCGAGATGCTTTGGTCCCTGAGTTAATTTGCATAACTTTTTTACGCACTTCGACTTTCGGTTCAAGTTACGCTTTTATAAATTGTGATTATTGTTGCCTGCGTGCTAAAACTTTACTGGATTTATTATTATTTATTTATACATTTTCGCTTTTTTTTATTTTAATAAAAAGTCTAGCCCACATTTGAACAATAAAACATAGAATTGTCTGCCAAAAAAAGTTTGTTATTCGCCGTTTTTCGATTTCAATAAATAACCTGGCAATTGTCAAAAACAACGCAACGGATATTTGGTAGCCAACAAAAATGCATTTAAATAAAAGCCATAAAAACGTGGCAGAAATCGCTGGGTAGGTGTAGAGGAGGGTGGGGCAGGGGGAAAGGGAAAGGAGGGGTGAATGAACAAAAGAGGAATGTTAAAAAAGAGGCAAGAAAAAACGGAAACGCAACGAAAGACAGCAACTTTAATCAATATTGAAGCAGCTTTTGAGGCCAATAAATCATTTCATAATCAATTTTGCCGCTGACATGTTTCTCACTGTGCGTGCGTGAGTGTGTGTGTGTGTGTGCATGTGTGTGTGTGTCTGAGTGTGCGTGTGTGTGCCTGCTATGTGATGCAAAAAGGCGACTCGGAATAAAAGAACAGTGATCGGCACATGGCCAAACATAAAAAAGATATATCTTTAGCCACCTTGTCATGTGGCAGTGTGTGTGTGTGCGTGTTGGTGTGCGCGTGTGTGTGTGTGGTGTAAGTGCAATAAACAAACCACACACACGCATACGAGACACACATGCATTGTGCAGCAAAGTGAAGTGCAAAAAACAAGCAACGCCAAAAATAATCAACAGATGTTGCAAACAACAGCAAGCGACCAAAAAAATGCCTATCTCGAGGAGTGTGCATGTACGTGTGTGTGTGTCTCTGTGTGTGTGTGTGTAAATGAAAAGCGGAAGTTGAAAGTTCAGTGAAACTGACAGCGGCGGACCAGGCCAGGCCGAGGTCGCCAGCGTCAACAATGACAGCAGCAACAGCAGCTCTTGCCCCAAAAATTGCCCCACGTTTGGCAGCTACACGCACAAAAAAAATTACACTGAATGATGCAAATTTGCCACACTTTAATATTGTAAGATTTCACATATACAAACATTTTACGCAGCTTATAAAAATTGATATGACTTAATTTGAATTCATGACTATTTTATTAATGTCGGAAAGGAGTTTTTCTTAAAGATGCATTCAAAATGCATTTACTAAAAACAGCAAATTACAATTTACAATAATTAAAAAACACCATATTTTTTCGATTGTTGACTTAAAACAAGCCTTTCTAATTTTTAGACAAGTTTTCTCTTATATTTTGAAATTATTTCTAATTAGAAGAAAAACTTTCTAGTTTTCAATGTGATATTTTTTTCTGAGTGTGCTGCTGCTGTAGTTGCTCCTGTTGTTGCTGTTGTTATTGCTGTTGCTGTTGTTATTTCTGTTGCTGTAGCATTGTGCGAACTTGAAGCGGAAATTAAGTGTGACCTCTTCGCGTGGCATGGAAACAGAGCCAGAAAACAGCGCAAAAAGTATGCAGTCCAACGCGCATATCAATGCCTGCCTGGACGAGTGGACAACTGGACAGCCGGACGAATGGACGATGGACGAATGGATGGACGGACGGCATTTGCACACATTTGCCAAGTGCAGCGCCAACACTCCATTTGTAGTTGGTGGGCGGAGTTGGGGGAGAGGTCGTCGGGTGGGTTTTTGACCCTTTTTGGCCTGGGACCCATCGGTGATTGTGTTTGCGTGTTGTGATGCGTTCAAAATTGTATTTGCCTAGCATTGTGAATGTGGACGCAACTGGAGCTGCGGCAAGGTTGCAAGCAGCAACAGGAGCAGCAGCAGCAAAGGATGCAGCAGCCAATTGGCCTTTGGGGCAATTTGATTTTTTCATTGGATTTGATGAGTGCGTCGCAACTGTTTTTAGCTATCACAAACGCTCTCAGTTTTTGGCTAAAAGCACCAAAAATATAACTACATAGAGTGGCTCCTTTATTGCCAACTGGCATGAGAGACTCCGAGAGCGATGTAATAAAGCCAGTGGACCACATCGAAAGCATAAGCAAATAGATCGTACAATGCTCATTCGAATGCCATCATGTAATCAATTTGGTTCGCTCATCTCAAAATCGTCAACTGTTAATTTTTGATTTTACGGACGATGAAATTGTTTTTCATTGCTTTCAACACAAAACCCCCTTTCTGTATATTTCTACAGTTGCGTAAAAAAATAATGGCACCACTCAGAAAAAAATGTTTCAAACAATACCTTTTTAATTTGTAAGCTTAACTTTTGAATACGCCTATAGAGGAGGAATCATTAAAAAATAAAAGCTATAAGGAAATACACTTATTTTATTCAGCATTTTCAACTCTTTCAAATTTAATTAAAATTAAAAAATTAAATTTTATTAAAATGGAGAAGAAAATTAACACAACAACACCATTTTAAAAATGTCCACCCTCAATTATGAAAATAATAAATATGAAAGTTTAGGGAAATTATGAAATCGTTTGTAAAAGTGAAAGAAGGCTCCCAAAAAAATGCTGAGAGAGAGGAAACCGTAATTTTATTCATGGTTTTCAACGTATTTAAATTTAATTAAAAGTAAAATAAAATGGTATAAAAATGGAATACAATTTCTCAAAAGTGGACTAATAATTAAAAACTTCAAAAGAAAATAAATGATTTATTTAAAGCGCTACTTGTTGACACTTTTCCCGTCAATGAACAAATTTTACGAATTTAATTTATAGGGGGAACACTAGACAATAATTTAAAAATAATCATTTAAAAAATTGCAACTAATAGTTTGCTTTCCATTTATAAAATAAAATGTTGTACTGGTGCTATTATCTTATTCTCAACTGTATATATATATACATATGTGTATGTATATATATAGATATATATATATATATATGTGTGCTTTATATCAAGTGCTAAACATCTTGTTTTTGACGACAGGTCTAAGCAGCTTTTCGACTTGTGTCTTCTGCTGTGTGTATTTCGAGCATTACAGATAGACATCCATCAAGTTCCGGATTAAAACATCTCACAAAACATCAGAAATGAAATTCAGTTATGCTGCCCCTAAACACAGGTCACGCACACTTGCCACACTCTGTGTATGTGTGTGTGGCTGCAGGTGTATGTATGTGTGTAAATGAAATACGGTAGAAAATGATATTACCAAGCACAAAGTGCAATGATTAATCAGATTTATTTGTCAGTTTTATTTCGTGCTAAAAGTGTCAAAGAGAATATTTATAAAAGTTTATTAACACTAAGTACTTGCTTCCACACACACACACACCTCACACACTGAGAGAGAAAGCATAGCACATTAGAAATGACCATAAAATACAAACAAAACAGTTGCCAAGAACAACAGCAAACATGAACAACAAATAATGAAGAGCGCGGATGGAAGCAAGTTGAACGTCCTCAAGCGGTCCCAGTAGCAAACTTCAAGTGTGTGGCAGTCTGGCAGTGTGGCAGCAGCACAATCTGCGGGGCGAGAGAGAGAGAGAAAAGGAGCCGAAAAGAACTGGCACAAAATGTACTTAGAACGTCTTTAAGTTCAACATAAAAAACATTGGCGCTTCCAACATGGCCAAACATAAATCCCATCAACACAAACAAAGCGGTAAGTAACCTAAACACACACACACACACACACACACACACATACATCTACTTGTGTGTGTGTATGTGTGTGTGCAACAGCTAACACTGGCTAGCATATTAAGACTGATTTTGGCCTTAGGCAGTCGTCGGGCAGCTGGCCAGCATATTTAGGCGATTATTTATGGCCAACGGCGACGACGTCGTCGATGCCGAATTCGAGACTCGACTCTACTCGACGCGACTTGGTGGCAATCGCTGAGCTACACTCACAAACAAAACGCCCTGGAAACTAGCCAGTTTTTCTTGTTTTCATCAATAATTTCTAAATATCAGAAAACATTTATCTCAGAATTAGAATGGCTTGCCCTAAATTAACAAGCTGTCAAATATATTGATTTTTTATATTTTTTAGAAATATTTTTTATTATTAGTAAATGCATTTATAGAAAGTAGAATGAACTCGAGAAAATAATAATGAAATTTGGCTGTTGAATATTACTAAGTATTGCGAATGCCCGTAATCTTAAATGTTGGTGTATATGAAATCATAAAATAATAAGGTTAAAATTTCGAAATTTCATTATAATCTTTTATGCTGAGTGTATAAACACAATTGCAAGTGTGTGTGCTTGAGTGTGTGTGGGAGAGTGTGTGTGTTTGGGTGGAGGCGGCATCAAACAAGCCCAAACATGAGCAAATCGAGAACTTCCACTTGCCAACTGTCTGCTGTTTATTGACGACAACAACAACAGCAGCAACTGAGACAGCAGCCAAACAACAACAGCCAACAACCGACAAAAGTGACACTGAACGACCCAAAACCAACAGCCAAAGCCAACCGCCTGCCAAATGGGATATACTTACTGCTGAATTTGTTGCTGCTGCCCCCTCACAACAAGCAGGCTCATGTCCAGTGGCACGACAAGTGGCAGTGGCAAGCAGCAGCAGCTCACATGTTACATAACTTGGTCACACAGTGGAAAAAAAGGAAAGAAAGAATGGAAAAGAAAAGCAGACAAACAACCTATTCAAAGTTATTACAAACTGATTCCCAGCTAAAATTGATCTTTCAATTGGAGCCAAGTGAAAAGAGTCCCGAGGGACGCGCATTATTATTATTATATTGATGGGGCGCATGGCGAAAGCAAGCCAAGATAATAAGTGACCAGAGCCGGTTGAGTGCTAATTGTATTGCTTCAATGTTTAAATAGCTGGAATGATTGAACTTAGATCTAAATATGAAAATAATTCAAATATATAGAGAAAAACAAATAGACAGAGGCAGCTGAGTGGGAATTTTACAGCTTAAAAATTGAAGTAGTTATTAAAAAATAAATATATTTAAATATGAATATATGCATAGAAACTTAAAATGAATGATAGATCAAATACTTTGAGATAAACCCAACATATCAAGCATTATAAAGGAGTAAAACATATGTAGAGCTATAAATATATATATATATAAAGTATATATCATAAACAAAATAGTTCTTTATTTAGTTATCATATGATATGCGGTACTTTCAACAGTAAAACAGAATTAGTACTAGAAGTATATTTACTAATCGCCCATCCTTCAATCTATTTAATTAAGAAGATGCAGGCTTAGCTATATATAGTAATCACATATCATATAGGCTCATAAGTAAAACATACCCACGCTTAAATCTGTAATCGCAAGATCTAGGACTAAAATGATGTAAGCCTAACTATATAGTAATCGCATAAATCTAGGCTTAACTATCTCATAGATTAATCAGATCTAAGTCTAACTATATTTAGAAACCAGATAAATTTGATTACCTTGAGCAACCCATGCCACGCAAGTGTATTTTCGTAAATCAGCCTCTTTTTTTGCGAAATTTAATTTTGGCGTTTTCCGTTTTATTTCGTTTGGTTTTCATTTGTGTTTGTCATTTTGACAAACGAAAACAACATTTGATATGCCAAACATGTGCAGGCCGCCTGGCAACTGGGACCACTTGGAGACCGAAATTGCCACATCCCCCACACGCCCCATTGCTGCCCCCTCACTTGTCACTGAGTGTGGTCAGCAACGGCAACGTGGCGTATGAGTAACTTAATAAATTTGACAACAATGCCGCACAAAAGCAAACAGGCAGAGTTGTCACCATTTGATGCTGCTGCTGCTGCTGCGGCTGCTTCTACTGCAGCTACTGTTATTGTCGTTGCAAATGGTTGTTTTTGCCATTGCTCCTGCTGCTGCATATTCAATTTGTTTTCGTGGCACTCCGGCGTGGCTTGTAAACAAAACCCGCCGGAAAATGCGAACAAGCGACGCTTACGAGCAGAGCCAAAGAGCCAAAAAGGAAATGCCATTTTGTCGCATACCACCTACAAATGCCTCCCCCTCCCTCTCAGTCCCCTTTGGCCAGTGTTGACAAGCGTGTTAACCGCCCTTGCCCCCTCACCTACCACCCCACCTTCCCCTTTCCCCACCCAGTCAGTGTTTACAAGTTGTGTGCAATGTTTGTTTGCTTATTTGTTTGTTGTGTGTGTGCTTTGTTTGTTGAGCCCCCTTTTGTTTTATTTGTTTGTTTGCGCGACTCTTTGTATCTGGCTGGATTGTAAAAGCACGTTTTATTAGCAACATTTTTAATAAATATGCACAGCCGACCACAAAACGCACTTTGGCTTATTGCAATCGCAATTGCAACTAAAACTGTTGCCAAAAAAATTCAATTTTAAAAAATTTCCTTTCTGAATCATGGAGTGAGCTTCTAAAATGTAATGTGATTAATTCTTTTCTGAGTGCAGGCATTGTAATACCAATCAAAATCAGCTGCAGCTTCTCAGCTGCAAAATTGACAGGACAGTAGGCCTTGAGAGCATATAAAACATACTAGTTGAGTCGAGTTCATCCATAAAATGAGGCTGACAAAATCCACAAATTGTTGGGTTACATTTCGGAAATGTTTTTTTATGCTGCCCTCTGGCGCTGATTTGCATTCACTGTTGCAAATTACAACTCGGAAAAGCAGCTTAACATAAATTGCCAGTGCTGCAACCAACTAGCTACCTATAATGTCAGGTAGCATTCACAACACACGCTGTGTGTGTTGGTGTGTGTGGATGTGTGGGTATAACTAAACATTTACATTTCATTAAAACTAAAAACAACACACAAAAGCAGCAGCGAGCACGACACGAAAACGAATACCAAAACTAAACAAATACAGAAATAGAAAATCACACACACCTACATAAACACACACAAACACACACACACACACTCGCATACGTATAAGAGGCACTGCATGTTAGCTGCATATTTTTTTGGGCTAGACAAAATGCCTGCACACTTGCCACAGCGCGTTGCAAGTAACTACAGCGTGTGTCGTCCGTGCTCTGTGCAAGGTGAGTGCCACTCGAGAAACTGTAAACTCTCTGCGTATGTGTGTCTGTTGGTGTTGTGTGTGTGAGTGTGTGTGAGTGTGTGTGCATCATATCGCTTTTTAAAACACACATACTTAACTCGACGTTTTTCACTCAACGAGCTTTTACGTAGCGGCAACAAAGTGTAGAAGTGCAACAACAACAACAGCAGCAACAGCACCACAGCTGCCTCTCATCTCTGTCTCAGCGCTAGTGTGTGTGTGTGTATGTGTGTGTGTGTGTGTACTGCTGTGTCTGTATTTTATTTTCATACGCAAAAAGTTGGCCAGCATCAGTCAGTCGTCAGTTTGGAATGTGGTTCATTTGGGCCAAAGAAAGACAGAGACTGACAGAGGCAGAGAGAGTGTACGTGAGAGAGAGAGAGAGAGAGAGAGAGAGAGAGAGACTGAGCTGAGTGTAGCGAAATAAATAGTATATTTTGCACGAGTGCCACTCATGAAAATTGCACAAAAAACAACGAGAGGAGACCTGCAAGACCTGCGAGACCCAGACTCAACGCAAATAGGTGGAGTCCATAGTCCATGGTCCCATAGTCTATGGTCCTAGTCCTGCTGCCACAATACTCGTCCTGTGCCTACGACGAGTGTCAGTCAAATATATGAATTGCCCGTTGCCAGCCAGTCACTCACTCAGCCAGCAGAGCATACACTCGCACAAAAAAAATGTACCTAAATATTAGAAAATATTTCGTGCTCTTGAAAATCATTTCTAAATGTAAGAAAACATTTTTCTAAAAATTAAAAAGGCTGTCCTTAAATCGTCAATCCCAACCAATTGTTGTTTTATATATTTTTTAGAAATATTGTTTTATTTTTAAGATATTTATTTCTAAAGAGCCGAAATGCAAAGTACTTAAAAAAATTCCTTTTTAATTTCAGAAAATAGTAATGAAATTGACTCTCTTTTCCGAGTGTATAGTAACAAAAAGTTACTGTGCCAATTTACATGCAACTGCCCCAGCCACAGCCACTGGAACTGCAACTGCTACTTTCGCTGTCCCCCGCACCCTTTTGACCCAATTGGAGGCTCTTATTTCAGTGTAGTAAATATACAGGTACAAATGCAGCCTAATTACGGCTCATGTTTAACAGGTCTATTCAATTAGATGTAATGCACGTTCCGCAGCCATAACTAAAATACCAGCAATCAGCCAAAAACAGAAACCAAAAAATGTTACTGAAAATAGTTCACAGACATTTCATTAATGTCCTGCCTCTACCCCTGCCCTCTCGTGCCCTCCCCTGCTTCACACCACTCCACAAAAGGGATTTTAATTAAAAAACTAAAGCTATTTGCTGGCTTGCAGTTTGTGCCGTGTTCAATTTCCAATTGCCAATTTGTGCAGCATAAACGCAATTTGTATTTTTGCACATTGCTCACATTTGTCTTTGTATTTATTGGATAAGAATTTTTAGTAGCTGTCAGCAACTTGCCAGAAACTCACTTTGAAATACCCTTTTTCTATTTCAAAGGAGTCAACTACCCATTGTAAGTCTCACGCTGATTTTTCTTTCTTTTCTTATTTTAAGCGTCAACAAAAAAAAACTGTAGAGCAAAGAAAATTACTTAATTAATTTTTTTGACAATCAGCAGACCTTTTTGTATTTTGTTCTCGATCTGAACACTGAACTTAAGGCATATATATAATACATAATATATTTTAAAATACTTTTGGCATATTTACGTAGATTAGCTAAAAATAGAGGCGGTTAATTGGGGTACTTGGCCAATTCAAGTGGATGATTTGCTCATTGCGTGTTCAGTGCTAATGAGCCTCATAGGGAGGGAGAGGGGTTGATGAAGTGGGGTGGTTGTAAGTGAAAAGTGGCAAGTGGCAAGTGGCAAGGCGCTGGCACTTAGCAGCCAATAAATTGTAATTCGACACGAGCTGCAAGCGACAGAAGCAGCAAAAAGGAGTAACAGCTCAGTAAGGACATATCAACACACACACACACACACACACACACACACACACACATACATACACACAGCTCAGCACATTTCTTTAGTTGCTTGTGAAATGGAAAAATTAATTTTCAAACAATTTCGTTTGCAGCTCGCTTTTCAGTTGCAGCTGCTGCTGCAAGTTCGACTTGTCGAAGCCTTTTGAGGCGCATTTTCTTCGCAGCGCCTGTTAAATGTCACACATACAACTCGCCCCCTTTTACCAACCCCTTTACCACCCCCTTTACCAACCCCTTTACCAACCCCTTTACCACCCCCTACCCCGTTGTCTTATTTTCTCTGTTCCCAGTTCGCCATTTTTATATTAGTTTCATTTATTTTGCTTTATACCGCACGCTTTTTATCACACGCCCATGTTGCCAGCATACAAGTGGCAAATAAATTCATTAGTGGCGCAAATTAGTTGCATGCAACGGCAGCAGCAGCACCAGCAGCACAGCATCCACAACACAACTAGAGACCCAGAGCCAAGTCAAGTCAAGCCAAGGGACACTAAAGTGCTTTCAATTCCAATTAAATTTGCTACTCGCTGCACAGTCGCCAGTTGCAGTTGCCAGTTGCCAGTTGCCACTACACTTGCCACGCTTCCTCGCTCCGTGTGCGTGCTGACTCAGGGGCACAGTTAAAGCTCGCTTAAGCGCTCGTTTCGTTTCATCAGCCAGCGGCAAATCAACCCGTTTAGCCCAGCTGCCTGATTATGTAATCAAAGTATTTGCCAGCTAATTTATCGCCGCCGGCCTTTGACCGGCTAAAATTGCGTATACGCTACGTTAAACAGCTGACAAGTGAGGTGGCAGCCAAAGAG
This sequence comes from Drosophila silvestris, assembly GCA_035043445.1. Taxonomy (NCBI): domain Eukaryota; kingdom Metazoa; phylum Arthropoda; class Insecta; order Diptera; family Drosophilidae; genus Drosophila; species Drosophila silvestris. The sequence continues at coordinate 8,154,931 of JAWNMZ010000137.1, forward strand.
TTTGACACATGCACTCTGAAACGAAATCGATCTGAATTTTGCTTAGGGTAACTCCCTTATTATTCGGCAAGTAAATTTCTAAAACTATTCAATTGTGGCTTACTCAAAACCAGGACTTGCATGTATTAATTTGGGGGTGGATTTTTCTTATAATTCGAAAAAGAGTGTGTCATGTGTGTACTTAGAAGAATTCTTATATTTGTTCTTTGGCTACTTATTTAATAAACATTAGTATTTTACTTAATATTACCTGAATTTCAGAAAGCATTTTTTCTAAAAATCATTGTCCGCAACTCTACTTTTAAGAAATAAATTTCTTAATGATAGAAAATATTTCTAAAAAATAGAAAAACCATATTTTCTGGATTGTCGAATTATTTTCTTTTATTTATGTGATGTCAACTTAAATTAGTCGACTCAAAATTAATACAAAAAGTAACAAATAGATTAAATTAAGTTGAAAATAAAATATAAAAGTAAATTTAAGTTCAACAAATAAGAAATATTTATAGGATTTATACGATAGGGAGGTATTCAAATGCAAAATGGTCGAACATTTGTTGCTTTGATTGTGGAAACCCCTGAAAATAACCCAATCAGACAAAGAAATAATAGTTAGCGCGAATTAGTTCAGATGCCCAACAAATGCCTGCGAAAATGTTAGTCACGAGACAAAATGCTTTAAATCGGGTTTTTTCAGAGTGTGTCGCCGAGTTGACTTAAGTGCAACTGACTAGAGCTGCTGCCCTCAATCATAGAGCTCAACTTAAAGAGCAGCTCAGTCTCAAATTGCAGCACATTTGTCGCTAACATGCCACATGCCACATTCCTGAACCGTTTTGTGCGCCCCCAAGTCATCTATCAGGAGACAAGCAACCCAAGAGCAAACAGGCAACAATCAGCAAGGAAATTACAAACATGTGTACGCATTCATATATATAAATGTGTATATGTATATTTATATACATGTGTGTGTGTATATGTGCTCCCCACTCATTTGTCAATACACACGTAGTGGCTGCTTCCTTTTCCGCTTCCTTGCGTTAAGCATTTCTCTCTGATCCCTGTGAGAGAGCCCAAAAATGCCTCGCATTCGTAGCCGCATGCTAAAAAATTTAGTCCTACAACAAAAGCCAGAATCATGTGGAGCAAACAGGAGAGGATGGCGAAGGCAGCCAAGGGAGGGAGTCTCTCAAAACATTCAGCAGGTTGGCGCTGTTAAATGTACTTTAAATATCACTTAACGCGTTTAGCGTTGATTTCCAAAAGACCTTGTCATTTTATCTGACTTCGCACATATATGTTTTGCATATTTATTGGTTTGTTGCTGTTCTTGTTGTTGTTTTTGGAGGGGACCTTATTCCCAGCTGGAGCAGCGTGCAGCTTGTTTGTGTGTGCCATTAGTCAACTAATATTAAATTCAATTCAATTTCGTTGCTTACAATTTTTATACATCCATATTGCATATGGCAGAAATTAAATTTCACATTTTAATGAGCCATCAAAGCAGCAAAAATAAAAGCGAAAACATTACACACACATGCAGAAAGCTTAAATAAAAACAAATTTAAATAAATTCAGCTCGACTATGAAATACCCTAGAAATATATTAAATACTGCAAAATTACTGTACAATCTAGCTAAGGGCTGGGGCTATAAATGCTAAAAATATATATGCCCCACTTGCCACTTGCTGCTGCTCAGCATTAGGAGAGATTGAAAAGCAAAGCTAACAAAGCCCAAATGCTTAAAGTTAATTTAAATTTAATTAGGACTTTTTTTTGGGCATTGTTTTCCTTTTTGTTGGCCTCCCAGCGGACCAACTGTAAATGAAAATTGACGCAACGCAAGTTTATTAAAATGCGATTTGCATAAGGATGCGGCACAGAAGCTTCTGCTTCAGCTCCAACTCCAACTCCAGCTCCAGTCTGCCACAAAAGTCAAATGTAAGGCTAAAGCAATGCCAATGAATTTTAAATATTTTCACAGCTCACCAACACAGACACAGACCCGAACAAGGGGACACACAATCGCAATCACACACACACACACACACACAGACCCACTCGGAGAAGTGTGGAAAAGTGGGGGGAAATCCAACCGAGCGCATTAATTTTCACTTTTTCGCCTTTCACACGCATTCAAAACTCAATTAAAAGTAGCCAGGTCGAAAAACCAACGACCTTTGCCAAACTGACTTCCTTCTGGCCGAATGTAGAACTGTTTATCCAGTCATTAAGTTGGCAAGAGACTCTCGACTTAAATATATATATATTGGCAATAGAAATCCAGAGGTTGATGATTTAAGTTGTGCCACAATTGCTTCCTGCATTTTAATGCATAATATTTAAGTAGTAGTAGAAGAGCTCTCAACTGATGACAATGAGCTGGAAACAAAGCCAGCTATCTTCATCGCCTCTCCGTCATTTTAATTGAAATTCATTGGATTTTTTACAGGCTGCCAGCCAAACGAACAGGTGGCAACCACGAACTATGTATGCCCTAATAAATAACTATAGAAATAACTGCACAAATAAATAACTATGGAAATATCAGCATAAGCAGCAGAACCTTAAAAGGTAGTTGAAGTCTCATCTTTATAAATGGACAAATTCTGAGTAAAATAAAAACAGAAAAATATAAGTTGTATATTGTTATATATATAATTTATAAATTTAATTTATATTAGATTTTATTTTATCATTATTAATTTAATTTATAATTTGAGTAATCTGTATCTGAATAATAATAATTTCAATAAACAAATCAAATGTCTGAAAAAAAAGAAAAGTATAACTGTCTGACTTTTATCAAGTTGCACAGCTTAAAATGATTTTTATTGCTGCTAAATTTCTCTCTCGTTCAAATGTTGCCTGTTTTATGCTCAAGTTATTGTTGCCGACTGATAAAATGTATAGAAAAAGGGGCACCACACACACGTCAGCGTCAACGTCAATGCAATCAGTGCAACACTGTGGCACTTTTAATTGCTTTGCATAGCTATACATATGTATATATATATATATATATAGAGATCTATATACTTTTGATAGTTGCGAGTTTTTGCTGCTTTGGGTTCGCACTCGCATTTGCTGGCTGCAACAATTGAATCCATTGGTCGGCAGCTTCCTGCCACAACAATGATGTGGCTGCCGCTTCAACTTGCAGTTATTCTTGCCACGAGCACAACGGAAACGTTGCCTCAATAGTACAATAACAATCAATTCGCCAGGAAGACAGCTCGAAATTGACCTCCGATCCTTGACCCACCCCTCTGATATTAGAGGCGTGACACACACACACACACACACACACATAATGTTGGTACAGTAATAACAACGAAAGTGCTTTTAAAAAATAAAATAAAACTTAAATTGACAATTGTTGTCAGCTTAAATTGACAATAATTATATTTAATTGCACGAAATGTGCCACTGCCACTTTTGCAGTTGCACTTGCAGTTGCATGTGGCATACTGTCAACGAGTATCTGATCTGGCTAGAAAGAAGCCACGCCCCCATTCCATTTTTTACACCATCACGCATACGCCACATCAGGCAGCGCACATAAAAAAGCCATTAAGCAAACAACATTAAAATTAACTTAAATATTGCATAGCTGAAAAGCTCAAAATGCTTTTGGCATATTTGCTTAATCGCATTTGCCGACATGAAAATGGATATGCATAAAATGTAGAAAACAAAATGAAATATATATGCAAATATATATATATATATATATAGATCACATGTAATTGCCAAAAAATTGTACATCGTGTGTGTGTTGTGTGTGTGTGTGTGTGTGCAATCAATACTCGATTGCGAATTGAACGAATTAATTACAATTTGAATTAATTTTTGATTTCTTTATTTTGCTGCGTATTATTTGTGTGGATTCCAGTTTAAATATAAATATGCGGAATTAATTTGAATTGTTTTGTGCTCATCGAATACTCCAACAATATATTTAAGGCATTCCAGCTGAAATATGCCTATGTAAATATATACTTCGATTTTATTGTACATCATTGGCCTTTAATTGACATTCGATATTTGCTGTAGCCTCAAATTAAAAATTTCAATTAAAATTGTGCCACGATAAGATTCTCCAAATTGCCAAATTGTTTTGTTTGCATGCGTAATTATTCATATTTTCTGTGTGTGTGTGTGTGTGTGTGTGTGTGTGTGTGGCTGTGTGTATCTTACAGATACATTTATATCTGCCAGTCGTTGTCGTTATCTACCTGCATTAATAATTCCATTTTGAGTGCTCTCTAATTTAGCTGTGAGCTGTAATTAACATATACATACCCAAATTCAATGCTTCGAATTCAAAATTTATCAAATGCATTTTTGTCCTCCTCAAAGAGCAAAATTCGTTTGCCAGAAAATAATTGCAAATATTTAACATCGCCTGCGGCTTGTCAGTAAATTGAGACCCAAGATAAAATGATGCATGCATAAAAGTCTCTCTTTCGAATCCTTTAAAATTTAAATTCATCTTTGCCATTTTACTTAGCCAAATAAAAACACCCGCAAATGCCTCCGTCTTTAATTTTACCTTTGAATTTAAATTCATTTTTGGCTCAAATATAAGTATTCGCTTTTAGCTTATCCAAAAAATATATATATCTTTAAATTTAAAGTAATACTTAGCCCATATATGTGCTAGCTTTTCATTTACCCAAAAAAAACGAAAAGCTTTTGCCGTTTTTAATTATATCTTTAAGGTTAAATTTATCTTTATTTCATTTAAGTACTTGCTTTTAACTTACCCAAACCCAAAGCTCTTTGGCCGGAAAATGTCTCCGCTTTTGGCTTAGTGAACTATATGTTTTTTTAATATTTTTTTTTGGATTAAGTTTTCACACTTTTGGCCACGTTCGCCAGTCGCTTGCAGCGCTCAATAAATTAGCCACCGCAGCAGCCACAAGTCCACAAGCCCACAGACAATGACTTTTAGTTCCAAGTTGCTCGTTCTTTTTTTTGTCTGCAACACCCAGCGTATTAAAATCTCATTAGGCGACTCTCGAGAGTTTTTTCTCTGCGGTTTTATTATATGCCTGCTGTTTTATTTTACTTTTGTAATTTATGCAAATATCGACCAAGTTTTCTTCTCTTTTTTGCTAACCAAAAACTGCAGCGAAAGTAAATCGTTGTGAATCACACAATACAAACAAATACAGGACACTCACACACAGACACACACACACACACACACGCTGTCTCAAGGGGCACTTGATCAAGAAACAGTGTTGCAAGTCTTGTGTTGTTTTTGGGCTTTTTTGGCTTTCTCTGGCTTGTTTTTCGGCTGATACGTGACCTATGCCAAGCGTTAAATTCACGCCAAATCTTTATTTTGGTTTACGTTTGAAGTCGAAATTGAAATTGCGCTCACCAACTAAAATACACACATAATACACGCTCGCACAGTCGCACGCATACACACACATATACACACACGTGTCGACCAAATCCGCTTAAGACAAACTGACGACTGATTCTGTGGCACGCAGCGCAATGCCGCAAGTTGGGGCAACTTGGCCCCAAAAATTGGCGTCGTCGCCAGCTGCTGTTGCTCGGCTGCCACATCGCCTCTGTGCGTCTCTGTGTGTGTGTGTGTCTGTGTATGTGGGGGCAGCACCCGGACCTGCCACACGTTACAAGAGCGTGCCTTTTAAGAGAGTCTTGTTCCATTTGCCATTTCGTTTCATTCGTGCTTCTGGCGCAACTGGTTTGTTCTGGAAGACAAAAATGTGTGGCATTGGAAAGCGCCTCAAATTTGCCGCAATTCTCTCTCGCTCTCTCTCTCTCACTCCCTCCCCCCTCCCCGCCTCTCTCTCTCTCTCTCTCGCTCGCTTTTGCTGTGCTCTCTTTAGAGTGCTGCCACTGTTTAGCTCGCCCAATTAAATGCCACATATGTCATGCCCCAAACTGCACTCAACTCCCAACCAGCAACTCTCTTGCAGCATGCAGTTTTTTAATTAATCATTAATTGCTGCCACGCTCGGCTAGCAACTAAAGCAAGCAGAGCCATTTGAAGGCTATTCCCAGCTCCCACCTACCATCTACCAGCTCCACCCCCACACTGAATGCCAAATAAGCGTCAGGCCTTTGATATGTCCGCTGTATGCCGACTCCCGGCTCTGACTCCCGATTCCAACTCCAACTGCGGCCGCAATTAGCAAAGGGCCGGCAGCAACAACAACAGTTGTGCAACTGTTGCGCTGTGGCAAGTCCCAGTCCCAGTTCCACACACAGACACAGACACGTCCCACGCCGCACACTCAGCAAAAAAGTGCCACTGAATTTTAGAAATTCGCCAAGGATTCCTCCGCCTTTTATTCAGCAAGAAAACTTCTAAAATTGGAGTTTCTCGCTTTCCACAAATCAGTGTGGACTTGTCTAAAATATAGACAAAGTATGTCTAATTTTCTAGAATATAATATATATATATATATATTTGTTACTTATATTAAAAGATGTCAAATACATTTCTGCTCTTTATAAATGCATTTCTTAAACAGAGTAAATATTTCTACAAAATAGAAAATAAATCACAATATTTTTGATAAAGTCGATATAGGTCAAGTCTTTCTAGTTTTTAGAAAAATTCTATGTTATATTTAGAAATTATTTCGAAGAATTAATTAATCATTTCTCATTTTTAACGCCGTTTTTTTCTGAGTGCAGCAATTGCAATTGGCTGCAAAACTGGAGTCTATTTCTCAAAGAGAAAACCATCGCGGGCTTTGGCATATTTGCAACTGCAACAACGACTGCGGCATTCACTGTGCAACTCAGCAGCTGCAACTTAATTCAAGTTTGCCCTTGCTCAATTTAAGATGTGTCTGTCAATTGAGTGATTTTATAGTATATAAATATATATTTAAAATATGTTTTCTATTTGTTGATGTACTTCATTATATGTGAAATCCCGTCGCATTGTGTCGCCTTCCATTGAGGTTCTTGGTGCCTCATGCAGCTGTTGCAACATAGTTAGTTGGGACAGCCTAGCAACACCCAACAAACACCACCGTCTGTGGCAGCAACAACTGGCCTAAGTCAACAATTGACCCACGGGTCGCTGCTCCGACCACAACCCCAACCCCAACGCCAAACTCAAAACCAACGCCCTTTGTGGCTGCCCCTCTTTCTTTCTATTTTCTTTTTTGCGGCGTCCCATTGCATGCCACTGTTGCACAAATAGAATTTGTTGCACTCGCTCGAACCCATTGCGAATTTCGCATAATTTTATTGGCTCGCATGTGCTAAAAACTTCGAGGACAGAATCAACAGTTGCTGCGGATCCCAGGCGAGGCGGACTCACAAATGTTGCATTCTGTTGTAGGCGCTGCGGCTTGCCCCATGCCGACATGCCGACATGCCCCAGAGTCGCAGCGTTCCCTTTGTGCAAGGGGCACTTATGTTTTGCATACGCAATCACCCACATAATCAGCCAGCTGCACTCAGCAAAAGAAATCACTCTGAAATTCGACCTGAAAATTACAAACTTTTTGTTGTTTTTAGAGGTAATTACTAAAAATAAGAAAGCATTTTTCTTAGAATTAGAAGAATTAGAATTAATAATAGCAAAAATATGGTGTGTTTTCTATATTCTTTAGAAATATTTTATATATTTCAGAAATGTATTTCGAAAGAGTAAAATGAGATATCTTAAAATAAAATGTTTTAATATTTAATATAAATAACAAAAGAGCTGATATAAAAATGCCTTCTAATCACACACATAGAAAACAACACCTTGGAAATTAGTCACACTTTTTCTAAATTTCAAAAAAATCCAATGATTTAAAAAAAACTATACCTGTTTTTCTACAAGCCACAAACCTCAATTTTCGAAATTTACATGGCGAATATTAAATTGAGTTTATCTTGCCACCAAAAAAATATGGACATTTTCAAAAATTCTGTGCGACTTTTGTGCTGAGTGTGGCGACATCGACTCGCATGGCAAAAATGCTAATTAGGCGTAATTCGCATAAAATTCGCAAACATTTGCTGTGCGTGGATTCAGCGCCAGGGATTCACTTTGCTACGTGGCTTTTGATTTATGAGCGAATGACGCCTATCAGCAGCAAATCCACATCCACATCAACTTTCAGCTTCAGCTTCGGCTTCGGCTTCAGCAGCGTCAATCGTCAGCTCATCCGTCATCGCAGACCACACCAGGAGCAGTTGAAGGGATGAAGAGATTGAGATGGATGCCTCTACTGCTCCATGCTCCATGCCCCATGCCCCATGCTCCACGTTCCATGGCCTGCGGCGGGCAGCCTGATAAATTATTAAGTATATGTGTAAGCTGACGTGATTCTGATACGAGCCGCATTTTGTTTCGCTCACTGCGATTTCTGATTCCACTTTAACTACACATTTGTTGGCGGCATTAATCCTAAAGATCGCACAGATTTTCTATACACAACTGCTTGCCTCAACACCATTCTCTGCTGACTATTTGCTTAGTTGCTCAACTGCCGTGTTTGACATGATATTTTGTGGATGTTCGCTTTACAATACTCCCAGAATCACATTTTCAGACTTAAACGTTTTTAGGCCTGGGTTGATAACTTCTACTTGACAGTGGGAAATGGAGTGGGTGGTTGCTGGCCTGCCATTTTATGCGCTGCCACACTCAGAGAACAAATAATCCGTAAATTTAGAAAATCGCTCTACAAACTAGAAAGCTTTTCTAGTTTTTTGGAAACAATTTTAAGTAAAAGAAATCATATTTCTAAAAAGTAGAAACACGAAAACTGCTTCTTAGCAAAAATATTGCCTGATATTTATAAAAGAGCAATGAAATTTGCTCTCTCAACTGCTATATTATAACTTAGCCATATAATCCCTGTAAAGTAGAGAGTTTTTTTCAAAGTTAATTAAAATAACTTATAAAATATCCAAAATATTTCCATATATTTTTAATAATATAAGCAACAAGAAAGCTAACATATTTATAGTTATTCACATATAAGAAAACAGCCTGAGAATTATATGTATTTATTCTAAATCGACTCTGCAATTAGAAATGCAAAGCCTGCTTTTTGGCAAGCCAAAAACTTCAATTTTACAGCTTTACCTGCCGCATAATCAGCTGTGTTACACCTGGCGAGTTTCTAAAATGCCATTCAACTTTTTTTGCTGAGTGTAGTGAGGAGCAGCTCGTGTTTTAGTTGCTGACATTGTCCGTGTCCATTTCCTGGTCCGCTGAAAGTGTTTCAATGTCAAACTGAAGCGAATCGCAATCCATTAGATTAAGCCAACAGTTTCACTTGCGACCACAATGGAAATTCATGAAAGCTCAGCCTCTCCCTCTCTCTCTCTCTCTCTCTCTCACTCTCCCTGTCTGTTGCTGTCTCTCTCTCTCTCTCTCCGTCTCACTCTGCACTTGCCCACTTTTGTGGTCAATTAACGGACGCTTTTCGCAGCCTGAAAATTTGCTGTTAGTGTAATTAATTTAACTGACCCACTGCGTCTGCCTCCCCCCTCCCCCCTCCTACTTGCCTCAACAGGCGACACCTCGAGCCAAACGTTGCCAACATTCGCAACATTCCCAATATATTTTCAACATTGCCAACATCAACTCCAACATCTTCTCGCACATTGTCACAACACCTGTCGCCGCTAAATATTTTTCAACAATTTAGCTAATGAGTCTTGCCGCCTAACTGCAAGCAGTGGATCCCTCCTCCCACTTGCCCCTCCGCACTTTGGAGGCGCGACCAAAGCTGCTGTTCGCTAAATATCAAATTAATTATATTCCATGCACTGCAAATTAATCAAGTGGAACGCAAAAAAGGCAACTAAAACCAAAATCAACTCAAACACTTTCGAGCCAAAACTCTATTTAACCCCAAAACATGCCACACGCCCCTTTCCCTCCCTCACCTGCTGGCTTGGAGTCCATTTCATTAATCACACTCAACACTAGGTGGCGAGGAGGAGGGGGAAAGAAACGTGGACAGCTTCTGAATGTAGGGTTGAGTGGAGGGGAGTGCGGAAAGGGGCAGGTGTAGGGGAGGCGGGGGGAGGTTGGGGCATGTGGCAAGCTGAGCTCACTTGTGGCCAATGTCAAATGGTTTTTGGCCAATGCTGTTGCAGCTGCTGTTGCTGACTCTGCTTCATCTATGGATTATTTATTATCTATTTTAAGAGATAATGAGGGGGGTGGGCTGGTCAAGGGGTAGGGGAGGAGTGCATGCTGCACTCATTTGTATGAAGATGACAATTATTGACAAGATAGTTAACTCAAAATTGAGGCCAAGAGTTTAAGTGCCTTTTTATTTAATTATTTTTATTTATTTATTTAATTTCAATTAAAATTGACTGAAAAACTAATACAAAAACTACAATATAGTTTGAATTAAATCAAAAGAAATTAAAATCATATTTAAAACATCATTTTATTTATAAGATTTAAAGTTATTTATTAACTTTTATTTATTTACTTAATGCCCACTAAAATCAGTCAACACAAAAATAATACAGAGAGTCAAAAATTAATTAAAATAAAAATATTTATAAGATTTATAAGCAATAATTGGATATCTGATTTAACAATTTAACTTTTTATTGAATTTTGTATTTTTGTAGAGTTGTCTTAAGTTCCAAGTTTCAGTGTCAAAAGTATAATAATAACAACAAATAATAACAATTAAGGACATTTTCATTTTTTACTTTTAATTTCAGGTGACTGTCAAATATTTCTTAAGTGCTATAAGTTATAATAATTGAATTATGAAAATTAAATATTAGAAACAAATATAAATATTCATTCTGGATTTTGTCCTAGCTAAGTTTATTTCCTATAGCATATCTTAGGGCATGCCATACAATTATGCCATAAATGCGTATAGCGGTGACGCACAACCCTAGCCGCTTGAAACTTGGAATTGTTATAGCACTGCAATTATAGTACTCACTGTATGGCAGCCCAGCTATAATTTCCAGACGCCCTAAAGTATAACACAAACTCTCCAATTTCGCAATAACCGCGCATAGCTAAGTATGTAACATACAACCGCTAGAGGTCGCTTGCAGCTCACCTGCTGCACATGGCTTCAGCTGTTTGTCGCTCCAGTCGCACGATCGTCGGCATTCATATCAGGTGTGTGCGAACAGTACGACGGACGCAACGAGAACTAAAAGCTGATAAGCAACGGTAAATTAGAGACCGCTGATAAATAATTACTAATATTGAATAATAAAACTTAACCCTTATTTGTGCACTGTGAGTTGAAAATAAAATAAAGAAATATTAATTAAAATAAACAAAAATAAAATTGAAGCGCAAAATTAAATAATAATGAGGCAATGCGGTGAGAGTGTTGCCTGTGTGTGTGTGTGTGTGTGTGTGTACGATAAGATAACAGAAAAACGCGTCTTTTACGATAAGAAACGCTTCAAAAAATAAAAACACAACACAGTTTCAGCTAGCGAATTAGTCAGTAAGCAAAGAATGCCAGCCATCTATTGACAATAAATGACAATAGTTCAGTGTATTATGTGTGTGTGCTATATACAAATACGCATATCACACAGAACACAAGGAGGCGTATTAAAGACGGTGCAAAAAAAAAGAAATATAACACAATTTCAGGCAGCGAATTAGTCAATAAGCAAATAATGCCACTATCAATGACAGCCGTCTATCGACAGCAAACGACAATAGGAATGCTTAGTATGTGTGTGTGTGTGTGTGTGTATACAAATCCACACACACACACACACACATATGAAATAATACTTAAATGTAATGGGAGATATGCTCATTTGAGCAGCTTCCGCTGGAAGCAGTAGCGAAAACAGTTTAAGTAGAAAATATGTCAATGAAAAAAATTGAGATAAAAATTAGGTTACGGTTAAGAGCAGACATTAATTATAAGCATATGAGTATATAAATAAAAATATGTAATTTAAAAAAAATATATATATATATATATATGTATATATATTTAAATATATGTCCGTACATTTTTAAGCTGCACTGTGAAGCAAAAAAAAGCACGCGTTAAAAAGCAACCATTCAGTTTGCGGAATCAAAGCGCAGCGGAACAATAACAACATCAAAAACAACAATCAACATCAAATTAAATACAAAAAAAATTGTTACGAATACAAATCGGAAATAATTAGATTTTTGTGTGCAGCGCTCGAATTATTTGTGTTCAGTTTACGCTATGCTGAAAAAAATAGTCAAGCATAAATTACGATTACCCAATAAAAATATACTACCCAGCAGCGAAAAGAATCCATTACGAATGCAATTCGTAATCTCTGCCTTGTTGGCTTCTCGAAATTTTTCAATATACAATTATGTGACGTATTCTGGAATATATAATAAACTTAAAATTATATATTATTTTTTACAACAAAATTGACAAATAATAACTAAATTAATAATAAATTAAAAGAGATAGTAAAGCAGATAAGCAGCCAATACGTACAAGATATATATTGTCAAGATTGTGCTTGACTTCGAAGCTCCCTTTACAACTCTGCATACGTAAGATTCATGAATTACATTTGAATGAATTGAGAATGCATTCGGTAATGAGATGTCATTCATTAGTTCGCTGCTGGGTATATTAATAGGGAGAGGCGCACATAATTTCCAGGCATGTTCTACTGTTAACATCCCACTGCAGACAGCAAAAGAAGGAGACAAAAAAATCTCGTTAATAGCGTTACACTATATTCCAGCAGCGAACTACGCTTCCAGTTGGAATACGCCGCGACCTGCAATTAGTCGCGAACAGGTCGTTGGCCATTAACACACACAGGCACATATACATACAGTTACGAATGTGACGTCATGTGAGGCAAATCAAGTGCAATGTATTTTAAGCTTTGTATTTTTTATCTCTTTGGTCATTAACTTGTTGCATTGTTATTGTTGTTGTTGTTGTGGATACCGCCCGCTATCAGCTGTGCACCTTTCACATCGCTAGCGGAAATATTAATAATGCATTTTTAATAAATAACAACAACAAACAACAACAAGAAGAAGAAGCCCAAAGACAACAATGCATTTTGTTCAAGTGCAGCCAACAAAAAAAATGAAAGCTCTCTTTTTGCTGATCGAACTTGCAATGCTCTTTGAAAGCTTTGAAAAACAGGAATAGAAACTCGTTAGGTGAGCTTTAGATTCAAACAAGAGCCTCGGTTAATACTAGACGCGAGGAAAAGGTTTTAGTTAGTAATATTTAAATGGATGTAAATTATATTGTAAATTATTATATTTAAACTTTATAATTACTCTCAAATAATATGAAATTGATTAAGAAATTATGTTGCTTGTAAGCAGCTAAAAGTTAAATCAGCAAAGCTGTTATATAAATGTTAAACAGTTTAAGCTGTTATATAGATGGTAATCATTCTTAAGCTGTTATATAAATGTTAAATCAGCTTAGGCTCTTATATGCATGGTTTTTCAGCATGCCTGCAAAATGCCAATTACTTTACTCTATAGCAGTAAACTTAAGCACATGTAACTGCTGTATAACAATATTGTTATGTTGTTGTTGTTATACACAGTCACATTAGTGAGCGAAGCTTTTGTCGCATGTGTCAAGCAACGGCGTGCGAACTACAGTTAACGCGAAAGAGAGAGAGAGAGCGTGAGAGGTAGACAAGCAAGCAGACAATGCGCAATGGGCTTGGCCAGTTTCAACTCCCGCTGCCCGCAGCCAACTTCACTTACCTCTACACTCTCTCTCTAACACAAATACTCCAGCACACACAGAGCACATTTCGGCGTCGTCGTCATCGTCGCTACCTGTCAGGTAGCTGGTGACGCTAGTCGCCTTTGAGTAGCCGTCGCAACAACAACAACAAGTGAACGCTGCGCAACAATGCGATTATTGAAACTGATAAGCTCCAAATGCGAACAACAACGAAACTATTAAAAAAAACTGTGTAAAAATAAAAATAATGTTAAGCAAGATATGGTAATGGCCATTGGCGATATTTGATTAACTAAAATAACTGATATGAAATCTATCTTAATTGCAGTTGAAATTTGGCGGCCCCAAAAACTGTACAGTAATTTGACGCAACAACAACAACAGCAACACACAATGGCCTCCAGCACACCGAGCACACCCAGCACACCCCGGACACCTCCAACCCCCAGCAGCGATCTGGACACCCAAGTCAATGTGGAGGATTTGCCCATCACCTTCAAGGTTAGTTAGTAATCCGCTCACAGACAGAGCGCAAAAGTATTGCTCAAATTTGGTAAAGGCCCATACACTGCAAAAAAATCAAACTGAATTTAAGGCCATTAAGAAAATCGCAGTAAAAGATTGAAAATTTTCTATTTTTTAGAAATATTTTTTAAATATGAGAAAACATTTTTCTTAAAATTAGATAATAGACGTTAAATAATAAATGACAAATAGTAAAAGATATAGCAAAATTTATAAATAATAAAGAACACAAAATAAACAATACACAATAAGCAATAAATAATAAATAATAAACAATAAATAAGAAATATCTAATCTAAAAATATATAATCTAATAAATTTTAAATAAAATCCTTAATAAGACTTTTTTTTTTCTAAATTAAAAAAAATCCACTCTGAAAAAGAAATTCAATTTTATTAATCTACTCTCTGAATAATAAACTGATTTACCATTGGCGAATTTCTTAAATTCAATTCGATTTATTTGTCGGCGAGTGTAGAGCGGGGGTTCATCAACTCCGTCAGCTCCATTAACTTGGCCCAAAAGCCACAATCGAATCGAGTTAAGCCAGAGTTCAAAACACGCACACACATTCGCCACGCCTCGCTGCACACTCCGAAACACCAAAACTGAGCCAACTTCCGGTTTTGGGTGTGCGTTTGGAAAGGGCAACCGGAAGTAATTGTAACCCCCTCTGCTCCCCCTCTTACAGGTCAAATACATTGGCTCGGAGCCATCGCGTGGCTTGTGGGGCATCAAATACACCCGCCGCCCCGTCGATCTAATGGTGGGCATGGCCAAGCAACTGCCACCGAACCGAGTGTTGCCCAACTGCGATCTCAAAGTGTCCACAGCCGGTGTTCAACTGGAAATCGTATCGCCCAAGGCGAGTATCAACAACTGGAGCTACCCCATCGATACGATATCGTACGGGGTGCAGGATCTGGTCTATACTCGAGTCTTTGCCATGATCGTGGTCAAGGACGATTCGAGTCCGCATCCGTTTGAGGTGCATGCCTTCGTCTGCGACAGTCGTGCGATGGCTCGCAAGCTGACCTTTGCCCTTGCCGCCGCATTTCAGGAGTACTCACGTGTCGTTAAGGAGACAACAGATGGCGACGATCAGCTTGCCACGCCCAGCGATGCCATTACGCCCACACGGCAAAAGTTTGCCATCGATCTGCGCACACCCGAGGAAATTCAGGCTGGCGAATTGGAACAGGAAACGGAAGCATAGCCCAGCTATATATGGACATATTTATATATGGAGAACGATATATATTTATATATTTTTTGTATTATTTTCCAACTTGTGATTGTCATAGTTACTTATTGTTGTTGTTGTCGTCGTCCTTTTCTCAATCAATTGGCAGCTGCCACATACAGCTAATTTCCCAAAGCCCAAAGCAGAAACTGCAACTGCAAACAAAACAAAACGGATTTTTTATACGCGTACACTTAAATTAATATAAACAAACAAACAAAAAAAAACAACTAATTATTTACATTTGTATAAATAAATCGTATTGAAATGAGTGAAAACAAAGTGCATTTTCATATTTTTATGATTTCTATATTCTTCATTATTATTACTGTCAATGTTGGCAGACTTCGGAGCCCATTGCTCTTCCATAATGACTAATTCTTTTCCAGATTGAGGCTTTCCATCTAATCCGAACTTAAAACATATTTCACTGGGATACTTAATCTTTTCCCGACTAAGACTACACAATCTTCTGTGATATGCTTCGAGAATTATCAACATCGGACAAATACAAATATCAAATAGCTCGGTCAGTTTTTTTAAATTTACTTATTCATGATATGTTGTTCTTAAAATAATACTCTAATTTGGATCTTCAACAGATTAAAAATACAAATCATCAACTGATCGACTACTTATCTGATATTCAGATAATATTCAACTAATCCTCTTCGTAGCTGAACTTCTTCAGCTGATTGATAAAATACTTGACTAATATTCAAATAATATTTAACTAATACTTTGCTCAGCTAATGTTTATCTGCATTGCTATCCCGCTTCTTAACTTTTTACAATGATTACATTTTTTTAAATATTTATCGAATATCTAACTGATATTCATATAATATTCACATAATATTCAACTTCTCCTTTTCTTAGCTAATATTCTTCAGCTGATAAGAAAAACATGATTGAACACTTAACTTAAATTCAGATAATGTTCAACTAACTTTTCAACCCTTTTTCATTTGATGATTGTCTTAATTCTTAGACCCCCTTTAACTTTTTACTGTGATTGAATACTTAACTAATATTTAAATGTGCTGATCGAATATTTAACTGATATTCACATAATATTTTGCTAATATTTTCCTTAGCTGATGTTTATCTTAATTCTTAGATCCCCTTTAACATTTAATTGTGATTGTTTTTAGGTTGCTTTTTAGTTGGCCATCTCTAGCGTCCAGGGGCTGAATGCCACTTGGCAAACTCAGACACTCAAACCCGTGCACGATGGAGTTCGCTAACTTTAATTAAATCCAATTGCTCTAAAAAAAAACCAAAACAAACCTGTCTTTAATTTTTTAATATTTTTTATTTAAAGTTTTTTTTTCAAATTTTTTTGTATTTTTGATTGTTTTTTGTTTAAAGTCGAGGATACAACAAGGCTAAACTTAAATTTCAATGCGCGTGCAGAAATTGGCCATAAAAACTAGTAAATCCAAAAAATAAATAGTCAGCGGCAGAGGGGAGGGGAGACGGGAGACGGGACTCCTCCGGACTGGACTGGGTTGGGTTGGGCTAAGGCTAAATGTTTTGCTGAGTGTGTTTTTGTGTTGTGGGCGGGAGGATGAGAGGCGTTGATAGCTTCCTTAGGAGCAGTTCCTCTCTAGCTGGCATCGGAGCGAAACAGAAAACGACGCTTGCGTGCATCAATGCTCGAATGGGGCTTGGATTGACGCAGCTCGGGCAGAGTGGCAGCTGGGGCAGATGAAGGAGCAGCTGCGGGAGCTGACGGTGATGAGGGAGATGATGGAGCTGAAGGAGCAGCGGAAATTGAAAGATCTGATGGAGCAGCTGGAGCTGAAGAAGCAGCTGGATCAGCAGCTGGAGCTGAAGGAGATGTAATAGTCAAATCAGCTGAAAGAGCTAAATCAGCTGATGGAGCAGCTTGAGCAGCAGCCAGCGCTAATGGAACAGCAGTAGCAACTGCAGCGGGAACAGCTGGAGCAGCACTCATCTCCTCGTCCGCCGGCTCAGCTGCCTGCACTCGCTTATAAATGGGCAGAATGAGTTCCTCCTGCTCCGATTCCTCAGCTGCAACTGCCGCAGGTTTCAATTCCACTTCCGCCTCCGACTCCGGCATCTTCTCCTGCTCCGTCTGCTGCTCAGTCTCCTGCTTAATCTCCTTTTTGCTCTCTATCAGTGCCATTGGCGCTGCTGCACCTGGTGTCAGCACCAGTTCCATTGGCGTCAGCTGTTCACCTTTGGGATTCTGATCCAAACGCTCCTTGACCAACTCCACAATGTCATCGATGCTCATCGGTGGCATATAAGCAACGGTTGCCAGACTCTCCTCCTGGTGCTCCTGTCCAGCATCATCATCTTGTTTGGGCGACTCCTCCATCGGCTGCGTCTCCTGGCTGAGCACCTGCACCGGTATTTGATAGTCGGCTGGCAAATGATTCAATTGCATTATCTGAATGATGGGCGAATCCTGCGCATCCTGTGAATCCTGAGTCAGCTTCAGCTGTGCTTCCGTCTTCAGCAGCTGCTCCTCCACAGATGCATCCTTATCCACAATTTCCGGTTCGGGCAGCTTGGCTTCCTCAATGGAAACAGCATCGGCTTCCGTCTCGTTTGGGATTGATTGTTGTTGTTCTTCTTGCTCCTGCTGGACTTCAGCCATGTCCATCTCCGCCTGCAGCTCCTTCTCTGGTTGCTGTCCGTGATTGCGCAGCGTGTTTAAGAAATCAGTGATTAGTTGCTCCGCCTCGGCAGCCATGTGTGGATCGACTGGCTTGAAGCCACCAAGGGATTCTGGGACTTCATTGCTATTGCTGCTGCTGCTGCTGTCGAGCATCTGTTCCACTAGCGGATTGATTTGTGTCATCTCTGGCGTTGAGGGCAGACTCACAGGTGCATCTGCTGGCTTGGCTGCTTCGAGTGCTTCTATATTGTTGGCAGATTGCTCCTCACTGGAGCTGTTGCCGGGTTCTATTATAGCTGGTTCTGGTTCAGACTCCATCACAGCTGGTTTGCTGTTCTCCACTTGCTCTATCTCTTGGGGCTTCTCCTCCAGCGTTTCCAATATTACAGCGGGTATTTCTGGCATGGCTTCCAAGGGTTTCATTTCCTCCACTTTCTTGATGGCTTCCTCTGGCTTAGTTGACTCCATTGCTTCGGCCTCTGCCTCTGCTTCGGCCACTGTCTCTGCTTCTGCCACTGCCTCTGCCTCTGCCTCTGCCTCTGCCACTGCCTCTGCCTCTGCTTCGGCCTCTGCCTCTGCTTCGGCCTCTGCCACCGCTTCCTGCTCCTTTTCCGGTTCAGCTATAGTCTCAGCCACCTCGGAAGCCTGAGCTTCTGGCTCCTGCTCCACTTTAACCAGTGTTGGATTCACAAACATTGTCTGCAATTTGAGCGTGGGTTGTGGTTCACTCAGCTCTGCCTGGACAATGGCTTCAGTTACTCCTTGTTCGCTCTCCTGGTTGGGTTTCTTGTTGAAGATTGCTGGACGTTTGCGTATCGAATTGAAGAGCTCGTTGCGTAGGGGCGTGGCAGGGTTAACGGGCTTTGTGACTTCCTGTGGCTGCTCCTTGATGGGATTAGCTGTCTTTATGCCTTGTGGTTGCTGCTTGATGGGGTTAACAGTCTTTAACGTTTCCTCTGGCTTTGCCTGGCTGGGACGACTGCTGAAGCGTTGTGGCTTCATTGTGGGCTTCACCGGCTTCATGGGATTGCTGGCAACTTGTACAGTTGTCTCAATTGCAGCAGGTGCTGCTGTGGCTGCTGCCGCCTTCCTCGGCGGCTTGTTGTAGCTGAGGGCGGGTTTGCGGCGATTGGGTTTTGGTTTGGGCTTCTGCACCTTGACAGGTGGAGCAACAGCAGCAGCAGGAGCAACTGCAACTGGCTCAGCTGGCTCCACAGCCTGCTCAGCTGGTGCTGAGGCTTCACTATCCTGATCCATTGGCTCACTCTCCATGACAGCAGCTGGCTGCTTCTGCTGCTCCTGCTCCTGCTCCTCCGCAGGCAGCCCAAAATTGGCATTTAGCTCGTAATAACGATAGCTATCCTCGCACTCAATGCCCATATCCTCGCGACGCATGCAGGTGAAGGATTCCTAAGTGAAAAACAATCAATCGGTCAATCTATCTTATCCAATCAAACAATCACTCACCTGACTGAAAATCGTCTCCTCGGGACAGATGAAGCTCCAGCGGAAGGTGTTCTCTTTGCCATCCGCATAAGTCACCGGCAGACAGACGTGGAAGATCTGGCAATCATTTTCCACATCCGCATAATAACCATAAGATTTATTTGCACACGAGAAATTATCCGTGATATCAGCCCGAATCGAGGTCGCGTTGCTGGGCAGCGTTAAGGTGCCCGTTAAAGGAGCAGCTGCCACAGCATGTGCATCCATTTCCATTTCCATTTCCGTTTCCGGCAATTCAGGTCGGGATTCCTGCGGTGCAATGTCCTCTCGTATATGCTTCCTCTAAAGGAGGGTGGGGAGAGGTGAGCTTATGATTAGCGTTGAGCATTATTCAGCTAACGGTGTTACGTGCTGCGCATGCGCAAAATGCCACAAGAAAAATAAAATGTAATTGAAAAATGCTTCACGCAGCACGTGACTTGTGTTGGAAAAATTTCACTTGTGTTCTAGTTTTTTTGGCGTTAAGTGAAAACTGAATTTTTTTATTTTTGTACTCCAATCCAACCCCCAAAAGCTATGACTCCTATGCACTTCGCACCTGGCAGCTTTTTTGGTCGTAACTTTCGAATGAAATGTTATCACATCGATATATTAACCATATCGGCATTATTATATTTTTTTTCTTTTATTTGAGACATGCATTTTAATGAGTAGAAATATATATAGCTGTCAAGTTGCTGGCAATATCAGTTTCACTACTCAATTTAATAATACTGGTCAACATCTAATGCACTTCACTTTATGCCATCTTTTTCCGC
The DNA here is from genome assembly GCA_035043445.1 of Drosophila silvestris. NCBI lineage: Eukaryota > Metazoa > Arthropoda > Insecta > Diptera > Drosophilidae > Drosophila > Drosophila silvestris. The sequence goes on from JAWNMZ010000137.1 coordinate 8,175,316, forward strand.
ATCTTAGAAACTCTAATTTAATTTTGATTGCATATTTGAATTTGGCGCCCTGCTAGATTTTATTCTATCTTCTTAAGCATCTTTAATTTGTTTGAATTTTTGGATATTTGAATTTGGCGGCATAATATAAAATGGCGCCATGTTAGATGTTGTAATTACATTTGCAGACTCTGTTAAGTGCAGCTTGAACTGCATGCGGTAGTGTTAACAGCGCTCGCTTTGTTTCTCGCTGTCTCTCTCTCTCTCTGCAAAGGATGCTCGCTGATCTGCCGGCTGCAGCAGCCAAAAATATTCGCGGCTTATTGTTCGTATCAAGTTTACGCTTGTTGATAAAAAGGTAAGCGTTGCAATACATAATACAAACAAATATTATAGCCGAAAATAAAGTTGTCTTATTAATTTGAAAACAAAGCTAAGAACTGCCTTAAAAGAATGCCAGCTGCAGCTGTCTAAAAATAAATACAGCACAGCAAGAAATACCAACACTTCAGCTGCAGTTAGCCGTTAAAAGGCTAAACGTTTGGCATACTAAGCAGCTAAAAGAGAAGAAGACAGCCGCAACACTTATGCAAATGTCTGCAGAGGAAGATGAAGAAGCAGACACTTTGGCTTGTGCATGAATGAGTGAATGACTCAACTGGCAGCCATTAATATGTCAGACAAGACAAACATTATCATTAACATTAACATTTTCGTTAACATTTGCAATTTCCGCTAACAGACACAGCGGAAGTTGTCTGCAAATCGGAAACTAAAACTGATTCCGAAACGCACCTGATGAACAACTGGTCCCGCGTTGCAGCCGGAAGTGATGAGCAGCATGCCACAGATTAGCTTCCACATGATGAACGAACGTTGCACAAATTATTCAGTTATATATATCAATATAATACACTTTTTTCTCTCTCTCTCTCTTTCAATTTAAACTCAATTACACATAATAATCCTTGGCGTGTGTGTGTGTATTGTGTGTGTGTGTCTAATCCAAATGGTATCCAATCCAATAAGAAAACCAAAGCTTGCAACTCGCACACAAGCTGTGAGGCACCGTTGGCTTCCAAATACTAACTGCGAACGATGAACCAAAGCGACGCCCAATTTATATATTCTCTTCACTCTGATTTATTAAGAATGCAAAAGGCAGAGAAAATCAAACAAATACCACAAACACACACACGTTGACACTTTACAGGTGCGTGCGACAACAACAACAATTACAATGACAAACGTGACGTGTGAATGTGTGGAACGCGTTTTTGTGGAACGCAAGTTTACTTAGTGCGAGAGAGTTTACATAGCATAGCATGAGACAACTTACTTCGCGTGAGTGAGTTGATCCTCGAAGAGACAGCTTTGCTTTGCAAAATGTTAAAGGATTAGCTGTAAATGTAAGCTGGCCGTCAAAAAATACTTCAAATAAATGATCAAAGTTGTATTTAAACACTAGCCATCAAACTGAAGATACGTAAACATTAAGAGATATACAATGATTACAAAAAAATTAAGACTTTAAACGTATCAAAAAGGAGCCAGTCAAAATAATAGTAATAAATAGTGAAATAGTCGTTCAAACGACGCAGGGATTATGAAAGGAGCTATGAAAATGTGGAGTAATTGCAGTGCGTAAAGCAGCACTACTAATAATTTGACCGCAACTGTAAATATTTAATTACTATTTCAAATCCTGCTCAGCTTTTCTCTCCCAACTCATAACAAAAAGATGAAATCAAATAAATTCCCTAGAATAATGTAGCAGCTCCGAACTTATTAATATGCCAAGCACTGTTAACAAGATCAAAGTTAACAGCAAGATGTTAAAATTGAAGACACAGATTTACTTTGAAGAGCCGCTGGCTGTAAAGAGTGTTGGGGAGGTGTAGGGATAAAAGTAGGGATAGGCAGTCGATTTAATAATTAAAAACAAATATAAATTTATTACTAGCTCAATAATTTATTTTTTTTTTTTTATGGAAACTCGTAATTGTCGATGCCATTGGCCTTTGTAGCTTTCGCTTTTTTTCGCTGTACGTGATTTTTAATAGAACAGGGGTAGGGGCAGTGATGTGGGCGGGGGTAGTGAGTATCAGTATAGAGTAAAATACTCGTTAAATTAGAAATTCATAATTGACGCGTAATACTCGCGTACGTGTAGCCAAGAGGCAAACACACACACAACACACACAAAAATATTTGAAAGCATTCTAAATTATTAACGCGCCTTAAAAAGCGTCGATTGTTTTTTTTCTATTTTTTTTTTTTTTGATGATGATATTTCGTTTGTTGCATAATCCTTTGCCTCGCTTCTCCCACTGCTGTAAGTGAGCCATTGAACCCCAATGAATATTTTTATTCATCTTCTTTTTTCTTTTTTCTCAACGAGAATCGTAGCTCATCAAAAAGATCCCACTTGGTACACATAAAATTGCAATCTCACGTCGCCTCTTCTTCTTCTTCTTCTTCATTGCTCTTCTTCTTCCACTCCTATTCTTCTTCCACTCTGTGGACAATCTTTCGAGTTTAATCTGTGACAAGTCTCCACTTGGCTCTTGCTGGGGGCACTTTATGGATAAATAATTTCTTGGTAATCAGATGATGCCACAATGCACATTAATAATGCCTAGAAGCAAACTACTCAGAGCGAAAAAAAGTTGGATTGTATCAACCAAGGAATAGAATTCACAAGTTTTTTTGTGGTTCCCTTTGCGAAATGAAAAACAAAATAAGTAACTAAAATATAAGTCAGGCTATAATTCTATATAATTCTAATAGATTCTAGAAAACGAATTAAATAATAATGGTACTTTGCTTGTGCGTTTGATACTGCCTACTTACCGTAGACATTCAAGAATATAAGAATGTTAAATGTTGATAGATTGATTGGAAGCAGGCCATTAAACGAATGTCTTATTAACATATTTCAGGCAACATTGTCTGCAAGTGTATAATAATAATTTCCCCATTTGGTGTGCATGGCAAACAAACTTTATGCAGACAGCAAATAATCAATAATCTAACACAACTTCTTTCCAATAAAGCGATTACCATATTATATATACATATTTGTACATGGACAAGTCAGATATGGTATATGGGCAGCTAAATTGCTCTTAAGTAGATGTTAACTCTTCTACTTCGCAGGTGCATTAAAATGCCTGCATGTAATTTTTGCGCACTTGGCAACAAACCTTAAGCTTCAAGCGCATTTTGGCTTAAAGCAGAACCAGCTAAAAAACGACAGACGGACAGACATATAAACGTGCTGCGATATGAAGCTTTGACAACAGGGCAAATATTCTACAATTGGCAAAAAAAAGAAATAAAAAAAGGAGAAAACCTGACTGGAATTATGATAAGCAAATTATGAATAGTTGGAGATTGAACAAAGAAGCAGTCGGACTTGGGCATTATTGGAAAACCGACGAAATGCCAAAGTTTACTTTGGACTTGAATTTGACTTTTCCTTTTTGGCTGCTTTTTTAAAATGTATTTAATGCAATGTGAAACACGTGTTACTTTCTAAAATGCAAATCAAAGTGCAATGGAAATGGAAGCACTTTTCAAAAATATTTAAAATATATAAAAAACCAAAAAACTCTATTCAACTCGACACGTGGGCGTAGGTAAGAGAAAAACGCTCGGAGAACGTGTCGTATACGTGATGCAGTCACACTTTCTAGTGCGACACATAAAATTCAATTTAAATTCAATTAATTAAATGGCCAACAAATGACCAAAATTGACAGAAGCACGTCGTCGACAGACAGAAGACTGTCGTTTTGTAGAGCAAAGTGCGCTTAGAAATTTTGCACAATTTTGCACACTTTGCAGCACTCCCCCCACTCCCCTTTATCCCCCGCTCGTACCGCAAATGCTTCCTTTTTTAAGGGCCGAATTCTGATTTGCTTAGCATATTTTTGGCACAACACGCACGTTGAATTGAACCGTTATTTCGCCGACATCCAACGCCAACGAGAATTTCAATTGATTTTTTTATTTGTTTGTGCGAAACCATTGAGAACAGATTGTAGATGGTATCTGCATGATATATGGACGTACGATATTTACAGCTGCCAAAATAATAATAGCACAGCTCACTCTCTCAAAAGCAATGCTGTCAAATGTGTCTTTTTTGTAAATTTGTAAATTTAAGTTTGGAAGAAGACTTTTAATAAAAAAGTGAGAAAGAAAAGAAACATTCTTTAAATGTATTTATAACTAAAATTAAAGTATGAGTACTAAAGAATATATTAAAACTCAAGTTTGGAAAATGGTTTCTTTTCCCAATCGTAAGAAATAATGTCAGAGTGGTGCTTTACTTTTTTCGCAACTGTAGCACTAGAGCTCTATGGGGAGACCACACCCACAAAACTCGGTCAGCTTTGCCGCCCACAATGGAGCGTTTAGAAAGTGCTGAAGGAAAGAAAACTAAACTATTTATTTGCCTCTCTTTCTCTGATCAACATCAATTATGTGGCACACGTTTGCAGACAGGCAGACACCAAAACCAACACCATCAAGTGTGGCTCCCACGCATCGCGTTGCAATCGAAATTTAATGGGGGCAGTTTCATTGATTTTAATTTTGCTAATGATAAGCATTTCTTTGCACGAACCCCACGAAAAACCCACAAATGGGCATAATCTAATTGAGTCAGCTCGACTGCGACATACCCTTGGCAAGCGCAACTCTCAACTGTCTCACTCAACGACCAGTCGGCAACTAACTGCAAACGAAGTTGCGCAAGACGAGAGCCCAAACAGCCGAGCAAGCCGATCTGCAAGCACCAACTTGCGTTCGTGGATATGTGTGTGTGTATGCACTTCAATCATAGATAACTAGGCGCTGCAGAATACACACAAACATAGGCATATAAACACACAACTGCCAAGGCTCGCTTCGATCAACATGCCATCTCTTTCTCGCACATGCAATAAGTACTCGCAGCTGTTTATAATAATGAGATCGATATGATAATATGTTTTCGATTATAACTTGGGTATTTCTAACGCGATCTTGCTAAAATTTGTGCAGTTGATCTAAAATATATCAATGTATATTATGTATAAATTAAAAGCCACTGCATTTAAAATTGTGGCTATCATAAATCGATATGTATCGATATGCGCAAAATCAATAAAATTTAATGAGCTTGAGCTAACCGACCTTTACGAGAAATTGTAGTACAAAACGACATAAATGAAAAATATATCCAAATAATAAAAAAATACATAGATTGTTTTGTAATAGATTCTTTAAAGATTCAATAGTCATGGTGTGGGAGCTGCTTTCGACTGCCTGTTACATACTTGTGCTGTAAGACAGTATATCCTTTATTCAAAATGGTGCAGGGTATAAACAGCAGCAGTGGGAGCTCCCACTCTTGATAGCTGCCTCTCGATAAGGCGCATGTTGCAGCATTTTAATTCGCTTTTCTTTGCCGAGGTTTTCTTTCAATTAGTGCATTCGCTTGAGTCTCAAGTCGAGTCGAGTTCGAAGTCTGACTTTAAACAAGGTCAATATCAGTAGCAGTGGCAACTAAAAACGTGTCAGAATGTTGCATGGACCTTTCTTCACTTTCTTTTTTAATCGAGACTTGGGCATTTCCTCATTGGGTGTCGATGTCAATCAAAACGATAACAATCCATCCAATTCATTTCAGCAATAAATTGGCTTGTTTGTCGTTTGTCAAACACAGCAATTTATTTGGCTATTTGCAGCATAGCTTTTTGCCAGTGCCGAAAAATATTCATATTCAGCATTTGAGGCACGTCGTCACCCATGCGAGTCTTATCGTGGCACGTAGCACCTATTTGGTATTACGGAGCAGCAGCACTTCGCTCTAGAATTGGGCCACAAATTAGAATCAGGTGCACGGTCGCATTGGTGAAATTTTCAAATTCCACAAAGAATTGACCGCATTACAGAATTATTCGCTTTGCCGACTTACAAGTCATCTATGATGGCTCAGGAAGTCAATATCTATTTATATCTATTGGGTACCAATATCGAAACATGATCAGCATTTTAGGTAAGCTTAAAAACTTGGAATCGGGTTTAAGCTCAGTTTTCGACTAAATAAATTCGTTTCATACTCTAAATAAAAGCCCAATTTTTGTTTAATTCATTAGACATTTTAGAAGATTTTGATATGGCACAACTAGCACAGGAAGTAAATACCTATTTCTATTTGAATATCTCTCTATAAGAATACAGTTATAAAAAGTGTTATATAGTTAGATAAATCTAAGAAGTTCGTAAGGAAATTATGCTTAATTTTTGCCTGCATTCAGCTCAGTTGTTGCCCAAATATTTCTTCGTGCCTCAGTTGTTGCAGTCTTTTGTGGCTTCATATGCCACAAGATGGCAATTTTATTTTTGTTTTTCCATGTTTCCACATTTGTATTTCAGCTCCAAATAAATACACAACATTTTCGTTGAATCCATTACACATTCAAAAAGGCTTTTAATATGGTTCATAACATGTATAACATACGTATTCAATAAATAAATAAATCAAATAAATAACTTACAGCTAATTTGTGCGTCCAAAGATGCAACAAATATATATATACATATATATATATATTTATTTAATAGCTATGCAGTTGCACTTTGTCTGCATTTATGTTTTTTATTATAATTGTAATTGTTAAAGCTTAAATTAAGACATTGGGCATTGCACTAAAATCGAATAAATAAATTTCTACTAAGGCGGGGTTAGAACTACAATTGTTTTACTGGCATTTTCAGCTAAAATTAATTTCGAACTAGGACTCGAGGGATTATTTAATAATCAGCGTCATAATTGCGATTAACTAAGATAAACGACATATGTTATATTTATGTGTATATGCCGCATGTGGCACGTGCCACACAACCACTACTGCCACTGATGCTGATTGCCGCGATAGGCCAAATAATGTGCATCGTGTTGCGGCTGCTGCTGATGATGCGGCCTGTTCTGATAGCTGTCCGTGGAGGAGTCGATGTCCTCGACGGAGGGATCCGTTTGCAGGGAACGCTTCCAGTAGCTGCCCTGCTCGCCCCAATCCTCGCCATGATCCTCATAATGGTGCTGATGATGAGCATGTTCGACATAGACAACCTAGTTAGACAAAATGATCCAAATATGCCGTGGAGTGAGAAAAACACCAAAGGAAATACCAAAGAGACCACAGTTTGTAAGAGTTGTCAGTGTGTGTGTCTGTGTGTCTGTGTGTGTGTGTTTGTGTGTGTGTGTGTGTGTGTGTGTGTGTATAACAATCGGAATTTATTTTGGGATGGAGAGGGGGGGACGACACTAAATCAGACGCCAATACTTACATTGTGGATAATATTTTTGGCTACGCTACTTTTGATAAAATTTTAGTTATTGTTTTGTATTTTTTTTGGTTTTGGTTTTGGTTTTTTTGGGGGGGGAACATTTTGAATTTTATGTACTGTTAGCTGTAGCTGTCCAATTAGTTTACCATATCTGAAACCAAAGAGGTCTGAACATGTTAGCATATGGGCATCTTTTTTTGTTTGTATTTTTGTGGGTAAATTTGTTTTGAACTGGAAAACGGGAAACCGCAGCTGAAGTGAAACAGTTGAAAACCTGTATCTGTGTACTCATATATGTATATGTAGTAGTTATTTGTACAATATGTTCTTCAGAGAGAGTATATATATATAGAGGTAAAGGAGAAACATAAAAGAAACAGTCAACTGGCAACGGGCGGGTCAACAAACCTTTTTTTGCCGAGCAGTTTTGCTTAAGATTAACAACAAATTTTCAAATTTTCATTTGAAAAAAGGGTGCAGCAGATTTTTGTTTAGAACAAGAAATATTCGTAAGTGGGTCTCTTAACCGGAACAAGTTGTTCGTGTGTGTGTGTGTGTGTATCCAAAACAAAAAAAAACAACAAATAATAAACAAATAGGTACACTCTTAATTGGGCGCCCTTGAACTCACCTTGGCGGGAGTACCGCCCCGCTTCACATCGATCCAGAATCGGGCTATGTTTATGAGCAATCCAATCAGGGCTATGGCAAAGAATTTGACCTGCAAATGGGCACCCAATATTTTCAGGAGTAACTCGATTTTCGACTTCAGCAGTGACCCAATTAGCACCAGTTTTGCGAATGCCTTCCTCTTCTTCTTCTTCTTGCCGCGCGTAACTGTTAAGCAGGGTTTTTATTTATCGATTAGCTGATGCTCAAAAAAGAACTAAAGTCTAATTAATAAAAAAGTAACGCATAATCAAATAACGATTTAACGATATTTATCGCTTGGGAGGGTGGTGTTTGTTAGTATGAACTGCAGTGCGCGAAAGTGCGTTAACAGTAACGATAACGATAACGGCAACGATAACGACAACGATAACACATCAAGCATTCAAATCAGGCAAAATATGTACAAAAAGTATAATACTTAAATCTATAATCGGCTCTATAACTTATGCAACTGATAAACCCCTGCTTCCAGATTGAAAAAAAAAAGTTCTTCAAAATGAAAACTTGCATTTAAAGGCAAAACTGAAATCCACACTTTTAACTTTTTTAACTCACTGTTAACGAACTATTAACCTGTTTGGAAAGAACAAAAGTAAGTTGTGAAAGAAAAAATTTGGGAAAACGAAGCTTAAATTGGAAAGCATTATTAAATTTCAAACGATTGCATAAATTATGTAGCCGTTAAAAATGCTGTTCAAATGTAGCTGATTGCTATGACAACACACCACCACCACAATAAACTGCTTGTCAAGCAGTCCACATGCTGTGCATGACTGACGCGCAGCTGGCTGCTGTAGCATGCAAACCAAAAGTATTTATGTAAATTTAACAAACTTAATTATACGCTTGCAGAGCTTATTTTAAGTATTTCACTGCTCTGCAAGTGTATTTAAAATTTGGCAGGCCAAAGTTAAGATTTCTATGGATAGATAGGCACTAAAAAAGTTGTGCTTAGGAAATGGTGCGAGCAAGTCATTTTTGTTTTAAAAACCACACGCAGCAAACAACACACACCTCCGTTACTTCTACCATATTTTGTGGGTTTCTTATGCTTGCGCTTTCCTCCGCCGCCTCCGCCCATGCCTCCAATTTCCGGCACATCCAACAGCTCATCGAGCAGACCAAGTCCCAGTGTATCACTCGATTCCTCCACTTGCCACGTGGCCTGTTGCTGACCCTTCTTCTTACGCTTTCCACGTTTTTGTTTGCGCTTCTTTGCGGGTCTACCTCCTCCTCCATGTCCTCCTCCTCCATGTCCTCCTCCTCCATGTCCTCCTCCATGTCCTCCGCCATGTCCTCCTGTGGAGATGCTCTCGTGTTCATCATGGTGCTCTGGCGCTGCTTGCAGCACAACTAATGTGGCAGGCTGTTGATGCACCTCCTGCCCCTTTTTCTTCTTTTTCTGCTTGCGTTTCTTATCTTTCTTGCGCTTGCTTCCGCTTGGTTTTTGGATGCACCGCAGCCTCCGCCTCGCCATCCTCGAGCTCTATAAACTCCACTGCGCTAGATGTGTTATCCTCACTGAACACAGAGGTTGCCACTGGTGCAGCATTTGCTGTTGCAGCTGCTGCCTGTCCACTTTCATTTTCTGGATCATCGTCAGCATCCTCCTCTGCCTCATCCTCCTCAGCATCGCTCGTCTCCTGGTCACCGCTATTGGAGGCGTCTGCCTCCGTCTCCTTCTCGTTCTCATCCTCATCTTCCGCACCTGACTCTGCATCTGCCTCTGCCTCTGCCTCCCCCTCAGCATCAGCATCAGCATCCCCTTCCGCATCCGCATCTGTCTCCTCATCATAGTCAGCATTTTCACTATCATCTGCCGACTCCGGTTTCGCTTCGTATTCACGGCCAAGGAAACTAAGCGTGACAAGAAATAAAAGAAAAGAAGAAAAACCAGATAAATAACCTGAATCTAAGTTTAACTTGTTGCAGTTGTTGTTATTTTTACCCATCCATCGTCTCGGCCAAATACTCCTTCATGTATTTGGTGCCGATCTCGATTTTCTTGAGCAGCGTCGATGGCTTCTCCTTGAGGGGCAGCTCCGAGGCGCTATAGCCACGTCTCTCAATTGTTGCATTCAGCTGACGATCTGCTTCAACTGTAAGAAAAATATCCAAAAAATACACACCAAATATGTAAATAGGCTGCATTTGAGATGTATTTCAGAGCTGCAGTTCAAGTTGGCTGTTGAACTTTGCTATTCACTTTTTGTTTGTTTTTTGTTTATCTTTTTGTTTTTCATTTGTGTCTTTGGCAAATTTGCAAGTTTCACTTGCCACTTGCAACGAGGTGATAAAAAAGACCCAATTATCACATCTTTCACTCGAAAGCAAATTGCTAACCTTTCAGCTTCTGCCACTGCATATGGAGTTCATCATCCCAGGCATCGAGAATTCGACCCGTTTTCTGTTTGGCACAGCCCCAGGGCTCCAAGCGAATGGGACACAAGGCCAGGTCCACATAAGGTGAGATACCTGAAAGAAAAACAAAAATACAATAAATATGCAATAATAAATAAAAGAGATATAAATGAATCTATTAGATTAGATTAGATTAGATTAGAACAAAATATATATAATAACACATAAATAATAATCTATTTTTCATTAGATTGTCTGATGACTTTTATGTCTCCTTGAGAGATTAATTCATGCAAAATTCAGTGGAAATTGGTCTGATTTCTGGTTATTTTGTTAGCGAAGTTGATTTGTTGATTGTTGTTTGTCGGTTTTTTGATTGTTGCTTGGCTGGCAACGCAAGCGTAAATATTTGAGTGAAAGCCAATGCAAAAGCATCCACTAACCAATGGCCACTGGACGGTAACCACACATAAACAACAAGCAGCAGCAGCAACAACAGCTGATAACACCTTGTGTGGCGAATGTTTTGTTGCCGTTGTTACTGTTGTTGTTGTTGCTGCCACACTTGCCACATTGTCAGCGGCGCACGCCATGTTTTTAAACATAGTTATTGCTTGGCTCTCGTTTGTGGTTTTCTAGTGGCAGCCACAATTAAGTGAAAATGTGCAAAGCCCAACAATTAATCAGGCATTAAAAAGCTGCGGCGACTTTAACCATCTTAATTACCCTAATTAATTTCAAATTCAATTGACAACTTATTGCAAAAATAACAGTTGTGATAAATCATTATGATTGCGGTTGGCCAACTTTTAATTGCCACGCTACATGTTGCAGGTGGCAACTGCAACAACTGGGCCTCGTGACAAGTGAAAATCACTGCCAAAATAAGTTGTACTTTGACCCAAGCCAATATTGTCATTCTGCCACCAGAGTCAAGTGAAAGCTTAACTCTGAAGTCAGCACCAGTCCAATGGGACTAGGATGCACCGTTGGCCATGTGGAAAAGAAAAACAATATTAAAAATAGCATGGTCCCATGGATCCATAGGATGCAACATTGTCATTTTGGCCATGTGAAAAATGGTTTGTTTTGCTTGTTTCGTGGTGACATCCAAGCAGATAGTAATCCTTTTACAGTTGTTGGTGCTGCTTTTGATACTCGCAACCCACTCGGGAGAGCAACCAGTAGTACACTCAGAAAAATTGGAAAGTTTTCCTTGCTTTTAGAAATAATTGTTTGATATACAGTAAAATATTTTCTTCAAATTAAAAAGACTTGCTACAATTCTCTCTCGAATTTATCTGCTACTATAAATAATGAATAATAAACCAAAAATAATGAACAATAGATAACCAATGATAAATGATAGACAAAAAATAATAGATAATAAAAGTATCAAAAAGCTGGACAAACAAGACTCTGAAACCATTTGTTTAGCAGGTCTTAAATTTTAGAAATTTACTTGCTGAATAATAAGATGAATTACACTTGGCGAATCCCAATGTTTTCTCTGAGTGCAAATAGTAAGTAGCCAGCAGCAGGCAGCTTGCTTCCTCGGTTGTACTGTGTATGTTTAACATTTGTTTGTGCTTTGTTTTGGCGTCTTATAAATGTGCCACATTAAGCCTTGGCACTCGATCGGTTGCCTGTGGATGGGATGCGACAATATCACTTTTGCTGGGCGTGCAACAAAATCACGCTTTCCTCCCCAGTCGCCCCCGCCCCGAGCGACGAGCTAATTTCGGATTACGATTTGAACTTTCACTGCAATTGAAATTTATGCGTGGCCCATGGTTATTGTGGTTGTAGTACTTTTTGGCTAAGAGCAACAATCACATGCATTTTGGGGGCGTGGTTAATGTGCCGCCTCCAAACTTGATGATGGGTGACGCGTCTCGTCTATTTGCATGCTGAACAGCAACTTGGCCCATTGACTGGACTGTAAAAATAAACCGTAAACTGTAAAAATAAAAGTGGACTGCACTCTGCGTTGGGCATGTGGGCCAGCTGGCCAACTGGCCAGTTGGCCAGCAATTATGTGGCCAGTTGCGGCCGTGAATCTCATTTAACTATAGCCATCGGCAATATTTGTAACAGTGGCTCATAAAATATTAGCATAATCACGCTAAATTCTAAACGACAATCCCCGAAATAAAGTTGTAAAATTGTGCAAAGTTATTGATTTTTGCCTCGAGCTGGGCACCTTTTAGTTAGAGTTAGTCGGGTCTCTAGTTAGCCTGGTTTGTAGCCAACTAAAATAGGGCCCTTAATTAGTCACTTATATTGGTATAAGGTCCAGCATTATTTATCATTCATAGCTAAGTTATGCAAATGAATGTGGCATTCCATATTTTTCAATTTGCTGTCTTTGAGTTTTTTAGAACAAACAACTGTTTTTTTCCTCTTTTTTTAAGAATTCTTCATAGAAATAGAAACTTGTGTCCCAACTTCGCATTACCGTTAGCCAATAAATGTGTGCGCCAACAACAACCACAACAACAACCACAACAACAACAACCAAAATGCTGCTCAATAAACTTTCACTGGTTTCGATCAGCCACCGTTTTTTACTTATTTTTTTTATTTGTGTTTTAAAGAGGCGCAGAAATCCGTGAACAACGTGTGGCTAACGTGTTGTTGGCTACGCAAATCCAAACACACACAACTTGAGCTCTCTTTGAACCACATTCAATGTCACCCAATACGAGATCTGATCGAGTTAGTTGCAAGCCAAACTGGGCAATTGAGCGACTTGCCAACCAAAGCGATTAAAAAATGAAATTTCATTTCGTGGAAGAAAAAATAAAATAAAAACCCAAGCAAAGAAAACAAACAAAAAAAACAGCAGCAGACAGTCCGTCATCATTTAGTTTGTTTAATTTTTTCTGTACATTTTAGTTTTTTTGCGCACTGAGAAATTGTTGTCAATGCCGGCAACGCGGAGGCAGATTTGTTTTCAGTTTTCCAGTGGCCAACAAAAACAAAAACCTAGCCAAACAAGACAAGGTGTAGCCACATTCACACACACCTAACCACACACACACACACACACACACATGACGGTTATAACCCAATTATGAACAATTTTCAGGTTGTTTTTTTGGTGTCAACTCCCCACAAAGACGCCTCGATTCTGACTCGGCCTCACTTTGCAGGTATTGTTTTTGTTTCTGTTTGTGTTTGTGTTTGTATTTGTGTTTCTTGTGTTTAACCAAGTGGTCAACAAAATCTGGCACTATAACATGACTTGACAAAGATATCAGTTGGATATTGTCTGCCTAGCTTACATTGTTGAGCTTTTGCTCTTTGTCTTTGCGGGAGTCAAGCTATTTGATTAGGTATGCAAATATAAGTTTTTTAATTGACTATCCATTATGGAATCAGAGATACTCTTGTGCTTGGCTCGGAAAATATTGGCATACAAATGCGGTAGTTTTCTTGTTTTTAGAATTAGTTTTTAAATATAAGAAAACATTTTACAATATGTATTTTTTTAATTTTTAGTAATATTTTCTGTTATTAACAAATGCATTTGTAAAAAGTTGTAAGGCAAACCAAAGTCTTAGTTTTAAAAGCTGCTGATATGCAGAAATTGATAATGAAAGGGTCTTGGTTGAATTTTAATTTATAAGCTATGTAAGAAATGTTGTAAATATGAAATAGTTTTATTTTTATTTTGTAAATATGAGTGGTAAGTAATAACAACACAGGTAACAAAAAGCTAATATAATAAATCTTCTATGTTAAACACATAGGAAACAACATCCAATAAATCAGGCATATTTGATCTCAATTTTAGAAAGACTTACACTGAAATTAATAAATGCAAACCTTACTTTTTAGAAAGCCACAAACTTCAACTTTGCAAATTTACTTGCTCATCAGAAATATAAGTTACACTTAGCGCCAAAAGTATGGCGAATTCCTAAAATTTGGGACGATTTGAGTGTAGCTTAGTGTTAAGTCATTAACCAGGTAGACCTGCTTTGGCTACACTCAGCCCACACCTAAAATCCAATTAAGCTATTTGCACTTTTACACTTTTCCACAAGAGAGTATTTTGGCTTCGTTGTGTTAAAGAGCATGTAAGGCATGGATGTTCATGGCTTTTGTCATGCCTTTAACTGCGAGCTCTTTAATGACTGCACACATTGTGTGGAGTTTGTTTCCGGCACACCTGACACCCTTTTTTCTGCCTAGTCCTCAACAAGTTCTGGTTTTAGTTATAAGTACTTCATACTTCACACACCATGACCCATATTACATGGGCTAAGTTGGGTTTTTTGTTGTTGTTTTTATGGCTTTATGGCAAGTGTCGACCTCGAGCTAATTGCTAAATGCTCATTGCTGATTATGCCAGAAGTGGAGCTATGCACATCGGAGCCAAAACGGAGTGTGTGTGTGTCGAGGGGTTGGGAGGAATGCGAATGAGCATTGAGCATTGAGCATTGAGCATGTCACCTGCTCTAAAAAGGCCCATCAAATTCAGGTATTCCACGTTCTGCTGCACTGCCCAAGAAAGTCAGCGTTAATTAGCCATGTCAGCTTGGAGTTTAGGCCTGCACTCGTTGGCATTGTCTAGTAGATGCCCATAGTAAGTGAGATCAGTCTCTCGACTCAACTCTTAAGTGATACTATGATATAATGGCGCTAATAAATTGCAATGCGCTCTCACATTTAACTTAATGAGCAAAAACCATAAAACAAAATAGTAATAATAAAAATTAAAATTTCACTACAATAAAATTACAAACAAAAAAAGAAAAACTGACTCAGCAGTAAACTAAAAATCAAAAGTTTTTACTCACCATTTAGCTGGCGAGGAACTGGTGTCGTTGCTGCTGCAACTTCCACCGGCTTGTCTGCCACAACTGCTGACCACGCGGAGTCCAAGGGTGCGGCGGCAGGCAGGCTCCAGGCATGCAGCAGTGGCAAACAGAGCAGCATCCAGAGTCCAGCACCAGCTGAGTAATGCTGCCAGTCCATTTTTGGCAACATGTCCAATCGGTCAGGTTTCTATTTGATTTACCGTTTGGCGTTGAATCGATTTGTTTATTATATATTTATATATAGTCTATAATAGTCTGTTACACCTATCGACACGCACACAAAAGAACGGATCTTTGTTCCATATTTGTTAGAAGTCCCCGCAACGTTTATCTTTCTTCCAATAAATATTCAATAATCTGCTACGCCGGCGTAGTCCAAGCACACACACACAGATACACTCGCACACATAGATGCACACAGCTGATGAGCGATCTTAACACGAGCAAGTTCAAGGTAGGATTGAGCCATGACGCGCATACGTAAGAAGTTTTATACCAAAGCCAGCTGCAGACTTCGACTTCGACTTCGACTTCGGGCTAAGAGCGCATTGTGAAAGCTGGCTCAAACTGTTGGCTCTCTGTGGAAAGTTAACTGTGTAAAGAGCCAAAAGAGCAAGCGCTGAGCTCTCGCTGCTTGGATTTGGTCAACGCGGTTTGCCTTTTGGCATTTTTGTGGCCCATGTGCGGCATGCATTATGTTGCCAATTATGCAGTTGCCTCAATTAGGGTATCCACTAAATGCATGTCGAGCGTCACACCAAATGATATGCGTGGAATTGGCCAAAAGTGATGAATGAACTTAAGCAAATTGTCTGCATTTGAGCAGAATAAAACTGTTAGCAAATTTGGAATTTGTCTTATAACATTTAAATTTCTTAAAACAATACTTTGGCTTAGGAAGAATGATATCTGATTTTGTCTCAATTGGGGTCAATCAATATCTATTATCAGAATTGACTAAAAGTAATAGCCAAACTTGGGAGAATTGCAGCATTTCTTGCATTGTCAATTGTGTGTCAATTAGAGGAAATAAACTGATAGAAACAGAAAAGAAAAATTTAAATATATATATATATATATTTTTTTTTACTTTAGCTGTAATGCTCTGCCGCATTAAATGGTATTCAAAGAATTCAATAACTAAGAGAATTGTTTTCTCTTGAGGTTTGAGCAGAAAGACTAATAGAAAGGAAATTTTGATTTGCGTTGCGATGCGTCTTAAGTATATTTATGATAATTCTTTCTTTAGGGAGAATGTACTCTGATTTTGACACTGAACCCTGAACTTCAGATAATTGTCCGCTTTACGTGCCTCTTTATTTTAAAAAATTCGAATAGGCAAAAAAATTGGACTTGAGTTGCGGCCAGGTTATCAAAAACAAAAACCATAACAAATTTAGCTAACGATTTCGATTCGAGTGCGTAAAATGTAAAGTTAGTATAAAGTATCTCCAATTTCATAAGGTATATACAATCGTGATCAGCATCGCCAGCGGAGTCGATCCAGAGAAGTTCGACTGTCTGTCCGTCTCTATGATCGGTTCTCAGAGACTATAAGAGCTAAAAAAATGTAATTTTGGAATATAAGCTCTTCTCTACAAGCGGATCGAGTATAATGGTGTTCCACTGCATTATTTTGGTTCCGATATGGTATTTTTGACAAATTAGGAGGAATGCACTCTTACCAAATTTTTCATTTAGCACCCATTTAAACGCCGTACGCATTGCGTAAATAGTTTGTTAATTGAATTAACGTCGTGTTTGGGCAATTTAAACAGTGTTGCATCACTAACAAATTCTGTGTTGCGCACACTATCAAAAAACGAAAGCTTTCTCAGTGTTTGCAGCCCTTACCCAAAAATGCGTTTGGATTGTTATTCCTTTATTGACCCCATCAATTAGCAGGCTACTGTGATTTGCGTGTAGGCTGGCTTTTGGCCCGTTTCTTTGAGTCCAGTTAGCCAGACACATATTTTTCGCTTGCTCTTAGACACCTGTCACTTGCTTATTTAGCTGTCTTTGATGAGGTGACAAAATGAAAGTTGCCAAAAAATAAAAATAATGTTAAAATTAATAATATTTAAAGCGAGGAATCGATGAAATTGGGTGTGCTCGCAAAGCACTCAACCACACTCACATTTTGATTACGAAATTGCAAAAAAATGAATGAAATAGGAGAAGTAAAATTAGCAGGCGAGTCACGTGGCCGAAACTCGCTTAACAATTTCACTTTCAAGCCAAGCAGTGTGTTGCCAATTAACTCGAGGAATAGGGCAGCCACAAAAAGAAGATGGCGTCTGTCTGACTGGCCATCCTCTTATGTCCATGCACATGTCCAATTATCATGTTAGGAAGAGAGACACGCTGTTGACAACGTCAACTGTAGCTGGCTGGCCCAGTCCCAGTGTCACCATATTGTCAACATCTCCAACGGCATCGCTAAAAACATCTCCAGCGACATCTTCTATCAGGTGCAATTATCCACAAAAGCTGGCGCTGCTGCACATGATTTGTGGCTGGCTGGCAAAATCTGTCGAATGAAAAACCTTCATCGCATTTCAATAATCGCATTGCAATTGCCCGCTGATTCGCTGTTTGTTGTTCAACAACGTTAGAAAGCAGTGAAATTGTTGCGGTCAGCCGCAACGACTCTTCGATTTGGCTCCAACAACTTGTAATATATAGCCACGCACTTGTCCATTGTCCACTGTCCATTGTCCACTCCACTCTGCCCCAGACGCCAAATACTGTGTATCAATTTCTAACTTGGGGAAGTGACCATTTATCTCAAAGCCACAAGTATAGATGTCAACAATTTACAGCTTGTGCCAAACTCAAAAATAGTTTGTCTATATTTGTTTAAGCTTGAATACAAACTATAATTATAACACTGCATATTGTGATTCATGAAGTTTCCTTTCTTTCACCTCTTAAATAAAACCAATAATATCAATTTAAAAATGTAATTCGTATTCCATTATTTAATTATTCTAAAATATCTCCATATTTGCTTTAACAATAAAAACCACTACGGTAAATTGTGGTTCACTAATTCGCCACTTTAATATCTTTAAAGTCTGTAATTACAAATTTAATTTTCAATGTATTTTTTAATTGGGGAATTGCCCATTCATCTTGAGGTTTTGCTACTTGTGGCTTACAAGTAAAGATGCTTGTGGGGAACTCAAAAATGTGTCAATATATGATCATGTTTGAATACAAAAAAAGTGTTATTGATTTGAGAATTTTTCATTCTTCTACTTCGAAATCTTAAATTAAAACCCTCATTTTCAAAAACATAATTTTTATTGTATTGTATAAATAATAACTTTGATTGCTAAATGAAACCACAAGTATCGATGTCAACAGCTTTCAGCTTGTGTAAAGAAATATCTCTTGAACTCAGCTCATCTCAAAAAATAATGTTCAATTAAGACTCACAGTCATAATTTAGAGCTTTTGTGTTAAAATACTAACTGAAGATTGCTCAATCTAAAATAAATGGAGTAAAGCTAGTCATATATGCTCTGTCTCTTCTTGATATAAGATTGTTAATTTATCTAACTGGTATACCTCCTTTTGCTACTGCATATGGTATTAAAATTCAAACTGCACCATTTTTGTATACTTTGTGACTAATTAATTGGCGCGCTTAACACCAGCTCTATTATAAGACACGTCTAATGCGCTTTTAAGTCTTATTTAATTAAAAACAACAAATATATACATATAATTGACAAGCCGAAGATGAAATACCCTTGCAGATCGAATTTCACCTGCCAATATCTATATTTAGTTATTAGTTGCCAATCAAGAATATGCCTTATATACCTTATTGGGAGACTGATGAACTGATAGCAAAAAGACTAATCAGCTTGCTAATTGGCTTGCAGAAGGTGGTCTTGTCTGTTGTTGAAGTTGACATCTTTGTCAGACAGACAGACAATTGTTGGCGCTCAACTTGCAGCGACATTTCATGCCTGCCTGGCTTGTCTGCTTAGCCCCATCTTAATTTACCGCGTAACTGCAGTCGATAAGTATTTATGCGTCGTCATATATTTGTTACACTTGTCAGTTGAGTTTTCATATTCATATATCTATAAATAATGCTTTTCAGGTTTAGCGTTACATTTAAATTGCTTTCTTCAGACGCATGACTATAACGCAAAGTATTTTTTGCTTTCGAAATTATTTAGATACTCGATGGTTAAGTTTTCAAAGTAAAGCAGGTGATTCGCTTGTAAATATTGATATTTTTTAAAGCAATAAATAAATTTGTAAGCAATGTCTCTTGGTGGAGCGAGCAGTACCTGTTGTCTAGGAATCTCTTTTTTCTAAATAGTTAACATTTACATTTGATGGCCAATAATAGTTGTAGTTTAGTTAGTCAAATGTGATTGCTTGCCACTTGGTGTATATTTTTTATATTTTTATTTGGATGGCAAGCCAAAGCAACGTAAATTAGGCAAATAATCTTCTCGAAGGCGCACTTGATACAAAAGACTTAAGACACAAACTTCGCTACAAAACGTGCTGCATACTTTTCAGCTGGTGCGTAAATACACGAACATATGAAATTGTCTACGCGAAAATGTTGCATACTTTTGTGCGATCTAATACAGTTTGACGAGCTCTAAGCAGATAATTATGAAATTTCTGATAAACTGTTTAGGATCCATTAATTTTAATTGAATTTACATTTTGGGGTATTCTTGCCTTTTGTGCGAACATGAAATTTAACAGTTCAAATTTAATGGAGTGCAAATTTTGATTAAGTTTCGCCCACACACAAAAAAACAAGACTATAGCTGTATAATACCCAAAATTGGATATGTCTTTCTTTTTGTTCATTTTGCTTTCCGCTTGCCGTTTGCCATTTACCTGGAGCTACTGTTGAAATAACAACACCAACAACAACAACCACAATCTGTGTACGTACATAGATTCGGGTATCCAGTGGCATGACTTTGACTTCCAATTCAATGTTGGCGATAATGTTGATGATTAGGCAGTAAAACGTAAAGCACACGCCCATTGTTGAGCTAGGTCCCAAAGAAATCGCTACGATGGCAGCATGCCAAATACCCAATTAATCACATGCTCCAAAGCCGAAACCGAAGCCAAAATAGAAGCCAAATCCGAAGCTGAAACCGAAGCTGAGTCGCTTGGAGCTCATGCCGGGAGGCCACTTTCTTCAAACATCAATCACATGGGGGTTGAAATCTGGTTGTCAGGCAATGCCGCTAATTATATCAGCTACCTGAAACACCAAGCAATTCAATTGAGCTACTTCTCTTGTTTGTTTTATATTTTATTTTCATAATAAATAAGTTACAGATCATCAATTATTTAAATACCTCAAACTATTTCAATTGTTTACATTTGAGATATTATCAGCTACCTACAATAACCAGAAATTGAATCTAGCTACTTATCTTTATTGTCATTAATTTTGTTTTCATAATAAATAAGTTACACGCTATCAATAATTTCTTGTTGTACGTTATTCATTTTATTTTGATTATACATTAGTCGAAGCTATACAATAATTAAATTAACAATATTTCAACTAGTTCCATTTGAATTATTATCAGCTACCTGATCTGCCCAGAAAGTAAATCGAACTCCTTCTTGTTGATTGTTATTTTCATATTTTATTATTTTACTTTCATAATTAATAAGTTACACGCTATCAATAAATTAACTAACTAAACTATTACAACTAATTCCATTTTATTTAAGTCGAGTTGCTTCTTTTAGTTTGTTATTACTTTTATATTCATAATAAATAAGTTACTGGCTACCAATAATTTAATTTAACTAAACTATTTCAACTAGTTCCATAAAGCTGCTCCCCCGAAAAGTCGCTGACTAAAATTGTGCTCGGTGGTGATTAGCCAAAAGAAGAACAAATCCGCTCAGCGTATGAAAGTCCGTGCCGGATACTTTGTGGGCAGCAGCGACATGGGATCCGTAATGTTGGGCAACTCGGCGGTGTATTGTTCTGATTGCTGACTGTAGGCACCGTAGGGATCGGAGCGACTGGCCCAACCACCCTGCGACTCATAGTTGTAGTTCTGACCCGCCAGCTGTGCCTGGGTCTGAGCATTGCCATGGATGTGCAAATGAATCTCCTTGGTAGGCGGATGGGGTCCAGGTCCGCCGGAATTGCTCAGCCCTGTGGCACCCCACGACTCCTTCGAGTGCGGGTTCCAGCCGGGATAACTGAAACTCGGCGCCGTATGCTCATACTGCCCGAACAGGCTCGTCTTCAGCGTCAGGAATTTGCCGAGAATGGCGAGGGCATTCATGACGACCAGCACCTTGAGCAGGAACAGCGATTTCATGCCAATGGCCACCAGGAAGGCAACCATTGCTGAGAGTACGCCAAACTTGAAGATTATTGGCACCAGCGCCATTTGCAAGCGTCGAATCTTGCCAAATGTGCGACCCTCTGCAATGTGGAAGAGAAATTGTTAGAAATTATCGAGAATGTCTATGCACTATAGTAAAGTTTTTTGCCCAAGTCTCTTGTTTATAGCAGCCAAAAATGAGCAAAATGAGAAATTATTAAGAATTGTTATGCGCTCCAGTTTCAAGTTCGTTGCCTAAGTCTTTTGTTTATTACCAGCTTCAACAGCCAAAAAAACATACATTGAACTTGGCATCGCTGCCAAAAATAAGCTTAGTTTTTATTCAAATGCTTATAGCGATAATTTCGTCAACAAACAGAGCTGAACGCGAAAGTCCGTAAAAAAACGAACGCCGCAAATAAGAAATAAATAAAAACATAAATATTTTCTCAGTCTTTACAGATAGATGCGTGTGCGTTTTTTTATTACTATTTTTCTTTTTTGTTTTGTTTAAATAAAATAATTAACGTGAGTCTAGAAGAAATGCTGAAAGTGAAATTACAACACGGTGTTGCGATGAGCAACAAAAAATACGAAAAAAATAATAATAATAACTCCATTTCAGCGACTCGTATTTCAGCTGAAGAGATTCAAGCTCGGAGCTGAGCTGGACAAAAAGATGTTAAGTGTTCACACATTTTTAAGCAACTTTGCTGTCTGTTGTTGTTTTTTTCTAATCATGTTTCATTGAAAACGAAAGTGAATCAATCAAGTTGATTAGACTGGCTGCTAATCGGATAAGGGAGTTCACATGCGTAATTCAATCATCGAGCTACTAATTGATGGGAAAATGTGTTGGAGTTGTTGTTGTCATCGCCGTTGCGTACTCACCCACTTTGGCCGGCTTTTCGTCGTCATCGTCATCGCCGAAGAGACTTTCACTGAGATCTGAGCGCAGCCAGCTCCAAAGTGAACGCACCATGCCCCAAACACTTAGATCTGTGGCATCCACAGTTGGTTTTACTTCAGTTGTGCTACTGGTTGCAGCTACTGCAGCGTCCTTATCAGCTGCTGATGCTGCCACCTCCTCCTTCTCCTCCTCCTCCTCTTCCTCCTGCTCCTCCGTCTCGTCGTCCTCGTCCTCATCTTCATCGGCATCTGCTTCAGCATCAGCTTCAGCATCCTCATCTTCCGCCTTATCAGCTTTATTACTATTATTCTCAGCTGTTGCTGCTGCTGCTGCTTCTACTGCTGCCGTCTCAGCTTTGTCTTCATTATGGCTATTGGCATTTGCCTGCGGCTTTTCGGCCTTTTTCATTATTTTGGCACCCAGTGCACAGCTCAAGAAACACAGGGCCAACAACAAGGCCAACAGCGAGCGACGCGCACTTGAACTCTTTGTGAGAAACTGAAAGTAAACACAACAAAAACATTTTAGAGAAATTATTCAAGAGTGTGAGCAGGTGTGAGCAGGTGTGTATCTCTCTTGAGTGTGTGTGTGTGTAACTGCATTGTTCAGCAATGACATCAAAAAGCCGCCTCTTTTCAACGCATTTCTTCATCATACGGAAATTGCGTAAACGAAAGACTTAAGCAGCGAACCAGCTTTGAAATACAGTACTTTGTGACTGAATCTCCACTGTACATGTTGGCATATAATAGCTGTCAAGTGCTTTTCAGAATGCACAGCGGAAACTACTTAGACTACTTAAAATATTTTATGAGCCACATTTTGGCTGCAGCAATTTCCATTATTGTCGCCGCTTTTGAGTCACAACTTTTGCGTCTTTTATGTAATGCACAAAATCTGTGTCAACACTTCCCAAGTTATGAACTGTTTTTGTTGTCGCTGTTTGTTTTTCGTGGTCAGCAATTTGTATGTTAATATTTGCGCTATGTAAATAAATGCAAAAAAAAAACCCTAGCATAAATCTTATGAAACGAAAAAATGACACACACACCTTTTATTTTAGGGATTTGGCAAATACCTTTTCGGCAACGCTGAGAAAGTGAAATTCAAAAACCAAAAAATGTTTTCATAGCTTCGACAAGAATTAACAACAACTCTTTTAACTTTTAAATTGCTTGTCATTCTATTTCTAAGATTGTTTAGATAAGAAATAACCACAAGCAGCATTTTTCTAAGCTCAAACTCAAACTCAGCTCACATTGAAAGTGAAGACTTATTAAAATTACCCTCCATTAACTCTTTATTGGCTAATAATTCTGTTTCTTAACCCTTAGAGGCCCTCACTTGACTTTAAGTCATATTTAAACTCTCAATTAACTCTTAATTGCTTAGTCATTCTATTTCTTAGATCTTTTAGATAAGAACCAACAACAGAGAGCAATTTTATTAACTTAAGCTCAGCCCATATTGAAAGTAAAATATACTAAAAATTGCCCTTAGAGGCCCTCACTTGATTTGGAGTCAGCGAGAAGCTTGTTTGAACCCTCAACTAACTCTTCGTTGTTTAGTCATTTCTATTCTATTTCTATTATTCTACCTGCCCAAAACCGAGAGTCAGCGCTAAGGGGTTTTCCATTTCCAAGGGCAAAGTAACAATTATAATTAAAGACCAGTAGACGCCGCCTGCCTAAGAATTTATATATTTATGATTTCTAATTGTGGCTGGCCCCGAAAAAAGTTTAAGTTTCCCCTTGAGCGTAGCTTCTTTTTGAACATCACAAAAGTTCTGTCCAATAACGGTTGACTCCATTCCAAGTTAACAAAATTAATCAAATTAATTAGTAACACAACAAAGCAAAGAATTTCGCAAATGTAGAGTCAACTCCGTTGGCTTGACATAATTTGTGAAGCGCTTTGTGTTATTCAACAAAATAAATGTAAGCATTCTATTGTGTGACTATTTGCTTTCAATTCTTTTGTGTGAATATTTTGTGTGCCAAATGGTCTTTACGCTACATTTTTTCGCTAACTGTAGCTGTCGAAGTCGTGCTGCGTGACCTTGATTTAATATAATAAGTTAAATAGCTGTCATACCTCAATGGGGCATTTTAATTATGCAAAAATAACTGCAACTGCAGTAAAACAAAAAGAAAGGAAATTTTACAACTGAAATGCTTTTAGCATGATGCAAGAGTCGCATAAATTCGAGATTGTATTTTCTTCAATAAATATATATTTATATATACAAACACGGGTGTGTTTTTGAATTTTATTTGATGAATATTTAGAAACACAAGTTTTAAACGATATTGACAAGATTGTTCGCAGTAAAGTGTCATTTGCATATTTTCTGTTTAGACTGACTAATTTGATGTGGTCGTCTTTTAAAATCAGTTTTTCCGACTCAGTTTCACCATTGTTTCTTCTCGTCAAACTGCATTCGAATTTATTGCTCTAGTCTAACTTAATTTACATTTCCACTTTTGATGTAACTGAATTAAAAATTCAGTAAATCACATCACAGGAGGAGATGCGGAGAAATTTTCAACTTGCTATACTATAAAAATTCATTATATAAATATTTAAGCAGCTACAAAAAATTTCGCCAAGAAAAATGGTGTTAAGCACATTAAGTTTATGTTAAATTTGCCAAGTTGTGAGAGAAGCGTCAGTCTTCGTTTCAGTTCATTTTTGTTTACTTCAATTTGTGTGCGTTTATTTAAAATTTAGCACTTTCAAGTGCGATAATGAGTCAAATTGGGATTTCCGAAATGGAAAGTGCTATCAAATGAAGCCTTTCAGTTGTTGTTCAAGAATTCAATGCGGTTACTTGTATAATACTCTATTGTTCTATTTAATAAGTGCCCTAATTTGTGTAATTATGATAAGTATACATACACATATATATATATATATATATATATATGTATATTATTGGCATTGCATAAATCACTCTCGATTCAGTTGTACAAACAAACTAGCAAACTAATTTAACTAATTTATTATGAGTAATACAAATTAAATTCCATTAGATTTTTTGTTGCATTATTAAAAGCTTTGTGAACTGAATAATTTCATACATTTTCGTACTTAGTTTAGGTTCAATCAATTTTCCATACCTTCCGTTTCTTTTCCCATTAAAAATGATTAACAATTGCTAAGGGTTATGTGCAAAAGTATCTAAGAGGAAACAAACGGAAACATCTCCCATCCCATACAGTATGTATCTTCTGGTCAGCAGCTGCAGCCGAGTTGATAAAGCCATGTCTATCTGTGCATTTGTATGAGAAGCGGATCTCACAGGGTATGAGAACTATAGTCTTTATATATAGAATATAAGTTCGCGGATGTCCTGCGCAGCCCAAGTTTATTCAATTTGATAACGATACTTATTGATTTCCGATAACAACAAAAGCTGACATTGAAAGACATGCTGATCCAATCGAGATATAATATAGATTGACATATTATTGATCAACTGTATGAATTTCATTAATGTAATGAGAAAATATTGATCTTCCACGCCTGCTTACATTTGAGTGTGCAAAACCTTTTTAAAGAGAAATTTTTCAACAGAACTAGAATGTATATTTGAACAGCGGGGTTCACGGTATATCCCAGCTGAGCTTACTCAGATTGCTTACTAATTAATTACTGGCCCCCCAACCTTTAATGCCCACCACTATCGAAAGACTGTCCCATAAAATTATAAGCTTGATTTGTTGCGTCCTCATACGACTATAAAAATAGCCATAAAATTAAGAAAAATAAGAAAATTATATTTTGGGGTGTTGCAGAGCTGATGCAGTTGAGGCACGTGTTGTTGTACGAGATATCTCCAGATGCATAAATGATATTACAGCTTGCAAGCTGAGCATTATCTAATGCGAGTATGTAATGTGGCCATAAAAGTCACAGTTCATGACACAAAATTCGAGTGACCGACAAATGGAAACATGTAAACATGTAAAAAACAATCATAAAACTCGCCTAATAACAGAGCACTTAAAATACACTGACTGCAATTGAATTGAAAAGACTGGGACCAGGCCAAAAGAAAGTTGTCTTTTTTTTGGCAAACAAAAAACATATTGTAAACGGTAATAGAATTGTGCGTTTTGTCAATTGTTGTGTTCGTTGTGAGACTCCTCTGAGCAGAATTGAGGTAAAACGGCCACGGAGCACGTGCTGAGCATGTGAATGCCACATTTTTGTTTTTTAATTTTCTACCACTTACCAGCATGATAATACGATTTGGTTGCGGCTGGTCCGATGTCCGATTGGGTATATGTATGTGTATAAGTGTGTGTGGTTTCACAGTGGTAATTTGCAGCTGTTATTTTTATTATTTTTCGAGTGTATCCTTAATTATTGCATTGAACTCTTTGCTGCAAAATTAACTAACTGAATGCTTGAGCGACTTTCACGCAACACAAACACCGCACACGCAAATTGTTTAAAGCCAAGGAGATCGTATCGAATCTGAGCGATTTTTTATTTTGATCTTTGTTTTTTGTTTTTTTCTTCTGTTATTTGCTTTTAGCGCGACTGCAGCGCTTGAGATGTGCCCGCTGACTGCCACTTGGCAGCCGTCTTGGCCAGCAGGTAAGGTCTGGTCTGGACTGTGCCTTGGACCACGGCAAATCCACTCTCCACGGAGCAGTCGCTGCTGTGGCGCTTCTTCAACGTGTTTGCTTTGCAGCGACAACTCTCACAACAACAAATGCTGTATTCGAGTGAGCTCGCCTACGACATACCCTGCACCCATGTTCTAGTTATATTGCTAAGATTCCGAGCTAAAAAAGCAGAAATGACATCTATTCGAGAATACGTTTTGGATTATAACTTGGGTATTTCCCATTCAATTTTAATGAAACTCGAGCAGTTTATCAATAATATGTCAATTTATACTATTTATCAATTGAAAGGCTTTGCGTTTAAAACTGTGTCTTTTATTGCTATCGGAAATCGATATGTATCGATACTCGCAGCTATGGAATGAAATAAAATGAAATATACTTGTTCTGCACGGGGTATACAAGAACCAGGACTCTTACTCTAAATTTTTGTCTAGCTCTTATAGTCCCTGAGATCGGCTTATTCATACAGACAGACATGGCTACCTCGACTCGACACTGGCTGCTTGTCTACTTTGCGGACTCCAAAATGCTTACATCTGCCTGTTGCATACTTTCGCATTATAACCGTTATACCCTATTTACTCAGGGGTGCAGGGTATAACAGCAACCACAACACACGTAGCGGCTCTCAGTTCCGATTTCGTTTTCAACACTTTCTTCACAATTTTCCCCTAAAACGGCAGCAGCAGCAGACGATCTCGCACCAAAGCCAAAATCTCCTCTCCTCTCCTCTCCTCGGCTCCTCTGCGGTGCTCTTCTCTTCTCTGCTCTCGTTGTTTGACTCTATTACGAATAGTCGTGCAATGGGCCAGAGCATAAAAATGCTTTTGCGCACGTGACGTCACAGCCGCGTATTTGACCCAAGCAAAGCCAAGCCTAAACTTGAAGTCACCCAACCCAACCCAGCACAGCTTGACATAACCCATATCTACATCCATGTATGTATATATATATTTATATATATATATATATTTATATATAGCGCTGCTGCTTGGCTCGTTGTTGCTCTCACGTTTCTCAAATTTGCATTGCAACATATTTTAGCTTCTTTGTCGAGTTGTTAAACTATACAATTTTGTATGTGGCACTCCTGACACTCCTAGAGAATTTATATTGACTTAGTGTGATAAACAAGTTGATATCATTTCAAAATGCACTCGGACCGAAAATGGTGTTTTCAGATTTAACTGTAGGCTTATTCTATATCTCATACCAAGACCAAAAAGCCGTTGCTTTTGAAAATCGGTTCAGTTTTGCCAAAGTTATGGCTCTGAGAATTTTGACACATGTTCATTTTCGGACTAAGATTTGGGCATGAATATCGACCCGAATAATATTTTTAAATTTTAATGTAGTATTGTTCTATAAGTCAAGCCGTGTTCAAAACAGTTTTCCTTTTGAAAATCCGAACAGTTTTGACTAAGTTATGGCACTAGGAAGCTTAGATCTATGATATATGCTATTTTTTCGGCTAGAATTTTGACATGATTTCCTCCCCAGAACCACATTGCCAAATTTAAATGCATTATTGTTCTGCAGATCAAACAATGACCAAAACACTCTTACTTTTCAAAATCTCTTCAGTTTTGACAAAGTTATGGCCGCTGGAATATTTTGACCAGTATTTCGAACTTTATCTTAAAGTTATAGACTACTATACTCTTCCAAGATAGGGTATTACAAGTGCGTCGATTAAATCGCTTATCTTTCTCGTTGCTTGTTTCGAATGTAACCCGTGCATATTTACCGGCTACCTTTTACCCGCTCTTTAGTGATTGTTTTGACCCATTTATATGTCAAGCCGACTCGCTCCCTGTCTCTCTCTCTCTCTCTCTCCCTCTCCCTCTCCCCTTCTCTCTTTTTATGCTGTCCATTGATCGCTCCATTCACTTGAGACCTTTTCAACCGCTTTGCATGATAATGCTGCGTATTCTAGCGGTTTCTGATAAGCATACCTATATGATATAGAACACAATGATAATGCCAAGAAACCTAATCCAAATAGACTTGATTTATAGGGCAACCCAATGCCATTGATATGATTGCTTACAGTTATATAGAACTCTGATTTGGGTGTTAGAGAAATATGGGACAATCAACTGATTTGCCTAAGCTATGGCCAACTATTTCTTTCTTTGACTATTGCCAAGTTTAAAGTTCGTTGCTCTTCGATCCAAAGTGTGTGTTTTAACAATTACATAATGGAACTTGCTACTTGCCACTTGAAGTGGCAAGCCGGCGTGTTGAATCCGTTAAGTACACGTGTGGTAATCGCGCCGCACCTTTCGCTCCTAAAGTCATGACCATGAATGTGGCCAAGTCAAGTCAAGCTAAGTCAACGACTTAAATCTGGATTTGTCTGATGGTTGTTTATTTGTTTGTTTTGGCTCTCGAAATGTGTCAAAAGTATCATAAATGTTACCCATTTCCATAACGGTTTCCCTGCCTATGCAACGAGTTGGCTCAGTTAGCTGGTTAACAAAAATTACATCATTAGATTATATCATTAACATTTTTATTTTATTTTATTTTGTACTGTTTAACGGTTCACGCCAATGATCGGAAAATGTTCTTTGACAGTTTCACAAGTTTCAAATACAGTTAAATACAAACTTAACTTAAAGCAAATTTTGTCTTTTTTGACTACTTCTTGCCCCAGTTATTTGGATAGGCATATGGATTCAAATTGTTATTATTGTAATAAGAGGGATACAAATACTGCCCAATGACATAGGGCCAGATGCGTATTTGCATATCATTGTAATAGGGATTGTTGGGATTGTAGTACGGAAAAGGAGGAGGCGTCGTATAATAGTATCCTGTTAAGCTCGAGAATGTTGGACTCGGAGTATTGTAGGGATAATTTGGCGTATAAAACTGAGCAGCTGCAATCTATCAGCAAATAAAGGAGATTATGGTTTTATGCCATGCGAAATCCTTTTTTAGAACTCACCACAAACAGGGCAGCAAACAGCAGCAGGCAGTTGGATTGTTGGGCCATCATATATCAATATTATTATTTTATTTTTCCAAGTGTAGAGAGTTGTAGCTCTGATTTTCGACTAACTGTGTAGAGTCCACTCCATTTGCATTTTATAACTGAAATTTCACGCACTGTCACCTTCGGTCAGCTTTCGCTGCTTTGCTGTTTTTCCAAGCATTTTTCAACCAATTTTCTGGCCATTTTTCATTTCGTCATTGAACTTGACTCATCGGGGTTATTTACCCATTTTTGCTGTCGCATGACTCGGTGACTCCCAATCCCATTTAGATTGCAAAAATTAGAAATATAATTGCGACATTTTGTTAATGGCTGCAAAATATTTTGTCACGTTTAAAGCGAAATGGAAAAATTGTAAGCGCCAATAAAAGGAGACCAACTAATTATTTTATATGCGAGTATTTTTTTATTTATTTTTTTATTGTGTTTATTAAATGTGCGCAATTTGATTACGATTTATTTCTGTTTAGATTCTGCTTACAGACATTACAAACATTATTTGTAAATTATATAGCAATATGACGGCCTTGAAACACAGTTGTAGTTAGTTGGTTGGCCTTCTATTTACAATTATTTACAACACGTCTCTCGATCGTTACTCGAAAATTAGACTACACACAAAATACAAAAACGAAACTCAACAAATATCGTCAACAAGTCTCTTAAATTAGTTTACACATTTTGTTTTTAATGGGAAAATTTACAGGGCCCCCTTTCATTTGCCAGTCTCTCTCTACATTTCTTCATTTCGTTCGTCGCATTTCGCATTTCACATTCGCATCCATTTAATTTAATTTGTTTTTCTGCTCCTCAAATAATAATACAATAAATATGTGTTATTAATCGCAATCAGTAGTCCTCATCGTCTTCGTCTGGCGGATCTGTTGCATACGTCAATTCGTTCAGATAGAACCATTTCTAACAGAAAAATACATATAAGCATTAGCTGTTTATATTGTAGATCGTGAATCCTTAACTCACCGGCGACTCTGTGCAGTTGAAATTGTAATCCCAATCACATATTCTGTATTCCTGATTAAAGCTCGTCTCATTCGCACATAAATGCGGTATTCGGTTGCCCTCCTCGTCGCACATGTGAAATATCTAAAAGCACGAAAATTTTTAATATTTATTGGACAAAAATATAAATTAATCTTATAAATACTTCTTATTTTTTAAATGTATACTTAACATTCAATCCTTTTTTAAAATTACTCTTTGTATTTTTTGTGTGGACTTAAATAAAGAAATAATAAAAATAATTATTTACACTCCACTTTCAAGTTAACGACTTTTCGTTGCATACTCTCAGGCTGATAAATAATTTATATGTCGCGATCAAGGTTTCTCTTTCACACAGCAGAAACCATACGTAAATTTCTCGTTGCATACTTTAAGGCTGTTAAATATTTAAGTATAAGTATGTTTAGATGATTACCTGACAATTGTACTCCATGTCCGCATAGAAGCCCACTGAACGCCTCTTACAATCGAAGGAGAATGTGATATTATCTAAATTCGTCCATTCCTTCGTCTTGTGATTTTGAAATACTGGACTGGCTGGCTCCTGAGCAACAATCGCCACCACCAATAGGTGAGCTTTTAAATTATATATATACATATAGATTAGTTAAGGTCTGTTTAAGTTTTTGCCTAAGTGTTTTTCTGTTCGATACGCTGTTGGTTTATAATTTATTTGGCTCACGCGTGTCTCGAAGAGTTGGCCTCAAAGTGTTTGTCTAATCGACGCACTGAGCATTTAATTTATTTCTGCCAACTCGTCGCTGTCTCGTCGATTTATTGGGGCCACAACTCACCTAGTAAAACGCCGGAAAGCCATAAAATTCTATAACTGTTAACCATTTTGTTTGAGCTGCACATTTTGGCGTCTGTTTTGTTTGCTCGTTCGCTTTCAGCTGCTCTCTCGCTCTCTCTCTCTCTCTCTCTCTTAAAAATACTCCGCTGTTTGTCACTCTCTCGCTCTCGCTCTCGCTCTCTCTCTCTCGCTCTGGCTTTGCCGCGTGCTACGCGTCCATTTAACTGACAGTTTTCAATTAGGAAGCGCGGCTTTATTTTTTATGGCAGCAGGCACATGGCTAAAAAGAGTAAAAAGCAAAAAGAAAAGTAAATATTAGACGGCTGTGGCATCTGCAAACGACAGTTAATTGCTGCCCAAAACCAACACACACACAGAAATTCATTAACAAAGATTACAAAATCATCATCAACAGCAGCTGCTGACTCGCATTTTTTTGGTGAATCTGCCCATTTGCATAGGTTTGGCCTGAGTCATCCGAAGAAGATGAAGAAGAATTAAAATTAATTAAGTCTTTGCTGCTGCCAACGTAATATCATTGCTAGATGATATTTGATCTACACTCAGAAAAAAACAACATAAATTTTAGTAGATCGCCCTACAAAATATAAAGTTTGGAAAAAAAAATGTTATTTATATAAATTTATAAATCATGTTAACAGTTTTGTATACGGTGAAATATTAAATTATTAATGCTTACTAATAATATAAGTAGCCGAAAAGCTAATAAAAATATTGTTCATTGTATGTACGTAAAAACAACACCCTAAAATTTACTACCATAATTTAGGCCAATACTTTTTATGAGTGTAGACGCCACTTTGACTTGACCCACTTTCTGTCTGAGTCAGTTCTAAGCTTTGTGTCTATTTCATAACAATAAAATCACATCAATCATTTGACAGCGACTGCCAAATTAACACGCATAATCAGAAAATAGAGAGGAAGGTGTAGAAAACACAAAAGCGTTTGAAATGCCATTAAAAGACAATAATTCATGGGCACATCCAATCAGCAATAGAATATATTTATGCAAATTGAGTGCTTTGTTTATTATTGGTATTATTGAACCGACTGAAAGAAAACCATTTAAGAGGCGACCTTGCTCACGATTTTTTGTTACTTTTGCTGCGATTGCTGTTGACTGGGCTACACTCAGATAAATACACTCAGATATACATAGAAATTCACCATGCCAATTCAGAAAGTAGATTTCGAAATTTCAAGGTTGTGGCTTTAGTAAAACCAGGGTTTACATTTCATCATTTCAGATTGGAATTTTCTACAATTTCGAAAAAAATATGTCTAACTTCCAGGATCTTTGTTTTCTATGTTTGTAAGTAGAATAATTCTGTTTTGTTACTATATATGATTTTATTAAACATTAGTGCTTTAAGATTATTCAAATATAATTAATAAGAGAAAATATTTTAAAAAATATTTAAAAACTAGAATAACGTTAATATTTTTGGGATTGTCGATTTGGAACGACGTTTTCTAAGTCTAAGAAAACTGTGTTCTCTTTAGAAAATATATCTAAAATCAAGAAAAGCTTGCCATTTTTAGGACGATTTTTTCAGAGTGCAGGCTCCAATTAAAGTGTAAACAGCTCAGCTCAGCTCAGCTCAGCTCGACTCGAAAACTGGAGTTCACCTGAACAATCCGATTGAGCGATTAGCTCCCCAAGCTGATTGCATTTTATTGTGCTGACTACGAATTCTCTTTCTCTTTGGCCAAAATCCTTGACATTTTTCTTGAAATTTATGGTAGACAACACAGCACAACACAGCACAACACAACGCAACACAGCACAACACAGCAACGACGATTAACGATCGCCTCCAACAAATAATCGTAAATTGTTTTTTTTTTTTTTGTAGCCCCCGCATTTCCAACTAATTGCAGTGCAGCAGGCAGCAGGAACGGCTCCAGACTTAACTTCAAAAAAATAATGAATGATATGCAGATTTAGCTTGCCGAAGTGAAGGCAACGCTAAAGGTCATCGCAGCCAGGCATTTAACCGACGATTCCCAGCCGGGCGCAGAAACTCATCTTCACTCAGACAAAACAAAGAGGCGCCTTGGCTGCCTGACGACTGCCTGACTGCCTGGCTGTCTGTCTGTCTGTCTGTCTGCCTGATGATGACACAGCAGCCACTGAATCTTCAGTCCGTCCGTCCCATTTGCTGTTTGTGGCTGTCTGTTTGTGTCTTTCACCTTTTGGCTGACCATGGCGCCTGCCACAATTGGTGGCTGGCTGCCCCTGCCTGCCTGCCTGCCTCTTGCAGCTGCAACTATTGTCAGCGCCAAAAGCTTTTAAGCGTGCCTCCAAAATTTCCGCAAAAAAACCAACGCAACTGGCGACTTATTAAATGTAGGGTAATGAAGAGGCCTTTGGCTCTTTCGGTGACTCAGTGAATGGAGATTAAGTTGCGGGCTGCCATGTTAAACATAATCGAAATATGATTATTGACTGGAAATTGATTATCACAAATGAAAGAAACTCTGTTTTACCTAAATCCCCCAAGTTCCACAAGTGGAATACTCTGCAGACCTTGGGCTGTTTGTGACTCAAGGAATACACAGCAATTTATAGTTATTAAACACAACTCTCATAAAAGAAAGAAACCTTAAGAAACTCAAGTTCTTAATAATTATCCGCTTTCTGGCCTGCCTAAAAGTTAAAATTAAGCCAAGTTTAATGCTGTTGCTGTTGCAAGAGTATTCCATTTGCGGTGCAACAGGTTTCTCTTTCTCTCTCTATCTCTCTCTCTCTCTCTCTCTCGCTCTCTCTGTGTCTCTTCATTTATTTTCATGTCTTTAGTGTGCGGCGGCGTCACTTTTGACATTTTCTGACAAGCGTGAGAAGCGGCTAAAAAATGGTTGCGATGCAGGGGGCATTGGGGAGGGGGTAGGTGCAGAGGGGGAGGCGAACGGAACCATCCATGACTGGGACCATCAATTTGCTAGCTTGCTCGGTTCTCAACTTACATAATATATATGGATAATGTACGATTCAATTCCCCCAACTCCACAGCAGCCACACTTGGGCATTTGTTTCTTGTAATCAAGTCTTGTTGTGTCTGCTGCTGTGTGTGTGTGTGGATGTGTGTGTTTGAGGCCTTGTTGTGTTTAGTATTATATATATTTTTTATATATTTTGCATTCCAAGCGCATGCGCGACATTTTTGGAAAGTTTATTTTGGTTTTTTGGTTGATTGAATATTTGTTTTTATTTGTTTTTTTTTTCTGGTTGGATTCGGAAGTTTGTTGGCGTTGTTTTGCGAAACAACGAACTAATTTGTTAATTGTGACGCGTAACCGAGGGCGCAATGTTTGATGGCCCTATAATTTATGCAAATTGCAAATTATTTAATTTGTGGCAACACAACAAAAAGAAGAAAAGCAAAAAACAGGCCAGTTAATTTCCAATTTCAAATTTCGTTTTCTCGTCAAAGAAAATGCAATGCTGCAAGGTGATTGAATGACGACAAAAGAAAAATCACAAGAGGAAAAGCTGAGAAATTTTTTGCAGTTTGTTGTTTGTTGGTATTGGCTGGCTGTTTGTTGCAGCGGAAGCGCTGCTAATTGGCGGAACTGCTCCCCAGCCAGGCAGCCAGCCAGCCAACAATGCAACCAACCATGTTGCAACGCCAGATGACGACACTTGAAACCTGAGACTTGAGCCGACTTATTGCCGCCGCCCCGTTATCGGACATGGCATTTATATAAGTGCAAACATGTCTTAATCGCAATTGATTAGGCCAAGCTGCGGACTACACTCATAATTCAAATCACCCTACATTTTAGTAAATCGCCAATGGTTAGTCACGCTATAATTTAGAAAGTATATTTTTAAAAACTGGGGTTTTTCACTTTTGCTTTATGCAAATGGTTTTCTTATTAATTAAAAATATATTATATATTTTACATTTCTTGGGGAGATTTTTTTCTGAGTGTACAAACTGCAAACTGTAAACAGAGATGAGATCAGATGGAGTTAAAGTTGATGGCGCAGAAGGTGACAACTTGCCACTTTTTTGCACACACATTTTTTCAACATTTTTCAACGCAATTAAGCCGTTGCAAACAACAATAACAACGACAAGAAACAACAACTAACATAAGCAAAAACTAAATTTCATTTAATTGACCAACAAGAAAACTTGTTAGCTGACCAGCTTGACCAGCACCTCCAGCTGTCCCCCTCTGCCTCCTCTGTCCCCTTCGATTATTGGCCTTGAAAAAACGGTACGCAGAAATGCGCTTAATATGAAAAATCAATATCGAAAAAAAATAAAATAAAAAAAAGTTGATCGCACGGCAAAAAAAAAAAGTGGAAAAAATAAAACAAAAACCAAACCTGCTCAAACTCGGACTCGTACTAGTCCGTACAAATAAAAGTGAGTTTAAAATGAAACAGCTACAAAGCAAAGCGTGCTAACAAAATATAAATTTCAAATAAATGCGAGACCTGCCCAAATTTTAGACAAATAAATTTTGCGACTCGCAAAACAGCCGCCGTGACAAAACTAAGGCGACTTTATAGTTGACAGATGAAACCAATAAATATATTTAACAAAGAACTAGAAACAATAGCAAAATACCATGTATCATGAACTTTTGTTTAATTTTTTAAATGAAACCATTAATACAAATTTAATGTGCAAATTTGAGAGCAAATAATGAAATAACCCAACAAAATAATTTGTTATAATCAATCTGCGAACAAATTAACATGTTTCCCAATCAGCAAAGTCAAAAACAAACTTCAACTTGGGGAAAAAGAATAAAATATGGTTAAACACAGCATTGAAGATGATAAATTGTGTGATCTTTCGCTAAAGTTGCCGCCCACAAATCGAGCCAGCCTATCAGAAAAAACAAAAACCAATAAAAATGTCACTTCCGCTGGCAAAACTCGATTTTATTGTGTTCACATTTGGAGCTTGGCTTGGCTCGAAGAGGCATCTCGAAAACTATTAATTAATTAAGCTTCAATCAAACAACAATCCAGCGATCGATCGATCGATCGATGACTTAAATGCCATCAACTCCGTCGACAACAGCCAACAAACAATGGCTTAAAGACAAAAGTGCAAATCGGCTACCTGACCACAAATAAAAAAACCAAGACAACAAAAAATGCCGCTGACCAGCAGCTGCTGGCTTCTTCAGCTGCTTTCAAGCCAATATGACATTAACATATTTGTGTGTGTGTTGTGTGTGTGCTGTGTGTGTGTTGTGTGTGTGCGTGTGTTTTTTTTTCAAATACAGTCGAATATTATTCGTTACAAGGGCAGCAAACTGCGTGTAGAAGTTCAGTTATCTGGGCAGCAACTCATTTGAGTCTGCTCATCAGCTACATATACAGATATATAGCTATATATATTTTATATTTATAGGTTTGATTACCATTACCTTGCACAATTCGGTATGGTAACAGCCCAGTTGAAGTTGAAGTTGTGTTTGATTGATCGCCTTGGTTGCTCCTTTGCCGTAAAGCAAATTCCAAAAACGCAACTCTTGCGATTTGTGGTGCAAATTTGGCCAAAGGCTGTTAACTGAAGTGTCGATACGACTGGCCGATCAGCAAACAGATCATCGCACATCATTTATTGGCATTATTGTCAATTTATTTCTACTACGGGTTCTCTCTTCTGTGCATAGCAAACCCGATATTTTGTTTCTCTCATGAATATGTAAATATCTGTATTTTTTTCATATATGCATATAAGTAATTGAAAACAAGTATTTAATATTGATTAGCACACAGATCATCACACATTATTTGTTGCTATTACTGTCATTTTTTAGTTGATCGTTGTTATATTTGTTCTTCGTATATATAAATAATTTAAAGCAAGTATTTCATGTTGATCAACCAGGAGATAATCACATTATTTATTTATTATTGGCATTATTGTCACTTTTTATGGCCTCTCTCTTTAATGTGGATAGCAAATTTTATCACTTTCTTTATTTGTTTTTCGTATATATAAATAATTGATTTAATGTTGATCAGCAAACAGATCACAACACATTATTTATTGGCATTATTATCATGTTTTAGTCGTTCCACTCTATCTCTCTTCTGTGGATAGCAAACTGGATCTTTTTCTACATTTTTTGTTTCATATATATAAATAATTGTGAGCAAATATTTCAGTTGATCAACAAGAAGATAATCACATTATCTATTGGCCTTATTGACACTGTTAATTTATCTTTTTTTATAATTTTGTAACCAAGTATTAAAATTTGTATATTTCTTGCATGTGTTCTCTCTTTTCAAAAGCTAGCAAAATGTATAATCTTTTTCAATTATTTTTTGGTTTTCCCTCTCTCACTAATCGTTGTGTTAAGTTTGTTGATAAATTACTAAATGCTGAAATCGATTAGTTTGAGTTTTTCCGATCCCTCTCGAGAGTTGGCCTTTGATTATTTTTATCTGGATTATATCTGGATTTTCCCCACTGCATGCAACAAATGTTGGATCATTTGACATTTAACATATTAAATTCTATTTTAAACTTAATTTAAATTCTTTATTGCTTTTTGTACTGATATGAGTTGATTATAAATAAATATTTATATAAATAATTGAAAGCAAGTATTTAATATTAATTTGTAGCGTGCAATTTTGCAACCGGTTTTCTTCAACGCTGCTTCATTTTTCTTTTTTTTTCAAATACGTATTTTTTTAAACGTATTTGCTCAAATGCTAACCGAGTTCAAGGCTCGCCACGTGTCGTATACGTGATGTGCCGGCTGTTTGGCCAAATGGGCTGTGAGCAAAAGCTTTTCACACAATTAAGCAGCAAATGCAACAGCAGCAACAATTACAACATTAACTAGCTGCTGCTTTGTAATGTGGCAGCTATAAATTTTATGTAAATCGTTTTTTGCTCTTAGCCATGTTTCTTTATTTCTTTCCCCCCACCCCTCTCTCTCTCCACTTTTATTGCCGCTAAAAGACGCAAACGCTGCACAGTTAAACAATGCAAATGAATTACATACCGCATTGTAAAACGCCAGCGGACCCCAAATGATGTGCAAGCAATTGCAGTCACACACAGCCAGACACACAAGCAGCACACACACAACACACACAGCACACACAACACACACAGCACACACACTTACTCACACAGGTGAATAAACGGCTTACATAAAATAAAACAACTGTTGCCTCAAAGATTTTCCAAGAATGCGCTGAGCGGGTGGCTCTGCTGTGAGCAAGCAAGTGTCTACACACACACACACACACACACACACACACCACACACACACACACATACACACATGCCTAAGCTGCAACCACAACAAGTTTTTTTCTCATTTTTATTTTTTGTCGCTGTCGCCTTATCGAAATTATCGATTGCATTTGCAGTTGGTATCCACGTTTTTGCAATAATATTATTGCAACTCTATATTCATGAATAAAATATCTCAAATCTAAACTATTAAAAGGTGCAACTATTATTCACAGACAGAGCTGATCTATCGCTTCTTAATTGCCATTTAAAGCTTAATGTATTTGCTTCTCTGAGAACACCTTCAGGCAACGACATTCTTTCTGCCACCTGCCACAAACTGGAAAAATGATTAGAATAATTGCCAAAAATAAGGCACAGAGAATGCTTATTTTGGGCAAGCCGTAGACTAGATTCGCTTCTGTGCTCAAAATTGTTTTTATATCGGAAGCTTAAATTATTCTTTTGGTTTTGCATGTTTTAAACAAATTTGATTTATGGTTGAATTTATGTTTTCTTATGTTTTTGAATATTTTAATCAAATTTGATTTATAGTTGAATTTGATTTCTGTTTCGTTTTTGTCTTGTTGTTTTGTTTTTCGTCTTATTAATCCAATTTTCGTTTGAAATATTTACATATTTCTCGTTTCATTAAATAAATCAATTTTCAATTTTCCTCCTTGTAAAATGTTTTTCTAATGTTTAAGTCTGACTGTTAACTGAATGTTCTAAATCAGAAGGGATGTTCTATAAGTCTATCTCGGTTCTTTATGTCATGAGACATACATAAATGCCACTTAAAATTCATCTTTCAACCGACTGTGCCTATGGCAACTCCGATCTGCCTTCAGTCATTAAAATAACTATAAAAAAACTGATACTGATCAAGAATATAAATAATTAATGGGATCGTAGACATCTCTTTCAATGCATTGCAAGCTTGACACAAAGTGAAAATACCCTCAACAAAGGCTTAAAAAATTCCCCCACAAAATCTTTACTCAGCACTCAACGTGTCAAAAATTTGATTTTTTCTTGGAATTCTTGTCTTTGGCAACTGCTCAAAGTCTGACGCTGCTTAGAAACAACATGAATTGTTATCTCTCTTTTTTTGTATTTTTGTTTTGCTAGTTTTGCTGGCAATTGCTGTGAATGGCAAAGTCTAAGCATTTAAGCAATTGCAGTTGGCCAAACAGTCGCTTGACCAAAATTGGACAACAAATTAAGGCCAATGCTTTCGCTTGGCTTCGAGTCGAAATTTGGGCCTCATTTACGCTTAGGCATTAAATATGTTAATAGTGGCTACGATAACAATATCGATATCGATATATCATTAAGCGTGACAAAAATTGCATAATATGCCGAATTGATGCCCATCATCAAAAATGGAGCACGCATTGTATAAGAGATGCCAAGTACACTCGCAAAAAAATTGCCCTACATTTTAGTAAATCGCCCTAAAATAAAAATCACAATAAAAAAAACCATTTCTAAAAATTTGCAAAAATATTTCCAAAATGTGTCAGTTTTTTCTACTTTTTATTAATATTTTATGTTATAATATGTTGAAATGCAATGCCTAAATTAGGACATATCTTTTCTTAATTCACACTGAAATTTTGAAATGCAAACCGACAATAACACATATTAGACATTTTTAGAGCAATTCTTTTTATGAGTGTATTTTTTTTTGTTGCAAATACAGCTGACTGGCTTGGCTTATTTTTATAACGGTTTACCTACCATGGAGCGGGCTGGCTCGTTAAACTGCTGCTTAACCAGGCTAAGAGGCAAACAGGCAGCTGCAATCCAAGTCCAAATTAAGCTGAGGAATTTTAATGCATTTGCATTTGTTTTGCTCTGACGATATATATATATATATATATATATATTTAACACAATTATGATTTATGTAATAAGCTTTACTTTTTGCACTGGAAAACTATTTCTTGTGCTCGTCGCTGCTGCTGCTTGCTGCTAGTGGCTTGTTGCTGTTTCATCGACAATTGTTGTTGGCGTTATTTCGTTATTTCGCCATCAACAACAGCAACAATTTTTTATTATTTTGCTTTTTTTTTGTATAAATATTGCTCTTTCTTCACACGCACACAGCAGGCACACACACACACAAACACACGTATGGCAGAGAGAAGCGCGCGCGAAGAAGAAGAAGAGGCAGAGACGAAGCAGCAGAAGCAGCAGAAGAAGCCGAAGAAGACAAAGCAACAAGCAACAACCGTTCGCTGGCTCGCACCTCGCACGAATAAAAGCCAACTCGAGCCAAACTCAAGCCAAACAAAACACTTGACGAACGGCAACGGCTAAAAAACTGTTTTCAGCTTTAGCTTTGGCTTTGCAAACGCAAACGCAAACGCAAACGCAAACGCAAACAAAGACAATTTGTAAGGCGTTCAATGTATTTTTCTTGTGTGTTGTATTTTTCTGTTGGTTCGTTCACGTACTTTTGGCCAAATTGCATTTGTCTCTTAGCTCGTTGATTTTTTGGTTTTCTTTTTTGGCAGCCGTCGCTGCTGAATACGTTCGCAAAGTCGGCGCTCAACTCTCAACTGGTTCGCCAGCCGCCGCTCAAATTGGTTTTATACGCAACGCTCAAAAGTCAATGCTCAATTCTCGGCTTCAACTCAACTCAACTCAGCCTCCCGGCCAGCTTGGCCAGCCATCTGCAGCAGAAGAGCCCAAACTAGCCAAACTGGCGAGCGACGCTTGAATCGAAATTGAAATTGAAGTTGAAGTTGAGGTAGGTTGTTGAGCGCAGCTGAGTGCAGTGAATGAATCGGAATCTGAAACTGAAACTGAGTCTGAATCTGAATCTGCAGAAACAGCGCTGCCAACTTGTTTTTGTTTTTTGGCTTTTTTTTGGCTGACAAGGCGCCCATTTTTAAATCTCATTCATAAAATATCTGATCTGAAGTTTTGCATATCTTATATTGTGTTCTTATGACATTCAAATTTGGGGTATTTAAACTCTGAGACATTCAGAAGCAAACACCAAGGTCAGCTCAACTTATTATTCAGCAAGTATAATTCTAAAATGCAAGGTTTTTTTTGTCTTTCTAAAAACCAGTGTTTCGCTTTTGGATTTTTCTAAAATTTAGAAATAATATTTCCAGTTTACGTTGCTTGCGCATTACTTATTTTTTCGTATATCTAAAATGATTTCTAATTTGAGGACTTTTTTCTTTGTATTTAGAAACTATTTCTATTTCTATTTCAGAAAAACTATTTAAATTTTCAGAGCGATTCTGATTTTAGGCACGATTTTTTTCCTGAGTATAGCTAATACCTTGAAGTTTAATTCGATTGATCATGTATCGCATATATATAAACCATTTTTCGCCCAACGGGGTCACAATATAGTTGCAAGGTCAATTGTGAATAATCCGCTTTAAAGATCAGCCTGTGCACTTTCCACTCCCCGCTGCCCCCAGCCAGCCTGCACCTAAAAATCGTACATTCTAATTTATTTTTTAGCCAGGCCATTAAATTTAAAATAAACATAGCCTCCTCCCAAAATATCCGACTAGTTTCCCTCCGACAAGAAAACGATCTCAAATAATACAGATTTTAAACAGAGCTCTATCTCCGTCTCTCTCTCTCTCTCTCGCTCCTCTCTCTCTGTCTCACTCCCTCTCTCTCTCTCTCTTTATTAAGTTAAATATTCTGCTTGCAAGGGTGTTCACATTTGAAGCACTCTAAAGTTGAACTCGTTTTCGAGTTGCGCGCCAACCAGTTGACCAGTTCTGAAACTGAAGAAAATTAGCCGCATTCATTCACTTTGTGTTTTAATTAACATAATTAAATATATAAATGCGAGCAAGAGCGCACAGCAACCACAGCCAAACCATTTACATAAGAACAACTTTTAGATGTGCCCAAAAAAAAAGAAATAATAAATAACAAAAAAGCAAATGTTAATTTTAGCTGCCTTTTTATTTGTTGCTGTTGCTGCTGTTGTTGTTGTTGCTTTGTGGCTTGCTGATTGCCGTTAAAACAACATCAAGTTCATCATCAAACACGTCTGATTGTGGTCTGCCAAGTACTGGGATGAGGGGCAAGAGGCAAGGGGCGAGGCGGCAGGGGGTAACTGGGTCTGGGCCTGGGCAACTTGGCCCGAACGCCCGCTCAACTGGTTAGCTGGTTGGTCATCTGGTTGCTCAGAACTGGTCACATTTGAATGCCAGAGGCATCTTTAGCTCTAAGCAGTAAAAAAAACATTTTTTTTATGATCGCTCGATTGGCAGAAATTAAAAATTTATGAGAAGACGAAAAATTTGATCGACATACAAAGTTGGCGACTGGCAGCCCAAAAGCCAAACTTAAATGTCAAACCAATTTGAACGAGATGCTCCATTAAAATAATAGAGAAAAAATAGATACAGATAAAGAAAAACAAACCAGATTAATTAACGCGGCCAAATCAAGCGGAACCCCAACTAGCAGTCATATAACAATAAACCAAATAATAATAAAAAAATAATTAAATGAAGCTGGAACTGAAACTGAAACTGTT
The DNA here is from genome assembly GCA_035043445.1 of Drosophila silvestris. NCBI lineage: Eukaryota > Metazoa > Arthropoda > Insecta > Diptera > Drosophilidae > Drosophila > Drosophila silvestris. The sequence continues at coordinate 8,219,008 of JAWNMZ010000137.1, forward strand.
GATAAAAACATATGACGGATTGGCCAATTGAGCGATTGTCGCGATCGTTGCGATTGTCTGCAGTAAATTAACATTTTGTATGACACTTGATTTGCTGCTTATGCAATGTAATTCAAAATATCTATTTAAATTAACAAGCGCCGGCTAGCAGGGCGTATGCGCAATCTCGTCGCTTGTTATTACACTTATTCAATTAACGCGAGTGTCTCGCTTTTTTCTTTTCTTCTTCTTCTGGCCAAAAGGAAAGGTGTTGACCTTGTCGGGCACGCAACGCGACACACACACACACACACACACACAACACACACTCGTCTCCGACTTTAGCTGGGCTTTTTTAGCTGGTTCACCTTCTGAAATTTCCAATTGCCCTTTTGCATTTGGCCATTAAGCGGAGAGAGCCAGTTCTCGAAAAGTGATAGACACACTCGAAAATCAGTTAATAAACCTCGCCCCTCTCTTAGCCAACTCTTAAATTATTCCTGTCCTTTTTTTTTGTCTTCAAGTTCAAGGCCATTTGTTGGTCATTGTTATTTTTGGGGGGCTGTTTGTTAAATGTTTGTTTGGCATTTACTTTTACGTTCATATATACACTCGTAAAAAAATCGCACTACATTTTGGTCAATCGCTTTATAAATTTGAAAGTTTTTCTATTGCGTAGAAATAATTTTCAGCAATTTTGATAAATAATTCTAAAATTTAGAAAGACTTCTCCCAAATCGTAATCCCAAAAATATGAAAAACATTTCTAAAAAGTTAAAAAATCCTTTCTAAAATTCAGAAACAAGTAATGCAATTTACTGGCTCATCTTTTATATTAAGTAGGAAAATACTAATGTTAAATAATAATATAAATTAACTAAATAACTAATATAAGAATTCTTCAATGCCATCAATTTTAGAAATTTACTTTTACTTTCATTTAGAGCGATTTTTTGTAAGAGTGTATATATGTATATATATATTTGTGGCTCATATATCATAGATATATATATACATATATCTGTAGGTTGTTGTTGTTGTTGTTTCGACACTTGTGTGCTCAAATTATGTCCATAATTACGCGGTTGTTAATCGATTTTTAAGTTGTTCCCCCAACTCTTGAGTTATACAACACATTTTTAACACCTTGCGCACAATAGAAATGGTTGTTGTTGTTGCTGTTGCTATTGTTATTATTATTGTTATTGTTGTAGTTGTTTTTTATAGCATTGGCATTTTGGGGCGCGCACTCGTTTGGAAAACAAAAAAGATACACAAAAGTATTCGACTCGAGTCGATCGGAAAGTCAATAAAATATCAAGTTTTTTTTCTTTTTCTATATATACACATATATATATATATATATATATATATATATTTATGCAACAAGTATTTGAATTTGTTGCCAAGCCACAAACACACACACATGCACACACATATATATATATATGTTTATATATGCATACACGCAAAGCAAAACGTTTGCATTCAGAAATTAACTGCATTTTAGTATCTGGAGCATGAAATTGTAATCCGAGGCGGAGTCCGAGTCGGAGTCGGAGTCCGCGTAGAAGTGGTAGAAGCAAGTGGCCATTTGATTTGAGCCAAAAGCCAAATTGGCAAAGCCAAAGCGCATTTTAATAATGCTGCAAGCTAGCTAAAACCATACAAAAATAATGATTTGAACGCGCAGATACCCTTATTATGTAGTTGAACACAATAATTATCTTCAGAGAAAGATGCGAAAAGGAAAGAAAAAACGAATTATTAAATATTCTATCTATAACGCTGAAAGTATCTGAGATCGAACAGTCTAAAAATGTCTGGTTTATTTGGGGTTTTTGTTGGTTTCCCCAATCACTGAAATAAATACTAAAACATTTTATATTTCAATAGCTACAGTTTTATTATTTATAATACCCTTTATTTAATTGTTTTTCTTCCATTTTACATTTTTAATTTACTTTGAATATTATCAATTACTTACGAATATACCACAAGCTGCAGTTCAGCATACTCCGCGGAATGTGGCGCAACAAAACAGGCAAATTGGTGAATGGACTTAGCCGAATGCTGATCTGTAATGTAATCGGCTGATAATGTCCAAAGGCTTGTTGCAATAAATGCATACAATTTATTGGTGTTTTAATAGACATGTTTCTACTCGTTCAGCTCTTAATTCTGTTGTATTATTGTTTATCGAGCTTGCTAATTTTAAAAAGTCCAAATTGCATTTTTTATGGGTTACTCTATGCAATATAGTGTTTAATTAAATATATTGGATATAAATATGTATATGATATATAATATGAATACAATGAATATTAATATATCGCCAATAAATATAAACAACGATTGCTTTCAATTTGTCCGCTTGTCAGGTGATTTTCATACACAAAAAAATAGAATTTCAAATCGCTGCAGCACCTTTCAAATTCTGTCTGTTTGAGCTTGTTACCAATAACTGCAATAACAACATCAATAAAAAACAATAAAAGCGATGCCAATTCCAATTGCAAAGAGGCCAATTACTCAACAAAACAACAATTGCAGTTTAAAGTTGAATCGTTGCAGTTGCAACTGCCATCGCCCCAAACTATTGCCATCTCTCTCTCTCTCTCTCGCCCACTCTCCCTCTCTCTCTTTCTGTCTCGCTCTTCCTCTGCTGTCTCGCGACACTCAAATTAAGTAGCTAAAACTGATTTTGATTGTGTATTAAAAGCTAGAAAAAAATCAGCTCACGTGCACAGTTTCCGCTAGCGCACACAAGAGGGCGCTGCTGGCAGCACGTCATCGCCTCGCGTTCGTTGCTTAAGTCTTTCGTTTTGCTCGACACTACATTTTTCGAGTTTTTTTGTAGCTGTTGTTGTTTTTGGGCCTCTTTTGAGTATTGGGTTTACTAGTTGGGATCAGGTTGCAGATTCGAAAGTGGGTCATTTTTTTGTTTTTCTTATGTCTGCAATGCATTTTTCACTTTGAGCAGTTTTTAGTTACAGCTAAGATTTTAAATTAATTAATTTTTTTTAAGGTGGGCGTTTTAATGATTTTTGTTGGCTGCCACGAAACTTAAACACATTTTGACCCGGCCAATGTTCAAAGCTTGAAGTATAAAGTGTTAGCTGTCGAAGGTCATTCAGCGATCAGGAATCCAAAATGTGTCTTTAATTTTGGGGGCTTTTGGGTTGAGCCAGAAAAAACGCGCAGAAAGTGCATAAGCCAAAGGCCACCAAGAAAAGCAGCCAAAAGCAGCCTAAATTGTCAATAAACAGCTAAGAAAAAGCAGCTAAGAGTAGCCAAAAGTATACAAAATCTGCAAAAATAAACCAAAAGTAGCCAAAAGCAGATATGAACAGCTGCCAAAAGTATTCAAAAGCAGCTAACAAAAGCAGCCAAAAGTTACCAAAAACCACCAAAAACAAGCCAAAGCAACTAAAACTAGCCAAAATTAGCCAACAAAGGCAGCCAGCTTGGCTAAAAAAAGGCATTGTATATCGAAGCTGCAATTTGTTGGTTATAAATGCAAAGCATACGGTAAATTTCCATTAGGGAAAATATTGCAATTGCTTTTGGCCAATTTGTTTTTTTTTTTATTGAAAAAAGACAAAACGCAGCGTTTCTTATCGCTCGCGGCTGCAAATAAAACAAAGCACAAAGCAGCTGAATTGCCAGTGTGGGAGTTGCTTTAACTCCGATTGCGCATTCATCTTCCCTTTAGCCATAAACTTAACTTTAAATTAAATGCAGGGGTTTTTTTATTTTTTGTATTTTGTAATTTCAAACTGCTTGCAAGCAGTAGACAGGTCGTTGCTGCAGCAGTCATCAATTGTTCGCTGCAATAAGCAGTTCATGCGGTTTCGCTCAACTGCTTGCAAGCAGTGTAAATGTCGCTGCTGCATCCGCCAGCAATTGTACGGCGCAACAGGAATTCGCACAAGTTGGCAGCCCCATAATTAACTGCTTGCAATGCTTGGCAACTGCTAAAACGCTCGTTGATACAACACTGATCATTGCAGTTTCCTTTTTTAATAAGTTTGAATTCTGATTTTAGCACAAATTTTATGTACACATATATATCTCTTCACTGTCTAAGGCAAACACAATCTCATCACATTAGTGATTTTCTCAGCTGTTTTGCAATTGCATTGCTTTAATAATGCATATGCCTTTTATCTATCCGAAAAACATATGTTTTTCACTCAACTCATACACACAAATCAAATTGAAAGCCTTTCGTATACAACCATACATATATCAGCTAGCTTTTGATCGGCTAATCGTTTTCATTTCATCACCAATTTGTGCATATTAAACAGAAACAGCAAATTAATTCAAATAACAAAAATCGTTTTTTTTTATTGAATAGTTTTTTTTATAAACAAATAAAAATCATTATTGTTGTTGTGTGTAAGCAGTAACAATTAGCATCGCGCAGCAGAACCCCCATGGAAACGTTCCAAATTTCAACAGTTTGCTGGGAAAAAGAAATAAATAGCAAAAAATAAAAGACAAGATTAAAGCAAACGCCATATTTAAAATACACACAAGCACACGCATACAAATGGAAATAAATATGTATGTATTTGGTGTGTGTTGCTTTATCAACATGCTTTTGCTTATCCACACTTTACTCTACATCTTTCGCCTCTCGCTCTCACTCGCTCTGTTTTTATGAGATCGCTTCCGTTAAAGTTATTCTCGCTCTCTGGTTCTTACGGTAATCTGGCCATTCATTTTTAGTCGCCGACAGCAGCCTTGTTGCTTTGATCCCTTTGTACACCTAACCTCTCATAGGCTATGTCTGATTGAATTGAAAAAGTGCACAGACAAAGCCTAGTAGAGGCTAGATTTATAAGGAATTCCATTTGAGACTGTCAGCTTTTGTCTGTCTTTACTATTTATCATTACAGTCCATTCGATGCAAAAAATAAAAAAAATTTGGCCGCTTTCTTGTTTCATTTACCGTTTGCTTTTTAATGTATGTTGCTGTTGTTGCTGCGTGCTTTGCGTACATATTATTTTATTTTTTTTTACACGGGCCACCGAGCTCTTTTACAACTCGTAGCAAACAGAAACTTTCACTTTTCTCGCAAATAGCAGCAAAAATTAATTGTTAAGCTAAATTCAACGCCAAAAAAAAAAGTTCAGCAGCAAAAATTTCGTGCGAATCAACCAAAGGCGGATTGGCGAATGGCCAGCGCGAGAGGTGGAGCAGAGAGAGGGAGAGAACGTGTAGAAGAGAGCAACAACATTGCGCCCAAACTAGACTAACAAACAGCAATACATTTATGAGCGCCAAAGCATACACACTACACATGTAAATGCGTATGTGTGTAACAGTCGTCTTCGAGTGCATTTTAAAGTTCAAGTTCAATGCTGTTGTTCCCTCTGCTTCTCCCGCTCGTTGCGTTGCGTTAGAATTCTCGAGTTCTGCTCTCTCCCACACACACACACAAGACGCATATCGGATCGCCGTTGTCGTTGGCGCCGACGTCGTCGTGTTTGTCGCCGTTTAGGCGCTGCTTTCTATTTTGAGGCGGCTCGCGTATGGCACACGAAGTCTGTTGTCGCTCGGCTGAGCTCTCCCGAAGTCTAGCGGCGCTCTCTTTTGGCGCTCAGCTTCTCGCGTGACTGCTGCTGCCCCATGTACTTGTACCTGAATACGTCATAGACAAAACTAACGCTAGTTTCTCTCGCCTGACGTAGTTGCAGTCTGTTGTTGTTGTACTTGGCGCAGAAGTAATCCATGTCAGTAGAACACAAACACTTTCGATTTTCATTTTTTTTTGCTTTTTTTTTTGTTTGTTTGTCGTCTCTTTTGTGCGCGGCGTCGCGTGGCGTTTGTGTTTAGGCGTAGTGCGCCTAGTTTTCAATTTGTGTTTTCTCTTTTTTCTTGTGCTTCTTCAGTTTGCTCTTATTAACGTTATCAGTATTTTATTTATATTTCTTATTTTTGTTTTCTATTATTTTATTTAATTTTTTCTATATATATATATTTTTTCTATCTTTTTCCTTTTTTCTTATTATTTTACTTCATTTTTTATGTATCACATTCATTATTGGGGCGTCGCCATATTTCACTGTTGTCACTTTTGTAATCAAGATTCGTTTCGGGGGTACTGGAAAACAACGATCTTGACACTCGCACAGTTTTGGTTTTAATAAACTCGAGTACGAAGCGCGTTTAAGCTTTTATACTCTCTCCCAGCTCCAGGCGGCGGCGGCGTCGACGTTCAATGGCGGCGCACGCAGCGTTGCAGAAAAAGAAAAACAACGCTAAATTCCGCGCGCATGTGTATGGGTGTGTGTATGTGTGTGTGCGTGATCGCTGCTTTCGTTCGTCTGCTTCATTTTATTATTTTGTTGACTTTTTATATGCGAATTCTTGGCCAGCGAAATATGTATGTATGTAGGTATGTGTGTGTATGTATGTATGTGTGTGCAATACATACATAACAACAACGAAACGACGACGAAATGAACATTTTGCATCTTTCGATCGTCGTTTATATTGGCGATGCCTCTGCCAGCGTCGCTGCTGCACACAATACACACACACACATACACACATGAATATGAGTTACTTTGAGCATCATTTTTTGTATTTTGTATTTCGGTTTGCCGTTTTTCACTTTGGCTTTTTTTCGGCCAATTGCTTTGCTTTGCTTCGCTTTTTTTCATGCGATTTAACACACACATGTATATGTATTTGTGCATAAATATCTGTTCTTTTTGCAGCCTGCGCCCCCTCCACTCCCGCACTCTTCTACAGCTCTGCCAGACATTGTCGTCTGCTTTCCATCTCTTTCACGTTGCTGTATTTTGCTGTTGTTGCTGCTATCTTGGATGGGTGTTCTGTTTTTTTTGCTGCCTTCCTTTTTTCTGAGGGCGCAAATTAAGTTCGACTCATTAAACCGGTCAGCTAAAATAACTCACAGCATCTGCAACTTAAGTGAAATGCAGTTCATCAAGGAATAAAAAAATTGCTGTTTTTTTCATTTAAGTTATTGACCGAATTTTGCAGTTGTTTTTGTAATTTGAGCATCATTTTTATTCATGAAATTTAATGCGCCCCCTTTGGGGAGGGTGATGCGTAAGAAAGGCGCCAGGTGTCGCTTTAGTTGTTGGCTGTTTTGCTGTTTAAAAGCTTATAATAATAATGCATTTATTGATATGAAATTGACAACTGTTAATATTTCAGCATATGTTTCTATATATAGAATATGCCCAAAAGCGACAACAAAAAGAACAGTTGATAAATCAACTTGAACTTTTGATGCACGCGCTGCTTTTGATTATGCACCAATACACACGCACACACATACATATATACATTTGCACATGTGTGCGTGATTCTGTTGCTGTTTTTTTTTGAATGCAATGAACTTAACAACGACTTTGCGCTTGTTTGTTTAAAAATACAATTTAAAAAAATAAATAAAAATAAAAAAAAATGAAAATATAGGTATAAAAAGAAAACAAAAACAACTTGCGAATCAACAAAACAAAAGGAATTCTTTGTTTGTGGCGCGTCCAACCTGTGAGAAGAAGACCGCAGCAAATATTCTCAATCAACCCATCTCCCTCGTACGCCGTTGCTTTTGCCGTTTGTTGACGCTTCAATTGAAGCGCAAATTGCAAAAAGACCACAAAAAAAGCAAATTGCAACCCAAAACACATCAGAGAAAATATAATTTTTTTTTGGGTATAGAATAATATGCAATGAGTTCATTGGCATCTGCTCCCCATATATGTAGAATATATACACAATTTATTTATCAGTTGAAATATTTTGCTAACAAATTGCAGTCAATGACATTTTACACACATACACAGCTACACATGCGTGCATATGCGCGTGTGTGTGAGCGCAGCAGCGGATGTGCTGCGCCTGTGTGCGTGGGCAGCAGATATACGCAAGCGCAGAGCGGAGCAGAGAAAGAGAGAGAGCAGAGCAGAGATGAGCGGCAGATTGTGGAAGTACAACAACAACAACACGGGTCACGCAAGCGTGCTAAAGTTTATTCATCTCAGCCCAAAAAATGCACAGCAGCTTCAAAAATCGACGTTAAGTCTGCGCTGGAACGAAATCAATAAAGGATGGCATGGAAGACAACGAGAAGGAGAAGAAGAGAATGGCCACGATTAACAGTTGGCGGTACAAGTGTACCAAAATGTACCTACTTTATTTATTTGACAGCAAGATGTACCTTTTCTTACTGTTTTCAAATTTGACAATACTTCCTATAATTATTATTTATTTGATTGCAAGGTGTAGCAATGTTTTTTTAAAATCTGAAAGTACTTTTTATTAGTATTACTATTGTTAATATTAATACAAATATTATCACTCTTAATATTATTATTGCAATTAGTTGAGGTACATTTAAAAATGTCAACAAATTAAATGTATTTTATTTTAATATTGTTGTGTTTCCTTATTGTAAATTATAAATGTTTGTCATATTCATCTCTTGATTCTTTATGCCTTCCAACGGGTTCCTTATTTGATTGTACTGAGTTTTTTTTTATGTTTTCCAATCTACAATTGTTTCCAATGTGTATGGATATTATCGCAACAAAATAGGCTTAAATAATGCTTGAAAATAATTTTAAAAAAATTGTAATTTCTACCACAAACAAATAAAAATCTTTCATTCCCTAATTCTTCCATCTTCCACCAACTTCCAGTTTCCAGAAGTTAATCAGTTACTGAGGAGTTCTTATTGTATCTATTTGCTGAGTGTTTATAATAATATTTAAAGTCCCTGCTACTACGTTTTGTAAATATAACTTGGACAATTGAATTTAATTATTTCTTTTTTTCCAGCAGATTCATCACTTTCCAGAGTTCCTGGCTTGTATTCCAGGACATGGAATAATAGTTATGGCGCACATTTGATTTCTTTCCAGAGTTCCAGACTTGGTTTCTCTCTGCTGACCTTTAGACAAGTAGTTCGTATCCATAAATTTGGCTCCTCATTTCTCCTGCAAAATATTGAGAATAAAATAATAACCAAATTATTTGATCAAATAGTAAGAAAAAAAATTATCAAAATTTTTATTATTTTAGTTTCTATTTTTTAATTTTATTTTAGATAGAAGCTAAATGTTATATTTTCTTGTTTTTTTTGTTGGTACAAATGAATATTTTAAAGCCATCAACAAAAAAAAAAGCAAAATCAGCCAGTGAGAGAAAAGATAAAGAGCAAGCGGAGAAGGCAGGTGAAAACGTTCTACTGCCTACAACAACAACAGCAAATTGTTTAATTATAAAATGTAGAAAATAATAAAAATAGTCAAGCAAAACAAAACGAGACAAGCGAAGCGAGCGAGAAGTGCGATCGAGCGGGATGGAGATGGAGACGGCGAGAGGTGAGCGAGTGAGTGAGTGAGCGAGATGGAGATGGAGAGATAGCTTTTGGTTGAAGGACACACACGGTCTTTAAAAGTGAGTAATGCACTAAAGGTTGTTGACTCTGTTGCTCTCTCGCTCGCTCGCTCACTGTTTGCTGCTGCTGCTGCTACTCTTTTTCTTCTTCTTCTTCTTCTTCTTGTTTTTGTTTTGACGATCGTTTTTTGCACTGCCCGCTGCCCACATACATATATATGCAGGCGTATGCGTATGCCTGTGTGTGTGTGTAGAATCTTTTGTTATGCGTTTTAATACCCTGAACCCATTGAAAATGGGTAAAAAGGGTATAATGGGTTTGTGCAAATGTATATAACAGGCAGAAGGAAGCATCTCCGACTCCAAAAAGTAAATATATTCTTGACCAGGGTCAACAGTCGAGTCGATATAGCCATGTCCGTCCGTCCGTCTGTCTGTATGAATACGCAGTCAAGTTTGCTTTATTTTATCGACTGCCTCCATTTCTCGAATATCGATACATTTAAATTTTCGATAACAATAAATGATACAATTTCAAAGGCAGAGGCAAAATAATCGACGTGAGTGTCAATTTATTTTTGTGTGTATTCTGCGGAGCCCCGTTTCCCCGTTACAATTCCGTGTACGTATATATGTATGTATGTCTGAATATTCACGTTTGTCGGCAGAGCGCAAATGCAGACTTGCTCACATTTTGGTGCAAAACTTTTTAAAGGGAAAGTTGCCAATAAAACTAGAATGCATTTAACAACTGGGTTCAGGGTATATTGTAGTCGAGCTCACTCGAGTACAGCACTCTTACTTGTTATTTTTTGGCGTTGTCGTTGCTTGATAGCTGCCTCCTCTCTTCTCTCCGCCACACTCTGTTTGTGTGTGTGTGCAAAGTCAATGTGATTAAACTTTATGCGCAATTTATTTTGCATTCCCATTCACCACAATGGCAAATAGCAGAAGCAACAACAGCAGCAACAACAACAACAACATCAGCAGCAGTTAACAGCTAAATATAATGCATTGTAACAGGTTCGGGCTAACGACACGTATACGTAATTTTCGACATTAAGATATGCAAATTTCATTGCTTGTGATTAGAAGATTTTTTTAATCTAAGCAGATTATTGTTTTGGCATTTCGCACTGAACTCAATTGAAATCTTTGAAAAAAATACAAATATTGATAAGAATAAGAGTAATAATAAAGACATTTTTAATAATAATTATAGCAATAGAGGTAAAACTTATATTAATAATAATAATAGCAATAACAATAATAATAAAAACAATGAGAATAAGAACAATTACAATACTACTGATAATAATAGTAATAATAATAACAATAAGGAAACATTTTTAAAATAATAATAGCAATTATAACAATAGTAATAATACGGCCAAACTTTTTATTTGGCGTTTACCGAATTGGCATACAGAATGTCATGCAACATGCTACAGGCAGCTTGCCATATGACGCATGCTGCTGCACAAATGACACACAGCACCACACGCAAGGAATTCGCCCGCTTTCCGGTTCAAATTGTAAAAAGTGCAAGCGTGCAACTTGCAACTGGCAACTGGCATTGGGTGACTTGCCACCACACAAGGCGAGTGCGAGGCGAGTGCGAAGCGAGGCGAGGCATCAACATGTGTCCAGATGCGGGTGTTAAACACTGCTTCCAGTCAGTCCCTGATTCAATCTCGCCCCTTCTTCTTCTTCTTCTTCTTTTCTTCCTCTTCTTCTACTTCTTCTTCGTCTTGTTCTTCCAGCAGGGGATGCAAGCGTTTTGCACGTTGCGGTTTGCGGTTCAAATTGACATCCAGCAGACGCCAGACTCCAATACACATACACACATATATGTATATACAGCTGCGGTCAAAGTTATAGCACCACCTTCACAAGAAATTATTTCAAAAGTGCAATTTTTACATTTAAGGAACTCAACTGAAAGACTCTTATAAAAGTGAAAAACAAAACTATAATATTATTCACCTCTATCAACTTATATGTAAATTAGAAATGGATTGACGATTTCCAAAATAAATGCTACACATAAGTCAACATTAATACTTGAAAATGCTATATGATTATTGAACACAAATGAAGAGGCCATATCAATACAAGTGGAATAGTGGTAAAGATTTCTAATTTCCAAAAACTAGATATGGTTGGGTGGATATATACTATTATAGCTAGATTATAGATACATCAATATTGAGTATTTGCCTTGTATGAAGCAGCACTTCTATTATTTTGACGCCTGCTGTATGCATGTATATTGGTATACTTTGTTGTATGGGAACAGATGCGCACAATATGCTGCATTAATTTTAGCTCCTGCCGGACACAAACCAGGGACGCCAATGTTAATGTTGTTGTTGTTGTTGTTAGTGTTGTTAAGCGTCTTGACAGCAGTCGCAGCAGCAGTCGTCGTTGTGCGTGCTGCTTCCAAGGCCAGTGCAATATTTTACACCGTAACCCCGTCGTCGAGTGCCGTCTTCGACTCAGTCTTCGTCTGCAGTCGTCGTAGTTTTCGCCTCAGTCTCCGAAGTCGTCGCTGCAATCGCTGCAGTCTTCGCTTTCGTATTCGCCTCCGTCTTCGCCTTCGTCTTCACCTTCGTATTCGCCTACGTCTTGTCCTCAGTCGTCGCCTGCAGTTGTCGCCGCAGTCTTCGTTTCAGTCATCTCAGTCTTTGCAGTCCTTGCCTTAGTCTTTGTCTGAGTCGTCGCCTTAGTCGCCGCCTCCGTCTTCACCTACGTGTTCGCCTCAGTCGACGCCTCAGTCATCGACGTCGTCGTCTCAGTCGCCGTTGTCTTCGTTGACTTCCGTCAGCGTCCATTTCCACCTCCACCTTCTCCTCCTCCTCCACAGCTCCTTCGCTGACTGCAGCAAGTGCGTCATCTTTGCGTTATCTGCGTATTGGAATTGTGAACGAGAATTTGTATTTAGCTGGCGCTGCGTTTTCGCCTTGGCGACTATTCCACTCTTGACTTCCCATTGTCGTTGCCATTGTCATTGTCGCCCACGCCCGGAATTAAGCAGGCAGCCAGCAAAAAAAAGCTGCTTCCAATATCGAGATATTTTTCATTTTAATTACGCTTTTTATTTGATTGATTCGCTTTGACGCATTTTGACTTCAGGCTAAAACATGAAACAAAGAAGAAATGCATAAGGCAAGATTTTTATAGAAAAGTCTTCTTCGTAAAGCATAACTTGAAATTAAAACAAAATAAATTTAAAATTAAATATACCTGACTTTATTTAGCTCAGTTCATTTTCTACACTTTATAAGTAAGTGGTTAATAGTTAACACAAGTAGTAGTAGGTTATACAAGTAGTAGTTTTAGTTATGAATAGTAGTTTGTAGTAAAAGTTACTAGCAATTAATTATAGGAGTAATAGTAGTTGGTAAAAGTACTAAATAGTGCTAGTATTTAGTAGTAATAGTAATTAGCAATTGCGGGATTAGTAGTATTTAGTAGTAGTTACTAGTTGTAGTAGTCAACAATAGTAGTAGTAGTTAATATAAGTAGTGGGAGAAGTTAGTAGTATTATTTATTAATTGTAGTTAATAATAGATGTATTTTTTAATTAATAGTAGTTAACAATATTCTTAAGCAGTTATCACAATTGATTCGCAAACTCAACTGAACTCTCACTGAATTATTAATTAATACCATAGTAAAAAAGCTAAAGAAATTTTATGAAAATTGAACGTGGCATTGGAAAAGACAAAGCCTGGTTCCGTTTAAGAAATGTACTCTCTGAAAGTAAGCCAAACAAAACTGATTTCCATGGGTAATAACAAATAATTTAGTAAATCGCATTCGAAACTAAATCAAAGTCCATAAAATGTAGTTCGAAGCTCAGCTGGTTGTATTTATTGAGTGACTACTGTAGTTGTTGTGGTTGTTCTTGTTGCTGATAGGGCAACAGCCTTGAACAAGTTTTTGCAGCTTGTGATTCACTTGTGAAAAGTGACTAATTTTGTGACTAATCCGACCTGGTTTATGAATGCGAAAGCATTGCTTACAATATTCAAGCGAACTCACTCATGAAAAACCACACAAGTCTTTGCAAAATATAAATAATTTTTGTACCAGAATTATATTTATATATATATATATAGTGATAAATCATACGATGTATGGCGAAGCGTTCTACGAAACATGGCGATACATTCAACGTCACATACAATTCCGGAACATTAACGTGAAGATTTTATGAATTAATATTTATAGTCTTTGATATTTTTTCATTCTGGGCTATACAATTTTCTAGTCTTCCCTGTATGACATTGGCGACATTGAAAAGTGTTCAAGTTGCTGATAAAAACTATTGGAAGCCCTCGTGGAATTGGCATATCTCAGTTATCACAAACTCAATATATCAACAACAACAGACAGTTTGGCGAAATGTTCCTTTGCTAATCTTCCTGAACAGAGAGCAATGGGTGCGGCAATTAAGCCACTAATACACACACACACACACAAACACACACACACCGAGCAGCATCAGCAGCAGACAACAACAAGCAAACCATCAATTTGTGGGCTGAGCGCATTTCCAGTGAAGATCATTATTGTCTCGCCGCGTCGATGCTGGCGGCGTTCAAAAACCCGAAAAAGAAAAAGAAAAGAAGAAGCAGCCGCAGAAGCAGCAGAAAAAGCTCAAGCAAACAAGTTAATGAACCGCGGGATCCTTGAACTCCGCGAGTCGTCCAACTAGTTTGGGCTTGGACACACACACCCCCTTCCCCACAAATCTGTGGCATAAATTCGCTGAAATTATCGAAATTTCATTTCCAACGCCAACTTCCAAATTGAGTTCAACAGCATTCCAGTTCTGTCTGCGAGCGGCGACTGCGCGGCAACTGCGCGACGACTAACTTTCCATTATCCTTGAGGCTGGAGTCATTGGCCGCGTCTCGCATTACAGCAGCAGATGCAGCCCCTCCCTTCGCCTCACCATCCAGTTACACACAGCACAGCACTCCAGTGGCCTACTTCCACTTGAATGGAATTAAATGGGAATGGGAACGGTACCGAGAATAGGGCAGAGCAATGCGAATGCGAGTGGGAATGGGAATGTTTGCATTAAAACAAAAGCTTTTGCAACCCCAGCTGGAAGCAATCCTGCAGCAAAAGACAAAGAAATTCGCATTTAATTTTTGTCGCATGCAAAAAAAAAAATTAATACAAAACAATTGCGAATAAACGAAACGCTTATCTGTGTGCTTGTGCTTGTGTGTGTATGTGTATATTTTTATTTTTATAACTGACCTCGAACTTTTGTGCAATGTGATTGAACTGCTGCTGCTACTGCTGCGATATCTGTGAGCTGCAGTCCCCCTACCCCTCCCCCTCTACAATGAACGCTTCTCACCACTCTTCGCTCTCTTCTCATTCACTTCCCTCATAGCATTTGCATGCAGACTGCATACAGACGACAGAAAGCCGACGACCAGTCGACGATCAGCCGACGGACAGCCGACGAGTGTCGTTCGCAAAAGCTACTAGGCGATAATGTTGAGCTACGCTTCGGGATCTGAAAATGCTTCGCTGCTTTGCGTTGACAAGCAAATATGGAAATTTAAACGAGAGCGAGAGAGAAGGGCAGGGGAAGTGGTGAATTTGAATGGTAAATGATGATGGCTAGTAAGTGGTGGACTATAGCTATGGTGCGCGGTGAGTGGGAAGCGAAGAGTGGTGTGAAGTGAAGAGTGTGGAGTGTGGTGGGGGATGGGGGTTGTTAAGAAATTGCAGTCGATCGTGGAGGGGGGCGGAGTAGTGGCGAATTTGAATGGTAAATGGTGATGGCTAGTGAACGACGAGTGAGCACGGGGAGGGGAGGAGGAGGTTCGCTATAAGCAGTTGCAATCGACGACAACGTTAAATGCATAATAATTGCGCGTATTTTAAGTGCTTTGGCAAAAATAAAATAAAAATGCGTGCGGCGACTGAAATGCATTCTAAATGGAGTTAAAAAAAAATAAATAAAATTAGTAAAGCAGAACTAAAGCAAGCAGCGAAAACTGCGTGAAAAAGGCGATAAGCAAGGCGAGAGTGTGTGTGTGAGAGAGAGAAGGCGACAACGGTAAAGTAACAAAAGAAGTCGACGAGGAAGAAGCAGAAGAACCCTCCACGCCCATCACTTCAAAATAAAACAAACAAATTTCATTGACTTTTAACGCATTCAAAGCTGACGTAAAACAAATGCCAAAGATAATGCGAGAGGTAGAGTGGGTGAGAACGAGGGAGAAAGCGTGCGGTACAGTTCTTTATCAGGCATGTTCTGCTTCTTATTTCACTGCTGCTGTATAAATATTAAATATTTCTGCTGTTTTCTTCTTTTTGAAAAAAGGAAAACACAAAACAGATATTGAAGTCTCGAGAACAGAGGCGGGGCTCAAAGTCAAAGGAGAGCGGAGGAGTGGTTCACTGGAAGCGCACCCCTTAAAAAAAACTGGGAGCGCCACTGATCAACAGCAACAACAAACGAGCTCGCAAAATGTTTAGCTGACGTCATTTGTCCTTGAAATCGTTTATTTGCCGCCGCAAAAACGAAATTCGCAAAAAATTCAATGCACTTGGCAGCGACGACTATAGCGGCAGAGACCCCCCTCCCCCTCCTCTTAGCACAACAAAGCTGAGCAACGCCAAACAAAATAAAACAAGATAAGACACGCAAGACGAATAAGAGTGCAGAAGAGAGTGAAAGCAGCGGCAAAAAGCAGACTTGAAACAGAAGCTGTGTGACAACTAATCACCCTATGCATTAATTGTCAAATATATAGATAAACAAAAATAAATCAACTAATTCAGGTTTTCGTGTGTATATTTATAATTTTAAGCCACGATGATTCTTGCGCTTTAATAAATTTTAAATAATTTTATACGTTGGTTATGGCATCGATACTAGCTAAATGCATGATTGAAAGCTCATTGCAGTGACACGCGACAAGTGAATTTTGAATAAGGTGTGATACTCCAATAAATATTAATAAAAATTCACTCATTGCAGCTGCTGACTAATTTTTCTTAACAGTAAGAATAGAAAAACAAATTCTTGTTCCTATGCATATCTTTAGTTTAAAATAATATTGATTCTGGTGTTTTAATAAATAAAAAAATGATATACATTGGTATTGGCATTGTCATCCAACGATATGCATAATTGAAAGCTCATTGCTATGCCACTCAACAATTGATTTCATTGTTTTTCGTTAATGAAAATGCATTATGTGCAGATGCTGACTGTTTTTTAAGCTTAAATAGACAACAATAAAAAATCAAATGAAACATATTTATGATTTTAATTAATGATTATTTGCCTTTCACAAATTTTAAATCCTTTTATCCGTTGGTTTTGGCATCGATAACCAACGATTTGCATGATTGAAAACTCAATGCGGATTTTGTGGATTTTGAAAGTAATTTTGAAAATAATGTGACATTCTAATAAATATGCAATTTTCTAAATTTTTCTTACGTTGATGAAAATGTACTAATTGCATTTTCTTTCAACTTAGCTTTTTTTGTAAGAAAAATACCCATATTGCTATCGATAGTATTTTAGTCGCTCTGGTTGCATTTACTTTCTTATCGATGACGACGAAATTGCCAAACATTTGTATTAAGTAGCAAATTTAAGCAGAAAAACAGCAGAAAATACGCCTTATTTAACTGTTTAACTGCTTAAGCAAACCACAGCAAAAGCAACAAAAACAAAACAGAACGGCCGAATTACGAAACAAAAGCACAAAAGGAAAACAGCGTATATTTTCTTTAATGCAGTTGTGCAAGTCAAAGGTTATTAATGTGTTTGGAGTAACAACAGGCGGGGTAAGTTTTTTCTAGCAATCATTTATTACTGATATCAATAAGCAAAGGCAGCCGTAAATTTGTTCACAATCTTTTGTAGTCCATACGCAGCAGACATGAATGTGCATGCACACAAAATTTGCAGTTATATACACTCAGCCAATGAGTCGAGTACTTCTTATCAGGCATTTATCTGAACACATAGATTATACGAAAAAAAAATTCAAAGTCGAAGTTGGATTTTTATTTTTGTGTGTTTATCTGCACGTTTGTTTGCTGCGGGACTTATGCGGCTCATATCATTCACAAGATAAATTAATCTCCACACACTCACACACACACACACTTTCGTGCAAATGTTTATCTAGCTGCCTGTTTATCAATCTGTTTTTTTTTTTTTTTGCGCTACACAGCTAATTCAACTGTTATCAGCGTAAATTGCCAAACGACAGCAGCGCCATCTAACAGTCGCAATGGGTCAAACGCTGTCGGAGCCTGTCACCGCCAAGGAGTCATCGTATTGCCAGAATCGTCAGTATTGCGTTGGCAGCAGTTGCATGCAGGGCTGGCGCATCAACATGGAGGATTCGCACACACACATTTTATCGCTGCCCGATGATCCGAAGGCGGCCTTCTTTGCCGTCTACGACGGACACGGGGGCTCCACTGTCGCCCAATATGCCGGCAAGCATTTACACAAGTTCGTCCTGAAGCGACCCGAATACAATGGCGATATTCCCATGGCTCTGAAGCAGGTGAGCAACCAATGAATCATAAATAAATAATTGATAATGAAATACCTAAATAAATGAGTCAAATGGTAAATAAAATAAAATGTAATTAAAACACATAAATAAAAAGAAACTAACTAAAATAAAAATAAATAAATAAACTATATAAAACAATATAAATTAAATAACTAAAATAATAAATAATAAGTAAATAAATTAACATAATAAGCAATTTTCGTGACAGGGTTTTCTGGACATTGATCACGAGATGCTGCACAATGAGTCGCTCGGCGAACAAATGGCCGGTTCAACGGCCGTCGTGGTGCTCCTCAAGGATAACATGTTGTATTGTGCGAATGCTGGCGATTCTCGAGCGATTGCCAGTGTAAATGGGGCCGTGGAATGGCTATCGTCCGATCACAAGCCAAACAAAGCGCTGGAAACGAAGCGAATCGTGGAGGCGGGCGGCTGGGTGGAATTCAATCGAGTCAACGGCAATCTGGCACTTTCCCGAGCACTCGGCGACTTTGTGTTCAAGCGAGCGAACAACAAAAAACCAGAAGAACAAATTGTGACAGGTAATTCTCAGAAAGAATGGCAAACAATTGGCAACAATAATAAACAAAGAATTATTATTATTATTTTGAAATAGCCTATCCGGATGTGGAGATACGACAAATATTGCCGGAATGGGAATTCATTGTGCTCGCCTGCGACGGCATTTGGGATGTGATGAGCAACGCGGAAGTGTTGCAATTTTGCCGAACACGCATCGCACTCGGCATGCAACCGGAGGAGATCTGCGAGGATCTGATGACAAATTGTCTGGCACCCGATTGCCAGATGGGTGGCTTGGGTGGCGATAATATGACTGTTGTCCTCGTCTGTCTGCTGAATAATAAGCCGTACAGTGATTTGGTTGCACGCTGCGGGAACAGCTATAAATCCACCTATCATCCAGATGGTGTCAATCAAGTTGAAACGGAAGCGGAAACGGCCCTGGTAACGGAAACATGCGATACGCCCATTGCAACGGAATTTTAAAAACAAACAGAAAATCAACAAAAACAACAAACAAAAAAAAACCGGCATTAAATCCGCTGCTGGCAGCACAGCTTTTTTCCAACAGCGCCTTAAGTACTCTGTACTTTATATGTACTCGCTACTTTAAGTGTACTTAAAGCGACTGTTCTTCTTATTAGTCTCCTGGTTAAGTTTGTGTTACAACTACTCGATGCTCGTCCGCGTACTCGTACTCGATACTTTAATTGTAGTCAATGATCAATATGTGTTTGTGTACTTAAAGCGCCTGCACAAATTGCTGTGGTGAATCGCGCGAGTAGCGAGTATGAGTATCGAGTAGTTCTAACGCAAACTTGAAACAGGAACGAAAGTTCTGCTTAAGTTAGCCTTACAACTACTCGATACTCGTTACACGTACAATCCTCCACAGCACTATTTGTTTTGTTGCCCCAAAAAATTAATTGCTGTTCAAAAAGTAAGCAAAAAAAAAAAAGAATTGTATTAATCGTTTAGTATTTGTGCATTGAGAAAGTTTGATTTTTTTGGGTTTGGTCTTTTTAAGAGAAAAATTTAATATATATATAAAATATATGTGTATGTACTATATAATAAAGAGAAATGTTTTGTAGCGCCCAAGAAAAAAAATAAATAAAAATTCGTTGTAAATTCCATTAAGTATATTTCGGGATTCAAAGTAGTCGTCGTCATCTATGCTAGAGGCCTTTTTACAACGCAATAATATTAATAATATGAGATTTAAAATACACCAAATTAGCAAAAGCCTAAAAAGTTGAGCATGCTTGTTTTTGATTGGTTAAAGGGAAATGTGGCGAGTTGGCTGCGCTGCTGGAACGTTTCAACTTACGTGTTTGGTTGGGAGTGTGGTGTGTTTATCTATGCGCCGCTTCAAACTTGCAACGTTTTGACTTACGTGATTTCCATTTTTATGCCCAGTTGTTGGATGTGGTGAGTTTATCTATGCCCTAGCTGGAAGTAAGGTGGAACGTTTGGAGTGAGTCTGTTGTTGTTGTGTACACAGCAGCATTTGCTGGTTTATGTTTTTCTTTTATTGGTTGACATGTTTTTCATAATCGTTTCTCGTTTCGTTTCATTTCATTTCGTTTCGTTTCCATTTCTTCAGCTAACTACATTTATACTCTACATATGCGCATTTTTTTTTTTTTTGTTTTCTGGTTTTTCTTTTTATTTGATTCTTGTTTATATGATACATACAATAAAATAAAATATGCATTTATGATTTGTTTTGTTTTTTTGTTTCGGTTCTGTCTGTTTTTTTAACTGTTACTTAGCTGTTGTTGTTTTTTAGTTGTTAGCTCGTAAGTATAAATTGTATTTAGTTTTTTATAATTTGTCATATACATTATTATATCGAGCACAAAATTCACTCTTTAACTACACAGAAAAAGTGAATTTTTATTGTGGCTTTAATTTTTTGTTTTTGTCTCAGTGTATTTTGTATTGGTAATGTTTATTATAATGTATTTATACGTTTTTTTTTGCATAGGGATATTGTTTAGTTAATTTTACGCTTTAGTTTATAGTTTTTAATCATATGCATTTTATAAACCATTTTTTTTTTTCGTTTTCCTTTTTTTTCTCATTACTTTACATTTATCAATTTTGGTACAATTAATATTATTAATTATATACTCTTGATTTTTTTTTATTACAATCATATTTTCCTATATCCATTTTTTAACAAATATTTCTCTTTTTTTTTTCTTTCTCTTTTTGCATGTTTTTTTTGATGATAACAATAATGTGCGTAAGCATTTCTTCAATATGCAATTAACTTGCACGAAAAAAAAACAAATAAAAAAGGTGAAGAGGAAGAAAAAGAAAAAAAAACATTTCAACTTAATTGAAAACAAATCAAAGTCAACTAATTCAACGCCCGTTTCACAAGGGGCACCCAAGAATAACGTAAACGATGACAAAAAGTAGGGTGTTCCAAAAACTAAAATGATATGATATGAAATATAAAAATGGCAGTGCCAAAAAGAATGAAAGATATATATATCCATATACTTATATACGCCTGCTATATGTATATATAGATATATAGCAGGTGTTCATTATATGCACATTTATGTGTTTTTGTAAGTATATATTAGGGGTATTCACACTGAGTTCAAAAGCTGTAGAAAAAATTCTCTTTTTAATTTTGGACAATATTTTCTGGCTCTGAATACCCCCAATTTTATATAGTTATATATATATATATATATATATATATATATTTATTTATTTATTTTGTGGCAGTGCCAAATAAAATAATAATAATAATATTGAGGGTAATTTTTCACCCCTTGTGAAAGGCATATTCTTGCAAATAATAAATATAATATGCATACTTCATAATAATAATAATGATAATAATAATAGTGCGTTGAAAGCTATTTGAAATGACTCTGCAAGAACCAAAAATAAATTAAATAAGAAACATGAAAATTTAGTTTTTAGTTCTGGCTGATTGTGTTTTGAGGATAGTTACAAGCATAAATATGTATATATATATATATATATATATATATGTATATATATATAGTACATATACTAGTTTATTATTATTATTATTATTATTGTTTTTTGTTGTTGTATAGTATAACAAGGTGTGTTTTACGTGTCATAATGCGCTGCTTAAAATGTACAAAATAAATAACTTAAGAACTGAGGCTTTACAATAACAATTGAATATTCATTAAGTTTACTTTTTGTTTTTGCCTTAAAATTATTCAACATCAACAATGTTTCTCCCTCTCTCTCTATTATCTCTCTTCTCCAATTATGCTTGCTTTCAATTCATATCATATCAATTACGTTTCATTTCATTTAATTTCATTTCATTTCGTTTCGTTTTCGCTAACGCGCTCGCTCTCTCTATTTCTCTCTCCGACAAACACCCAACAAAAAATACATGTGAACTGAATGGAGCAGCCTGGGCAGTGGGTGGCGGGAAGGGGGTTTTTCTTTTTGATCGGGCGAAATCAATGTACAAATTTTTTTTACATGCAATTTTAGAGTTTGTCTTTCTCTTAGTTGCATAATATCACACATCACACTGTTTTTTGAATGCCCTTGCCCCTTGTCCCCCTCTGCATACGCCACCCCTGCTCCGCTGCTCCCAACGTAGTCGAAATCCATTTGTTCCAGTTCCATTCGTTCTAATTTACTTTAAGCAGTCGTTATTCGGCGGAGCTAACTTTTCGTATGTGATTGTGTATGTATGTGTGCATTCAACTGTAAAACTGGCCTAAGGTGGTAGCCAATTAATTAATCAATGCTTGCAGAATGAGAAGGAGAAGGAGGAGGAATAAGGCGAAAAGCGTGTGGAATATGAAAATGGGCGATATACAAACTATAAAACTATGTAGGTGTGTGTGTGTGTGTATGGGCGTGTATGTGTGTACACCACTGAGCAAGGCTCTTTTCAGTCGCAGCAGCAGCAGCCAAGAGGATTAATTAGTAAGAGCAGCAGTTTTGTGTGTGTGTGAGAACTTAAAGTAAACAACTTTTCATCGGGCCTGCTCAGTGGGCGGCATGTTTATATACATAAATTATGTATATATACACATGTATGTGTGTGTATTTAGTATAGGCACTTAGCATATTCGATAGCAACAAACTATATAGATATATATATATATACATACATATATATATATATATATACATGTATATGTATGTATAACTGGGTCTTTTTTTGAGGACAACTTGAGGCGAGAGAGTTTTGAAAAAAATAAAAACGCTCTGCATTTGGTATATTTGAATCAGTGGCGAACCTCACACTAAATAGTATTAGTTTACTAAAGAAAGCAAATTAAGTTCAAAAAATTATAATTAAAGGCAATTTGCTTTCATTTGAGTTATGTTTTTGTTGCTTGGAAATGAAGAAAGGGGCGCGCCGGCAGCATTTGTCGCTCTACACCACAAATGTTGCGGCAACAAATGTTGCAAGTATGTGTATCAACTTGCCTATCTTAACTAACAATGCATATATACAATGTATATATACATCCACTAAACATATGTCAACTTAATGCTAAGCTTTATCTTTTTTGTATGTGTGTAGAATATATATATATATCGTATTCGCTTAGTCTCTAGAGTTTAACGTCTGCCAATTTGTTTTTTGTTTTTTTTATGCCTTACTCTTAATTTACACATGCCTAAAAACTGCTTCAACTTCAATCAAAAATAAACATTTTTCAGTTTTTCAGTTTTGTTGTGCGTGCAAAAATAATAAACGAAAAATTTAAAATAAAAATCATAATGAGCATTTGCATTTAAATACGATATTTGCTTCATCATATTTGTTTTTCTTTGTTCGCTTGTTGAGAGAGAAAACAAATTGTCAGAATTTATAACTGTTGCTATAGTCAAAAATATATATGTATATATATATATATATATATATATATATATATATATATATATATATATATATTATATATAAATATATATGTATATATATATATCAGTTTTAAATGCCTATTTGTGTTTGTCCTAAAAACCTTATAGAAAAATTTCAATGTATGAGTGAGTGTCGACTGAGTGTTTGAGTGAGTGTTTTTGTGTTTAGTTTATGGCACCATTTCTTTGTCAGTGTGTGTGTGTTGTCTGTACAAAAATATGCTTTGTATGTGTTTGTGTTAGGAGTTAATCGATTTTTTTGTTGTGTAATTTGTAATTGTTTTTAATATTAGTTTAGTTTTTTGTTGTCTACGCGTTATAAAATTGTAGTTTTTTTATAGCATTGAAATGTATGAAACCATCAAACTGAGAAAATTGCCATTGTTTTTTTGTTTTTCCTTTGTATGTGGCAGAGTTGCAATAATTTTAAAATGTATGCAAGTATTCTCCCCTAATACACATATAAATGATTGTGTGTGTGTGTGCCAGTCTGTGACTATGTGTGTGTGTGTGTTTGTAAGTACAAAAAAATTCCCAAAGGCTCTAAAGAAGAACAAAATAAACCAAGTAGAAAAAAACACAAGACTTCAATATCAGACTAAAAAATATTGTTAAATAAATGTGAAATAAATGGGGGACTAGCGTATATAGTCAGCTCTCTAAACCATATATATATATATATAAGAACATAGGGCTTCATATAGGCTATATATATGACAGATATTTGAAATCTGCACTTATTTTGTTTTTTGTTTTGGTAGCAAATGAAATGTGAGAATATATATAAGAAAATTAACACAACTCATGATTTTCATCAGTACATGAGAGTTAATAATGAGAGAGTTTTGTTTTAAGTTAATAATAATAATGCTAATGCTACAATTATTATTATTATTTGTTGTCGTTATTTTAGCTAACATTTGCAAATCGGTTGCAACTTGGCTTACTCCAAAAATTTAAAGATTACACTAATCGTAAACGTAAACTTAGCTTGGGGCATAATATAATGATTATCCTTCTGCTCTCTCTCTCTCTCTCTCTCTCTCTTTTTGTATATGCGCTAATCAAAATCCTTCCCTAATCGTTGCTCTAATCTACATATGTATTTATGTAGGTGTGAGTGTGTATACATGCTGTAGTGTATGTGTGTGTGTGTGTGTGTGTGTATCTGTATTCATTATGCACCATTATTCCTTTTGCCTACTTCTCGTGTTATTTATTATGATAACTGGTCCAAGCTGATCGTCCTCTTTAAACTTCAGCCATGCGACGACAACTGCAAGTTTAAAATAAACAAATTATTAACAATAATTATAGATATAGATAAATACAGTTGCAAGAAAAATAATATATGGTGATAATATTATTTATTATTTTGTTCAACCGTGCAACTGTAGATGATGATCGCAGTGAACTCACCTTATATATGCCTCCTTGGTTAGCTCGCAATAGTAATAATAATAATATCTATAGCGCTTATATAGATATAACAAAAAACGGCTTTCGTTTGCTATTTACACATGGAATTTATGTACAGTAGGGTTTGGGTTTGGGGTTGATTTCCAGGGCGGGGGTAGTAATTGGAGTGGTGGATGGGTGTGAGGGGGTGGCGGGGTGTAGGTTGGGTGAAGCAATGCACCCTAGCATAGTAATTTTCACATTTGTCGCATATTCGGCGACTTGCTTTGCTTCTAAGAATTATTTGCTCTCGATTTGCGATTTCCTCCGCCCGAATTAGCATTGGTGTGATGATGATGATGATGTGGATCCGTATTGTTGGATGCTGACGATGACGATGTTGATCCGTAATGCTGATGATGATGTTGTTGATGTTGCTGCTGCTGCTGCTGTTGTTGATGTTGCGGTGGTTTCTCCTTGCTTTGGTGACGCGAACTGCCAGCCAATTGGCCAGCATTTGGACGCGATTCACGATGGCCGGCGTCTGTTGAAAAAAACAAAAAGTGAAGGGAAAGTTAAGTATCAGTATCACTATCAGCATACCTCCAAAATGTAATAGAGAAAAATAAATATATAATATCAATCTTACAATCTTAAGATAGCTAGGATAATGTGTATATACCTCTTGTCTTTAACCCTTCAGTTGTACTTGTGTTCTATTATTATTATTATTATTATCTATTCTATTATTAATATCTATTCTATTGTATTATCGATTCTATTATATTCTTATTATTTATTCTATTCTATTAGTATTATTTACAATACTAATACTTATAATAATAATAATTAAGAAACGCACCCTTATCTTTGGCGCCGCTTTGGCCTGTCTGCTGATTGAGGTTTATTGTCTGTGTGCCGCTGCTGCTGCTGGCTGCCTTGCCACCAGTTGTGGCAGCACCTGTTGCAGCTGCTGTTGTTGTTGCCGCAAAGCGTTTCTCGGTTGTTGCAGTTGCTGTCGCAGTTGCAACTGAGGATGGTGTGGCAGCATCGCCAAAGACCAGCTCCAGCTTGTGGCTTTGGCTGCCCGTGGGCGACAACAAGGCGGCGGCGCCACCGCCCCCCTCTTTGCCACCACCACCAACTGACGCCGCCGCTGCTTCTGAGTTGACTCCAGTGGCAGCTGCCTTATGATGCTGTGCCACTTGAGCATAACTCAGCTTGCTGGCCGTGCTGCTGGCAGCGGCAGCAGCAATATTCTCCGTGGATGAATTCGAGTTTGAGTTGATTGTGGATGTGGCAACATTTTTATGCTTGCCACTGGCATCCTTGTTATTGTTGTTGCTGCTGCTGTTGTTGTTGTTGTTGTTGCTGGCGTTGAGCTCCTTTTTGTTGGTTGGCTTCTTGTTGCTGCTGCTGCCGATTTGCAGCTCTTGGAGGCCGACTGTTGCGGTTGCCACGGCGACGTTGCAGGCGCCAGCGCCCGAAATCGTCAAGTGCCCCATGGGCAACTGTTGCTGCTGCTGTTGTTGGTTGTAACAGTCGACAAAGCGTTGCTGCTGCTGCTGCTGTTGCTTGTTGTTGCCGGCGTGTATTGGATGCATTTCATCCTCAGTCTTGTTTAATTTATCAACAGCAGCTGCAGTAGCATCCTCGCCAACAGCAACTATTGCTGCTGCTGTTGTTGTTGTTGCTATCGTCGTCGCATTGTTGTTGCTGTTGCTCAACTTGTTGTTGCTGGCATTGATATTTGGTGTTAGACACTTTATCACATGGATGGGGGGATGATTATTGCTAGAGCTCTGCTTAGCATAGTTTTTAGTATTGTTGCGCGGCGTTGTCTCCTCAGCGGGCACAACGACAACATGTTGCTGATAGTGCTGAGCCAAATGTTGTTGTTGTTGCTGCTGTCTGTTGGCTGCTGCAACAGCTGCTGCTTCTTTGCGACTGGCCTTGCCTTTGCCGGTGCGCACCACATCCGACAAACGATTCTCAGCCCAGTTGGAAGAGTTGTTGCTGTTACTGTTGTTGTTGCTGTTGGTGGAACTGTGCGCATTGCTGTTGCTGTCGGCATGTTGCTGTTGCTGCTGCTGCTGCTCCACACCACACTCCAGCTGAGCTGGATGTTGATGATGATGAGCAGCAGCTTGGCTGCTTTGATTGGTCTGCTTTTGTGTTGTTGCTGCTGAGCTGTTGGCGTTCTGCATGTTGGCGGAGGAAGAGGAAGCAGAGGAGGAGGAAGCGGCGGCTCCAGCGGCAGCGGCATTGTTGCTGTGATGATGATAGGATGAACCGTGTGCCGGCCAGAAGTGGCGGGCAGCGGCGGAAAAGCGCTTGCCTCAAATCAAATTGCGGTGGTTGTGCTGGGGCAGCTGATTGCTGCTGCTGTTGTTGCTGTTGGTGTTGCTGCTGCTGCTGTTGGTGTTGCTGTTGTTGGTGCTGTTGCTGCTGCAGCTGTTGTTGCTGCTGCTGGTGTGCATTGTGTGCCTGATAGCCCAGACTGACACCGCCATGATGCAAGCTGCGTTCGTTGTTGCCAGCAGCAACTCCAACTCCACTCGACAAATTGTTGCCGTTGTTGCTAGTATTGCTGTTGTTGCTGCTGCTGTTATTATTGTTGCCAGCAGCAACACTGTTGTTGCTGTTGCTGCTCATGCCCAGACTGTTGTTGCTGCCCATCGAGTTGTGGTGATGGTGATGATGATGATGGTGGTAGCTGTGGCCCGAACTCTGCTGTTGTTGTTGTTGCTGCTGCTGTTGTTGCTGCCCAGCAGCAGCAGAAGCAGGCAAATGATGTTGCTGCTGCTGCGATTGCTGTTGCAGCGTATTGTGGCCGTGACTGCTGTGATGTGATGAGTGATGCTGCGACATATTTGCCGCATGCTGCTGGGCATGATAGTTGGGATTGTAATTGTTGCCCTTGTAATTGCCACGATGTTGCTGTGGTGGCGCCGCCGACTGTTGCTGCTGCTGCTGTGTGGCATCGTGTGTGCTGTAGTGGCTGCCATCGCGAGCCGATTGTTGCACATTGCTGCTGGACGAGGCGGACGAGGAGGAAAGCAGCTGTTGCGGCGACCCAGCATACAACTGCAAATCGAAAAAGGAGAAAGATGTTAGCAAAGATCGCTTTTATATATAGCAGGATTATCAATTTATAGCTTTCATGGATTCAATATATATTTAACATTGAATTATTTCGAAAATATCGATAAAGATATATCTTTATTGTGTGTCTGCTAGGAACAGGAAAACGACCCTTTAATTCACCAGCAAGAAGACTCGAACTAGTTTCAGACCTTCTCAGATAGTATTTTTACACTTCACATGAATATAAATATAACAAATTATGTGATGCTTTGTGGAGGCTCTTTCTCATATTTTCTATATTAATTGGATTACTGGCATTAACAGAGAAAAAATCGAATACAATTGCTATTTTTCTATCGCAGCTAGTAACGAAAAAACTAAAAATACTCCTTTTAATGTGATAGTTTGAGATTGTTGTTCTTCGCTAATTATTTCATAATCAAAAACTGTAAGAATCGTATACTGTTGCTATTTATTCTACCTATATAAATACGTATATATTCTTTAAATATTATTTGATTAATTATTGAGAAATACTCACATTAACACGACCGCCTCCGGGCGAGTAGCTGAGGCCATCCTCATCGCGTCGGCGGCGACGCGGACGTGGCTGCCAGTGCAACGGCTGTGGTTGTGGCTGTGACTGCTCCTTGCCAGCGCCACCGCCAATGGATGTGGCCAGCGAGGATGAGGAGCTGGCGGAGATGTTGCTGCGAGCGCCGCCATGCGCTGTTGTCTCCACAACAATAATATTCTCAACGCCGGGCAACGCATCCTGGAGCTCAACAACGGGCTGAGCATGGACAAGCAGATGATGAAGCTGTTGCTGCTGGCCAGGTTGCTGTTGCTGCTGCTGCCCTGCAAGCGTTAATGTTGCATGCGTTGTGCTTGCAACATTTGAGGAAGGCAATTGATAGTGGGTTTGTTGTGGCTGCTGCTGCTGTTGCTGCTGATGATGGCCATGATTGTTGCTGCTGCTACTGTTGTTGACTTGCAACGCTTGTAACTGGTTGCTGCTGTTGGCATAGTGATGGTGGCTCTGATTGTAGCTCTTCTCCAGACTCTTTTGAATGCCACCCTTCCAGTTGGTTTTCAATGTGTAACGTGTGGCGCCACCAGCAGCAGCAACCGTATTGCCAGCAGCTAGCAGCTGTTGCTGTTGCACAGTCTGTTGCTGTTGCAACTGCTGGTGTTGCACCACCTGTTGCTGCTGCTGGCCAGGCTGTTGCAACGGCAACTGTTGTTGCTGTAGAGGATCCACAATCGTTGCTGGCACTACGCTAATGCCACGCATTATAATGTTGCCACCTTGCAACTGTTGCTGCTGTGGCTGCTGCTGTGTCGCATTGTTGCGTGGCGCTTTTATGCGCTGCTCGCCACGTGCAGCTGCAGCACTTAAACTATTGGGATTGTTGCCACGATGACTGCTGCTGCTGCTGCCGCTGTTGTTGCTGTTGTTATTGTAGCGACCACCGCCGCCCTGCGGCTTGTTGCTCACAATTTGTGTTGTGGCTGGCGGCGGCTGTTGCGGCGGTGGTGCAGTCGTAAAATTCGCTGCCACTGCTTGTGGTGCCAGCCCATTGGTCGCAAATATATTGCCACCAATCTCATAGAAGTTTTGGCCATGCGCCGCTGTGGCTGCCACAGCAGCAGTCGTCTGCCAAGGGGCAGCCATCAGGCCGGCATAGAACGGCTGCTGCTGAATGGGCTGCAGAACAAGGGAGTGTTAGACATTGATAGATATATATCTATATAGATATACACAGTTGCGAAAAATAATATGTAATAATAATAGCAGCACTACCAGACAGCTCTTCTTTTTTGAAATGCTCATTTTTAATTCATGTTTATGTTAATGTTCATAATTTTATGAGCTATTATTTGTTGTTCATTTTCTTCCTTTTATAGAATATTTAATTTTCTTTCTCACTTAAAAAAAAGTTTTCTTCCTTCATCTAAAAACTTACTCATACATTTTTATCTATTATTATTTACTATTATTGGGTTTCGCAACTGTATACAGTATAGATGGATGGAGATACTTACGATCAAGACCTGGCCGCTGTAGGGCACCGCAGTAGGTGCTATGGCCGCACCATTTCCAGTATAGACGAAACGCTGTGGCGCCGCATTGTAGCTAACTGCAGCAGCTGCAGCAGCGGCAGCAGCAGCCGCAGCCGCACCAGCTGCCGCAGCTGGATCGTAGACGGCGGCAGTTGGCGGTGAGTTGAGACGATAACCGTTCTTGATATTTGGTACAGCTGCGATGCGATTGATAAACGATTTGGGCTTGATGCGTGCCATAATCGGTTTACCCTGAAACTCCTTGACCTCCTCTCGCAAATATTTATACGCCCGCTGCGCATCCTCATCCGATTCGAAGGTGATGTACCATGAATTGTTGGCAGCAAACTCACACGAGATGGGACGGGGACAGTGCTCACTGCTGAACAGCGCCTGGCAAATACAATAATTCAAGATATATAAATACAAATATACAGAACATTCAAGTTGCCCAACCAACATCGTAGATTGTTAGACAAATTACAAAAGACTACATTTTTATAGAAGAAATAGCAGAAGTACAACTTATTAATATATAATCGCATTATAATTTGAGCATAACATCCGAGATGTGCGAACTACAAGTTTGAGATAGAGACAAGAGTTAGCAAATTTCCTATATTTCTAATCAGAACTGCAAGTAAAGTTAGAAAACTGTCAAAATCAGCATTGTAGACCCCTTCGCCAGCATAAAATCAGAGTTAGTAGAAAAAACAGGCAAAGTCTTACATCATCAGCAACCGAGAGTGACTTTAATTTTATAAATAAAGTGAATAAATAAGGGGCCAAGATTACTTCCTTGTTACCCCGGCAGTAAATTGAACAGACTCTAAAATAAACTTTGTGTTCGAAGAGTTTAATTGAAGAGAGTAAATTGTTATTTATAAATTACTGATTCAAAAAACTTGCTGAAGGAGTCAGTGTAAATAATATCCGTTTACTTTTGGAAGAAGTTAAGCTTAAGTTTGTGAATTAAACAAAGAGTGAATTTACATGAGAGAAAATCCTTACGTTGATAGATAGTAGAAATAACATTTTGTTAACAACAAAAAATGAAGTGAATTCTAAGAAGTTAGTGGTATGCAGATCTACATTTCATGAACCCATGCTGTCAAAGCATGAAATTAAGTTTCTACAATGAGATGATGTTTCAGAAGTTAAATTATAATTTGATTGGTTGGCTTCAGCTATATATAGATATATATATATATCTAATTGAGTTTAGTAGTAGTTATTCGGTCATTGTCTGTACGGCTGTCTTTACCTTGACATCATCGAGTGGCGTGTTGTCGGATATTTCGCGCAAAATGATGATGCAACGTTTGTGATTGGGGCGCACGCGCAAACCATCGTCATCCACCTGAACGTTGGGCGATTCGCGCAGCACATCGGTAATCAAATTGATGTCCTTGGTTAATTTCTTAACAAGATTAAAATTGGCCACTGTCTTGATGAGCACATATT
Organism: Drosophila silvestris; assembly: GCA_035043445.1. Taxonomy (NCBI): domain Eukaryota; kingdom Metazoa; phylum Arthropoda; class Insecta; order Diptera; family Drosophilidae; genus Drosophila; species Drosophila silvestris. Next base: position 8,250,394 of record JAWNMZ010000137.1, read on the forward strand.
GATCGCTATCCATTTGCGATACCAGATAAGTATCCGTTGCTAGATTCTCTCTGCAAATGCAAATGATTTTAATAGAGTTTGAGGTAGGAGGAGGAGGAGGAGATAACTTACCTGCAAAAGTAATAGTCAAGCTGTGTGGCCAGCATTTGCTTGAGCTTATCCAGCGGCATGCCGCATTCATCTGCCGCTAGCTGATGTTGCTGTTGCTGCTGTTGTTGTTGCAACAACTCTACCGATTGCTGCTGCTGTTGCTCGATTGCAACTAAATTCGTATTGTTGACGCCAGGTACGAGGGCCGTCGCCTCTGTCGTTGTGTAGCAGACAAGATTGCCATCGGGTGTCTGAGCCAAGGCTCCATTCATGATGGCAGCGGCGTATTCACTACTGTCGATTGCTGTTGCTGCCACTGATGTGCTGTCGCCAACACTCGACGACGACAACTGTTGCTGCTGAGCGTACTGCAAGTGAGCAACGCCGGGATGATGATGTGCCGGTAGCAAATGCACTGGCGTTTGAATGCTCTGCGTTGATTGTTGTTGTTGCTGCTGCTGTTGGTGTTGCTGGTGTTGCTGATGTTGCTGCTGTTGGTGTTGCTGCTGTGCGGCTGCTGCTGCGGCTGCAACTGCCACAGCGTGAGCGTGAGAGGCGTGCGTGATGAGCTGTGGATGCTGCTGTTGTTGCTGCTGCTGCTGTTGTTGCAAATGCTGTTGTGCCTGTGGATGTTGCTGCTGCTGCTGTTGTGGATGCTGTTGTTGTTGTTGTTGTGCTGTGGGCTGTGTTGCTACTGAGGCTGGCAATGCTACTGTTCCTGCTGCTGCTGCTGCTCCTGTCGTTGTTCCTCCTCCAACTCCACCTGCTGCTGCTGCGGCTGCTGTTATCAAGGGTATGTGAGCTGCTGTTGCTGCTGCTGCGGTGGCTGCTGCTGTTGTTGGTGCTGTCGCGATTTGTGTCGGCGTGCCAAACAAATTGGTGGCTAACATTGCCGTTTCAACAGGAACATTCGTGTAGACGGGCGGTTGAATTTTGACAGCATCTCCATTCATATAAACGTAACCTCCTACGGAAAGAAAAGAGGGGCAAAAATAAATTAATAGGAAGCCAAATAAATATATATATACATATTATACTATTATTTATACATATTTAATAATCAAAGCTGGACATGTGTAAAGTAGGGAAATGAATTAGCATGTAGACTAAACAAGACCTTTATTAAAAAATCAAGTGGGCGTTAAATAGGCAAGTAAGTTTAGAATTGAGACTAAAAAATGAATATTAAAAATAAATAAATAAAATAGACAAATAAATTAAGTCTAAATAAGACAACTATTAAATAATCAAGCCAAGTAGGTGTAAAACAGGCTAATAAATTTAGAATTGAGACAGAACAAGAAAATTATTAAATCTAGACGTGTCTAAAATACGGTAATAAATTGGTATAAGAAATAAAAGTCACAAGAAGATGTAAAACATGCAAATAAATTAGTATGAATACTAATCAAGAGTATTATTAAATTATTAAACCAAGACTTTAAAAACTTCTGGAAATTGACAGCTGACAGCTTGTTTATAAATAATTACTTATTGCAAAGCATATTAAATGATGACGACACAAATTGCCACTTATCAAAGTTGAAAGCAATTACTTTCTTTTTTGTATAGCATTTATAATGATCAATCTATTGAAAGGTTATAAAACATTAATTTGCTAAGGAACGAAGAATAACAGCAACTTAAAGTGTTTGACATAAACAGGTAGATTTAACAAATAATACACAATATTAAATTATGACAAAATCAAATCAAGATTAGAATTGAGAGTAAAGTAGATAATTATTAAATACACAAATCAAGAAGCGAAATAATTTAGTTTGAAGATTACACAAGACAGTTTATGAAATAATTAAATAAAGAGGTGCTTAAAATAGGCAAAATAAAAATTAATTAGTCTGTCGACTTAACAAGAGTAATTACAAAAAAAAATCAATCCAAGTAGGTGTAAAATTCGGAAATAAATTAGTCTGAAATCTAAATAAGTCAATTATTAAATAATTAAAATAAGACGTTCGAAAGACTTCTGAGAATAAACAGCTGAACTTGCAATAATTTGTTTACAATTTTCAGTTCGTTTGTTTATAATTAATGAATTGTTACACTGACGACTCAAATTTCCTCCTATAAGAATTTTAAATTAAATAATATTTTTTTTTGATTAGAAATCTGCTTCAATTGAAATTGGTATTATATACACGATTTTTCTGGCGAGACGTGATTTCTATGCATTTGCCTCAATATGTAATTAAATTGCACAAATAAACAATTAATGTGAACAGATGCCGTCAGCTATATTTGATCCTAAACATAACCACAAAATGGATGAGGGGAGGGGAGGGTTGGGTGGTGTGTGTAGTTAAGGGGCAAGTGTGTAAAAAAAAAAAAAAAGCTTATGCGTTTTTTGGCCTCACCTTAAAGTAAATGCAGCATATATATAAAAATGTATATGTACGTATGTGTTTATATGATTGTGTGTGTGTATATATGTATATATGTGTGTATATACGAATGGGTGTGTATGTATGTACGTTTGTATATATGACGACGATGTGAATGTATGTTTGTTTATATGTTCGTGTGTATATATGTTATTTTTTAAATATATGCATATATCTACATTTAAATGTGCATGTGTGTATGTGCTTTTATATATTCACACACACACACAAACACATGAGGGTGCATTGTTTTGCATTTGCATTTTTAAATAGCCCGCATATATATATATATATTTATAAATTTTTTCTATTGAAATTTAACAAATTTCTACTAACCTAGGTAATATTCCATGGTAACGTATGTTGGGCAATTGTCAAGAAATCCACACGCACACAGAGACACCGACACACACACACACACACACACACAGCCAGGCACACAAACACACTTAAAGACACAACTCGGCTCTTCTTCTTTTGCTTACTCCTCTTTCAAAAAAAAAAAAAACTTGCACAAACGTCAAACGCACACACACACAGCAGACACCACACACACACTCACTCAGGCTTGCACTCGCTCAGGCAGTCATACACACACACACACAGCGGCGACGGCTGCGGCTGCTGCTGGTGGCAGCCAGCTGAGACTTTTTTTAATTGGAAATTTTTTGATTTTCACTTGTTATACTGTTATACTAGATTCTTGCTTATTGTATGAAACTTGATTACAGTTACAAATTGCAGCAGCTTCCTCTTCCTCGCTTTGTGAATATTTTATTTATTTATACTTTTGGCTATCGCTGCTGCTGTTGTTGTTGTTGATTCTGCCTCATTCTCGTGTTATTTTATTGCAACTTCGTCGCTTTAATGACTTAATTTTTGTGTGTTCTCATTAAGTTTTCCTTTTGTGGCTATTTTCGCTTTTCTTCGCCTTCCTTGTGTTTTCTTCTTTTTTTACGCAGAATAAAAATTGAACTAGCAATTGATTTTTTTCTCCTTTTTTTCTCACGCCCGCCGCACCAGCAAAAAGTTGTTCAAACGAAACGCCTGATTTTGTTGCAATCAAATTGTTTTTTAAATAAATATTATCAATATACTTATTTTTCCACACACACAAACAACGACGACGACGAATTCGTCACGCGAAAACTCTTTTTTTTGCTAAAGCCAAAAATTTTGACGTCTCATCGCTTATAGAAAAACTTTCGCCCGTTCCGTTTTGTCAAACGTTTCGATACGTTTTGCACACACGGTTGCATGCGGCGAAAAATACACAAAAAATGACAACTGAGAAAGCGAAGCGAAAAAAAAAACAATTGCAAAAAATTCGCGCACGCTTTTTGAATATTGAATATTGACAATGATTTACGCTGCCTCTTAACTTAACTTATTTTTAAGGCTAATTTATGTGGTCAGTGGAACGTTGGAATTGGGCTGGGAGAGAGAACCTAAATATTTGGCTGCTAATTAAACAAAAATGCAATCGACGCTGTGTCGAACAAATGTCAGCAAAAAAAAGGATGAATGGCTAAAAATAATAAAAAATGTACTCACCACGTTGCGAAATATATCATTTAAATATATATTTGTATATATAAATAGATGTGCGGCAATTATTTTCTATGAATTGAGAAAAAAACCACTTGTTATGTGTGTTTTTGTTCTTCTCTCTTCTTCTTTTCTGCTCGCAGCATTAGCAATTTGTGCGAAACACCAAAACGTTCCACGCACATAAACAGAATTGAACGTTTTTGTCAAACGTATTGTTAGTCAGAAATGCACACAACTAGAATTGTTTACCTTACGTTTAATAACCAAAAAAAACTCAATTGTGATTAATGATTTAATACACTCTTTCTTTCTGCTGTCGTCAAAAACTATGTGTGGCTGTGGTGGTGAAGCGATAAGCAATGTTGTTTCTCCGATAGATAGACAGCATTGCAATTGTTCCAGCATCGATATGTGTGTACCACTCCTGTGTACTACATATATCGATAGTGTATTCATCGTCAGTGAGACCGTTTTAAAATAACGACTTATCGCATTTAAATGCGACTGTCAGCATGAATTGTTATAAATATTTATATTTACCGTGTAAAATGTTACATATATATCGATATTGTCATATTGATATTAATCGTCAGTGAGACTATTTTCGGTCGCATTTTAATGCGATTGTCGTATTTTTATATTCTATGTAAAATAGTCAACATTTTTTGTTTATAAATATTGATTTTTGTATTTATTGAGGATTTTGGTGCATTAACCAAGGCGCCTGAATATCAGCCGATATTTTTTTGAAATATATCATCAAAATGGCGGCTGACGGGAATTGACACTTGGGCAACCTTGGCACTGATTTTGTTTTTGTCGTAATTTTATTTGAATTACATTTGATGATTAAATGAAATAGACATTGGACATTAATTTGAACATTTAATTTTATTTAACTTGTATGATTAACATTGTTCGTAGTAAATGGTCTATTGTTTTTTACTTTTTATGTATTTATGTTTTTTTCTTTCATTGGAACAGAGAACTTTAGCAATTTCGGTATTTATATATATATAATATATATGTGTGAGTGTGTTATTTGTGTGTGTGTATATGTATGGAAATCCACACTTTTTGTTGTTTTTTTGTTTTTGCAGCAAAGCTTAGAAGCCGTGGACCTTTAATTGGTCAGGCTTGGCGAGTCCCACCTTGGTCAACCATTGGCAGATGTTTTCACGTTGATCGCCCTGCAATTGCAGAACTTCACCATACTCGGGATGCTCAATCACAGTCCCATTACAAGCAAATTCCTAAAAACAAAATAGATAAGGAGCATAAGTCAAAATAAACAAAAATAAAATATATAACGAGCATAAGTCAAAATATATAATAAAATAATATATAATAAAATATTTAAAGAGCATAAATCAAAATAAAATAGATAATGAGCATAAGTCAAAATAAATAAATATAAGCAACAAGCATAAATAAAAATAAAATAGACCATGAGCATTAGTCAAAATAAATTAGGTAAAAATAAGATTGAAAAATCAATATAAATAAAATAAAAATGTATGTATATAAAATAAAATGGATAAAGGGCATAAATAAAAATTAAATACACGAAGAGTACAAATAAATAAATTAAAATAAAATGAAAAGCATACATACAAATAAAATAGCCAAGTGAAATTCAATTAAATTTGCAATTTAAATTTAGCATAGTTTACCTTTTTACAGGAGCGGACTATTTTCTTCAAGTCATATTCAGCGGATAAGCCCTGAACAGTGGTCAATGTCTTGCGACCGTTCCTCTGCTGGATTCTTATGTGGACAAGTCCGTCTTGAATGTCATCATCATTGCCCTTGATTGCATCAGCAAAGGGGTCTGAAATAAGTAATATATTCAAGCATCGACTATATGAAAAAATCACTACTCACACACACACACACACACACATTTATATATATACTGCACTTTGTATATACGTATGTGTGCGTGTGTGATGACTAGACTAGCCCCAAAAACGAGCAGCCATTTTTATATATACACACACACAAACATACACACGTCCATGTGTGCAAAATAGAAATAAAAAGAAAACGCGTGCTTACCACGAGTGTTTAAATTCTGGATGGACATACGACAATAAAAAGAAACAGCAGCCTAAAATAAAAAACCTTTTTCAAACGCAGTAAATACGATTATGTACTTTAAATTGTAATTTAACTTTCTTGTGTTTTTTTGTTTTATTGCGAAGAGCTTCGAAAATGTGTCTGACAAATAGGGATGGCTCAAAATATCGATACAGCTGGGCAGAGACACACACGATGTGTCATTGCCGTCGATATATCGTTGGAATAGCAAGTCTGTGCGCGCTTAAGCGCAGCCAACTTCGTGTTTCTCTCCGGCTGCCATATTTCTTTCCTGCTTGTCTTTCAACGAGAAAAGGTGGGCATTTTGCATTTTGTGCTGTTTTAGTTAAGTTATAAAGCTGCTAAACTTTAGTGAATGGCACAAATATGTACCGGATATATTGATTGTTATAAATGAAACAAAAAGTTGGCATATTAATGGCTGCTTGTGTGAGATAAATGGTAAAATTTGATATGTTGATTTCACACGTGTGTTGAGCAGAAGCAGCTAAAAAATTATGATGATTGATTTTGGCGGAAGAGTTCTTGAAGACTAAATTCATCACCCAAGACTGACTTTGAAATATGTCTAAATAAATAAATAAACAGTATAGATGCATATTAATTATTTGTATTTGTATTTTTGTAATTTCATATTTGCTGCTGCTGTTGCTGCTTCTTCTTTTTTGGCTATTCCACTTTGGTTGATCTTAGGTGAGAAGCACATGGAGAAATTTTAATGAGCAAATTGTAAAAATGATGAATGATTTTGGCTGAAGAGTTCTTGATGACCATATTCATCACCCAAGACTGATAAATATTACTCACTAAAATCACAAATTGTTTAAAACTGCTTACCATTGAAAACTAACTTTATTTTTTGCATTTTCATGTTCCTGCTGCGCCTATTGCTGCCACCAATTGTTGCATGGAATAATAGGTAAAGTGTGTTGCTGATATGATTTTTAATATTTATGTTATTTATTCTTTTTTTATGATGACCAATGTGTTGCGGAAGAGTTCTTGAAGACTATATTCATCACCCAAGGCTGAATTTAAGACTTTAATTCAAGTACTCACCCACATATTTTCCAGACTGATTTTGATTATACTTTCTCGTTGCAGACGTACGATGACAACCTCTTCGCACCTAAATTGGTTGATCATTCGCAACAACAACGCCTTCTTGTTGAAGAAGCGCGATGTTAAGAGACCTTTTAGCACAGTAAGTCGACAAAAAAATACCCTTTTGTTTTCTCTTTTTCTCGTTGAATGATGTTTGCAATTTATAACTTTCACAATGATATTTGAATACAACATGATAGTAATATCAAATCTGACAGAATACTTTTAACTTACATTTTATTTAGTGCTGTAAGTGTAACAGTATTAATCGATATGATTTTTCCTTTATTTTTATAGGAGCCCAACAACTTGACAAATGTTAGCTCTTTTCGCTATAGTGGCGTGGTGCACAAGAAGACGCTGGGAATTGTGCCTGCTGGCGATAAGAAGGGTTTCACCGCTGTGCTGAGGAAGGGCAAATATGGCCAGCGTCCCGTCAAGAATTCGGTGCGTGTTAATTTCAATGCTGGACCACGTCGCTCGCTTAAGAAAATGAAGAACCTGCTGACGGGCTCCAAGTACCGCAAGGATCTGACACAGGTATGGTCGGCATTCGATATAAGATATATTCTCTTGTATATATAATATATAGATCCTATATATGATCGTATGTGATGATATCTTAATTTTACTACTACACCAAGATCGCTGAAGATTCGTGTTGAAGAAATTATCTGATATAATATTTAAAACACACTTTATTTATTGAGGAAAGCAACAAAATATTAATTCTTATTTCTTATTTTTTAATTGCAGGTAAACACTGGAAAATATTTAATGCTCTACAAAGCGGAAAATTTGAGATGAAATCGCTTTTGTTGTCCTCTGATGAAATCTATTTAAATACTACCAAGATCGCAGACTGTTTTGCTGTTGAATATTCTTTGCTGAAGTCACTCTCCAAATTAACTATTATATGTATTTTATTATTAATTCTAATCTGTATATTTAATCTCTCTCGCTGCAGGCTGCTCTCCGCCGTGCTTCAGCTGTGCTGCGTTCCCAAAAGCCCGTGCAGAGCAAGGCCAAGAAGCCCGTTCAAATTTCGGCCAAGAAGCCCGAATAAATATTTGTCTGCCTGAGAAATTGAGGAGTTGTTTTTTCTACTCAAGAATAAAAAAAAAAAACGTTAAAATCCGAAAAATAAAAGTTTTGGTTTTTAAGCAGAAGAATTTGAATTTTAATGTATATATTTCGATTTTAATATGCATAGTTTTTGCTGCAGTCACTGTTTCCCAATTATGTTGTCAATTGTGAAGAGCGTTGTTTGCTTTGATCTGTTGCATGCCCCAGCGGCAACCGAGCTCAACTCGGACTCTGACCCAACTCCAGCGAGTGGCGGCGTACTGAAAGCGCTCGGGGAATGTGGATCTTCTGCAGCACTTGGAGCTGTTCGGCTGGAGCAGGGACTGTCTGCTCCACTGGAAGCTGTGGGCGCATCTCCACTGGCAAAACGTGGCTTGTTGTTGAACAGATTGTTGAAACCAAAGGAAACCGATAAATATTGACGATGCAGCTCCGTAATCCGATCCGAATAGTTGGGCCGGAGTGCAGCTGCTCCCGCTGCATTATCACTGCAGAATATATCAAAGTCGGGCAGGGAATCGCTGGTGGTTCTTAGCTCGCCTTCATTGCTACTCATGGAATCCTGCCATTAAATATACAGATAAATAAATAGATATATAGATAATGTTCAGTTCCTTAGGGGATCTCCCTCTCACCTTGCCCGTTTCGCGGTCGTAGCGAGTTGAGCTGCTGCTGCTGCTGCTGATGCAGTGCCTCCGCCTGGTGCGACGGCGTCGATAGTTGCCCTGCTCGAACATGTCTGTGGCGGATGCGTCCAGCATCCAATAGCTGCCCTTGCCAGCGCTATCATTATCCTCGATGGTATTTTTGTCCCGCGCCACCTTCACAAAGCAATCGTTGAGCGACAAATTGTGCCGAATGGAATTCTGCCAGCCCTGTTTATTTTCACGATAATACGGAAATCTGGAAAAGTACGAGTACAAGTTGAGGTCGGGTTGGCTATAATCCATGCAGATCTTAAGTCAAAATCATTGACCCCTTTTGGAGATGCGCCAAAAATAATTGGACGTCAGAACTAATTCAAAATTGTGGCGACATTTTTTACTGCTACTTATTTACGTACTCAGGAATTATATATTTATTTTCATATGATAATATTTATATGCATTTTAATGGCAAGTTAAATGCTTATATACACACAGTTTAGATCGGATTTTAATGTTTGTATACCCTTGCTGGGGGTGTTATACTTTTGACGGTGATCAGAATTAATACAGGAATCAAAATATGTATAGCCATTTATTTTCTTTAATTTATAAGTATTTATTGTATTTTTTTCTATATTGTTAAAATAAGAAAAGTTTTGTGGAACTGCGAAAGATTAATCATTTTTAGTTTAATCATATTTTCGAGCTTCTGTTTTTTAAAATAATATTAAGAAACATAAGAAATGAATTTAGTCTGAGCATTTTGACCATGAAAGAAATTGGATTAAGAATATCTTTATTTTTGTTATGTACATAAATTGAGCATATTTTGGACATATTCTACTTTTCACTAATATTTCCAAATGCATTTCAATATGTAAATAAATAGATATAGCATATTTTGGATCTACTCTACGTTGAAATAATATTAGCACAAGTCGAGAATGAATATTATCTGAGCTGTGACTATTTATGAAATTTGATTGTCATTGAGAATATTTATATTTTTGCAATGTAGTTAAAGGATTATCATGTTTTTGACCTAATCTACTTTTAAATAATATTATTTCGACCATGAATCGATTTGGATTTTATTTGAGAATATTCATATTTTAGTTCTACTTTTAAACTATCAATATAATTGGATTGTAATTGAGAATATTCATATTTTTCGTATGGAAACAACCAGATTTATCATATCTTTTAAATAATATTTACACAAATGAGAAATGAATTTAGTCTGAGTATTTCGACTATGAATGGGACTGTAATTGGTAATTTCCAAATTTTTGGTATATGGATAAACAGATTTACCTCTGTTTAAATTTGGATTATAATTGAGAGTACTCATCTGTTTGCTATATGAATAAATAGGTTTAGCACATATTGAATCTACTAAAATAGATATTTTAAATAATATTTAAACTGCTTTTTATACATAAATATAGCATCTGGAATATAACTAGCATCGACTGTTGATTATATAGTAAGTAATACACTTACTTATCCATGATGAACTTGTAGATGCCGCTGAGCGTTAATCTCTGGCTGGGAGCACTGCTGATGGCCATGGCAATCAGGGCTATGTAGGAGAAGGGCGGCTTCTCCGGTCGATGATTGTTGTGCAGGAATGAGATGGGCAATGTCCAGATATTGTTCTGCAGTGCCAGCAAATTATCCATGCCCTGGTAATAGAATGCCGAGGGGAAACCAGCACATGCCAATGCTCCTCCATCCATCATATTCACAGCTCCGACGGCATTGCCAACCAGCGGATTATTGCCACGTAAATAATCCGGACAACCGAGCAATGTGTTGACCAGTTGCTCATTATCTTGGATAGATGTGGATGCCGTATAGCAGGAGGTGGGCAGCATGTTTATTTAATTATGTGTTTTTATATTTTGATTATTAATTAAATATTAAATATTTATTTAGCACTTGTTTTCTTAGTAATTTTTATATAGAATGTAATTAGATATTTATTTAATGAATATTAAATTTGAGTACACTTCGTGGCACTAATTAAATATTTAATATTATTATTGTTATATTAATTAGTATTCAAATTGAATACACCTTTTAGCACCTCTTTGCTCAGTAACCCTTTCTACACTGTGTAATTAGATATTTGTTTATAAATGAGTATTAAATTTGAATATACATTCTAACACTTCTGAGTAACTTTTATAGAGTAATTATTAGGGAAAACTTAGCTAAACTTCACTACAATCTTTCACTTTTATTACGCAAGGAGTTTCCTCAAGATACTTCCGATAGTAAAATAATTCCTAAGTGATCCGCACGCGTCTCGATCTGTAGCTTCCGCCAAGAAGTCCGATAGACAAATAAATGGATTTTGTGGGCTGGCTATGGAGGATAGTCAAAGAGATCTAGAGAGAGAGAGAGCTATAAATAAATAAATAAATGTGTGTGTGTGTGTGTGAGATGAGTATGCAAATGAAAACGCAGAGAGCAGAACAGCTCGGAGAGAGCAGCACTCATTGGATAAGAATCAGGCTAGGATTAGGGATAGCCGGGATTACAAATAGTTGATCGATATTTGTTAAATATGTCTCCCAAAGTCATCAATCAACATTCATCTTTGATGTGCTCATCCAAGAGTTCCTTGAAATATTTGCTTATATCCATTATAGGGTTAAGGCAGACATTTCATTGGTGGACTGAGTTCCAGTAGGGGCGTTCCTCTTACACACACACACACACACACTCACACAAACACACTCATTTTAAGATCTTTGCTCTTTCTTGTTCTTGGTTTTTTCATGGGCGGAGTCAACGAATGCAGTGTGGGTGTATTCGAAGTGCTCATTTATTTGTGGTCTATATGCATTTGTAATTACTTCAACAAATGAAAATTGAGCAAAATTTGAAGGCAAGCAAAACTAGCTCAATTGATCTTTAAACAACGTTATTTTTGGTAGCTTTAATAACGCTTCTTGTTTATTTGGAGAACAGTAAACTAAAAGGCGGAAATCGGCATTTGATTTAGTACAGCTTACAAATTTAACAATTAATTAATGAATTTTGACTAAACAGTAGATTAAATAGTTCAAAGTATTTACAAAATATAACTGAGACATAATTTATGTCGACAATTTGAGCCTGAGAGCTAGTAATTCAGAGTTGACAACAATTATTTTGTGCAGTAAAAAGTATATTAAATATTTCGAAAGTATCTATAAAGTATCAATTTAGTAAGTGAAGCTTGACTAAATAGTAGAAATAGTCAAATATTTCAGAATACAGTAATATAAAATTAAATTTGAACCTGAGAGCTAGTTTATCCTGTCATTTATTTAGAGACCAGTAAAAGGAGAGTCGAATATTTAAATTCAATTTAGTACAGTTTCAATTGAACAATTATTTAGTGAATTTTGTGTAAACAGTAGATTAAATATTTGAAAAGTATCTACAAAATATGAGCCTAAGAGCTAGTTTATCTCGGCATTCCTCAGCGATGCCGCTATCTGGAAAATAATCCATAATTTCCTTTTGGATTTTTACGACCTTTCACAAGTACTGCATTTTTACTCTGATTTACTTGCTCTGAGTTCCGTGGTAAACGAAAGTCGTTTGCCATATCGCACAGAAGGTCGTAAAAACTATGTTGTATACATTTAAAACACAGGACTACGATCGATTTTACGACTTTACGATCGAGTATCGGCCTGTCTCAAGTAGTGGGAAAGCAGAGACTCATTTAAGGGAAATAAAAACAATAAATACAAACCAATTGAAGTTGAGTTTCACTACACACATGTGTCTCTCTGGCTCTGACTCTGACTCTATGACCTGTGAACTCGCAAATGACACAAAGGATTTTTCACGCTATCTCTCTCTCTCTCTCTCTCTCTCTCTCTGTCTCCTTCCATTCAAGAAGTTGATTTTACGATCGCTTACCGCGGCCAAAATGGGTCATAAAACAATGGGTTATCCTAGACGAAGAAGTAGTTGGGCAGACTATGCAGCTATGCAAAGCACGTCTCTGGGATCTTCTGCTTTTGTCTGCCCGGAGTGGGAGTAATCGTTCTTTGCACTCAGAGAAAAAAAATCAACCTGAATAAGTATTGGCGAGTTTTTCTTCTATTTGGCAATAATTTCTGAATATAAGAATATATTTTTTTATTAGAACGAAATCATAGAAAAATCCAAACTAATTTAATTATCCCTGTTAAATAAATTATAACACTTTTATAAGCTGTGTAAAATCTTTGCTTATCTATTTACAGTCCAAAAATACCCTGGAAATTAGACATATTTTTTCTAAAGTAAAGAAAAATCCATTAGAAATTTGCTTGCTGAATAATGAGGTGAGGAACCCTTGGCGAATTTCTAAAATTCAGAGTGATTTCTTTTGCTGAGTGTAGTAGTACTCGTATGTCCCTGTCATCTGGTGCACTGGTCTGGTTTGGGTTTGATTTGCTTTGGTTTGGATTGCTTATTTTTAGACCTATGCTGGGAATAGTATTGGAAACAAATAGATTTCTTTTTATTGCCACGTTGCAGCACGCAAAAAGCAAACATTCCCAACAAGTCTGAAACAAAAACAATGTTTTTATTTGGCTTCGAGCTGATCAATGATCGGTCGACAAGTCGACGACGAGTCAACGCTAAGCCATAAAACGCCCAACCGACTGTTTTGTTTAGTTGATCGCTATGGCCAACCGCAAGTTAATCAAACCAACAACAGAAAACAACAGAGAAACACACAGCACAATTGCAATTATAGTTTAGTGCGTGACATCTTGCCGATCGATGCTTGTCTTGGACCTGATTTATGTACCGGGTCTCGCTCTGATCCCATCACATATGTAAGCATGTTTGCCCCATCCCTTGGAAAAGTCAACACCTTGTCAAAATTTGATTTGCTCACTCCGCGTGCAGTTGCATCAAAATTAAATCAAAACAACAAATCATAGATCATCCCCCACATTTGCCCCATTCCCTGCCCATACCCATACCTCCTGCCCCATTCTGTGGCTGCTCAAAACACGAGCGATTTGTCAAAACTGCCTCGCGTCGCGCAACAACCATTAACAACAACATCTATTACACTCGGAAAAAAGCCAACTTCGAATTTTACAAATTTGCCTTATTATTCAGCAACAAGTATTGGATCATTTTACATTTAAATACCATTTCCACTTTTTAGAACGGCATTTCTTGGGTTCATTTGGGTTTGTCAATTTGGGGCAATCATTTCGAAAAACCAGAAAAACTATTTAGTTTTCAGGTGGATTTTTTGCTGAGTGTAGTGTTGGCTATTTATAGTAGGTGCCGTTAAATGCAGCACAGCAAGGAGGGTGGAGGATGGTGGATGGAGGATGGAGGATGGAGTGTGGAGGTAGGAGGGAGTAGAGCCCTCGACCAGGGCTATTAGCTGCGTGCTGTTGTTTGACAACAAATACAAGCAGCAATATAAAGTGGCATTCAACACAGCCTCAACAGACTCAGCCTCTGCCTCTGCCTCAGACTCATCATCATCAATGTTGTTGCTGCTGTTGTTGCCGTTGGCGGCGTTACACATCATTGACAGCAAATTATCCACATTACCTGAATTGTCAGAGCGGGCGCCCCATTTAGCCATTATGGCGGTGTGAACGTGACCTTTGCTGGCCATTAAATGGCACACTTTGAGTCGCATTTGTTTGCTGCTGGCTGGCAACAGCATCCCGGAATCGGAAATTTATGCGATTCTTGACACTAGTTGCGTGGCATAGCCCCCCCCCCCCCCCACTCCCCTCCCACATCCCTTGCCTCTTTATTAGGCATTCAGGCTTGTTACGCAGGCAGGACTCTCGATATAAACTCAAAATATGCCAGCCATAAAGTGGCTATTGACCTGTGCAGACATACACAATGAAATCTTCCACTTGCTGGGCTTATTGCCAGGTGAACAGCCAATAGCGAACAGCTAACAGCTGAAGGCATCGGGACTTGGCAGACATAACCAGCATATATATATTTAACTGGGGAACAGGGCACACTATACAAGATTCAAAACACCTACTCACAAATTTCATTATTACTTATTGTTAACCGTCGAATTAATAATTAATAATGGAAGCTATATCACATATAGGTATAGTTTTAATCCCCTTATTTTGCCACAATATTGGTCGCCTAATAATAGGTTGCCAGGGTTTTTACAGGAGTTAAGACTTCAAATCAAGTTTTTGGATTAAAATGTAGTACTGATCTTGAGCTCAAACTTTGGCCAAGAAGCTATTGCTTTACAAAATCCATTGAAATTTGATTAAGTTATGATAATGCTAAGTTTGGACCCTAAGAATTTTACATGACTTTCTACCCAGAATCCCGTTTCGAACTTTAAATGTAGTATTGATCTGGAGGTCAAACTGTGATCAAAATGCCATTGGTTTTGAAAATCGGGTCAGTATTGACAAAGTTATGGCTAGGGGAAGCTTAAATCCACGTCCATCTTCTATTTTTGGGCTAAAATTTTGACATGATATGTGACCAAAAATCACGTTTCTAAATTTAAATGTAGTATTATTCTATAGGTGAAACAAATATCAAAACGCCCTTCCTTCTCAAAAACAGTTGACTTTTCACAAAGTTATTTCCCCCATTTTCCTCAGCTATTTTTTGGCCAGAATCAGGGTTTCAAATTTAAAAGCAGTATTGTTCTAGAGACCAAACCACGATTAAAAAGAACTTGCATTTGAAAATGGATTTAGTTTAGATAAAGTTATGGCTTTGGGAACTTTAGAACCACCTTCTTTACTACATTTTCCAGACTGTAGTCTTACATGAGTTTCGACCGAGAGAAACGATTTCAGATTTAATTGCAGTACTCCTCTAAGAAGAGTAGAACTCACCTGGCAGCTATATCATATCGTGATCTGATCCACTTCCGACATGTATGTAGAAATAAACATCCAACTTTAGTTTGTGTTCTTGAATGAATTTCGCACACGTTTCAAATTGAGCAAATTATTCAAAATGGGAAAATATCAAACAGATTTTTGCTGCTGCTGCACTGGTTTAAAAACAATAAACTTTCAACAGGCAACAATTGAAAACAATAACTCGACTCTTTCCCCACAACCCCCTTCTTTTTCGCTGAGTGTATGTGTGCGTGTTTGTTTATTTGTTTAAATTTAGAATATCGACCACATTAAAATAGCAACAGCTTCAAAAGCTTCTCAAGTGGCCTCCTCAAGCCAACGAGTCTGCAATAGGGCAACGGACCATTAAAACAGATTTTTCAAGATGTATTGTTAACCGAACACACCCCGCCACGGAAACTACCCCCTTGCCCCTTGCTGCTGCCCCTTCTCCATTTTTGATAGCTTGTTAAATGGCTGGTTGACCCCGCGGGTAATTTGCACTTCAAAGAGTCCACGAGCCGTGTGTTTATGCCAACCAAGTGGGCCAGCTGCTGCGGAGAGAGAGAGAGATCTATGGCATTTATGAGTTACAGAAAGGGTGGGGAGGGGTTGCATGTAGGAGGGGAGGGGGTGCCATCTGCTAATGAGCTTAAGATTCCGTTTCAGATTTGAATTTCCCTAAACGACTCCTCGCTAATTGTCAGAGAACGAAAGTTACAAGCATCGCTTAAATAGATGCATACGCTTAAATCTACCCTCTATCCTAACTGCCACCCCCTGACACCTACAAAGCACACCCACCCTCCCCTCTTAGTCTAAGCTGACATGCCATCATCGATCCTTGTCGTGCGACAAAGCAGATGTCAAATCTCCAGTTGACAGCCACTTTCATTTCGATGCATTATTAAAATAACGGCAACAAGGCAACAAGGCAACATCCTGGCAAAGTACCCTCCTCCTATCTACCCTCCTCAACCACCTACCCCCGTCCCTCGTTCAGGTGCTAGACAGCGCAGACATCTTGGCGACTATCCTCAGCCAGCTCGTGTTTATTTTCATGGCAAAAGTCAGTCGCTGCTTTCAATGGATCAGCAGTGGTAGATGGGTAGAGGGCGTGTGGGGGGTGTGGTTGCAGGGGAGTGTTGCATGTTTGTTGCTGCTGCACTTGGCAATCGGCTGCTGTTTATATATGCATTGTGTGTGCGCGAGTGTGTTTGTGTGTAAATAAGTGTACGCAAAACTTCATGCAGTGCCCCTGGAATGGGATTGGGAATGGAATTGGGATTGGGTAAGGAGACTGCTTGGATTATTGGTTGAGTTTACGGGGCATATCAAGGGGTATATGGAGGGTGCTGCATGGGAACACACGCATCGCGTCAGCGGCGCAACAAAGGCACGTGTAAACAAACTCGAACTAGTTGCCCCCGGTTCCACGGCGACTGCTGCATCCACAACAAGTGACGATGTAACAATAGCCCAATAAAAAACCGCGTTAACACGCCGAACATCCCATGCACTACTCAAAGAAATGCAACAAAAACATTCATAGAAAATCAACCTGACTTTTCGAAATTCGCCAAGCGTAATTCAGATTATTATTTAACGAGTAAATTTCGAAAATAAAGGTTTGTTCTTTCCAAAAGGAGTTTTTCAAGAATCAGCATTTCTACTATTTAGATATGCATTTTTTAACAATAGAAAACAGAATCAGTGTTTGCATTTCTAGTTTTTAGAAATGCATTTATTTTAATAGAAAATATTGCATTTAAATACCCCCAGAAATCTAATAATTCTTATAAACATTTCTTATTTTTCTTAAATTTAATATTAAGTTTGGTTTTTAATTTAATTTAATCTATTTCTAAAAACATCAACTTATTTTTGGGATTGTCGATTTAATGCAAATCATTCTAATTTGAAGAAAATAAGAAAAACTTTCTAGTGAGGTCTGGCGATTTTCTAAACTTAAGGGCAATTTTTTCTCTAAGTGTATGCGACATACATTTTTGAAAAGCTCAGCTCAAGCTGGACACATCAATTAAATTATAGGTCAACTTATGAGCGCCAACTTGACCAGGTTGTTGTAGGTAACACTAATGGAGGGTTAGGGTATATATAAAATAAGAAAAGGGCATCTAGGAATTTTTGGTTGATACGTTGAATGCAGGCCGCCAAGGCGTGGCGCGGCAGACAGAGTGGCGTCAAAAGTTTGCTCGGTTTTCTTCTTGGGTGAGGGGTGGCTGAGGTTAGGGCCGGGATTGGGCTCGGGGTTGGGGGTTGGGGTTGGGGCTGGGGTTGGGTTTGGTTTGGTGCTGTTATGAAAACAAGCGAATGACCAAAAACCACTTGGCACGGCCCGCACCGTCGTTGTAGCTGCAATGGTAAATGGTCGACAGTTTGATATGCGGTTTGGCAGCGCCAGCAAAAATATCAGTTTGCCATTGCAGCAAAAGCGCCAGTTGCTGCTGCTGATTTAATTTTGGAAAACCAGGCCCAGAAACTGAAGGGCAAATACGCTTTGGGTGGTTTACTTTATTATTGTTTTTATTTTCCCCTTTTTTTTCGAGAAGAACTCGTCAAATGTTTACAAGCAAATACGCCACATCATCAGCAGGAGGAGTCAGCAAAAGTCAAGCTGTAGTTTTTTTGACCAGGTTTATAGTTTTTTTTGTTGTTGTGGAGCACATCTTGTTAAGCAGGCAGTTGTGGGCGGTTTTGGGGATTAGTCGAAGATATAGAGAGTGTGAAAGGGGGACAATAAGTTGGAATTGGAATTCGCTTTGATCTTTTCGCACTTTTAAATGTTTGGGAAATCTGTGTAAAAGGCATGAATCGCTTTTCGTAGAACCAATAAAAAATTAATGGCAGCATTTGGCTGTTTTCCTCCTATTGTGGCTGGCTGCTGCTTTGTCTGCTGCTGCTGCTGCTGCTGCTGCTACTGCTGTCTGTTATTTGTTTTTTAAATTTTCTGTTTGATAAAGCGCGCCCCAAACAAAATGGGTGGGCAAATATACATATATATATATATTTATATATATATGTGCAACAACTAGTTTGTGGCAACTTGGAGCAGCAGCAGCAGCAGCAGCAGCCATCGCTGATTTACATTTGATTCGATTTCAAGCGGAAATCTTTGGCAATTGCAGATTAATGCCCCTGACAGCAGCAGCTTGGCCACAAAGCCATTGCGGAAGCTCTGCCTGCTGGCATCTCAGGTGTCAGGATACTTCACGCTGATTAGATAAGCATTTTCGGGTGCGAAATGTGTTAAGCTTTGTTTGCCTTCTGTTTTTTTCTTGTGCGCCAACGTGAAGTGCCTTTAAAGCCAAACTTTCTGCGGGCCACAGTAGCTAACAGCTAAAAGCTAACTGTGTGTTAGCAGTTACACTCCGCAAAAAACAGGGCCATTCTTTTCACGAAAAATTTAACTCAGATTATTATTTGGCAAGTATAAGCAGGATTTACATTTCTAAATTTCAGGCTTGATTTTTATAAAACATGGAAAAAATGTGCATCATTTTAAAGGGTGTTGTTTTCTATCCGTGTAAATCGAATTCGTATATTATTTATTTTGCTACTTTTATTATTATTAAACATTAGTATTTTGAAACTTCACATAAACGAATATTTTACATAGCTTATAAATTCAAATACTTAACTTGAAAGAACTTAGGATTTTAAGGGGGTTTCGAAGAACCCGAGTGGATCTTCCCGCGCTACTCGGCCTTTAAGGAACACAAGAGCTAAACTCTAATATAAAAGCTGACCTAGTAAATTTCATAACTTGTTTCTGAATTTGGGAAATTGAGGTTTGGAGGTAAAAATCGGAAAGTTTAGATAATATAAATACAAAATAGGAAAACTAAAATAGAAATAAGAATTGGAAAACTTTTTATAAAGTCTAGAAAGTTTTACTATTTTTGTAGAGGCGATTTGGATTTTGGAACGATTTACTATAAGTAAGGGATATGCACTTTTTCTGAGTGTAGTGCTGCCACAGCGCAAATGGCATTTTTATTGAGCCATTAAAATTTTCGGCCTCGACTCAAGTGTCTAGCTTGGGGGCAGGTGGAGGGTTCTGGGGGCTGCTGCGTTGCAAGCGATACGGATTGGAGGATTGGAGCCCTTACATTTTGATTAACGTGCGCTGATGCCAATGTTGGTTTGCTGCTGCTGCTTGCTATATTTTTTTCCTTCTTGGCCACAAAATGCCACCTAAGGGGATAAACTTGTGAAATATTTTGGGATTTGTGCGGCTTAGGTGAATGTAACGTACCCACGCCCCCGCCCCTCCCCCTCCCCCCCACTGCCCCTCCCCCTCCCTCACACACACCCCTCAAACTCTACCCCCAACTTGCTGTAGGTGATTAGGCAGCAATCCATATTTTTTTATATTTATTTTTTTTTTTTTTGGCGATCGTCTTGGCTAACAAAATGCGGCCATTTGGGCGGCTTAAGATTTATGTACATATTTGTTGGTTGTTAAGGCCAGTTGGCTCATTAGCTGCATTTAAAAGTCACCGTTGGCTGTGGCGCTGTCTCCCAACCAATCCTCCTGGAATCCCGCCCCATGTCCCGGAGGCGTGTGCGTGTCGCTTATCACACGAATGTCATTACGCACCTTGCCGGGTCCCATAACTTTAAGACCAACCTCCAAAACTCCATTTGCCCACTCCTCCCTCCCCCCTTTCCCTTTTCCCCCTTTGGCCTTAACCGAAAATGTGCGAATGTGAATGTGAATGTGAATGCGAATGCGAATACGAATACGTGAGTTCTGCAAGTTATGTGCGCGTAAGTGAATGAAATTACCGTAAGGCATTTAAGCAATGCAAGAGAAAGGCGCTCCGAATAGATACATAAATGACAATGCCAGACAGGCGAGACAACCAACACCAACACCCCAACAACCAACAGCCCATCAACGAACAGCCCTTCTACTTCTACAGCAGCGGTACACTAGCAAAAAAATCGACCTACTTTTGGCGACAAGCGTAACTCACCTCTTTATGCAGCTGGTAAATTTCTGAAATTTATGGCTGTGGCTTGCTAAAAAGCAGTGTTTGCATTTCTTAATTTTAGGGTGCGTTTTTGTACATTTTATAAAAAATGTGTCCAATTTCCAGGTTGTTCTTTTCCATGTTGAATAATTCTTGTATTAGCTTTTGCGTTAAGATAGCAGCTAAATCGAATAAAGCAGTCAACGAGCAAATTTCATTACATTTTGAATTTCACACAGAATTCTTTTCGAGGATCAGCGTTAGCATTTCTACTGTTTAGAAATGCATTTCTTAATAATGGAAAATGTCTCTAAAAAATTAAAAAAAAATATTTTAGGGGTTGTTGATTCTTTTATTTAGAAATTATTGCTAAAATCAAGAAAAGATTGCTAATTTTAAGGGAATTTGTTAAATGTCAGCGGAATTCTTGGGATTGTCGATTTAGGACAAGACTTTCTACTTTTAATTTAATTTAAAATGTTTTCTGATTAGTTTTTTTGCTGAGTGCAGCATCAGCAGCAGCAGTCGCAATTTTAGCCACAAAACGTTTAAAGACGCAGCTCAGCACTTGGCACATAAAAATCCTGTCAGCTTCACAGCCTCTGAGGATGTCTGCTGGTGCTCCTGCTCCCATTGCTCGTACTGCTCCTGCTGCTCCTTCCGCTCCTGTTGCTGCTGCTGCTGATGCTGTTGCTGTTGGTTCTAAAAGGCGCGCTTATCGTTTTGACAGGAATATCTGCGCTTTCTAAATGCCGACGCCGTCGTTTATGATGCTTCTGCTGCGCTTACGATTGAGTTTTGCCCCACCCCCAACCATAACCCACCCCGAAGCGCAACCCCATCCAACATTTTAGCTCAATGCCATGCCGTAAAAACGTGCTGTGCCTGGTTGTTACTTTAATGGCTTTTACTCCCCACGAATCCAGCAGAGTCGTCAAGCGAATTATGGAAGCTGCTTTTCTTTTGGCATCGTCTCCTTTAGCCAGGGCTTTGTTTCTCAGCACTTTTGCGTGGCTGCGTGTGTATTTAATAGTCTGTGTGGTTTGACATTGACTGCCTGCCTTATACTACCTATATAAATATATATATACATATATATATAGGCACCTCCTTTTGTTTTCCTAATCCCCTCTAAAAAGGGCCTGCTGTGGTTTACCTGTTCAACTTTCAGTCAGGCCATTCGATTATCGTGTCACATTTTAATTACTCAAATTACAATTCGGCTTTTAATGCCAGCCGACTTACTTTTGTGCCAAGTTGTCAACACTGTCAAAGCTCTACGAGGTCATTAAACATCTCACCGGCTTTCCCCAACCGGGACAAACACTCAAGAAAACAGTTTGTGAATTTAAAACCCACTCTTAACAAGATAAACAATTGACAATCGACTTGGCAAACTTCGTTCAGGGCTGGCGCAACTTGACAGACTCAAGGCTTCTCAAGATAAGTTTGAGTTGAAGAAACTTACTGGATTTGCAGCTATATCTTTTCAGTTAGGTTGTCAGCTGTGCACTCAGAAAAAAATCGCCCCAAACATATAAAGTTACGAAAACCTTCTAAAATTCAGAAAGAAATAATGAAATTTACAGGGTCGGCTTTTATCACAGAGTTTAGATGTCGTCTGAATTGTATAAGCTATGTAAAATGCTCATGTGTTTATGTGAAGTCTAAAAATACTAATGTTTAACAATTATATAATTAAGATAGGAAACAACACTCCGTAAATTAGACATAGATAGATTTGGTCCAGAATGACTAATCTTCTGCCAAGAGCTGGGCAGGAGCAAAAGAAGTGTTGAGAAGATTCGGCTTCTTTGGAAATATTGTCTTTGGTTTTTCTACTGATTCTGATTATAGTTTTCACAATTTTCTTGCCAATTAATAATCAATCCATATATCATAGTATATCTTTCATATATCTAAATTTCTGCACTTTTCTTTTAATTTCCATTCTACTTTCTTTTGAGTACTTGCACTTCTTTGCAAATTCTGCTTTTAGTTTTTCATCCGATTCTGATTTTTGTCTTGCAAATATTCTAGTGAATCAGTATTCAATCCATATATCATAGTTTAATTTTATAATCAATCGATATATCATAGTTTATCTTTCATAAAATTCTGCACTTTCTTTTTGGTAATTTCCGTTTTGATTTCTTTCGAGCCATTAATCGATTCGCAATGCTTGCCGAATAAGATACAGAATTATATATCCCCTAGCTGCTATCTCTGGCTTAAAAATTATCAATAAAACGATGGGTAGCAGGGGGGCATGGAAGGAGGGGTTGGCATTGCGTTAGGCTTTTAATATGGCTAGATTGACGTCGATTATGCACGCACTATTTATAAAGCGCCTTTTGCTTCAGTATCCTTGCCATGACGTCTGTATCCTAATGAACGCCTTTTTTCCAGCATACGCTATGCCTTGGAGTCCACCCCCCACCCAATCACCAACCCCCCAAAACCAACCCAGTCGCCACCCACTTCGAATTTGCGCTGACATTGATTGATTATAAATCGGCATACATTGCAAATCTAAAGCGCACACAATAACAAAACTGTTTCAGTTGTTGTTGTTGCTGCTGTTGCTGTTGTGCCTGTTGTTGTTTGTTGTTGCTTATCCTTTGTGAATTGTTGGCGCTGCGGTTGCTTTTGTTTGGCCTGTGACAGCTTTTAATCTAGCCTAGCACGAGGCAACTGCGTTGCCAGCAACAACATCAGCGACAAAAGCAACTAAAGTGCCCGCCCCAAACACAGAGACAGATAGAGAGACAGACAGACAGACAGACAGACAGACAGACATATTTGAAAATCACTTTAGTTCATATATACACACTCAGCAAAATAAATTGCCATGAAATTTAGAAAATTGACAAACAACATTTTCTATTATTAAGAAATGCATTTCTAAAACGTAGAAATGCTTAACAATATCGAATATTTGTCAAATTAAATTATATGAATTTAGACATTTTTTGAAAATGTGAAATTTTAAAATACTAATGTTTAGTAATTACTTTAAGTAACAAAAAAGCGTATGTAAGCATTCTTCAATGTAAACACATAGATAAAAACAGAAATACTTTTCTAAGCTTTAGAAAAATCCAAACTGAAATTAAGAAATATACTGTTTTTTAGAAAGACTCCCTGAATAATATTTTTTTCTGAATTATTTTTATAATTAACTTTAAAACAAGAAAAATGTTCTCTAATTTAGGGCGAATTTCTAAAAATCAGATCGAATTTTTTCCGAGTGCATACATATGTATATTAATATATATATATATATATATCTATATATATATATATATATATATATATTAATATATATGTATTCACACAGTGCCTGAGACTTTGGCCAGTTGTCATTCTCTAATGGAGCTGCTGTCCAGGGCGCTAATGATGCGTTTCTTTCGTTGGCTTACGCTGCGTATACGCAATGCCCGTTCTACAAAAAAAAAAAATCAAAAAATAGATAATGCGCTGAAAACTGGCGCGTTTCGTTGATGGCACGTTTCGGATTTGTATTGCTGGGTTCGTCACTAGCTGGGTTAAGTTAAGCATCGACTTTATGTGCTATGCTGTGCTGTGCTGTGCTGTCTGGCCTATATAGCTGGCTTGGCGCCATTTTACGTAGCAAAACAAAAGTTATGGCCCAATTTTGTAGACTCCCCGCCAACCGGCCCCCAACCCAACCAAGAAAGGAGGTCTTGTAACAAGTGGGACATTTGCCAGTTGCTGATGCTGTTTTTGTTTCTGTTATTTTTGTTGTTTTTGTCGATGCTGCTGGCAGCAATAAAAACAAGAAAAAAATGTTTACTTCGCCAGGCGCCATCCTTTTAATTTTTTTTTGCTGTTGTTTGTTGCCTTTTTGCCTTTGGGCTTTAACTCGGACTTTCGCCTTTTGCGGCCTGCGTCCGAGAGTTTTATGCGTAAATCGGCATAAGTATATGTGTACATAATACGATACGGATACGAATATACACACTTCTCTTCGAGCAGTCCGAGCTGACGATTGTTCCATGGTAATTTTAAGCAACAGCAACAGTAGCAACAACAGCAAGGACAACAAACAAGGACAACAACTGAAACAACGACAACCATCAGCAAAGTCAATTACGTGGCGCTTTCACAAATCTTTGCCACAACAATCGAGTGCGTAGGCATTTTGTGCTGAGGGGTTTGCCACACAGCCATTGCAAATTAATAGAGAACACACACTCACGCACACACACCCTCGCGCACACACACACCCTCGCACACACACACACTATACACTCGGACAAATTGTGTATCATAGAAGAATTCTTATATTGGCTCCTCTGTTCTTCTTTGTATAAGCCAAACTCTGCAGCAGTCGAGATAGCAAATATCATTGCTATATTTTGAATTTCAGAACGGATTTTTTCTAAGAATCAGTGTTATTGAAAATATTTCTAAAAATAGAAAATAACTCCATGTTTTTGTGCAAACCTTTCTAATATGTAGAATTGTTTGTTCACATTTCTTAATAATAGACAATATTTCTAACAGATTAATTTAGGTAGTCGATTGAGGGCAAGCCTTTCTAGTTATAAGATAAATTATTTCTGATATGTAGAAATTGTTGCTAAAAACGTTATAGTTTTTAGGGGGATTTTTTCCGAGTGTACACACACTTGCACGCACACGCACACAGTTGCCAACATTTCTGTTGCTGCCTGGCATAAAATGTAATGTCATAAGTGCCTGAACCTAAAACACTCCGCTTAACATTTACCACTCATATCGTTGCCGTACTCGTCGTAATAGAAAAGTGCCCCCGAAAAGGCTACACCTCCCCCCACCCCATTTCCCCTCTTACAACCCTCATCTTGTTGCTTCTTCTTCATCTTCTGGGAGGAGGAGGAGTCGCTTAAAAGATGCGGATTAGTTATGCTTTTGGTTTTCCTGCCTTAAGGGTATTTTTGGGGGGGGTCGGGCGTTGGTTGCTTTTGTGTGTTGTATATTTAATTCCCTGGTTATGCATGTATTGTAGTTTCCTTTCTATTTAACACGGCTGCATTCATGGACGCACAAATTTGGCAGACAACGTCGTGGCAAGGATTTTGCCGTAACTGTTGCGTGTGCCACACAGAAATAGCTTACTATTGTTTGCGCCAAGTCAGCGACAAGAACAAAGAACAACAACAACAATTATTTACTCAACTCGACTTAATAAATCGCAATTTGCACTATTTGAATTTATAGTTGTATAGTTCTGAAAGAAATAATATCACAACTACGAATGAAAAAACACAGCATTAGTCTTGCACTCTCTTCAAATACTGCAAAATAATATTTAAATTTAATTTTACTTAAACTCAAATAAGTTGAAAAAAGTAAACAAAATGATGTTTTTTCTTTCTCACTTATTTTCTTAAGAATCTTCTTTTATATCTGAAAACTTATTTATAAGTTCCTTAAACTTATTTATTTCTAATTTTCATAATTAAAAATGCACCTTTGAAATATTCTGATATTTTTCTATTTTTTTAACAGTCTTTTTTCACTTTTAAAACGTAATTATGACTTCCTTAAAATTTTATATTTTAGAAATCTCCTTAAAAAAATTGTTTGTGCGAGTGGTGCTATTATTATTTTCGCAACTGTGAATTGTAGTTGATGTTATTTAAAGGACAAGTGAAGCAACTAATTGTCAGGTTAAACCACAAGTGGAAAGTAAATCCTATCCTCGCTGGCCTATACGCAATTTTGGCAATGGTTTCCTCTTGTTGCTCTGGTTTAGATTCCAGATCCCAGATCCCAGAGCCCCAGCAATGAATAGCCAGCTTAGCTGTCCCAGTCTAAAAACTGAAATTAGGGGTGGCTCTGGCAGCTTTGCCATTGGGACTGACAGTCGTATTAGTGTTTTCTGTGTGTGCCCTTCTTACGGGCCATAAAATTTAAAAGCGAGCAAAAGCATTTTTAGCTCTCGTGCAATTTATTAGGCCGGCTCATCGCGACAACGCATAACAATTGCCTTCATCTGTTGATAAATCCTGGCCATGCCACCAAGTAAATTGAAAATATATTGTGTGGGTGCATCCCTAACCCCCCCTCCTTCTTCCCTGTAAAAGGTGGAGAATGTGCAGCCAAGTGTGGCACAGTTCTAATTATACACGCACATGATGTCTAAAGCTACAGAACAGACTCAGACTAAGAGTTGGAGTTGGAGACGTTGAGCTGGGGCTTTAGGAGGCGTCCTCTTTGGGCGACAATAGTAAATGGCTGCTGAGGACACACTCAGAAAAAAATCACCATACATTTTAGTATTTTTAAAAATAAATTTCCAAATATTAGGAATCAAATTTCTAAAGTTTAGAAAGGCTTGCCAAGTTAAAATTTTGTATTTGTGAAGTCTAAAAATACTTATGTTTAATAATGTAAGTAACAAAAAAGTGTGAATATAACAATTCTTCTACACAGAAAGCCCTCCGTCAATTAGACATATATTTTCTAAATATTAGAAAACTCCAACGTGAAATTTAGAAATGCATTGCTGAGTGTACTACTCGAAGGAAGGTATCGAAGGAAGCTGGAACAGCTTCCGTTGCTGTCTTTTATGCAACTGCATTTGGGCCGCCCGCCTGCTGCTAGCGGCATTCAAAACACCAGCCAAAAGACAGAAAAGCCAGTTTTCAGTTGCCAGCCAGTAGTCAGGAGCCAAGCTTGCCACCAGCTGTGCAGCTGCTTCTGCAGCCAAAGTGCCCCGAAAGTTATGAATTTTAAACAGCAAAAAACGCCCCTGCAGCCATATCCACATCCATGTATACATATATATATATATATATATATATATCTGCGACTGCAGATTTATAGCACACACAGCGAAAATCTTCAACTAGGGTTTTCTACAAAAAAGTCACACAAAACTTTATCTTTAAATTACGTAAAATTGTCTCATACAGATAGATAAAAATGTATAAAAATAAATGTATAAAAACTTCAAACTTTAATCATTATTGGTATCGAATGTCTTTTATCATTATTTGGCAGCTGTGTGTGAAGTACGCCAAATATCTACATCGGTTTGCTTGCACTTTCTGTATTTGTAGTTGGTCAAACCGATGGAGTACATCGGATTGGAGGCCTTGTAGATGTCTAAGCCACGTCCAATTTTAATAATATAGCCATTACTCAAGCTACAAATAAACAAACAGATTTCACAATAGATAGAAATCAGATAATAATAATAATCATGGCTTTCTCTTACAATATTTTGCGATCGTGCAGCGTGTCCTCGTACTTGATATAGAGAGTGATCTGTCTTCGCTCCAGATCCGCCTTAATTTGTCCCATATTCGTGAGCTGCTGATCAAAGTTATTCACATCCTTTTTGGTTACCAAATGTAAGTATTTCAAATCCTTGCAATTTGTCACTGCCAGCTCCAGGAAACGTATCAGATTTTGTAACTGCAAAAGAACACCAAATATTTACAGTTGCCAAACAAATTATAGAAATTTTTAAGGAACTTAGAAGTAGAAGAAAACTCTTCAAAAAAATTAAAGTTTATGAAAAAGGCGATTAAGATTTGGAAAAAGACTTAAAAAAAGGTTAACAATAAAATATCATATTTTTTTGTTATTGTTTTCATTATTATTTAATTTTAATATAATTCTTTTGCTCGCAACCG
This sequence comes from Drosophila silvestris, assembly GCA_035043445.1. Classification (NCBI taxonomy): domain Eukaryota; kingdom Metazoa; phylum Arthropoda; class Insecta; order Diptera; family Drosophilidae; genus Drosophila; species Drosophila silvestris. Next base: position 8,278,901 of record JAWNMZ010000137.1, read on the forward strand.
TAATTAGTGAATAGTAGTAAATCAAGTATTCTCTCCTCACCTGAAAATTCTTGGTCAAGTGGGGTTCCTCGATTAATATTTCCACTGTCTGATCAGTCATGTATTTGCCAAATAGCTGATCGTAATCGCAATTCGTATCGTTCTCCTCGATGGACAAATGGAAGACGACCTCGCCGAGGGCAAGTCTGCCGTTGACGCGGGCCTTAATGGCATCGGCCCGATCCATGTACTCCTTGATGCGAACGAGGAAACCCCTCCGCTTTCCCTCATCCGGCTCGTCGCTGACAAAAGCCATCAGCTTCGAAATTCCATCCTGATAAAGCATTTGCGCCTCCAAAATGCGACCGGTCTGATCGCATTCGACGGCGCGTATTAGGAGTGCCTTGGCCTGCAGTGCGACGGCGCTCATTGTGATCCTTTAATACATATCCTTCTCGTATATATAAATTAGATAGCCAATTACTGTGCGTATTCCAAAATTTGTTTGTCGTCGCAGCTCGATTAGAGTTCAGCAACCAGCTGTTTTATGTGGCTGCTTGTGCCTAAAAAATACCAACAAATAAATGATAATCAAAAGCAGACAAAAGCTGCTTTCTCGCTGATATGATATTTTATTTTTGATCATATATGATAAAATTATACTATTATATATATGTATATAATAGAGTGGTAAATATATTTAAATCATTTTATTCGTAATTATCTTACGCATTCTAAAGCTAACATATTTTGCTGCTTCTTCGTTTTGGGGAGATAACCAAATGATATTTTGGGGGGAGCCGATTAATTGTGTTATTTACAAACACTATATTATATAAATATATTCAAATGTATAATTACTTCAAGCTTTAATCATTATTGGTATCGAATGTCTTTTATCATTATTTGGCAGCTGTGTGTGAAGTACGCCAAATATCTACATCGGTTTGCTTGCACTTTCTGTATTTGTAGTTGGTCAAACCGATGGAGTACATCGGATTGGAGGCCTGGAACAAGTGCAAGCCTTCTCCAATTTTAATAATATAGCCATTACTCAAGCTACAAATAAACAAACAGATTTCCTAATAGATAACAATCACAATAATAATCATGGCTTTCTCTTACAATATTTTGCGATCGTGCAGCGTGTCCTCGTACTTGATATAGAGAGTGATCTGTCTTCGCTCCAGATCCGCCTTAATTTGTCCCATATTCGTGAGCTGCTGATCAAAGTTATCCACATCCTGTTTGGTTACCAAATGTAAGTATTTCAAATTCTTGCAATTTGTCACTGCCAGCTCCAGGAAGCGTGTCAGATTTCGGTACTGCGAAAGAACTACAAATATTTACAGTTGCCAAACAAATTATAGAAATGTTTAAGGAACTTAGAAGTAGAAGAAAACTCTTCGATTAAGATTTGGAAAAAGACTTAAAAAAAAGGTTATTGTTTTCATTATTATTTAATTTTAATATAATTCTTTTGCTCGCAACCGTAATTAGTGAATAGTAGTAGATCAAGTAATCTCTGCTCACCTGATAATTCTTGGTCAAGCGGGGTTCCTCGATCAATATTTCCACTGTCTGATCAGTCATGTATTTGCCAAATAGCTGATCGTAATCGCAATTCGTATCGTTCTCCTCGATGGACAAATGGAAGACGACCTCGCCGAGGGCAAGTCTGCCGTTGACGCGGGCCTTAATGGCATCGGCCCGATCCATGTACTCCTTGATGCGAACGAGGAAACCCTTCCGCTTTCCCTCATCCGGCTCGTCGCTGACAAAAGCCATTAGCTGTGAAATTCCATCCTGATAAAGCGTTTGCGCCTCCAAAATGCGACCGCCCTGATCGCATTCGACGGCGCGTATTAGGAGTGCCTTGGCTTGCTGTGCGACGGCGCTCATTGTGATCCTTTAATACATACCCTTCTCGTATATATAAATTAGATAGCCAATTACTGTGCGTATTCCAAAATTTGTTTGTCGTGGCAGCTCGATTAGAGTTCAGCAACCAGCTGTGATATGCGGCTGCTTGTGCCTAAAAAATACCAATAAAATACCAACAAATAAATGATAATCAAAGGCAGACAAAAGCTGCTTTCTCGCTGATATGATATTTTATTTTTGATCATATATGATAAAATTATACTATTATATATATGTATATAATAGAGTGGTAAATATATTTAAATCGTTTTAATCGTAATTGTCTTACGCATTCTAAAGCTAATATATTTTGCTGCTTCCTCGTTTTGGGGAGATAACCAAATGATATTTTGGGGGAGCCGATTAAATGTCTTATATATATATATTGGTGTATTACGTATTATTTATGCCAATAACTATGACAAACTGCTAAATATATTTAAATAATTTTTGCTTTAATTGTTTGTCGTATGCGAAAGCCAATATCGGAATTAAAATACCGGAAATATTCACGCCGAATTGGAAAATGCTCGATTGCTATTAAAGAAGTGACCTGCTCATAAATATTCAGTTTTCCGTTTTATGTTTATGCCACTTACACGCAATTACCTGAAAAGCGAAAGCGTTTTATCGCCAGCCAGCCAGCAGTCCGTAGAAGTCGCTATGTGGAATTTTCCTCGCCCGCCGGACTCCGCAGATACTCGTAAAGAAATTGAATTTCACTAAGCCAAATATTAATTTATTTGTGTTTTCATTTCTTGGAGGTGATTGACCATCAAGGGATGAGGGAGAGGGGAAGCTGCCTGGCAAACACTTTGCCCTGTGGCTTTGCGCATCCAATCGAAATCGAAATCGAACTGACCCACCCAAAAAATGGTTGCTTTTTTTGCTCGTATTTTTCTTCTTTTTTTTGGGTGACTGCTGTCCAGTACTTTTATTTGTGTCATAAATTTTAAGCCATTTGGGAGCTTTGAACGGCAACACGACGTTAGCTTTGGGGCGCATTTTAAATGTTTGAAATATCCTCTTTCCAAAAAAAGGAACAAATTTATGCAACAGACAGCAGTGGACACAACTCCATTCCTAGACTAAACTTTCAATTTTAAATACTTTGCCAAAAATGTTAGTTATTTTTGTAAGTTAATTTTAGTCAGTTCAGTAAAAAATCTTCTTTGAACATATTCAATTTCGATTTTGTCGAATTTTTTAAATTGTCTTCTAAATGTTTCATAGCATTTAGAATTTGCTGGCCGACAAAAGCTACGTGTAGATCGAAGCTAAATTGTTGTTATTTAGTTTTCACTTCTTCTTCACTTATGTACTCCAAAACTTTGAAATGAGAAAACAACTTGACATCTGCTTCTAAGACGTTCAACTAAAACAATTTTACGCAAAAACTTTACCAATTTCAATTTGGTATAATTTTCTGGGCTGTCATTTAAATGTTTTCATAGCATTTAACATTTGCTCGCTGACAAAAGCTGCTAGTCGATCTGTAGTAAGTTGCTGCTTTGGGGAGGATAAGGTGAGTGTTTGTTGTTGTTGCTCGGTTTTCTCTTCTTCTTTTATGTACTCCAAAAATTGCAGATGTTCCTTAAGCTCCGCTTCTAAGACATTCAACTACTGCAACTCTGCACAAAAACTGTACAAATTTCAATTGTGTATAATTTTTTGTATTGTCATTTAAATGTTTGCACAGCATTTAACATTTGTCATTTAAATTTTTGCATAGCATTTAACATTTGTTCGCTGGCAAAAGCTGCTTGTCGATCTGTACTAAGTTGTTGCACACTTTCAAGCTGATGAGTGTGGAAGGGGGGATAAGCCGAGTGTGGGTTGTTGTTGTTTAGTTTTCTCTTCTTCATCTTGCTGCTGGCTGCTCTGCATTAATACTCGCTACTCAATTGCCAGTGTGGACTAACTTTTCTTATGGAATTAACTGAATTGTGTGCTGTAAAACACAAATTCAAGTGGGCTAAAGCTGAAGCTGGCAGCTGTGTGTGTGTTTGTGTGTGCGGGTTGAAAAAGCCTACAAGCAGCTTCTTCACATGTCACCCAATAATGCGCCTTGATGTGCGAAGCCACTTGCCAAGGGGATTGCGGACAGTTGGAATGGGGAGGGAGTGGGGCAATGGTTAGCTCATATTACGGGTATCTTGGCGCCAGCTTTTTATCGACGATTATTTTGCTTATGTTTGTGTGTGCAAATGTGTGTGTGTTCAATATTTGCTTGCTACTGCTACAATTCTCTCATTCTGACTGCTTGCTATTTTTTGCCTTTATTTTACTCATTGAAAATGGTTAAAAGAGGTATAATGATTTTGTATGAATTTTTAAAAATCAGTAGAAGATTCATTTATTTGATCGAAAACTGCACTCGCGAAACGCATATCAATATTTAGCGATTTGGGATAGCTATAGGAGCCATAATTTTGAATATATAATATACATAAACAATAATACTCAACTGCCAAAAATTCACCAAGATCGGTTAAGAAACAGCCAAGCTATAGTCCAAAACCTTTTCTCACATTGAACACATTTCCATCAGCGGGCGCAATCAGTGTGCAGGGTATTTCCTAGCGAGCACACTCCATTGCAGCATTCTTATTTTGTTTTTTTTTGCCGCAGCCTTTCGTCGTTGATTTTTATTTGTTTCTCTTTCAATTTATTTTGCCATTTCGTTTTCCTTTCTGCTGCTGCTGTCATTGTTGTTGTTGTTCATCGCTTTTATTACAAATACAACAGCAAACAGGCACACACACATATATACAGTATGTATGTATGTATGTACAGCTGCGAAAAAAGCAATAGCACCACTTACGCACTTTATAGAAATCTTTTTAAGTTATGTCTAATTTTTGCAAAATGCTGCTTTTATTTTTTCGTTCATTTTCTGCATATTTTCATAAATCTTAATAGTTTATTTTAATTTTAATTCAATTTAAGTAAGTTGAACACGCTAAATAAAATGATGATTTTGGTTATGATTTTCTTGGTCATATCTCTTTTTGAAGTTTCTTAAATTTACAAATGTAATAAGTGATGCTATTATTATTTTCGCAACTGTATTTGTATATATATATATATATATATATATATATGTATATATATACATATATATTTGTGTGTGTATGTAATTATGTATGTGTGTGTTGCTTATACACTGACACATGTGGCTCTAACATTGTGTGTCCTTCACAAAGCGCTGTGCGTGTCGCTCTCTGCTGCGTCACAGCTGCGTCTCTGCTGCGCCTCTGTCTGTCTATGTGTGTGTGTGTGTTTTAGTCTGTTTGTTTGCTGCTAAATGTGCTGCTCAAGTCCGCCACTCATTTATGTCGTCGATTTTGCCATTCGCCCAAAAACCCGTGTCGCATTACGCACCCCCTTCCCACAAAATCTTCCGAGTCCTCGCTCTCTTCCCCTCCCTTTTGGCGGGCTGTTCGTTAACGTTTCAGTTTTTCCACTTGATGCTATTTATGTTTGCTTCCATTTTTCAAGAAGGATCAAAATTTATATTGGCTAAAAAGTCCCTCGAGAGCTTTCAGCTTTCGCTCACTCACACACACTCTCACACACATTTACAGTTGTAACAAATTGTAACACAATCGTAACTGTTTATTCGGCGTGGGTCTCCCCCCAAAAATCATAACCTCATGAACTTTCCTTCCAGGAGACGACATTCGGGTTTTATCCTTGGTCCTTGGTCGTTAGTCCTTGCTGGTCCTCAACTTGTGATGTTAGCCAGCAATTGAATTGAGCTGCAATTGTTTTGATTTTTGGCCCCGGGGCCTTCACTTTAGCCACACACACACGCAAGCACACACTCACACACACACACTCATACCATTGCGAGAAAAATAATATGACCACTCCCAAAAATAATGTTATCAAAGGTGGCTTGTTTTAGAAACTTATGAATACGATTCTAGAAGTAGAAGAAGACCCTTAGAAAATAAGTGAGAAAGAAAAAAACCATAATTTATTTAAATTTAAAGTTTTAATAGTTCGTTTTTTCATTGGTAGTGGTGTTATTCTAAAGTTTTAATAGTTCGTTTTTTCATTGGTAGTGGTGTTATTAATTTTGTCGCAACTGTAGATAAGGGATAACAATCTACACGTATCCTTAGATTTTCATCGCCTCCTGCGTGGAGATGAGCTCTTTGACATTTATCGCCGCTCTTGCGTCAAGTGTGCAAAATGTAATAAACAATCGACGAGGCTGCTTTATGGCAACAGCATCTCAATTTATGTTTGCTCGTCCTCCTTAAAGGTAACTTGTCCTTAGTCCTGACTGACTGACTGACTGACTGTGTAAGCCAAAAGTCCTAGTTTGGCGTCTTGGCCTTTGTCTCCCTTTTCTTCTTTTTTGGTTTTTTTTTTTGTTTGTTGCGCGTCAGTTTCCAAATTAAGCACACAAATTGATGATGTTAACAATGACGATACGAAAATTGACTTGCTGCTGCTGCATGACTCGCAAACAAGTTTTTGGCGGCCAAGCGAAACGCACAGAACACGGGACAAAATCGGCAAATGGGAAATGGGTACACTCAGATTATTCTCAGATTATTATTCCAAGAGTATATTTCTAAAAATCATGGTTTTTCTATTCTCAATTTCAGGTTAAATTTTTCTAAAATTAAATAAATATATATCTAAAGCAACTCTATCATTAGCTCACTCAGAAAAAAGATTCCCATAATTTTAGAAATTATGAAAAAATGTACATAGATAGCTTATAAAATGCATATAAGATATGAATTTAAATTTTGCAGAAGTCGTGTAAATATTTCATACTTTTTTTATATTCAATTTGAATATTACATTTTATTTTTAACGGAATATATTTTATAGTTTTTCTATTTTTCTGTGTCGACTGTTATTGGTCGGCATTAAATAAATAAATATATATAACTAAATTCTAATATAGTAGTTGAGAAAGCTAATTTCAATACTATTATTTTCCAAATTTCAGAAAGCATTTTTCTCTTAGGATCGGGGTTTGCATTTTTAAATTTAGTCGATTTGAGGGAAGCCCTTCTAATTCTAAGAAAAATGCTTTCTGATATTTAGAAATTATTTGGAAAAACAAGACAGGCTTACTAGCTTTGAGGTTAATTTTTTTTTGCTGAGTGTAGAAGTGGGAAATGGCAAATAGCAAATGGGAAAAATGGGAAATGGGAATGGGAAACTATCGAAAGCCATATTTCATATTCCGACCAAAATGGCTTTAATGTTTTCACATTTGCTTTGTTGTTGGCTTTGATGGACGCCACTTGCCACACTGCCAGTGCCAGTGCCACTGCCACTGCGTCCAGTTGCTGCTGCTTGCCACCGAGTTGGGCAGCCGCCATTGGCTCGACAAATCAATTGAAAACTGACAGTTGTGACTAAACGGCGCATATTTCCTTGACATCTGTGCGGGAGTCTGTGTCTGTGCCACTCTCTCTCTATATATGTGTGTGTGTGTGTCTGTTCTGTGTGTGTGTTGTGTGTGTGTTTGTCTGCATTTCATGCATATTTCTGTATTGGATTTCAGTCCATTACGCGCAGGAGGAGTTGGGAATTGGATATTGGCTTTTATATGAAGGCCTGTTGCCTTGTCGCTTGTCGTTTGTCGCTTTAGATCTTGTTGTTGTTGTTGTTGTTGAGTGTGTTTTTGTGCATTAACGAAATTCACGCACGCTAGAGGCTAAGAAAATGTCAGGGGCTTGATTTATCCTGTCCAACGCTGCGTGTTTGGCCACAATCAATCGATTGCCCGACCGACTCTTTGTAACTGTCGTTCAGGGCGTGCCCAGGCTGACTGACAAACTGACTGAGTGACGAACTAAATTGCCTGACTGACTGACTGACTGACGGAGTGACTGCCTGCACCCAGAAACACCAACAGCAACAGCAACAGCAACAATTACGACGAACGTGAATACCAATTGGAAATAGGCATCGGTTTTGGTTTTGGAATAGGCATCCGAATCGGCACAGGCATCAGCATACACTTAGCAAAAACAATCAACCTAAGTCTTAGAAAATTATTAAGTTCTTGTTGTGTTTAGAAATAATTTCTAGACGTAAGAAACTATTTTTTTTTAATTTAGAAAGACGACCTAAACCAATCCTTATAATATGTCGATTTTCTTCTACTTGTTATAGATATTTTCTTTATAAAGAAATATATTTTCAAAAAAGCAAAACATTTTCTTTATTAAGAAAAAGTTGAAATGCAAAAATGGGATCTCCCTGAAATTTAGAAAATCAAATTTATTTAATTTTTTGTTGAGTGTAGGTATACGAATAGGCGTCATAGGGTCAAAACCCCACCCAGCGAAGGCAACAGCTGAGTGCGCACAGTGAGATAATTAAAATCCGTTACGCGCCCTGTAATTAGTTACATGGTCGAAACACGGCTCGAGCAAGGACTCCTTAAAACTCCTTGTGGAACTACAACTACTAGAAGTCGTGGCTCCCATTCATATCCGGGCTATCTATTTTTATGGACATGTGCGTAAGCGATCCGTGCGAAAAATGGGCGCTTCGCGGCAATTACCTTTGAATCCGAAACAGCTCGAAACAGATTCATCCGCTGCGATAAGCATTTGTAGTATATATGTACATATATATATACATATACATATATATACATGTATATATTGTCTAACCCGCCTACGCACCTTTCGAGGCATGCAAATCAGTTTCACACACACACACATGCGTAATTTCTCCCCACCCATTTGACCTGACCTGGCCAGACAAAATATAACAAAAAAAAGAGGAGAAAAAACACTCAACTAACTGCGCCACACATGCGAGGGTCACTCGGAGAGCTACGAATCCACATCTATTGGAATACCACGCCCACAACATGCTTCTAACCACATTGAAATTAATCTTCGTGGAGTGTCCTTGGGGAACCAACATGTTTCTACAACGGAGCAACAAATATTGAGCCTCGAACTTAAGTTCAATTTTAGTGTTTAGGTGCTTAGGAGGATATAGGAGCGATAACAACTTAGTAATACTTGGAGGAACAAAGGAAACCTTGCTAGTAATGTCTAATGCCTAAAGGGACAGAGGAGACCTTGCTAGATGAGCTGACTAGTAATATCTAGAGCCAAGAGAGGGAGAGGAATCATTGCTGAAGAGGATGTAGATCAAAAGCAGAGTTTGTCTAGGGCCCAGAGCGATAGAGGAATCCCTGCTTTAGTTTGGTAAAGTCTAAGACGCAGTTCCTGACAGACAATACTTGAAGTAAGGTCTTATATTTGTTTAATAGTCAGTCCTATTAAAAAGATAATCATAACAGATTCTTAGTTCCTTCTTTACCTTTCCAGCTCCACTTCAGTCAATATCCAAATCACCTAATATCCAGTGTTATTTAAAATATAATATTGGCAGATTTCGCGAATAATTTTGTGTTCTATCTTTAACCTTTCAAGCTTAGCTTAATGAATATTTGATTTGATTTGATGAATCAATAAGAATCGCAAGCCAGTTTTGAATTGGTAACAGATAATATTAACAGATTCCGTTAATATGTCTTAGTTCCTTCTTTACCTGTTCAGCTCTAGCTTGTTTATCACTTAATTAAAGTAAAGATTTCTTAAACCAAATTCCAGCAGTTTCTTTCCGAAAAACCCTCGCGGGGCAAGTCTCCAGTTTAGAGTCTTGAGTCGAGGTGTCCAGGCGCAAACCGGAACTGACCAAGTTTATCATTGCGTTGCAAAATGTGAATCGGAACATCCGCTTCTAAATGCCAGGCATTTTCTTTGCCATAGCGAACCCCTTACTCCCCTCTTAGCCCCCTTAGTTTGTCTGCTTATGCAATGGGCTTAGATGCAGCTGAAATTGAAATTGACCAGAGCTGCCAGAAAGAAGTCAGCGAGAAGCCAGCAAGAAAACCCAATGGGAACACCAACTCCTTCCCATTCCTTCTCATGCAATCCCATGCCAATTGCCATGTCTTTTTTCAGCTTATGCAATGCTTATATAATTTTGCCGCCACTTTCGAGATTTATAAAATTTCGTTGGCTCTTTCCTGATTTTTTTTCTGCTATTTTATTTGGTATTTCTTTTAAGCCAACTGGACGAGCGTTTCATTATCAGAGAGAGAGAGGGAGAGAGAGACAGAGAGAGAGGGAGGGAGGAAGGGGGAGCAGGGTGGGCAGAGGGGGTTGGGCTGGGGAAGTGTGCAATGTAAATAAATGGATGGGAAGAAATCAACGTTAAAATAAATGACACTAAAACTGGAGACATTGTTTTTGTTTTTGTCTTTTGTTGGTGCCCGTTTTTGTTGTTGTTTCTTTTAGCGCTGGCTTGCTCTTCAATTGGCTATTAAGCAAATTGATTCAGTTAAATTTATCTTAATGCAATCTCCGCTCGTCCAACCGTCCCACCACTCGCTGTTGGGTTGGGGCTAGATAGTGCATAATTTGAAGGGCATAGTAAACAAGGCAACAATTCACGCGCAACAAAGCCAAGATACACGTACTTCTAGCAAGGCTCTCACATACCACATGACTCCCCTTCTCCTGTTTCCCGATTGTCGTCGCCAATCCTGCAGTCACAGTCAGATTCACAGACAGTCCACAGTTCGCAGTCAGAGCTATTGCCATCGCCATCGTCATCGCCATCGTCTCAGCCACAAAACAAAGTCCCAATGCCAATAGCAATCCCGGGACCTCAATTGAGCCTACCATTTCTGGCCGCGGGCATACACTTAGCAAAATAAGTCACTCTAAAAATTCCCCTACAAATTAGAAAGATTTTCTGGCTTTTAGTAATAATTTTTATGTATAAGAAAAAAGTTTCTAACAATTATATCAATAATCCAAAACTATGCAAAATTTCTATTTGGTCTAAAAATAGTTTATATTATTGAGAAACGCTTTTCTAAAACGTAGAAATGCAAAGAAACATTCCTAAAAATTAGAAAGGATTGTCCTAATTGACAATTGAACAAATATGCGCTTTATTCAATTTTTTTAAAAAACATTTTCTAATTATTAAGAAATGCATTTCTAAAAAGTTGAGGTGCAAAATAAAAATCACACTCCTATTTAGAAAATTGCTCAAGCAATCCGAAAGCTTTTCTTATTTTTAGAAATAATATCTAAATATAAGAAGCCATATTTTGAAAAATTATAAAGGATTGCCCTAAATCGACAATCCCAAAAAATATATGCCGATTTTTATATTTTTAGAAATATTTTCTATTTCTAAAAAGTACATTTCTAATAAGTAAAATATGCGAACATTGGAAAATTCTTTATGAAATTTGGAAAATATTAATTGAATTTGCTCACTCGATTGCCGTATTAGAGTTTGGCTATATTATCCCTGTAAAATATGTAATATGTATAATATAACAAAAGAATTCTTGAACACTACGGAAATTAAACATATATTTTTTTAAATTTTAGAAAAATCCGAGCTGAAATTTAAAAATGCAAGCCCTGGTTTTAAAAAGCCAGAAACCTCAATTTTTAAAATTTACTTACTGAATAAAAATCCGAATTACCGTTGGCGAATATTTAAAAATCAGCTCTATTTTTTTTCTGAGTGGAACAAGAAAAAGAAGAACAACAATAGAGACGGCGACGGAGACGTCGACCATAAAGCGCTCGAAGCGTGAAAAACAAGGGTGAATGTGGAAAGTTACAGAAAAAAAGCATTAGAAAATATATCTGGGATGGCTTAAAAAGCGCGCTGTTGATTGTTTTGCTGGATAACGGCAGCCAAAAACGGCTAACTCGCCCCCGACCCGTCTCAGCAGCCACTAACCGAACCCTGTTGCCAGTATAACCAACCCCAACCCCTAAACCCCAACCCCAACTTTGACTTGGTTGTCGCCGTTCTCCAGCATGATGGCATCGCCGCCCCAAGGGTTGCTCAAACAACTATTTTTGGTATATGTGCCACTGGGCAATCTACACTCAGAAAAAAAATCGCACTGGATTATATTACGGATTACAGATTATTATTCAGCAAGTACATTTTTAAAATTTACGGTTTGTCGCTTTCTAAAAACCAAGATTTGCATTTCTTAATTTCAGGCTGGATTTTGCTAAAATTTTTAATTTCCAGGGTATTATTGTCTATGTAGAAGAATTTAGATATGAAAAATATACAAAGTTATAGGGATAATATAATTTTTTTTTCTGATGGTGTTTTTGTCTGGGTTTCTCACAATTTATGCAACAAATTTTGGACAATTTTGCATTAAAATACACCCAGAAATTTTGTAAGTATTTCATTTTATTGTTAGTTTAATTTACTTTTTGTAATTTTCTTTGACTGTTGTAAGTGTTGTAAGTAGACATTAAATAAATATAGCTAAACTCTAATATAAAAGCAGGGGCAGTAAATTTCCTTACTTGTTTCTCAATATTAGAAAAGATTTTGTCTACTTTTTAAAAATGCGTTTCTTAATAATAGAAAATATTTTTAAGAAATAAAAAAATTTGGGACTGTCGCTTTAAGGCAAACCTTTCCAATTTTAATAAAAAATATTTTCTTATATCTTAAAATTATTGTTAAAGTTCAGGCCGATGCTTTTTTCTGAGTGTATATGGCCAGGCGAGCAATGAGCAGCAGACGGGTAAATAAGCCATCGTCTAAGCAGGCAGGACAATCTAGTAAAACCATCGTAGTCCTTATAGACCTATTCTTCTCCTCCCTCGCCTTCCTCTTGGCCATTGATCGGGCCATAAACAGCATTTTTGGGGCAGCGATTGCCTCATAGGCAAATCATATAAATTATGCTCAATTTTTTGCCGTTGCCTTTTAATAAGCATAAAACCTTATGATATGTGAAAATATGCGCAACAAACAACGTCAACAACAAAACAACAACAACAGTTTGCTTATTGCGCGAAATTGAGATGGCTTAAATCAGACGCGGTACATATACATATAGATATACATACGTATATCTAATATATATATACTTCTTTCAGGCACAAACTTTACTAATTTATCTCGACTGCTTGCCACATTTTTAAATTGAGCTGAAAACACTGTGTTTTTTGTACACCCTGGTGCCTACGACTCCATAAGGTATATATATTCTTGACCATTAACAAACGTCGAATCAAAGAGTTAGAGACTTCAAATTAGTCATACAAGTTCTCAAATACACCAGATACTTTTATTTGATTTTATCGATAACTGTACCCGTTTCGCGTATGCGGCCCGTTAACTACGATTGCTTGTACACACATACAGCACACACACACACAAATATGCGGGCATCGCAAATCACTGATTTAATTAGGGCTTTTTACTCTGAACCTTTGTCTGCCATCAGAAATGAGATCGAAATTCCCCGCAAAACGTTTAAAAGTAAACTCTTGCAATTAAACTGAAATACATTTAATAGCTGCGTGCAGGGTATTTTCTAGTCGTGCACTCTCGATTGCATCGGTTTTCCTCGTTTTTTCGCCTTTAAATTTGCGTAATAATTTATGTTGATTTCCTTTTAAGCTGCAATTGCTTTCAAGTCATCATTGACAGCCACTTATTGAAGTAATCTATTCGGGAAACTCAACTGTAAATCGCCTTCCCCTTCACCTTCCCACAACTTAAGTCCAACGATATTTTTGAGGAGCTTTCAGGTGGAATAAAACGCATTTTGCCAGTTATTTTTTTATACATTTTTTTCAGATCTTTATTTTTTTGTTTACTATGTTTTTGTTTTTTCTTTTTGTTCTCATTTTCTCATTTACTACGCAAGTTGTTTTTTGCATTCGTGGCATTTTCGATTTTTTTGTTGTTGTATTATTCATTATAATTATCATGTATAAATTTGTCATGTGTGTTATGAAAATATAATATAATATATTTATGTATTTTTTATAAATTTATGTTTTACAGAATGCTTGGCTTTTTCCACTTTTTTTTAAAAGTATTTAGTAACTTTTTGCATTTAAATTTTGCCATTGTTTTTGTGTTACTTTTTTGTATTTGTTTCGTTTTATTTTTATTTTTATGTGTTTATTTTCTGGGGGTTAATAACTATGTGCATATATATGTGTATGTGTGTGTGTGTGAGTGTGTGTTTATATCGATTATAGTTATACAAATGAATTTGTTTCAAGTACAAAATATACTCAAAATACTCAAATACAATAATGGAAACCACGCATCGAACTGAAGACATTTTCTGTATTGTTTTGTTCAATATATTTGTATATAATTTTTTAAATTCTTGCGGTTCAATTTCAACAAACTTAGCATTAATTATGAAAACGCGAAACAATTTGTGTGTTTTTTTTTTTGGTATTTTTTATCTAATTGAAATTGACCATTTTGCAAATTGACTTTTTAAAAGCAGGCGCCATCAAATTTCCCATTTCTCACTTCGTTTGTATATTAGTGTAATTTACCGTAACTTTTCTCTTTTGCTTTTGCTTTTGTTTTCTTTCGTTCTTTGATTTAACTGGCTGATTGACAGCCAGTGCCTGTGTCTGTATGTGTGTGTGTGTGTATGTACATGAATGTCATATACATAATCAATGTATATATATAAAATGTATTATGTACTAATGAATATATATATATATCATCGCATAATAAACGCATTTGCCGTGTATATATGTATAATAATAATAATCATCATCATAATCATAATAATAATAATAGTTTTATTTTAGTTGCAATCATATACATACAAATATATGTGTATGTATATGTATATGCTGTGTGTGTGTGTGTGTGTTTGTTCTCTTTGTTGCTGTTGTAGGTACAAAATTGTTTGCTGTGTTAGTCGCAGCACTAAGCACACAATGCCTAAGACTAGTTCAGCGAGTGTTGCGGCTTCTAAGACACTTTAGTAGGTCTTATACTTTCTTCTTCTATTGGCTCACACTTTTAAGACTGTTGTAACATGTGTTGCTGTTTGCACGCATACTTAAAGAGATCGGCTTTTAGCACTCATACATGCACGCATGCACATAAAGAGATCGGCTTTTCGCATACGAAGCCGACTCCTGCGAAGCCGACTTCGACTGCCTTCGGCTCAACGCTTGATCTTGAGAAAGAGAGAGAGAGAGAGAGAGAGAGACCAATCCAGCAGCAAGCCAGTGAAGTGGCCTTTGCAGTTTGCATTTGTGTAGTGAAAGATTGAATATTTTTAAAAACATTACAAAGCAATGTAGCATCTATAGAGATTACTTATGGAAAAGTAATATGGCTTATGACATGGATTTCGAATCGAATTCGTAATGGGATCGTTTTGCTGCTGGGCAATTTAACGACTCTCTCTGCATTTGTATGCTTAGTGTTTGTACTCCAATTGTGAGCTCACTGTTTACATGTGTGTGTGTGTGTCTCTAACTGTAACTTGTCGCTTTGCTGAGTGTGTTTGTTGTTCTTGTTCTTCTAATAATAACTAATTGCAAACGCTACTTTTCTACAATGCTACATTTTACGGGTATGTGTCAGAGTGTGTGTGTGATTGTGTTTGCGTTTGCGTTTGTCTGTGTGTGCACTAAATACAAGTTAAAATGATTTATTTCTACGCTGTAACTCTTCATCAACTATGCGTGTGTGTGTGTAGGTATTGCTTGTAAGTTTCCTTTTCGTTTGTTTGTATTAGTTTTATGTACTAAATCTATCGCAACAATGCCCTATGCAAAAACATAAGATGAGTTTTTTTTTCAGTTTTCATGTTCAGTTTTTGTTTTTCATTTTTCGTTGTATAAAGTACATCAATTGGTCTCGTCAAAAGCAGCACAAAAGTTGCGATAACAATATGCCAAAAAACAATTCTACCTTTTTAAATATATATATATATATATGTATGTATATATATATATATAGCATATGTATATATTGGTAACTAATTATAATAATAATAATAATCGTTTAATCAATTCATTATGCAGCTAAATCCAAAATCGCTACGGCTTATTTAATTATTTTATTTATTTATATTTTTTGCTGTTTTTGGTAAACTAAAGGCTAAATTTGTATGCATATTTCATATATATTTATATATGTTTACGTATGTATATGTATATACATATGTATGTGTGTGTATGTATGTATTATGCTAGTGTTGTATAGTGCATAAATATGTTTTTTTTGGTTTCGCTTACTTATTGCAATAGTTTAACGATTTCCAAATATTGTTGTTGTTAATAATACTTTTTTGGTTACCTTACTTACTTACGTAATGCCCTATTGCTCATTGCTCTTTG